>CM066032.1:1648110790-1649310790 GCA_033557465.1 Ichthyophis bannanicus
GTTGACCAGGAGCCACATACAGGATTTGAGCCTGTGACATTCTGGTATTTGCACACGCTGTCTGTGTCCACTGCACCCAAATGTTTTGCAACATATATGCTGCATTCCCCAGGGGAGTCCATGACGGTACATCCAACAGAGCCTGTATGGAGTGGTGGACGGTGCCAGACTGCACAACGCCTACTGTACTGTCTGATGCTGTCTTTCAGGCCAAGGCCCCCTCCACCACCTGTACCCCTCAGACAACATGCAGACATGTCCTTATCTGGAAAAACCCATTACCTATGATTGTGTTTTTGGCCACTCCAGGAGGAAAGGGGTGGTAATCGCCTGTACGTTATGCCCATTACTTTGGTTTGTGTGCGGTGTGGGGTAATATTATTGGTGTTGGGACCATGCTTATGTTCTCTGCAATAAAGCAGTGTCGGAAACTCTCACCGTTTATTGGTGGGTAAAACTATGGGTAGTGGGTTGGCAGGGTCCCCAGCTGGGATTTGAACCTCTCACCCTCTGGGCCTACAGTTACTGGCTGTGTCTGCTGCACCACACTGAGGCCACAGAGATGGTACATGTTATCGTTTATCATCGTTAAACGTACATAGTTGATGAAAAAAAAAATAAAAAACGAAGTGGCTATGTATAAAAAACCATGTTCACCAAATGTTACCTGTAAACCGCCTTTGATCTTTGGAAAAAGCGGTATAGACTAAGCATAAATAAATAAAATAAATGAAAATGGTGCAGTGTCTTGAGATAGGAAACCTGCCCAAACGAGTCTTACAACCCTGCTCTGCATAATTTTACTGTGACAACATTTAGCTTGTATGGGGACAGAGGTGCATAACAAACCAAAATAAAAATGGTCCTCCAAATAAGGGGAGCAAAAAATAAAACAAACCTCAAACAGTGCAACAGTGATATCAATGAGCAACCTGATGATGCACTCCAGGGAAAGCTCCATTCCATTCCTGTGCTTTCGCATGAGTCTACGCGCATATACCCTTCCAAACATCATTTCTATTTTTTTTGGCCTTTCCTGGGAGTGTTTTGTTATGTTGGCCATTAATATGCACTGTTGCCCACCAACATTATATATTATCTTATAATTTGTATGTGGTCATTTTCATTTCATATTAAGGGTTTTTTTATGTGCACAATGTTTTTCACACTGCTCACGTTTTTGAGGTTTCCCCACTTTTGCTTTACATTGCTGACGGAAATGGTTTTCCGCGTCCCTTTATATGCCCTCTACCGTGAGTGGTTCACTAGCGGTATTTTGCCTTTGAAATTCGGGGGCCCGATAATGTGCGAGGGAGCCTCTCCCCTCCCCCTTCCCCGCCCATTAACCACGTCTCATCTGCCCGCTCGGGAGCCTTTCCCCTCCACCACTACCCCGTTAAACCCTTTCCAACTCCTCTATCAGCACATTTGCGGGCCGCGTACTTGGTCGCAGGCCGGGGCCCTCGTTGGCGTGGCCTAGCAACGCCTGCGTGCAGGGGGTCAGTGCGCCAGCGTGTGCTCGGCGGCTTTAACGGAGGCACTTAAGTAGCTGCTTTTTAGGTGGCGCTAAAAAATTGTGCGAAGGGTGCAGCAAATGTGCACTCGGTGTTGTTAGGTAAAACATACCCCCCCACTGTCAGAATAGGTCGGAAGGCTCTTTGATTGTTGACGGTGGGAAAAAAAGTGCTACCGGAAAGGGAAAAGCACCACAAAAGAGAGGAAAAAAAAAAGTAAAAGAAAAATATTGGTCGCTGGGAGCAGGGACTCATAACCCGGACAACAGGATGGGAAAAAAATTACGCAAGGAAACAATACCAATAGTGGGACAAGAAGAGCAGGAAAAAGTTTTTCCACTGGTCTGGCAGGACACACGTCCCTATAGGCTGCCACCACTAGAAAAAAGGAGATTGGAGGAAGGAGATAGTGGGCTGTGGCCGAGGACGAGGAAGAGAAGAACGGCCGCACAGGCATTAGTGCAGCTCACAAAAAGCCTTCCAAATGGAAGGGCTAGGGACACATTACATGATTGGGGCTTCTGTTGTCGATGGACATGCATTCCGTACATTGAGGAGCACAGTTTATTCCGGGTCCTGGCTGTGGTTGCACCAGGAGAGCATGAGGTCGGTTGAATATTTTTTTTGTGTCCCTCAGTATGCAGGTCCTCCATTTGATTTCTAATGGGAGTTGGTGCGAAGAGTGCGCAATGTAATGGGTAATTACCTGAAAACATTTTAAACAGGTGTCGCGAGGCAATGAAGGTGAATGGACTGGGATTGGAGCACAACATTTTTGGCTGTATGGCCGCTTATTCCCGTCAGATCCAAACTACAGGCCCATGCTGGACACAGATCAAGTACATTTAGCCGCACATCCAAGATTCGTAAAACATGTGGATGATAGAACCATTGTAGTCAGTGCCCAATCCTTAGGATTTCTAGTTAAAAGCAAGTACAAAGCATTGCCCAGCGATTCTAACGAAGTGGCTACTATCTACACTAAGCTGGGCTTAAACGGTTAACCTGTGGTATATGTGGCATGGGGGGGGGCCACCCCCAACAAAAAAATGAATGGTTGCAGATCGCCTTCAGGTGGAACCCATTAGCCCTGCTTAATAGACATACCCGCCAGCCAGTTTTTAGATAACCAGGGTCAGTATGTCCTAAAAGCGTCGAATATCTGAGTTAGCAGGTAAGCAGGTTTATTAGTCAGCAGGTGGAATCAAGAGCCAGGAAGGGTTCAAAGCAGAGGACATGATGAAAGGAGGAAGGTGAACAAAGAAACAGGATGGAAACGGATCTAGCAGGAAAATCAGGAATAAATAAAATCCAAGAAAGACAAACAGAAAGCGTCAGGTTTTACTCACCTGTAACAGGTGGTTTCTCCAGGAAGCATCAGGAAATCATTCCCCTCACTTATGGGTGACGTCGGCAGCCGGGACGGAGCCCTCGCGGAGCAATTTTCCCCAGCTTTCAAAGAAAGCCTTTGGGAATTGGCAGCGCGCATGCAGCCGGATCGTCTTCCCGCCCGAGGGTGCCATCTTAAGCCAGTCCAGATGACATAGCTTAAAAAAAGACAGCATAAAATTTGCAAAAAGAACATAAAGCAGACGGATTGCAACGCCAAAGGGGAGGAGGGAGGGTATGAGTGGATGATTCCTGCTGCTCCGGGAGAACACCTGTTTACAGGTTGAGAGTAACTACGCTTTCCTCCAGGACCAAGCAGGAAGTCAGTCCTCACTTTGGAGACTCCCAAGCTCAAGGCTACCGGAGACCCTAAGCACCAAAATGAGCTCGGCCTCTAGCTCAGCAGCAAGAAGGATTAGAATCTTTCGCTGAATTATCACCCACCGTAGCTAGCCCACAATCCGGGATTGAGGGTCGGAGTTGCTCAACCTCAAAGAGAATTACGGAGGACTGCCTGTCCGAACGCAATGGTCCCTACGGGACTCCCTCTCGAGACAGTAATGGACCGCAAAAGTCTGGCTCGAAGACCAAGTAGCGGCCCGGCAGATGTCTGCCAGCGGAACAGAGCGGAGGTAAGCCACCCCGACGTGGCCTATTGCCCGAACGCAATGAGCCGTGACTCGACTTTCTAAGGAGAGTCCGGTGCTTTTGTTGCCCCCTTAAGACCCAAGAGATACAGTCCGCAACCCAGATGGACAGAGTAAGCTTGGGGGACCCGGTAGCCCCAAATTTATTGGGGTCAAAAGACACAAAAAAGCTGAGCAGCCTTACGGTGCTCCCGCGTACGGTCAAGGTAGAAGTTCAATGCCCCCCTGTCTACAGTCCAGGGTAGGGAGTACCGTTTCAGCTCGGCTGGAGTGTGGTCTGGGAAAAAGAAGGTTGGAAGTACCCTCTCCTTGATGGATGTAGAAAAGGGCCGGAGGGGACCACTTTAGGCAAGAAGAAAGAAATTTCGGTGAGTCCGTAGGACCTACCCTATTCTTCGTCGAAGCACTAGTGTAAGGGGAATCAGACACGGAGGGCCTGCAATTCACTTACGCGTCTAACGGAAGTGAGGGCTATCAAGAACAGTGTTTTCCAAGAACAGAAAACGTAGAGAAACCAGGTCGCCATAGGTTCAAAAGGCGGGACATGTGAATCCGATAGCCTGCCAAAACTACATTCAGGTCCCAGTCAGTCCGCTGGCGGGCGCAGAGGTGGTTGTAAGTAGAAGGAGACCTCGGAGGAAAGAAGAAACCTCGACTACGATGAGGGTGTGTTTGGAGAGAGGTCTGCCGAGTCCACACGGCACATGATGTTGCTGAAAGAAGAGCACTGAGGTGAACCTTGACGGAGTTAGGACTTAAGTCCAGATTAGAAAGGTGCAGCAAGGTACGTGCAAGATCACCGACACCGGGCAGGAGAAGGGTATCCTGAGACTGTTGGGTACACCCGACTGCAAAGCGACGGCCATTTAAGGGCGTAGCATTTGCAGGGTAGATTTAGAAGGCCGTCGCGAGAAGCCAAGACGACCCTCCTCCACCTCCGCCGGCAGGAGAAGGGGAGCAAGGACTACCCTCTCAGCAAGCAAGGCCATGGAGGGTGAGAGACCTGAGGTTGGGGTGCAGTAGGGACCCCTGATCCTGAGTGAGGAGATCCGGTTGTACCCCCCCAGAGGGATTGGATCCTCCACCGCCAGTATGGCAACAGGAGCGGAAACCACGGCTGCCTGGGCCAGCGAGGGAGGCCACCAGGATCATGAAGGCTTTGTCTTCGGAGAACCTTGAAAAGAGTCCGAGAGACTAGCGGGTTGGGAGGGAAAGCGTACAGAAGGCTCTCTGACCATGAGGATCAGAAAGGCGGTCCGCCGCAAAACCCGAAGGGGGTGTGGCTGACCGATGCAGCAGAAGCGAGGAAGCTGCCGGGTTGTGTGAGGGACTGGCAAAGAGATCCCACCGTGGGGAGGCCCCACTTGAGGAAGAGCTTCTGAACTACAAGGGATCCAGACGCCACTCGTTGCGGTTGGGCTGGAAGGACCCCAACATGCTGAGTTTGTCCGCAAAGGCAATTTTCTTGGCCCGGGGAGATAATAAACTGCCTTGCAGGAGAATGCCGTGACTGACGGCCCAAGATCAGAGCTATCATGTGCCTCCCGGCAGAGGAGGCAGGAGCCCGTGCCCCCCTGCTTGTTCACCGTAGAGACATGGCAACTTGATTGTCCGTCTGGACAAGTACGGACTGTTGGGAAGTCAGGTGTGAGAAGGCCTTGAGAGCTAGGCGGATCGCCTGAAGCTCCAGGAAGTTGATCTGCTTGCGGCAGACTCCCACGTGGTCCAGAGGCCCTGAGTACGTGCCCTCTTGGCAATTCGTGCCTCCCCCAGCCCAGGAGGAAGGATGCATCGGTGGTCCGGCACGCCGGGTTGGCTGAGGTGACTGGAAGGGGACTGCCGAGTATCCGGTTCGGCAGCTGAGCCACCACCGCGAGAGACGAGACCAGCGGCTCGGAGACCCTCGCACTATGATCTGCTAGGCCGCCCGTGGCGTGTCTCTCCACTGCTGGCGGAGACACCATGAGCAGACCGCATATTCAGGCGGGCATGTGGGGGTCACATGGACGGTGGGTTTGGAAGCCATATGGCAGAGCAGTCCTCAGGAAGCGCCTGGGGGAGGACCAGGTGCTGGCTGCGAAAGACGGTCGGCTATAGGTCCATGAGCCGTTGAGCCCTGTCGAGCTGGTAGGTATGCTCGCCTGCCTGAGGAGTGTGCAGCACTCGCGCCGATGAAACTCGAGATCCTGTGAGGGGAGCAAAGTGGACTTTGCGAAGGTTTTATAACAAAGCCCAAGTGCTGCAGCAGACGTCACACGTGCGGCACGTGGCGTTGGTGACCTCCTGAGCGGAACGCTGCTGCTGATGAGCCAGGCGTCGAGGTACGGAAAGACCATAGAGGCCGTGAAGCCGAGAAGATGAGGCCGCCACGACCGCGAGGACATTTTGTGAAGACTCGCCGGTGGCGGAGGACAGGCCAAAGGGTAGTACTCGTACTGGTAATGATTTCCTTGCCACCGGACCAAACCTTTAGGTATTGGCGCGGTGGCTTGGGTGGATGAGGATGTGCGTGTAGGCATCCTTTAGATCCAAGGGAGCCATAGCCAATCTCCCTGCTGGAGGTAGGGCAGAGGGATTCCAAGGGTAAGCATTTGAACCTTCTCCCGCGACAAGGCACTTGTTGAGGTTGCGCAAGTCCAGGATGGGGTCTGAGGCCCCCTGTGTTCTCTTTGGTACTCAGAAAGAAAATACCTGGAATAAAAGCCTTGAACCTCTCAGGTGGTGGGGCACCGGTTCCACCGCCTGTTCCTGCAGGAAGAACCTGCTAATTCCTGAAGGAGTAAACTCTCTGTGCAGAGGGGGTCGCTGCGGAAGGGTTCTCCCGGAAAAAAGGAGGGAGGGACATGATGGAAGTCGGAGAAGATAGCCTCCTCGCACGGACTTGAAGCACTTCCAGGCATCTGCGGTGTGATGCCTGGACCACCTGTGGGCGAAGTGTGAACCAGCCGGCCTCCGGTGCTGGGAGGAACCAGCGGGGGGGAGAGGGAGAGGCTATGCTTTGGGTGAAGGTCAAAAAACCCCCACCCTGATTGAGCAGGGGCTGGTGGTGCAGGCTTGGGGTCTTGCTTGCCTACGGGACCCGTTACCCCGTCCCTTGCGCCTGCTGGCCCTGTATGGGGAGGAGCTGCAGGGGCCTGATAATGGGGGTATTGTTTGTAGGCAGCCGCCTTCCTCGGGTAAAAGGACTTTTTCCCCGAGCCCTTCCTTTTTCTGGGAAGGGGCGGAGAGTCTTCCACTATAAAGCTGGTTCCTGGTGAGAGTCTCAGTCTCAATTCTGCGCAGCCTTTTCCGCCATGGGCTTGCCAAAGAGGTTTTCTCCCCGCCTCGGCAGGGGACTAACTCGACCAACCTTGTCCTGCACCCAGGGCTCAAGGTCTTGACGACTGAAGCCAAGCCTGTCGGCGGGCACCGATGCCGGCATGCCGGCCACTCGAGGCCGATTGCTTCATCCCATCATAGGCTGCTCGGGACATGAACTTTGAGCCTCTCCCGAATGCCAGTGGACAAGCTAGGAACCTCCGCAAGGGTTCCTCGACAGAACAGCGGAGAATCCGGCTAGCTCTTTAGAGCCAGATCCCGGAGATACAATGCCCATGTATAGCTGGTAAGTCTGGACACGGAAATGCGAGCATAGAGCCCTGGAAAACACTTCTTGCCAAGGCCATCCAGGTTACGGGCCTCCCTTCCAGGAGGCACCGAGGGGAGTGCATCTTCTCGGCTCCTTAAGGACATGCATGGCCGATTCCACTACCATGGAATGGTGTGGCATCTGTGCCTTTTCTGCAAGCCAGGGCTCTTGAGGACTCGATAAATAGAATCGACCCCCACCCCGCTTTCTCAGGATCCGCGAGGAAGGCCGCGACTCTCCCACATGCGGAAGAGTAGTCCCGTTCCAGCATAGGTAGGAACGGGGTACAGTAAAGTGGTTCCCGCGCGGGTGAGGAGTCATACGGGAGGTCGTCGAGCTCTTTCGACCTCGATGCTCCTCTTCGGGATCACGTAGGGGAAGGCCAAAGCCTTGCGCCATATCCCTAACGAAGTCCGAGAACCGGGCATCCTTCCGGGGGGGACTGCTACCGAGGCTCGGAGCCTCCGGTCGAGTCCTGATGGGACACACCGAGTCCGGCAAAGAATCCAGTGTGAATCTTCCTCCTCAGACTCACCAGACCGACTCCGACGAGGACTGTCGGGTTGGGGCGGCCCGGGCAGGGTGCGGTCGGCCAGCCGCCCCGATGCCGAGGGAGTCGGCGTCGGCGACCTCCGGTCCCGAACGGGAAGGCCCGGGTGACCTCGACCGAGGAATCGACTCGAGTTCTCAACTCATCGACTCGAGGATCGGCTCGGTCTCCGGCGGTCGACTTGGACTTCGACGTCCCGCGCTGGTCGGAGGCAGCGGCGCCAGCGAAGCCAGAGAGCAGTGCCATCTGATGGTCCATGAAGGCAGAACAGTCTGCTCTCCCCAAGGCCGTCAACCTGAGTCCGAGCTCAGGTGACCCAGCAGCCCCCTAACTCGGGCCCCGACGTCGTCGGGCCCGACGTCGGCTGTCGCGGAGGCGAGTCCAGAAGGACCACAGGACTTACCCGGGGCAGGCATCTCTCGACTTCCAGGCGAGGTCGCTTCGGGATGTGTTCCTTCTCCAAGGAACCCGGGGCGTCGGTCGGGGCTATGCGACCTGGCCCTCGTCGGAATCCAGGAGCGTCCACCAGACGCCGCCCTCGGCGGGTTTCACCTTCCGACGATGGTCCCCAGGAGGGAGAACCCCGGTCGGAGGAAACTCCGGCGACGGTCCGAGCTGGAGCCTTTCGACGCGGAAGGCCTACGACGAGGTCCGGGTACGGCTTGGCGCGTCAGCGAAGATTCTCCTCGCGCTGAGGCCGCCGACTTCTTCAACGCCTTTGAGGACCTTTTTGCTGCAGGGCCAACAGATCCAGTTCCCTCATGATCCGGGCCCAAGCAGCGGAGGCAAAAGTCGTGTGTGTCAGTTTAGTGGACATATTTCGGTCACACCGACCACAACCGCTTAAACCCACTGGCAGCCATCGAGGGAGGAAAAAAAAAGGGCCCCTGCGAGGTCAAAGGCCTCGGTCTGCCAGGGAAAAAAACCGGAAAAACGCCAGCTGACTAAGTCAGAAAAAACCGAAAAAAAGTAAGACGAGACTCGTGACCGGCGTCGCCCGAGTCCGGGCGGGAAAAAGATCGGCGTCGAACCAGAAGGAAAAAAGGATAAAATAAAGAAGAAAATCAACTTTTTCGCGGGGACAAGACGGGGACGTCTGTAGGGCTCCGCGGAAAAAAGAAGACTGGCTTAAGATGGCACCCTCGGGCGGGAAGACGACCGCGCATGCGCGCTGCAATTCCCAAAGGCTTTCTTTGAAAGCTGGGGAAAATTGCTCCGCGAGGGCTCCGTCGGCGCCGACATCACCCATAAGTGAGGACTGACTTCCTGACTTGGTCCTGGAGAAACAGCTAATTTCAATGCCTAAGATCAGTCCAAATTGTTATGCTGGCAGGGAGTCTTGACTGAACTGAGAGTTAAGCAGATCAGTCAATATGTGCTAACTCCTGCCAATCAAATGGTCTGACAAAATAGAGACAGAGGATCATAATGTTATACAGATATATCAAAGGATCCTACAGAGATATAAGGAAGCAATAATCAAAACAATGAAACAGCTGCTTGGATTACGGGCTAAAAGATTCCATAGTGGTAAAATTAAAAAAAAACAAAAAAACATTTTGGCAGCTTAAGTAGTTATGGCAATAAACTTAATTCTATTCAAAAATAAACTGGTCAAGATTTTAATTTTAAAAGGGAAAAAAGACCTGAAAGGTATATTGATATAAGCATATGCTAGGAACTTGCTAATTTAGGACTATTGCTATATTTAGGATTAGGAAGAAATGTTTTTATTCACTGTTTCCGGAACTACATAGCTGAATCTGACCAATAGTTTCTTCCTTCCCAAAACAGAAAGAATTTATGAGCAATCAGAAGAAAATGGGGTTTAGGGCTTGGTCTTCTATTAACCTAACCAAATGTGTAAGTGCTGATGATAACTAGTAGGGAAACTTATTACTACAGACACTAGCGTGGAAAGCCCGGGAAGCTGGTTCAAGATCTGCTAAGGCCTAACACTTTAGGAGAATAATTTAGTATGTCTGAAAAGGAATATTCAGTCATGCACATTTTAATGAATTCAATAATATATTGCATGCAGGACGCTGGGAGCTGTCAAACTTCCTTAAAGAAGATTTATTTGGCATTTACCAAATACAGAGAGGGTGACAATTGTGGATTTTTTAAATTAGTAACATAGTGCCCCTTTTATGTTAAAACTGTTTATTCGAACCACAGTTAACAATAGAATCAATTACATAGACGTAGCAAATATAACCAGTCAAGGCCTATTGAACATTTGTTAATGACATATTCATTTTATCTTTATCGTCCCCCCCTCCCCCCCCCCCCCCCTACCAGTCCCTTTCTCCTTTGGTTCCATCTACCTCTCCTTCCCCCCCCCCATGCTATGTGCCACACAAATCATAGGAATGAAATAGGCCGTACAGCAGATTTTTGTTTTGATTCCATCTTCTTGCTTCAAAAGGACTCTGTCTGTGCAAAGGCTTTTTGAATTCTGTCACTATTTTTTGCCTCCATCAGGAGAACATTCAAGGTGTCAACCACCCTTTCCAGGCATCCACCAATTATTTCCTGATGTTGTTTTTAAGTTTACCTCTTTGCAGTTTCATTTTATGCTCTGTGGTTCTACAGCTTCTCCATCTTTGAAAAGTTTGTTTGGTCATTTTAAGTATTTGAATGTCTGTATCATATCTTCCCTTTCCCTCCTCTCCTCCGTGTTATACATATTTAGGTCTTCAAGTCTCTTCTCATGCATCTTCTGGCAGAGGCTCCATATCATTTTGGTCTCCTTCCTCTGAACCATTCAAATCTTTTTATATCCTTTGCAAGGTATGGTCTCCAAAACAGAATACGATACACTTAATGAGGCCTTACCAGTTACAGGGCATTAATACCGCCTCCCCTTATGCTGGTTATGTCCCTCTGTATGCAACCTACCATCCTTCTGACTTTTGCCATCATCTTGTTACATTGTTTCACCACACCTTGAGATCCTCAAACACTTTCACACTGAAGTCCCTCTCCTGGTGTGTGCACACCAGCCTCTCACACCTATTCACATGCAGCTCCTTTGGATTTCTAAATCCCAAGTGCATTAAATCTTAACTGCAGGTGCACATGGGGATGCTGGGGAGCGTTCCCAGGCGGGGCTCCTTCAGTGACATCACAAAGGCATGTGGACTTTCCTGCTTGTTCAGGGAGAATGATGTTCTACTGTAAAAGCATTCATTTGCATAATATTGGCTGCAGATTTCCAGCAGGGATACATTGGGGCTGCAAGGCCATACAGCACTCTAATATACCCTCATCCATCTCCATATATCCATTGTGATCACGCATGTAGTCTCCTGCCAACTGCTACACTCTGGCCCACACTGTGGCATTTTACTCATTAAGGCATATCACTCGCACCTCAGCTGTAGCTAATGTGCAGGTCACCACTGCTGCCCAGTCATTTTTGTTATGCTGACATTGTAGCCGTGATTGCTCCTCCATGGTACACTCATACCCACTTCTATACCACCCACTGACATCAAAGTAGGTTACATGACCACCCCTTGATTATATAGTCCAACTGCCTCCCACATTCTCCTCACACTCAGAGCCCAATTCCATCCCAAATGTCCAGGCCCTCTGTGCGCCCAGGGACACTGAAGACTATAAAGGAAGATGGGGCTGGTGACATCATGAAACTGCAACACCCTCATCGACTATATGGACATTCTCATCAACTCCACCCTCCACCACCCCCCACGGCCCCTGAAGAGGAGTGGAAATTTGATAGGTGCTGCTGCAGATGCTAACAGAGTGCTCAACCTGCCGTTCTCCTATTTGCTGGCTGCATGGATTCCCGGTTTATATATGACATTTTTCACCTGGTATGCCATTGCAGATTTCCCCATCCTTCATTATGACCAGGAAAATGATGAAGTCATTACTGCTTGACAAGAATGCCAGTAACACAGATGACAAGCAGCATTTTATTCATACAAGGACAATGAAGGATGTGTGGTTAAAGTGGAATAATACTGGGAATATTTCAAACCTACTCTTCTTGTCCAAATACTACTGTATGTTTAAGATGTTTTGCTCCTTCTCATGACAAGCAATGTGGAAACATTAATGTTCAACATTGACACAGAATGCACAAATGGTCATGTGTGGCTTAACAGCTCTTCAAAATATGCCATACCATAGCATTTTATCTTATAAAAGTATGCTAGAGGTTGTTGGGCACAGTAAAGGTAATTGTGCCTTCTTACAACATTCTATATTTGGAAGAAGTGTCCCCCTGATGTAGGCAATTAGGGGTATTTTAGAAGCTCTTTTGTGAGTAGGACATCAGAAAATGGACATGCAAAGCATGGAGACGTCCCCACGGTCATTTTAGAAGCCAGGTATATAGATGTCCTCGGCATGAAAATGTCTAAAGCAAGGGGGCATGGTGGAGTCATGATCAGGACAGACAAGGGAGATATACGTCATGGCACGATTTCAGAATGACAAAATAATTTCTGGCCCTGGTTGGTGAGATGTCCATGTCTAACCCAAGAATAACGTGAAAAAAATGCATGTTTCCTAGCTGTAACACTTTCAGGGAGAAGCACAATGTGCTTACATCCTCGCAATTATTTACTGCCTGATAAAATCTGAGCATAGATACATGCTACAAACATTTTACTGGCCCACTACCATATGTCTGAGGATCTAAAATGGCATGCCAAGAGGAAATCCCTGTTGGCACATCCAAGTGCCCATTTCTGAGAATGTGCAAGTTGAGGATATTTATATTTCTAAAAAGACCTACATTCATGCACGTACCCAGCCTTGCAACCTGCACTAGTCCTGCCTCCTTAACAGGTTACAGAGAGGTTTATTTTTTGGGGTGGAGACATAGCGATTTTAGAAGACACGTAAGTGCTTCCCTTCTCTGCTGCCACTTCCCCATATATCTGAACATTCTGCTTTTGAGGTCCCAGATTCAAACTAGATGTCTCTTCTAAAATGTCACTTAATATTTTCTGAAATGTGGTGCACATTACATGTGTTTCGCCTATGATATTTTGATCAAATCTGGATCTTAACCATGGGACTTATTCAGCAGTTGGCAAGCAGACACGGTATGTACTTTTTGATGCAATCATGATATGTACTTTTTGATGTAGACTCTGCACCTACTATAATGCAAGCACAAAGTATATGGATACTTTGTTCATATGGGAGGTCATTCCAAAATGCAAATAACCCCTCCTGGACATTACGGTGAGAACATTGTCTAAGTGAAAACATCTGCTACCATATGCTGAACCATCACAGCCCTGCACACACATGGCACTTGTAATGGGGATGTCGGTATGTGGGCAGGAGGGGGTGAAATGGGGACATGGCTAGCTGTAACCACATACAAAGCATATTCAGTAACTGGCTGTGTACGTTTCTGGTATCCACCATGGATGTACATCATATTCCTGTGGGAAAGAGGTATAAGGGCAGGATGTAGACGATATCTAGCTCTGCAGTCAATGCATCCCAGCAGGAGAAAAAGCTGTATGTGTTGCCAACAGAGGTGTAATCTGCATGTAGTCTGCAGAACATGTTGAGCTGAAATATATTTGAACCTCTAAGTTCTGTTCCCTATTGGGGAAAGAGCTGGGGTATAGATGTCAGCCATGTGCTTTCAGAAACATAGTTCTGAGGCTACAGTGAGATCTTGCCTCCATAGCACACCAGGTACACAATATACTGTACATGTTTCACTTTGGTATGTACCAGTTCCCTGGGTATGGCACAGCAGGTAGATTGCAGCCATATGGGCATCTGCAGAATGCTACAGGTTTTGCCATGCTCCAGAGTCAAGGTAGATCATATCTGCAGCCAGCTCTGTGACACACATATTGCACAGGTGTGGCTGCAAGCTGGTGGACATCAGAATACTGTCATATGGCAAAGAAGGCAGGGGCAAGGGACAGTACTCTAACTGCATGATGCACCCCCTACAGAGCACTGGGGATGGGAAGTCATGTTTTCTACATCTGTGCTGACCATGCCTCTTTTCGGATATTATGGTCTCTGAATGTATGGCCAGCATATGCGTGATTATAGGAGGGAGGCATAATGGACTGAATGACACATGGTAGCTGTGTCATACTGGGAGGCTGGCTCCGGAGTCTGTTGTGCATAGCCATAATTTTGGGGAGGACATGACTGGCTGGCCGGTATATGGACTGTAGGGATGACTACTGCATTAACAATCAATGGGAATGGCAGGATTGCACTGACTGAGACCCGGCAGTGCATCTTTTCACAACAGATGCATGGCTGCACAGAGATGGGGAAAGTTGGCACCGTCTATCATTGTGGAATACGGTGCACGGGTGTACATCTATGTCTCTGATTGCAGAACAGTGGGTTCATCTAAACCCATTGTTTCGGAATCGGGTGTATATTGGTCCTATTATTTCTACGTGGTTATGGGCTGGACGTTCATGTTCCAGAATCTTGCTCATGGTGTTTATACTGGGCAGATTTTCTAAGGGAAACTATAGGAAAATCACCAGCTTGCAGGTCCATGTGTGCAAAGTATTCAAGACCTGTCAGCTCTACAGGGAACCTTAAACTTTACCTTTTATTATGAGGCACTCATTAAAAAATATGAGAGTTCACTTATCAACACAATTTCTTTGGAGTAGAGTAGCTACTTTGTGATACCATTTCCTATCTGCTTTGTAATTTAAGTGTGTGCAACAAGCATCATATATTTGTTTTTTCTAATGTAGACTTGGTGCCAAGGTCATCAGTTAGGATTCAGCACCTGAGACAATAATCACATTTATTTATCATTAGTGTTTGTTGTGCAATTGTAATTAAGGGGTATGTTTACTAAACTGTCTTAATGTGTGCCCGGCGATAGTGTGCAGGATGCCATAAAAGGAGTGGGCGTTTTGGTCAACGTAGCAAAACGGGATTATCGCGCGCTGTGCACATTATTGGGCGAAATGCCGCTAAGCATGTTAACACGCGATAATCTTAAGTAGGTGCGCAGACATGCAAACATAGAAGCAGAGGTGTAACACAATGGTTAATACACTGACTGATGGTACAGGGCTCATGAGTATGATCCCCCAGTGTGCCTAATGCACAAGGCTGGCTGAGGCATCACCCTTACATTTAAGTAGTACTTTTTGAGGCATTTTACATTTATTTTAATTAGTGCTGCCAAACACACCCTCACGGTGGCGCAACCTAAGGTGCCGCATAAGGCACCCCATAGCGCACTCCATAGGGCACATTATAAAGTGCACTGTCTGCCAAGGCACCCTATAATGTCCCCTATAGGACACCTTATAAAGGTGCTCTATAAGGCGCCTTATAAAGGTGCTCTATAAGGCGCCTTATAAAGGTGCTCTATAAGGCGCCTTATAAAGGTGCTCTATAAGGCGCCTTATAAAGGTGCTCTATAAGGCGCCTTATAAAGGTGCTCTATAAGGCGCCTTATAAAGGTGCTCTATAAGGCGCCTTATAAAGGTGCTCTATAAGGCGCCTTATAAAGGTGCTCTATAAGGCGCCTTATAAAGGTGCTCTATAAGGCGCCTTATAAAGGTGCTCTATAAGGCGCCTTATAAAGGTGCTCTATAAGGCGCCTTAAGCTTACAGTACTCTGAGGGTGTTTTTGCTGGCAGCACTAATGTACATTAAAAATAGACAATGCCTCAGACAGCCCTATCAAATAACCCCACCATGAGTTTGAACCCATGACCTCTGGCTTTACAGGCAGTGAAGTAACCAGTGGGCTACAGCTGCCAACAAACCCATGGCTGGCTGCAGAAGGACTGCACGTCACCACACAAACTGTCTGCTGTGGTTACCAGGATAGGGTTAAGCCACCCGTACCCATGATGCACTGCACACGCAAATCAGCAGTCGACAGATGGGCACAAGATGGGATATGCACCCCCACAACACCTCGGCCTGGTAGGGGGAACTGACCGTGTGTGGTACTGGCACAGAGTAGCCACAGACCGTCACATTGTGCGGGTACTGTGTTCACCCTGAGGGTGAGGTGGGGCGCCCAGCACCAGGTCCACAGCACCTTTCATGGCTGAAATACACTATGCTGCAGGTCCCCCATCAGTGCTACTGTGTGTGATAGGTAGTTCCTGCAGACACACCTAGGATACATCTGTGTCCTGTATTTCTCAGTCATGTCTAGCCCTTATGGGCTATGATGCACCCAGAATAGTGCATATCCTGTGTTGGTGCCATGGTTACATGATGTAGGTGAAGAGAGGTGTTTGGACCCATAGGGGGATAATGTATCACCACACAACCCACCCTCTGGGGCTCAGGGTGGGAAATAGGATCACCCACCAACAGATCCACATTCTACCTCCCTGCAATGGTGGCAGTAGAGGGGACCATCAACCCCAGTCCTGCTGCAGAACAGACACCCTACAGGGCAGGCAATGCAGAGCTGTATGCATGCAATAGCAGACAGACAGTAGGTCTGGAAATGCACAGCTGTCCCCACCACTATCTGACATTCTCCAGAAGCAAGCCTCCAGACGGTGCACCCTGCAAGGTGTTCCAGCAAGACACATACTAGTTGCAGACAGTCTGCTAGCTAGTACATAGTGCATGGTCCTGGAGGAGATGCGTGTATCCAGAACTGGGATGTCAGCATACACACCAAGCAGATAAGTCAGTAGTTGGGCCCCAAAAGAGAACCCATAAATATCACGAGAGAAATACTACATAGCACTATGGGGGAACATAGCCATGCCGTTTTCACTGCTCCATCAGGGTGAGAGTGACCTCCCAGCAGGACATGCTGTGGCCACCCTGTCCATGCAGGTGGTGGCTGGCCACTACAATGTCCGACCAAAGGCGTGATTGATAGGAAAGACAGAGTCCTTTATTGAAACTCAGGCCGCCCGACACAGGCCGTGTTTCGCTACCCTTCGTCAGGGGCTGGCCAGGCACAAACAACTAAAATCATAAAAAAACAATCATTAAACAATAATCACATAAAGGAACAGACTGACAAACTTAAAAACCAACATCATAGTTATAAATATTAAGATAATGTTAAAAAAATTAAAAACTACCGACATGTGGTACTGTAAAACTAATAAATAATATAAAACAAATAAGAGTGCTCAGGGATACAAAACATCATGAAAAGACCTTTAAAAACATTAAAAAACTAATGTTCAATACTGTCTGTTGCAGTGCATGGCACCCACCTACACAGGGCTAGGCCACGGTCTGCTTTGGGCAGCTGCCACTGCCCCCTCCACCACCAGTATCCCTCTGCCACCATGCTGACATGCCCTTCTACTGGTGGTGCTGGTGGAGTGCAGTCTCGGGCCATCCAGTGTGAAGGTAGGCGGCTGCCTATGGTGCAGGTTCTGGGGTAGGGGTGCCTGCATAGCTGTCCACGCTTCCCCGCAGCACCGCATGTCAATTTTCCGTGCCCTTCGGGGTACCTGCTGGGTACTATCCTCTGTGACACTGTGGGAAGCACACTCGTGCCCATGTTGGGCCCTCAGCAGTTGCTGTCTGGCTGCTCTACTGTTTCAGCATTCCTATGGGCCAGCTAGGCATCACCCTAGTCCGCACTGTGGGCCAGCTGCACTGCAGCATGTGCCGCCTGCAGCCCTCTGTGTCCCCTTTTCCAGCATCTGTCCAGTGAACCGTTCCGACATGCCCGCCCTGCTGTTGTGGAGCATGTGCATGCCATATGAAACCTGGCCAATGGAGTCGGAAACCCTGCTCAGCACAATTACACTGGGGGCTCATTCACCTTGTATGGGACGGAGTATAGACCCTTCCAAAATTCATATCATTTTTTTGGAGCTTTCTTGGGAGTGTTTTGTTATGTTTCCCAGTGATATCACTATTGGCCAGCTTGGTTATTTTATTTTTACATTTTCCTCTGTACATTTTCAAGGTTTATTTGCCCTTTTGTTCCGTGCACATGTATCACACTTATCACTTTTTGTAGGTTTCCCTGGTTTTGCTGTACATTGCTGACGGAAATGGTTTCTTTTCCCTTTAAATCAGCTCTAACGCCAGGGTTTCACTGGCGTTAGTTTTGAGCCTCGTATTTCACAGCGTTAGTGTGCGGGAAGCCTCTCCCCTCCCACTTTCCACCCATTGACCCCCCTTCTCTCCGCCCCTGGGGAGTCTTCCTCCGCCCTCCGGGAGCCTTTCCCCACCTTCAGCGCTCGTTTGCGCCGCTGCGCACGTTATCGCACAATAAGGTACCTGTGCGCCTGATAAAGCACCATTATCGCGCAATAAGGTACCTTATCGCGCGATAATGTCACAGAGGGCACATTAAGACGGTTTAGTAAACATACCCCTAAGTGAAATCCCTGTTGAATATACACCGCTTCCACCCAGTGAAAATTGGTATAAAAAAAAAAAAGTTAAATACATTATGAGGCAATTTTCAAAACTTTGTGGTCAGGCGCAAACCCTATTAGTATTTTTACATGTGGATTTTGTATCACTTTTCAAAGAAAAAACATGCATGCACTTTCCTTTTGAAGATTTCCCAAGTCAAAAAGACACGCAATGATTTAGCACCTGCTTTTTTCTGCAGATACCTTTGGTCCACTCAAAAGAATGAATTTAATTCTGAAAACGTAGGACTGCACCTGCTATTGCCTACCCTGACCTAATGCCACCCCGGGAATGCCTACACAAAAATGTAGATAAGGGACAACAAGCACACTTTTACCTGAATACAGGCTGGGTTAATTGCAGACAGCATAATGGGGCAATTTTAAAAGCCTTTATTTGCACCTACAGCAGTGCTTTATGCCCAGAAGTAGGCACTTATAAAATTGCCCAATAATATGTACTGCCAATGCATAGCGTTTACTCAGTATTTGCGTAATGGTTGCGTAGGGCTGGGACAAAGTTGTGAGATATGCATGTATGTTATAAAACACACTTGTTTCCACACAGACTTAGGTGAAGAACTTACTCCCATCTTAAAGCAGTTTTAATTGTGTGGGAGCCTTTGGAGAACCAACTTTATAAAGGCATATAGAAGCAAAAGCCGCCATTATAAAATTGGTGCAGCCCATAAAGCACAGTTACTTACCTATAACAGGTGATCTCTGGGAACAACAGGAATAAGTCTTCACATATGGGTTTCGTCGGTATACCGACGGAGCCTGTGCGGGAACGCTCCCCAGCGTCCAATCAGAAAGCCTTTGGGAGCATTCCACAGTGCCTGCGTGCTGCCTTCTCACCTTTCCCAACTGTCTCTCCTCAGTTGAGTTTTAGAGCTGAGACCAAGAGAGAGAGAGAGAGGGAAGGAAAGAGATAGAGAGAGACAACTCCTAGGGGAGGTGGCTGGGGTTGTGAAGACTTATTCCTGCTGTTCCCAGAGATCACCTGTTATAGGTAAGTAACTGTGCTATCTCCAGGAACAAGCAGGAATGAGTCTTCACATATGGGGACTCCCTAGCTTTAGATGCCAGGGAGAGATCCCAGAAGTTGTGTGTCCCTGGGACAGGGCTGCACTTCCCCACATGGATCTCTGGCATCCCATGAGGGATGGTGGGTAGGAGTTGATTAAGTATGGAACAGGTGTTTAAGAACAGCCTGACCAAACAATGCATCCCAGTGGGAGTCCTTGTCCAAGCAGTAATGGGCTGTGAAGGTATGAACCGAAGCCCAAGTGGCTGCTCGACCGATGTCGTCAATAGACAGAGTTCAGATGAGCCACTTAGGCTGCCATGGCTCTCACATTCTGAGCTGTGACATGGCCCTCCAGAGAAAGGTTCTTGCTCTGATAGGCGAAGGAAATACACTGGGCAATCCAGTTGGATAATGTTCTCTTGGAGACTGGTAGTCCCAAGTGAGAAGGATCAAAGGCAACAAAGAGCTGGGAGGACTTTCTATGTTGCTGTGTCCTTTGTAAGTAAAAAGCCAGAGCTCTTTTATAGTCCAGGGTATGAAGATTCCTCTCTGCACTTGATGCATGAGGTCCTGGAAAAAAAGACAGGTAGGTAGACCTCTTGGTTGAGGTGAAAAGGCGAGACCACCTTAGGCATAAAGTGTGGATGAGTCCTAAGGACCACCTTGTCATGATGGAACCTTGTATAAGGTGGATTAGCTACGAGTGCTTGCAATTCACTAATACGACTTGCTGATGTGATTGCAATGAGAAAGATGACCTTCCAAGAAAGGTATTTCAAGGAGGTGGTAGCCAAAGGTTCAAAAGGCGGCTTCATAAGCTGCCCAAGAACCAAGTTTAAGTCCTTTGCCACCGGGGGTGGTCTAATGGGAGGCTTTGTTAAAAGGAGGCCTCTCATGAATCTTGCTACAAGAGGATGAGAGGAAATAGGTTGTCCATTTAGAGGCTTAAGGGAAGCTGCAATAGCACTCAAATGGACCCTTACTGAATTTGTCTTAAGGCCTGCATTAGACAGATGGAGGAGATACTCCAGCAAAGATTCCAGAGGTATGGCAAGGGGGTTAAGACCCTTCCCAGAACACCAGATAGTAAACCTCTTCCATTTGAAAGCATAAGAACGTCTAGTGGAAGGTTTTCTGGAAGCAGAAAGAACATCTTTCACTTGTTACGAAAGATGAAGATCCTGGAGATCTAGGCCTTGAGCAACCAAGCCCTGAGATGCAGAGACGGGGGGCTGGGATGCCATAACTTTCCGTCCTCTTGAGAGAGGAGGTCTGGAGCAGACCCTAACTCCAGGGAGGGAGCTTGAGAGAGATGTAGAAGCAGAGGATACCACACTTGCCGTGGTCAATGTGGAGCTATGAGAATCATGTGGCCTCTGTCTCTCTGAAGCTTGAACAGGGTTTTGGGAATTAGGGGAATGGGTGGAAAGGCATAGAGGAAGTCTTGACCCCAGTGAAGGAGGAAAGCATCCCTTGCCTGAGCTCCCTGAGCCAGAGTTCTGGAACAGAACCGGGGAAGTCTGACATTCCACGGACTTGCAAAGAGGTCTATGTCCGGGGTTCCCAAAATTTGAAAAATCTTGGCCACCTGGTCCACATGTTGGGACCACTCGTGTGGAAGCAGAACTCAACTGAGCCTGTCTGCCCAAGAGTTTTGAACACCTGGAAGATAAACTGCCAGAAGATGAATGTGATGCTCTCTGGCGAGGGCCCACAGTCGCAAAGCTTTGTTGCAAAGCGACAGAGAGCCAGTTCCTCCCTGCTTGTTCACATAGAACATGGCTACCTGATTGTCCATGTGAATAAGGACTGTCTTGTAGCTGAGCAGGGAGTGGAACACCCGCAGAGCAAGAAAGATTGCTCTGAGTTCCAAGAGATTGATATGCAGACAACTCTCCTGTGGGGACCAGATGCCTTGGGTGGAGAGGTCTTGCAGATGAGCTCCCCACCCCATTGAAGAAGCATCTGTTGTAAGATTTGCTTGGGGTAGAGACTGCTGAAAGGGGGACCTTCACAGAACATATTGAGTCTAAAACTATTGAATTTTTGGATCTTCAAATTTCTATTGTGAGTGGGAAATTATTTACATCTCTTTATCGTAAATCCGTACAAAGAAACAGTCTCTTACATTATCAAAGTTTCCATCCGGGTCCTTTACGACGGGGTCTCCCATATGGGCAATTTCTGCGTTTACGGCGCCTTTGTCAGTCACTTGAGGCATTTAAAGAACTTGTTCAGGATCTTCGAAGTCGTTCGATATCTCGGGGTTACCCGGTTTCTGTGGTTTCTCAAGCGTATAAAAGGGCACGGTATACACACAGGGAATGGCTGTTGGATTCTGCATATGTTGCATCAAAGTCATCAGATGTGTCTAAAATCACGGGGGTATTACCCTATACAGATCGGAGTAAGGAAGTCCTACATATTTTAAAGTCACATTGGGCAATTCTTCAGCTCCATGACTGTTTTAAAGTACCTCTACAGATTGCTTTCTCTAGGGGCCGAAATTTGGGTGACTGCCTTGTAAAAACATCTATGATAGAGGATCGTTTTACATATCGGGAACCTGTTCATGGTCATTCAGCATGTCAAAATTGTGCATATTGTGCTTCTACATTAACTGGCATTGAATGGAATCATCCAAAAATGCAACGGGTCTATCGACGTCGATGGGACACAACTTGTGACTCTACTTATGTTGTGTATTTAATTAAATGCCCTTGCTCCCTTCTGTACATAGGTCAAACTATTTGTCCCATGAGACGTCGTTTGATGGAACATGCATCTCGACATCGCCGTGAAGTAGCCTCAGCACCTATGGTTTCCCATTGCTTAGAACGTTCTCATAAATTTGAGCAACTTAATTGGTCTATAATCGATCATGTTCCAGCTGATCCTCGAAGAGGGCATAGAGAGGAATGCCTTCAGTGTTTAGAACGCTGGATATTTCTTCTCGATACGGTAGAGCCGGAAGGCTTGAATCGAGAAATTGATTGGCAGAGCCTACTGTGAAAGAAGCTGTCATCATTATTTTGTTTTACCAATCGGATGTGGGATTCCCCGTCATGTGGGGTTTTTTTTCCCGATCTTGATTGGCTGGTTCTTTCTTTAAAAGCTGGTTGACTAGCCATTGTAATTCAGACCTGCGCTGCATTGACGGTGTTTTGAGGATGGCTGTTGAAGAAGAAAATTCTTGGTTATTGCACTTGAAACAGGGCAAAGGTGCCCGAAACGTGTGCGTCGTGCAGTAGGATCTTTATAACCAGCGTTTCTGGACTGAGATAAGTTTTTACATTTGCTATATAATTTCTAGTTTTGGTGAAGAACCTTAATAAATAAAAAAAGTAGCTACCCGCTTGGTGTAGATCGTTTCCCCTTTCGACCTTCCTATGGCTAGCTCTGACAAAAATATAATTTAACAGGTCGTTGTGTTAAGGTTGGGTATTCCTATATGATTATTGATTGGCCCAGACCTATAGGTTTTTTCTATATTGGGAAAGGGGGACCCCAGCAACAGATTTTGAGGGGACTTCCACCAATGGAGGAACAAAATGAGGTGATTTGTGTTTGCTATTTTGTCTGACAGGCAGCCTAATGCCTGGGTCCATTGGGTGGATAAAGTCCACTGAGCTGCCCTCATGTGAAGGCGAGCATATGTTACCACATGCATGGTGGAAGCCATGTGGCCTAGCAACTGTAACATCTCTCGAGCGGTTAGGAGGAGCTTCAACTCTGCTTGAGAAGCTAACTGCACCAAGTGAAGGCAACGAACGGGCCTGGGGGAGATAGGCCCTTGCCCTTGTGGTATCCAGCAAGGCCCCTATAAACTCCAAGGACTGAGTAGGGATCAAATTGGATTTTGGGATGTTTATTACCAGCCCTAAATACTGAAGGATATGCATTCTGCAGGTTAGAGAAGTTTTGGCCTCTGAATGAGTGGGAGCTCGAATGAGCCAGTCGTCCAGATAAGGGAAGATGAATATCCCCAGGGTGCGCAGAAAAGCAGCTACCACTGCCATGCATTTCGTGAACACCCTTGGTGCAGAGGCCAGACCAAAAGGGAGCACTCTGTACTGATAGTGCTTCTCTTGAAAAAGGAAGCAAAGGAACCTTCTGTGAGTTGGATGGATGAGAACATGAGTGTACGCATCCTTGAGATCTAGAGAACAAAGCCAATCCTGATTCTGAAGGTATGGCAGCAGAGTTCCCAGAGAAACCATCTTGAATTTTTCCTTGACTAGGAATCTGTTCAACTCTCTGAGATCTAAAATGGGTCTGAAAACCCCTGTTTTCTTCGGAATAAGAAAATAGGGGGAGTAGAAACCTGTGCCCTGTTGTTGAAGAGGCACTTCCTCTAGTGCCCCCTGGGCGAGAAGGGTGGCAACCTCCTGCCCCAACAGGCTGAGGAGGGAGGTTGTAGAATTGAACTGGTGCACTCTTGTGAGAGGGGGTAAGCTTGAAAAGTGAAGTTTGTACCCCTCTCTTATGATGGAGAGTGTCCAATGCTCTGCTGTAATTTGCCCCCACCTGGGAGCAAAATGACATAACCTTCCTGGAATGGTGGAAGGCTCTGGTCCTTCCAGAGCCAGGAAGGCTAAGTTCTCTAGCGGCAAGTCAAAGGCCCTGAGGGGGCTGAGGTTGCTGGGCTGGAGGAGGCCTAGCAGCCTTCACTTTGCTCTGTTTGGATAATTGCTGACGTTTGTTAGGGAACTGAGCTGCAGAAGATGCCCGCTGACCATAAGCAGGATAGAATCTTCCCTTTTTAGAAAAAGATGTTTTTTTGAATAACCTTTTCTTAGCAGGAGCAGCTGTGGATTTGGATGTTCTATCCAAAGCTGAATTTTCAGCATCCATCTGAATGGCTTTTGCTTGCCAATCTTTACCAAACAGGTTCTCACCTGTACAAGGGATATTTCCCAATTCATCTTGAACCCAGATCTCCAAATCAGATGCTTGAAGCCAAGCAATCCTACGTGCACCTATGGTAATAGCTGAGGCTCTGCTTACGCATTCAAAAGAGTCGAAAGCTTCACGGTTGGAGAATTTGGAGATATCTTGGGCATGTTTGAGCCCAGTGAGAAAGTCCTGCCTTTTATCTTCAGACATAAAAGGACTTAAAGTCTGCAAATGGTCAGTGACTTCCTTTAAGAACATTCCCATGTAGAGACTATAAGAATTAATTCTGGCAGCAAGCATGGAAGCTTGGAAGACTTCTTCCAAAAGCATCCAGGGTTCTACATTCAGGTCCTGGAGGATTAGAGGCATGTCTTTTGGCACTTCTAATCTTTCTCATTGCAGACTCAACCACAATAGAGTGGTGAGGAAGTTGAGTTGTATGGAAACCAGGACAAGGAGGGACACGATACATGGTATCCAACCTGCGAGAATGAGGAGAGGTGGTCAGAGGTGCTTCCCACATCCTCAACATGAGATCATACAGAATCTCATGAATAGGCAAGGTAGCTGCCTCCTTAGGAGTTTTAGGATATTGTAAGATATCTAACTCCTTGGCTCTGGGCCACTGTGATAGAAAGGCCCTGAGCCACCTCCCTGATGAAGTCTTGAAAAGACAAGTCCTATGGAGGAGACATTCTTTGTTTTGGAGAGGACTCCTCCTGTGGAAGAAGCATCACTGCATCAACCGACTCTTCAGAATCCTCAGAGTCCTCAGAGGAATCGAAGTATCGTCTGTCCGGATGCTCCTGCAAAGCCTGATACCCTTACCGACCGGGATCGGTATCGGGAATAACTGGTACCGGGGTATCGGTACCGGAGGGTTTCAGAGGACAGAGTACCGGCATAGCGGACACCGATGCCGATGTCGATGCCACCAGTACCGGGATCGGTACCGATGGCGATGCTAGAGCCGGTACCGGCAGAGTAGTCTGTTGCGGTACCACAGGCGTCGATGCCACAAGGAAAGCCGCCAGACTGCGTTCCATGGACAGAATCCTCTGATCCATTGACGCCGCCAATGCTTGTAAGTCAATACTGGTGGAAGCCACCGGTACCCCAGAGCATGGCACCAGGAGGATCTGTCGAGGCCACGCCATCGAGATCATCCGGGAACCACGATGATGATGCTTTAGAGGCCGAAGCCTCCCGCTGAGGTAATTTTGCCAGTGCAGAATCCTCGAGGGCAATGCCAGAGGCATCTCGATGCTTAGAAGGAGATCTACCCTTCGAGGACCGGCTGGATTTATGTTTAGTTACCTGAGATCCATGTGAGGAAGAAGCAGCCCTGGAAGACGTCGATGCCACCGAAGCCGCATCAGAGGGAAACAGGGTACTGAGCTTGGCAGCTTGGTTCTGTCGACCTCTTTTAGACATCATAGAACAGGACATACAATCTGTTATGGAATGGTCAGGACCTAAACATTTTAGACACCAGTCATGGGTGTCGGTGACGGAAATGGTACCGCCACATTTTGTGCACTTCTTAAATCCTGAGGCAGGTTTTTCCATATTAAGGAAAAAAGGTTTTGGGCCTAAGGCCCAAAACGCAAGTGCACCTGAAGAAAAAGTTTTTTTTTTTTTTTTACAAGAAGAAAAGAACAAAGACGGGCGGTACCAGTAGAGCGTCGAAGGCGGCAGATGCGACACAAAAGAAATAAAGAAAAGATAAGGAAATTCTTCTGCGGTGATAGGAACACAACCTGCTGGCTCCGCGGAAAAAGAAGAACTGAGGAGAGACAGTTGGGAAAGGCGGGAAGGCAGCACGCAGGCGCTGTGGGTTGCTCCCAAAGGCTTTCTGATTGGACGCTGGGGAGCGTTCCCACGCAGGCTCCGTCGGTACCGACGAAACCCATATGTGAAGACTCATTCCTGCTTGTTCCTGGAGATGCCTACTTTCACAGCCTAGGGGCCCTGTTATAAAATTGCCCTCTTAGATGGGTAAATTGCTATTTGCAGGAGTAAATGCCCTTTGAAATTCGGAATAAAGACAATAAGGCAGTTATTTGAAAATGAACTACTAGGAATGAATAGACAGTGTAGTTTAAACAGACTGCAACAATATCAAATCGAGCAATGGATTTTGGAAACAGATCTATATTAGACTGCTCAGTTATTTCCACTGCTCGTTTCTTTCATTTCTTGATTTTAGAAGATTTATAATTCTAATGTGTTTATTATTACAGAAATGTTTAATTTGGACTAAATTTTCTAAGCTAACAGTATATGTTAATGGAATTTTCATAACAATGAATGGTTCATTTCTATTTACACTTCAAATGATTCATCATAAATTAATGCTGATGCATTTATGAATTTATGCTGGCCTTTATATTCCAATTCCTTTTGGCATCAGCTACCACAAAAAACATTAATAAATTGTGGTTTATTCAAGCACTGCACTTTTTCTTATTTGTAATATATTTACTAACAAAAAGTATTTCAAAAAGTGATATTTAGAGCCATTCAATTTTATTACAATAGTTCCTTATTTGAAGAAAAAGCAGCTACTGGTCCATAAAATCTCTGCAAACATATGTTAAACCCAGAAAATAAATAAACATGGCAAAAATAGTGTGTGGTCAATACATTAGATTTTACAGACAGTTCAAAATTAATTTACATTACTACACAAACTTATATATTGCCTGCATAATACATACAGTAAAAGATGGAACCGGTAGAAAGGTTGGTAGACTACCACATCAATGTTTATCCCATTTTGAAAATTTTTGAGTCATCTACATGTCAAGCAGCCAAAGATATTTGGAATGTAGCATTTATTCTAATGCTACATTCCATCCACTTTCCAAACAATATTCAGATTATCTTGGGAAATACTGTATTTATTTCTATTCCACAGTGCATCATTTTCAGCAAACATCTTCACTTTTAGAATATGAGCTATTTTGATTAAGAGTTATTGATAATGTCCTGCAAAAGGTTATGATTATTTTACATCCAGATACATTTGTATTCATGTTGCATGAGAAATCTTATTTTGCTCTTGGTTAATCTACATAATTTATGCTTTAAAATAATATTTTCTTGTATTCTTAGAGCCAGGTTGAAGGATTAGGAAAGTAAATCACAAAAACAGCTTAATTTTGATAATTTTGCACATGCTATGAATTTCACATTTGTGCATAACTTCAGGTTCATATAAAAAAGAAATCCCTTTAAAATTACAGGGGTAATTTTTCAAAGATTTAGAACCCGATTTATTAATGATGTTTTTCCTATTCTCTATCTATGGTAAATAAAGATTAGTAAATTTTTGTTTCATGCAAGCTTAAAAATACACATATAGCATTGCAATTAGGCACCTTACTAAAATTTTGCCTATTTATTGGAAGTGCACTAAATAACAATCATGACTATATGCTGCAAAAAATTAAACATACAATCTTGCAACATTATTATGCATACTGATATAAAGAATGCACATAAATGCCTATGCAATTCCTCCTCCCCTGGGAATGCCACCATGCAGGTTGGGTAAACCTCTATGCACATATGTCTGACTGTATTGTAGATTTGCATTTGACTGTATTGCAATGATTGTGTAGTATTCATGCATGAATGTACACAGTTTTGATCTCAGTATTGTGTATGCAACAGTATAGAAAAATCTGTATTAAACTGAATACAATTACCCTCACAGTCTATGTAACTTTTAAAAAGGTAACAATTTTCTTCATATCATCTCTGCTTTTTACACATATATGGAGCTTAAAATTGTCTTATGTTTTTCAAAAACACACTTTTAATGTTAAAAAATCTTACAAAAAAGGATTGCATGTGCTAAAAGATGTAAAATAGGATATTTTTCATAATCCTTAAAGCTGTCCCTTCAAATCAATTGAGAAATTCTAATTTGGAAATGAAGCACTGTTAAATATGTGTGAAGCTCAGATAGCGATTAAATTAATATTTATTACATCTTTGGTTGATTTATTGGTCCGAAGTCTTCAAAATGGATTCCAGCTGATGTTGTGATTTTCATGACAGCGCCATTTAAATTCTCCTCTTCAATCAGTTTAATCAACCCTTCTGCAACTTTTTCTGGTCTATAAAAAATAAATTAAAATTAGTTATCCTTCAAGGTCAGGAAAGATCAACAGTAGCATCTTGAGAATGTGGCCTATATTATAAACGTATATTCACACCTCATTTCTCTCATGTACTGTAAAGCATGT
This sequence comes from Ichthyophis bannanicus, assembly GCA_033557465.1. NCBI lineage: Eukaryota > Metazoa > Chordata > Amphibia > Gymnophiona > Ichthyophiidae > Ichthyophis > Ichthyophis bannanicus. The sequence continues at coordinate 1,648,139,071 of CM066032.1, forward strand.
GCATTTTTCTGTTTGGTTTTGCTCCATGAAGGCACATGGGGGTCCTGTTTACTATGCATTTTCCCATGGACACAAAATGGGAGAAAATCTTTAGTAAACAGGACCCATGGTAATATAGCACAAGTGAGTGTGAAATAGCATATGCTAACTCAAAATAGCATGTGCTATTCAGTTTAGGACAAGCTTTTTTATGTTAGCAAGCTAAAACAAAAAAGCTAAATAGTATGTGCTAAAATGGAAAGAAAAATAAATTTTTCCTCTGCACACTAGCTATCATGACAGCCAACACCAGCCTGTCCACTAGATGAGCTAGGTGGCCAGTCCAGGTGGGTGGCGGCAGCAGCACACATTTATTTATTTTATTTTACATTTCTTATATACTGCCTTTCACGATATCAAGGTGGTTTACATTGAACAAACTGAAATTACATTGAAAAGGGCATTATAACTTGGAGATAACTATTTTACAGGGAACATGGGCAATGGAGGGTTAAGTGGCTTGCCCAAGACCACAAGGAGCACCTGTGGGACTAGAAACCCCAGTCCTTCTGGCCCAAGGTTGCTGTCCTCTAGTGGGATTTGAACCCCTGACCTTCTGGCCTGAGGTAACTTGCCCCAACCACTAGGCCACTCCTCCCTGCCTGTGTTGCCTACACCAGCTGCCACTGATTCTGTTTGAGGGGTAGGCGGGCAGTGGCAGTATTTCCAAAAGCGGCAGCATAAAGCCTGCCTCCCCCTTCCGAGATAGAATCGATGGGTTGGGGCGGTATTTGCTGAGGGGTGGCAGTGTCAGCAGGGCAGCAGAAACCCTTGGGTCGGCCCTCAGTGCAGCTACACTTAACACCACCTCAATGCAGTCCACTACTGGCTGTAAGGCAATGTGGCAGCTGACAGACCCATCACTAAAAAGCAGGCCATAATGATGCCAGACCCGCCCCCTGATCATTTTCTCCTCCCTCTCTCCCACTCCAATCACAAACAGCAGCCCTTTTGAAACCCCAAGCAGCTGTGCAGGAGCAGAGGGGGACCACTCCTGCTCTAGTCCCACTAGACACCAGGAAATCCTCCACATAAGTCCAAGGGGTGGATCGAGTGAGGGGATGGCCAGTGGGAGGAGGGGGGAATTAAGAGGAATGCTCTTGGGTGGAGGCTTTTCGAGAAGGTACCTTCTGGTCAGAGGAGGAAGGAACTGGAAGGGGAAACAGCATGAGGACCACTGTTTATGCTACGTGTGGTTGTCTGGGGAAGGGATTCCGAAAGGGGGGGAGTAAAGGCTATATGGGCTGTAGGGGCAGGGCCGTATTTGTATGCGGATGGGAGGATCAGATCGAAGGAGTTTCATATGCTGTAGGTATGTGATCAGATCAGGAAGGATTTATGGTGGAAACCAGACAGGGGAGGGTCTAGTGTCATCACTGCAGCAGCCACAGCATTTGCCTTCACATCTTTAGACAGGGGATGCTGATCCCATGTGGTAGGTGTCTGCCCTGTGCAGTAAATGTGGGGCAGATGCTGGGCACACCCCCTGCATTTAACCACACAGGTTTGCCAGTATAAGTGTGGCCCCTAAGAGAATTTGGCTAGCTAGAACTGATTTTCAGCTCTAGACAGATAAGTTTAGGAAGCCAGTCTAAGATCCCTAGCATACAATATCACATCATCATAAAATATTAAAGTCGCACCAACCTAACCACATCAAGACAAAATAACTGGGACATCGTATCAACAACATAACAGGCTCATACATATTATCCCTCAATGGCAAAGCATAGTTACTCACCTGTAACAGATGATCTCTGGGAACAGCAGAAATTTAGTCTTCACATATGGATGTCATTGGTACCAATGGAGCCTGCGCAGGAATGCTCCTCAGCGTCGAAAAGGACCCCACTGTGCCTGCATGGTTGCCTTCCCACCTCCCTCTCTTCAGTTGAGTTTGTAGCTGAGAAAAGGAGAGTAAGAAAAGAATACCCTACAACTCCCTAGGGGAGGAGGGCGGGTTGTAAAACCTAAATTCCTGTTGCTCCCGGAGATCACCTGTTACAGGTGAGTAACTATGCTATCTTCAGGAACACGCAGGAATGTAGTCTTCACATATGGGACTCCCTAGTTCTCAGATGCCAGATGAGTGACCTCAGAACTGGAGTAGGCTTCAAGAAGTCTTGGGTCTGTCGTGGATGTCTGGTATCAAAGTCCATGACAGAGGGTAGGAGTTGCTCCTAAGTCTGAAAGAGGTGCTGGAGAACAGCCTGACCAAACATGGCATCCCGGCGGGAATGCTTGTCCAGAAAATAATGGGCAGCAAAAGTATGGACGGAAGACCAAGTTGCTGCTTTGCAAATTTTGTCAATGGCTACATAGTGTAGATTTGCCATTGAGGTAGCCATGGCACGAACATTATGAGCAGTGACATGCCATTCCAGGAAGAGTCCTGCTTTGTCATAAGCAAATGAAATGCAGTCCGCTATCCATCTGGAGAATGTAAGTTTAGATAACGGGAGATCCAGGTGACTAGGTTCAAAGGAAACGAACAACTGCGGGGCTTTACGGTGATTTCAAGTTCTCTGGAAATAAGAAGCCAATGCAGGCTTGCAGTCAAGGGTATGCAGGGTTTCTTCTGCTCTAGATGAATGCAGTCGAGGAAAGAATACAGGGAGGTAAACTGACTGATTCAAATGAAAAGGCGTCACCACCTTTAGCAAGAAAAGCGGGTGAATGCTAAGGACAACCTTGTCATGGTGGAACCTGGTAAAGGGTCCACCACCAAAGCTTGAAGCCCACTAAAGCGTCTAGCTGAAGTGAGGGCAATAAGGAAGATGACCTTCCATGAAAGGAACTTTAGCGGGGTCATAGTCAATGGTTCAAAGGATGGCTTAAGAAGCTGCACTAGAATGACATTGAGATCCCAAGCCATCGAAGGTGGCTTGGTCAGCAAGAGCCCTCTCAAACTGATACTAGCGATTGTGAGGAGATGGGCTGTCTATTAAATAGATGAGAGGCTGCAATGGCACTGAGGTGAACTCTCACCAAGTTGGTCTTGACACTTGTTGAGGACAGGTGGAGGAAATACTGGAGGAGTGCCCCATGGAAGCAGAGAAGGAATTGAAATCCTTCTGGGAACACCAGACAGAATCTATGCCATTTGAAGGCATAGGAATGCCTGGTGGATGGCTTCCTGGAAGCCAAAAGTATCTCCTTAACCTCTTGTGTAAGGTTAAAATCCTGTAATGCTATGCTCTCAGCAGTCAAGCTGTGAGATGGAGAGACTGTGGATTAGGATGGAGCAGTGCCCTGTCTTCCTGGGAGAGGAGATCGGGCGCAGATCCCAATCAGACAGCCTGAGTCTGGGTCAGATGTAGCAGCAGAGAGAACCATGGTTGACATGGTCAGTGAGGGGCTTTGATAATCATGGAACTCTTGTCAGCCTGCAGCTTGAAAAGAGTCTTGGGAATGAGGGGTATGGGAGGGAAAGCATAAAGCGCTGCCGGACCACCACAGCACCCTGACCAGCATCGGGCGAGGGAGCAGGAAGGCAAACCCCTCCCCACTCATTGGCCCAAGCCTGAACTTTAAATTTCAGCACCATTGAGCGGGCCTCCGCCTGAGGGCTTGCCAGAGGGCCCTTTGGCATGGCCCTTAGGCAGGGACCCAAGCTGGTGACAGATATACACAACAAATGAACGCCTTTATGTAAGTTCTCCACAGTTTCCTTATTCCTGCCTACATTACAGTGTATTGTGCTACTCATTACAGCATTCTTACTGCTATAGTCTTATTGCAATGCATAGTAGTACTTTGCATCTTGTGCAATCTAGCAGCTCATTGTGTTACATTGAATCCCAATTATACAATATATATTGTATACCTTGTAACCTTAATGCTACAGAGACACTTTGAATCAGCTCGTACCCTATCATCCATGGTAAAATGTCAACAAAAGCAATCCTCCTAATCACACTTATTATGGTTTTCTGTCAACCAACCTAATGCCCTATCCCAGCCCAAGTAATAATTTCTCATTCCAATAATACCGTACCATTTTAGGCAAAGGGATACTTATTCATCCTGTACACCTCCCCAACTCCATTATTCCATACCTAATTGGCTCATACAAATAAAAACGCAACCAAGACAATACCTTCCCAAGCACCACCTAAATGAGCACTCTGAACTGTTAATATGGTACTTAATAAAAGCTAGATCTATAAAGAAGAAAATCCCTATCATACAAGACCTAATAAATGATGCAAAACCAGACATATTTAATAGAAACATGGATCTACGACACAGATGAGTAAATTAGACTTACCTGCTAATTGTTGTTCCTTGCGGAACTCTAGTCCAGTCCCGGAACCATAGAGTTGTGAACCTCCACCAGCAGCTTTGGAGACTGAACATCTTCATCTCTTTGATCATCCAGCTATATGCAGCCCCAAGGACCGCCCACACATCAGTACCTATTGACAAAGCATACTAAGCAGAGCAACAAATAAGTAGATATAACAACACAGTGGAAAAAAGGATCCTGACCCTAAAGTTCCCACTACTAGCAAAAACTTTTTTTTTTTTCCAATTGCGTATGAACAACCTCCCGCCCACGGGAAGGCGGACCAGAACGGCCGTGGCGACCCTTGTGCAAAACGCATGCAACAAGAGGCGCCACCGCTCACCCCCAAGATTTGACCCCGAAAGGAAACTAAGGCGTGCTGCAAGCAGAGGAGCTCTGACCGAAAGCATAGAGAACAAAAACCCTGGCAGACTCCTATAATGAATGTACCTTCTTGGCTGGCAGCGAGAACAGATAGACAGGGAGGGATCCGGGACTGGACTAGAGTTCCGCAAGGAACAACAATTAGCAGGTAAGTCTAATTTACTCTTCCTTAGTGTCCCTCTAGTCCAGTCCCGGAACCATAGAGGATGTAACAGAACAGTAAATCTCAACGGGAGGGCCTCGCTAGTCCAGCCTGAAGCACCCGAGACCCAAACCGCGCATCCGACGCCGCCTGCACATCCAGACGATAGTGCTTAGCAAAGGTGTGCAAGGACGATCACGTCGCCGCCCGACAAATATCCACCGCCGGTACCAAGCTAACTTCTGCCCAAGACGCCGCCTGCGCCCTAGTCGAGTGAGCCCGAAGCCCGGCAGGAACCATCCTGCCGTGTAAAAGGTATGCCGATGAAATCGCCTCTTTCAACCAGCGGGAAATGGAAGACTTAGACGCCGCTTCCCCCTTGCGCGGACCGCCAAATGCGACAAATAGGCGATCGGACTTACGGAAGGCCGCCGTTTCCCTCAAATACCGACGAAGAGCTCGACGGACATCCAACGCGTGCAAGGAGTTATCCGCGTGCTTGCCCCGTTCCTTGGCAAACACCGGGAGAGACACCACCTGATTCATGTGAAACGCCAAAACTACCTTAGGCAAAAACGCGGGAACCGGTCGCAATACCACCTTGTCGGCAGAGAAAGACAGATAGGGTTCCCTACACGAAAGAGCCTGCAACTCCGAGATCCTGCGAGCTGACGAGATCGCTACCAGAAACAGTTTTCAATGTCAAGTCCTTCAACGAAGCTTGCGCCAAGGGTTCAAATGGTGAAGCCACCAGAGACCTCAACACCAAATTCAAGTCCCACGAGGGCACTAAAGCCCTGCACGGAGGACGCATAAGCAACACCGCTAGCAAGAAGCGCTTCACGTCCGCATGGGACCCCAATAACTGGCCCTGAACCTTGCCTCGAAAACACGCAAGAGCTGCAAGTTGTACCCTCAACGAACTGGCCGCCAGGCCCTTGTCCACCCCTGCTTGCAAGAAGGAGAGGATCTGAGGAACGGAGGTCCGCAAAGGCCGTAATTCGCGAGCCACACACCAGCTCTCAAAAATACGCCAGACCCGGACATACGCTAGCGACGTAGACCGACGCCGCACCCGCAACAAGGTAGCAATGACCTCCGGAGAATAACCTTTTGCTCTCATCCGCGCCCTCTCAATAGCCATGCCGTAAGCGAGAATTGAGCCACCTGAGGCATCTGCAGCGGCCCCTGCCGAAGGAGATCCGGCCAAGGAGGAAGGAGCCACGGATCGGCCACACTCAACCGCACCAGATCCGCATACCAAGGCCGACGAGGCCAGTCTGGGGCAATCAGAACCATGGGACCCGGATGCCGCTCGATCCGCTGAACCAGGCGACCCACCAGAGCCCACGGAGGAAAGACATAGAGCAGCCCGTACCTTGGCCACCTTTGTGCCAATGCATCGAGGCCTTCCGACATGCGTTCCCGACGCCTGCTGAAGAACCTTTCGACCTGCGCGGACTCGAAGGTCGCCATGAGGTCCATTATCGGCAGACCCCAACGACGGACCAGCAACACAAATACCTCGGGATGTAGAGACCACTCTCTGGGGTCTACCCTGTGACGACTCAGAAAGTCCGCCTCCACATTGTGAACCCCCGCGATATGCTGGGCCGACAGACACTGAAGATGCCGCTCTGCCCAATCCAGAAGCAGATCCGCCTCCGCTTCCAACGCCGCGCTGCCTGTGCCTCCCTGGCGATTTACATAGGCTACCGTGGAGGCATTGTCGGATAGCACCCTGACCGCCGCTCCCTGCAGCCAAGGCTGAAACGCTGTCAGAGCCAACCACACGGCTCTCATTTCCAGTCGGTTGATGGACCACTGGCACTCCCGCGAGGACCACTGGCCCTGAGCAATCTGGCCCTCGCAATGAGCCCCCCAGCCGCTCAAACTGGCATCCGTCATCAGCAGACGCCAGACGGGAGACTCCAAGGGCATACCGTTTGCCAGAGAGCGCCGACGCAACCACCAGCGAAGGCTGTGCCGAAACTCCAAGGGGCAAACTAACTGACGAGCTAGCGAGTCGGACTGATGACACCATCAACGCAGCAGCGCTCGCTGCAGAGGCCACATGTGCGCCCTTGCCCATGGAACTACCTCGATGGTCGACGCCATCGTGCCGAGAAGCTGAAGGTATTGCCAAGCCGAGGACGCCCGTCTCGCTAGAAACTGCTCCACCAGCCGCCTCAGGGCCCGCGCTCTCTGCACTGGGAGAAAAACCTTCCCGTTGCCGGTCTCGAAACGCGCCCCCAAATACTCCAAGGTCTGCGAGGGAAGAAGGCTGCTCTTCGCCCGATTGACCACCCAGCCTAACGACTGCAAAACCAGTACGACCCGCGCCGTCGCCCGGAGACTCTCCTCCCTCGACTTCGCCCGGATCAACCAGTCGTCGAGATAGGGATGCACGAGGACACCCTCCTTCCGCAGGAACGCCGCTACCACCACCATGATCTTCGTGAAGACCCGTGGCGCCGTCGCTAGGCCGAAGGGCATGGCTTGAAACTGAAAATGGCCCATCGGCAGCGCAAACCGCAGAAATCTTTGATGCTCCCGACGAATTGGGATGTGCAAATAGGCCTCCGTAAGGTCTAGGGACGTTAGGAATTCTCCCTCGCGGACCGCCGCTATGACCGAGCGCAGCGTTTCCATGCGAAAATGCGACACCCGGAGGCACCGATTCACTCTCTTTAAATCCAGGATTGGTCGAAAGGTGCCCTCCTTTTTCGGCACTACGAAGTAGATGGAGTATCGACCGGACCCTAACTGCCCCTCCGGCACGGGGGCGACCGCCCGGAGCCGAAGCAGCCGGGAAAGTGTATCGGATACGACTCGTCGTTTCCAGGGAGCGCTGCACGGGGACATAACGAAGGAATCGAGCACCGGTCGATGTAGCTCGAGTGCACATCCCTCTCGTATCACTTCTAACACCCACCGATTGGATGTGATAGCGGCCCAGGCAGGGTAGAAATCCCGCAGTCTACCCCCTACGGGAATCACCGCCACCGGAGCCGGCCTCACTTCATTGTGACTTTTTGGGGACCTGCGCCTGTAAGGAGCCAAAACCTCTACCTGCCCCCCGAAATCCGCGGAAATTCTGTCCGCGCCGCAGATATCTGGAACACTGGGACTGACCAAAGCGGGAGGCATGAAACCTCCGAAAGGACTGCTGAGACCCCCGGAAGGTGAAGGTCGGCTTACCCTGCTTGGGCTTATCCTCCGGAAGCCGACCCTCCTTAGAATCCCCGAGATCTTTTACCAACCTATCCAAGTCCTCCCAAAATAACTGCCTGCCCTTAAACGGCAGCTTACTAAGGCGAGCTTTAGAAGAGCCATCAGCCGCCCAATTGCGTAACCAAAGAGAACGACGCGCCGCTACCACCGACGCCATGCCGTTAGCTAACCCCCTAATGAGGTCATAGTGGATATCCACCACATAAGCGGTACCCGACTCCAATCTGGACGCCGCGGCCTCTTGTTCCGCCGACTGGGGCCCCTGGAACTGTTGAGACCAGCGGAGGCAGCCGCGCGCCACCCAGGCCCCGGCCACCGCCGCCTGCATTGACAGGGCAGCAACATCAAACGCCTGTCTCAACAAGCTATCAACTTTCCGATCCTGCGGGTCCTTCAACGCTGCAGCACCTTCCACCGGGATAGTAGTCCGTTTAGTAACCACGGAAACTGCCGCGTCCACCTTCGGCGAACGAAAGAGCTCTCTATCAGCCTCTGACAGAGGATACAACTTAGGCAACAGTCTAGCCCCGTGCAAAGCGGACTCTGGACTGTTCCACTCCTCCTGGATCATAGCTTTAAAAACCCTATGGAGCAGAAAGACTCTGTGGGAAGTGCACACCGCCTGCATCAAGGGATCCTCCAACTTGTCCTCCGCAGTGGCATCTTCCACGGGTATGTTCAATACCTTGAGGGTTTCGGCAATCAGTGCCGGAAGTTCCTCTTTACGAAATACACGCACTATTCTACTACTCTGCTCGTCGTCCAACAACTCACCGTCTTCTAAATCCTCCACAGACTCCAGCTCGAGAGCCTCCCCCAGCCCCTCGTGGAACTCGTCCCCAGGAGGCGCAGAATCCGCAACACTCGGGGGCCGGCTCTTCTTTTGTGGACCAGTGTCTCCCTCTACTGAAAGTGGACGCTTTAGCCCACGGCGGGGCAGGACCGAGCCTCCCCCCGCCGGCTGCAAGAGAGCCAGAGCCTCCTGCATGAGAGAGAAAAAGGCGGGTGGAACTCCCAGGGATCCCTCCTGGACGCCCCCCGCCAACAGGCGCTCCGGCACCGCAGAAATCCCCGGACCAAGGACCGTCTATGCCTGCTCTGATGTCCCTTCTGTAGATACAGGTGGGAGATCTGCACTGGAGCCCTCCAGAGGATCCTCCATGACAGCACCCACAGCAGAACAAGTGGCACAGACTCAGGCTTCCAAATTACTACTTCTACGAATGCAACAGACCAGACACCGAGGACTAGGAGGCATGGCTATGCACACAGCCCTTTGCCAGCAAAGCAGGAACACCTTGCTGAAGCAAACAGAGCAGAAAAAAAAATCGCGATTTTAAAAGTGCTCAAAAACGCTCCAAATTGCAGGATTAGATAGAGCTGGAGTCAGTTAGCTGATATCTGACCAAGAAATGCAAAAACGAAGCTCCTATCCCTAAAAAAAACACGAAGAAAAACAACTTTGAAAAAAAATCCAAAATGGCCGCCGGACCCGATCCCGCCAAAAAAAGGACCAGAAAAAATACCCAAAAGGTCTAAAACGCTCCCCAGAGCTGATTCCAGGCCACCCCAAGGCCTCCACCACTGCCTTTAGAAAGAAAAAGCTTCAAACTCTACTCACCCACACACAGGAGTGGAGGGGGGGTCAAAACACAGAGTGCTGTCCAGCGTGCCTGCCACAAGCTCTGAGTAGCAGTTATCAGAGTCAATAACAGAGTAATAACCGCTCAGGGCAGCTCGGGGAACCCCTAAATCAGTCAGGGGACCCTCAGAGCCTACTGCTGTATTTAATTGCTGCCTATAATTGTCTTCAACCTTCTCCTCACCCACCAAGGGGGTTTGGTAGAAAGGAGACCTGTGTCCTGTGCAGCTCCCCTGCTTGTTTGACCTATGGGGAGACTGACAGACAGAGACAGAGAGAAAAAAACAGATTAGAGAAAGACAGAAGGGACACAGTCAAAGATTTCCTCCACAGCAGCAGCCCAGCACCGAAATCTAGAAAATAATAAAACACTAAAGCTCTGCTTATTTGTTCCTAAGGAGCCCAGTTCTGGGCTCTGACTTCCAAGCTGCTTGGAGACTGAGATACTGATGTGTGGGCGGTCCTTGGGGCTGCATATAGCTGGATGATCAAAGAGATGAAGATGTTCAGTCTCCAAAGCTGCTGGTGGAGGTTCACAACTCTATGGTTCCGGGACTGGACTAGAGGGACGCTAAGGAAACTGTACTTCTCAATCAACTGCAATCGCCAGGATACAACATTTACCGCTGCTCAAGACAATACAAAAAAGGAGGAGGATTAATTATCTTATGCAAAACCTCTATGTGCTCAATAATGCAATTCATCAAGTACCGAAAGTTTAGATATCCTATCACCACAAGAAAACTTACAATTTCAATCATATATAGATCACCCTCCTCTGAAATCAATACACTGGACAGCATAATTGAGTCCGTGGCGAATGATCCAACAGCTGTGAGTTGTAATCTGCTATTTCCTTCCCCTTGCCTCTTCTATTCCTTTGTTTATCACTGTGTCTCTTATTCTGTTCTATCTTATAAATGGCGTTCTTTTCATATTTTCTGTAACATTATTATATTGTAAACCGCTCTGATGCTTTGGCCTGAGTGGTATATCAAATGTAACAATAAACAATAAATACACAATCATGCTCTGCATCACCACCAGGCAAAGAGCATATCATATTTGGTGACTTTAACCTATCTTCCATACACGCTTCACAGAGTTCAACCTGAAGACATTGGCTACAATCAACTAATTAACACAGCAACACATTCAAAAGGGAACACACTTGATCTCATCTTCTATCCCACTACCTGGTCCCCAAACAAAAATATTTATCAAAAGCATCCAGCCGGTTCCATGGTCAAATCACTTCCTCATATGCTTCAGTACTGAGTCAGGCCACCATCAACTAATTAGTAATCATGTAACATCAGCACACAATCGATTTATAAAGTTTGACCAAGATAAATTCATCAATAAAATAAGCCCAGATCTCTCAAGTAACAGTGACGACATAGTGTACTGTTCAATGTTTCATTGAGGAAATCACAGTGCAGCATCAGTAAACCATCAAAACTACCAAACAAAAAACAGAACCACTCAACCCTAGTATTCCCCAACCTTAAAACATGCAAAGAGTCTTAAGGAAAGCCAAAAGTAAATAGAGAGCTCTCAAATCTGAAGACAACATGCTGAACTACATGAACAACTTAAAAATCTATCGTCAAAGTATCTTGGATGCAAAAAAGACTACGTCTTGAAGCTCCTCTCAAAATCCCTTCACCGGCCAAGAGAACTGCTCTGCATAATACAAAACTTAACAAAAAAACAAAAAACAACTTCACATCAACCTGCAACATAACTGCTCAACAGCTTGCTAATCATTTCATGGAAAAAAACCAAACTCAACTCAATGTATGAATCTACATCCAATGGTCCCACACCATACTGCCCTGGAACCTGGAATATATTTTCAGCTATAACTAAGGAGAAGATCAAACACTGCATCAAATCACTGAATACTACCACCTCAATTCTAGACCCATGCCCAGTCAGTTGGATAAAAGCCACAAATTCAGTTCTAACATTCATCCTGAAAATCGTTAAGCTCTCACTAGCCCAAGGACATTTACCTGACGTACTAAAAAAAGGCATCCATCCGCCCAGTCCTGAAAACGCACCAATATCTTGCCCCTCTTTGTACAGACCAATATCTAGCCTATCCTTCCTATCCAAAACTATTGAAAAAATAAGCGCAGCTACAATTCCAAGATTTCATTGATTCAAACACTCCACTCGACCCTCATCAATATGGATTTAGAGTAAATCATGGAGTTAAAACGCTGCTCACTTCCCTTCTTGATTTGGTCATACAAGGAATCGGCAACATGCAAAATGCCTTCATCCTTATTTTTCTAGATATATCTTCTGCATTTGACTCTGTAAACGACATCTTAATCAGCTGCCTAAAACACCTTGGCATAGGTGGTACAACTCTACAATGGTTTCAAGACTACCTGTCTAACCATACTCAATAAGTTTACTATGGAAACACCCTATCCAACACTTTCACAGGTTTAATATATACCTACAACCCATCTGCAATATCATACAATCACATAATGTAGACTACAGAATTTATGCAGACAATATAACGCTATTCCACAACTTTTGACACCAAAGATCCTAACGTCACAAAGATCACCAGCTGCTTCAACGATGTCTCTGAATGGCTTAACTGTCAACTTCACAGTTAACTTGAAGAAAACAGAAGCACTCATTATCAGTAGGAATAAAACTGTTGACACTCCCAGCTTGCTGCATGGAAACACCTCACTTGACATAAGAAAAGAAATAAAATACCTTGGGATACACCTGGATCAAAACCTGAATTTCACCAAACATCCACATGACTATTCATGCAATTTACAACAAAACTAGAATGATTCAACATCTGAGACCTCTGCTCTCCCCCACAGACTTCCAACCATAGCCCAAGCACTAATAACCCCCCATTATGACTACAGCAACAGTATACATAGTACATAGTGTATATAGTTCACCCGTTCACCATATTAGTTTTCCCTGTTCTTTGTAAATGTCAATGTTAGACTGTTTCTACATTGCACAATTCTGATTATTTATAAACCGCGCTGATAAATAGTGCGGTATAGAAGAATTACAAAATAAATAAATATACTCCTTGGCCTTCCAAAGAAAACCCTAAAGCCCCTTCAAATGGCTCAAAATACAGTTGCACACACAATCATGAAGGCTGATAAGTCAGATTACATAACACCCATCCTATTTCAGCTCCACTGGCTCCCAATATTTAAAAGAATCAAATTCAAGGCTCTCACAATCATTTTCAAAACAAACATTGCACCAACATACTAATAAATATGCAACACAAGAATAAAAAGAGACAGCCTAAAAAACATGCTATCCACCCCTAATAGAGTAAGAAAACTAAACCAGTCTACAACCAATAGAGCATTCTCCCTTTATGCCCCTACCCTATGGAATAGTCTTCCTAATTCACTAAGAGAAATCAAAGATTTAATTCAATTCCGAAAGCAACTCAAAACATTCATCTTTACGGAACACTATCAATGTGAGCAGCCACCACAGACCTCTTCCACTTCTGTATCAAACCTAATCACAATATCCAACTCCTCCAATTCCATGCCCTTAACACACAGAACTTGAAATCACCGCCCAAACCACTTATGTTCAATTCTCCTGTAAATAGTTCACTACTACTCTATTGTCAAATATTTTTTGAACTTTGATTGTTTATTTATACAATTGTTTCTTGTAAACTGACTTGTGCAGTAGTTAAAATGTTATATATAAACCACTTTGATTATCATGACAAAACAATATATATAAAACAATAAAGGAGACCCTGACCACAATGCAGGTGGAAAGCATCCACCTGCTATTTGCTGGATGTCAGAGTCCTGGTGCAGAAGCGGGGAAGCTTGGCATTCTGCAAAGTGGCAAACAGATCTATATCTGGAGTTCCCCAAGTCTGAAAGATGTAAGATGTGTCCGGATGGAGAGACCATTCATGGGGAAGAAAGATATAACTGTGCTTGTCTGCCAAGACACTGAGCTCCCCTGGGAGATATACCTCCTGGGGTGTATTTGATGAAAAATGGCAAAGGACCAGAGATGGAGAAAGCTTCTTCGCAGAGGGGCCAGGAGCCTGTAATGCACTGTTCACACAGAACGTGGCCACCTGAATGTCTGTCCTGACTAGGACCCTGTGTGGCCTGAGGTGATCGTGAAACACCCTGAGTGCATTTGAGATAGCATGAAGCTCTAGGAGATTGATCTGGAGCTGTGATTCCTGCATTGTCCAGAGGCCTTGTGCAGAGAGAGTACCCAAGGGAGCTCCCCAATCCAGTTTGGAAGCATCCGTTGTTAGGGTGCATTGATGTGGAGGCATCTGAAAAGGTGACCCAACGAGGAGATTTTCCGGGGAACACCACCATTGGAGGGATGTGGTGAGAGGAGCAGTGACTTTGATCTTGTCCCTGAGATGGCCTGAGGCCTGTGTCCATTGGAAGACAAGAGTCCACTGGGCTGTCGCATATGTAGATGGGCATATGGGACAACATGTACTGTGAGGCCATGTGCCTCAGAAGCTGTAGTATTTCTCAGGCAGTCAGATGGTCTCAGAGTAGCACTTGGGACGCTAGCTCAATGAGATGAGCACAACGGAGTTGGGGCCGAAACGCCCTAGACCATTGTGTGTCAAGTAAAGCTCCAATGAACTCTAATCTTTGAGATGGAGCGAGGTGAGATTTTGGAAGGTTTATGACAAATCCCAAGTGTTGTACTGTGATCGTACGATGCAAGGAAAGCTGAACCTCTTGAGGAGTCTGCTCTCATGAACCAGTCATCTAAGTAAAGGAACACAAATATCCCCAGAGATTTTAGATATGCGGCTAAGACTGCTATGTGCTTTGTGAAGACTCTTGGGGCTGAAGAGAGTACAAAAGGAAGGACCTTGCACTGATAATATCTTCCCTGAAAGATGAAGCATAGATATTTCCTGTGTCCTGGGTGGATGAGGATATGCATCTACCCTTCTTTCAGATCTAGAGAAGCAAACCAGTCCTGGCTCTGGAGGTAGGGAAGAAGAGTCCCTAGAGAGATTTTGAACTTCTTGTGGACTAGAAACTTGTTGAAGTTTCTGAGGTCCAGGATGGGCCTGTACCCTCTGGTCTTCTTTGGTATGAGAAAGTACAGAGAGTAGAACCCCATCTGTTGGGATATTGGGACATCTTCTATGACACTCTGGGATAAAAGAGAAGAGACCTCTTCTTGTAGGAGAGCAGTGAGTGGGGGTTGCATGTGATATTCCCTATGGGAATCGAGGCGGGTAGAGTTTGCAGATGAAGTCTGTATACCTCCCGAACTATGATTAGTGTCCACTGTTCTGAGGTGATAAGGTGCCATCAGTGGGCGTAGTGGCCAATGTTCCTGCTAAGCTGTGCTGGGTCCTCCACCATCATTCACACTGGTGGGGGTAGGTGCAGAGTGATCAACGCTGTGCACCTCCTCCCACCGCCAATAATGCCGGTGGAGGACCCGGCACAGATTAAAGAGAACATTGGTAGCGGGTAAGGAGCGGTATGTGGTGCATGCTGGCAAGGTAGTGACACAGTCTACCTGCTATATGGAGGGGGGTGAGAGTGTCCTCCAGAGGCAGGGTGGCAATGTTCTCTAGGAAAAAAGTCAAAAACCAGGCAGACTGTGGTTGGAGCTGATTGAGATTTTGCCACCTGTGGCTTCTTTTGTTGTTTAAGAGGTGGTTGCCTCTTCTGAGGGTCTTGAGCCTGTTACTGAGAAGCAGGAGGATAAAAAGAGTAGAATTTTTTCTTATTATTGAAGAATGCCTTCTTTGCAGCTGTCTTTTTTCTAGCAGGGTTAGCTGTTGTTCTGGACAACCTGTTTAGAGTGGTATTCTCTGCCTCTGAGAAGCCTTATCCTACCAGTCTTTGCCAAAGAGGTTCTCCCCTGTGCAAGGTATGTTGCCCAGCTTATCTTGAAGTGACTGTTCAAGATATGAGGCCTGAAGCCATGCAATTCTGCGTGCCCCGATGCATAGTGCTGTGGCTCTGCTTGTGCATTCAAATGCATTGAAATTTGCCCTTTTGACAAACTTCGATACATTTTGGGTATGTTCAATTAGAGCAAGACAGCCTTCTCTCTTATCATCTAGGAGAAGAGGGGCCATGGCCTTGAGGTCCCTGGTAACCTCCTTGAAGAACATACCCCTGTAGAATATATAGTGGCTGAAAGTATAGAAGCCCAAAAACAGACATCGACACCCAAAGGCATCGAGGGTTCTCGATTCCCTACCTGGTGGGTTTGAGGAATAAGCTTTGGAACTTTTGATTTGGCGCATCATCAATTCTACCACCAATGAATGGTGGGGAAGCTGTGACTTTAGGAAGCTAGGACACTCTGGTACTCGATACATGGTATTGAGCCATCTAATATGAGGCGAGATTGAGAGGAGAGTTCCCCACATCTGGAGCATCAGATCTTGGAGGATGTGGTGCACCAGCAGGGAGGACGGCTCTCTGGGTACTGTTGGGTACTGGAGGATCTCCAATTCCTCTGCTCTGGGCGCTTTCTCGGATGTCACAGTTATGGAGAGACCCCTAGCTAGGTCTCAAATGAATTCCTGGAAGGACACATCCTCAGGAGGTAACATGTGTTGTTCTGGAGATGGGGAGGTCTCTGAAGGCAGGCCTCGGGGGCCCCTGGGAATTGAATGACTCCTCATCCGAAACAGGGGAGTCGGAATCAGAGGACTCAAAGTATCGGCAGGAACGGTGTTCGCCCTCTGCTAGGTGCCGATACCGATGTGTGTCTGTACCGGGCTCAGGGACCTGTTTGGGTCAAGTCCCAGTATCAGTGATCAACTTGAGGGAAGGCATAGGTGGCAGTGATGACAGTGCCATATCCCCCAATGCACCATGCACTGGTGACAATGTCAGTACCAGTACCTGTACTGGCATCGATGGCCCAGTGTATGAGAACAAAGATTTGATGGGAACCAAGGCTGTCAATAGAGCTGCCAAGCTCCACTCGATGGCCAGTATATGCTGCTCTACAGAGGTTGCCGATGCTTGCGTAATGGACTTTCAGAAAGCCTTTGATAAAGTCCCTCATCAGAGACTTTTGGCAAAACTAAAGAGACATAGGATAGGAGGCAGTATACTATTGTGGATCAGGAACAGGTTAAAAGATAGAAAACAGAGGGTAGGGCTAAATGGCCAATTTTCCCAATGGAGAAAGGTGAATTGTGGTGTACCCCAGGGATCCGTGCTGGGTCTGCTGCTTTTTGACATTCATAAATGACCTGGAAAAGGGAACAATGAGTGAGGTTATCAAATTTGCAGATGACACAAAACTATTTAAAGTTGTTAAAACCTAAGAGGACTGTGGAAAATTGCAAGAGGATCTTGATAAATTGGAAGACTGGGCATCAAAATGGCAGATGAAATGTAATGTGGACAAGTGCAAAGTTATGCACCTAGGGAAGAACAACCCAAACTATGATTACACGATGCAAGGTTCCACATTAGGAACCACCACCCAGGAAAAGGATTTAGGCGTTATTGTGGATAACATGTTAAAACCCTCGGCCCAGTGTGCAGCGGCAGCCAAGAGAGCAAATAGAATGCTAGGTATCATAAGGAAAGGAATGGAAAATAAAACAAAAGATATTATAATGCCTCTATATCGTTCTATGGTGAGACCACACCTTGAATAGTGAGTGCAATTCTGGTCACCATATCTTAAAAAGGATATAGCGTTATTAGAAAAGGTTCAGAGAAGAGCCACCAAAATGGTAAAGGGGATGGAAGGATACTCCTATGAAGAAAGGCTAAAAAGGTTAGGGCTCTTTAACCTGGAAAAGAGACGGCTGAGGGGAGATATGATAGAAGTCTATAAATTAATGAATGGAGTGGAACGGGTAAACGCAGAGCGACTGTTTACGTTATCAGAATATAGAAAGACTAGGGGACATGCAATGAAGTTACAGGGTAAACTATTTAAGACTAATAAAATATTTCTTCACTCAATGTGTAATCAAACTCTGGAATTTGTTACCGGAGGATGTAGTAAAGGCTGTTAGTGTAGCTGGGTTTAAAAAAGGTTTGGAAAAGTTCCTGGAGGAAAGGTCCATAAACCATTATTAAGAAGGGACCCAGGATATCAATGCTTGACCCAGTACAATCACTGTGGAACCTGTGTCTTTTGGGGAAACTGCTAGGTACGTATGACCTAGATTGGCCACTGTTGGAAACAGGATACTGGGCTTGATGGACCTTGGTCTGACCCAGTATGGCATATCTTATGTTCTTTATGGATACTTGCACCACCATCCCAGAGAATGGCACCAGTAGCTCTCCTGAGATCGAGGCCTTGGGAGCATCCTGGAGCTCCTCGATGGCTTTGGAGGGCAGGTCCTCCTGCCGGAGCTGTTTGGCAGGTCAATCCAACCTCGATGCTGGGAACAAGATTTATCTCTAAAGGAATTTTTTGTCTTCGATGAAAACTTGTGTTTGGACACTTTCAATAACTGAGATCTATGAGAGGAGGATGAGGATTTTGAAAACGTCTATGCCGAAGATGCCGCGTTGGAAGCAAAGAGTTCCAAATTTAGAGGCCCAGTTCTGCAGGCCTCTCTTTGTCATCATTTTACAAATGGAACATTCTGTTGGTTGGTGGTCGAGGCATTTCAAACACCAATCATGTGTGTCAGCTGCTGAAATGGTACTGTCACACTTGGAACATTTTTTTGAAACCACTAGTCTGTTTCTCCATACCTTCAGTGGACAGTAAGGTAGGCCTAAGGCCTAAGACAGCATCAATGCGCCTGAAGGTTTTTTTTTTGGTAAAAGCAAGAATAAGGGAACCGACGGTGTCAGCCTCGACAGGAAGGCAGACGCCAATCACAAAAAAACAAAATAATTTTCTGCAGTGACAGGATTTGCTTCCTGCTGGCTCCGTGGAAAACAAAGAACTAAAGAGAGGGGGTTGGGAAGGTGGGAAGACAACCACACAGGTGCAGTGGAGTGCTCCCAAAGGCTTTCCTATTGTACGCTGGGGAGCATTTCTGCACGGGATCCATCGGTACCAACATCACCCATGTATGAAGATTACATTCCTGCTTGTTCCTGGAGATCCTTTAAACAAAAACAGAATATAAAACACAAACCCATGTACCATAAACTGTAGTCTAATTATTGTGAGATCAATCAGGAATAAAATCCCCATCTTGATAGATCATACTCATGACAATGATCTAGACATTCTGTTCATCACAGAGACATGGCTTTCAGACACAGGTACGGTGTTGCTTAACAAACTTAAACAACCATGCTTTGACATATTCCACACCCCTAGGCAAATAAAGCACAGAGGTGGTGTTCTCCTCATAATAAAAGAGGAGCTAAAGGCCTCCCTATCATCTTCAATAGTGCGAAAGGCTTGGACATCCTTATAGCTGAAACCAAACAATTCATATTCTGTCTTACATACAGGGCTCCAACAACAGATAAACAGCTTAACAAACATCTTGGAAACTGTTTGCTCAAACAGTCCTCTTAACAAACCGATAGTTCTGTTGGGTGATTTCAAATTGAACTCATTACATAGGGATCATGCAGATTCCCTTCTTAAAGCCATGCATGATATGGTCTTTCAACAGATAGTGAACACACCTACACATGATAGAGGTAATATATTTGAATTAATATTCCTATACAATGATTTAATCAATGTTTCTAACTACCCCCTAATCCAAATGCAACATGTAGCTTGGTCAAACCAAAATATGATTAATTTTACAATTCCTAAACAATCTGACAAAAGAAGACAATCCAGCATCAGCACACACGACTGTTACAAAAAATTCAATAAAGATGTATTTCTTCAAGAAACCCTTCCTCAACTTAACACAGATATATAAACAAATTAGATTGAATGAAAGCTGGAACTCTGTCATTAGCAATGCAGCATCTGCCCTCCATCTAAACAGAACAAAAGATTTAATCGTTCAAACATACAGTACGGTAAAGAGTATTAAGAAAGTTAGAACGCATATGGAGATTGTCAAAGCTGCCAAGATAAGCACAGTTATATGATTGCCCTCTGAAACTACCAGGAAAGCATCAACAACCAAAAGATAACCATACTAAGCTACTCATGAAATCTCTAAATAGACCAAGGGAACTCTGAAATTGTGAAATCTCTAACTCAATCCCCTAGTAGAGAAAGACAACATCAGCATCAATCCACAAGTGTTGGCCCAATTATATGAATAAGCTACGATCACAATCAGTTACACTGTTATTTCCTGTCTATTTACCCAACATATCCTCTACACCACGGCAATCATTTACTCAAATCAATTCAGAACACCCAGAGCAAATCATTATGTCAATTACCACCACCACATCCCCAGTTGATCCATGCCCGGTCAGATGGATAAAAATAGCTCAGGAAGAAATGGCACTTTACATACTTAAAATAGTCAACCTCTCACTCTCCTGTGGACGTATGTCGCAATATTAAAGAAAGCCTCCATTAGACCCATACAGAAACAAATCCTTGGACAAAACTGACCCAAACTCATATCACCCAATTTCAAGCCTCCCATTCATGGCAAAAATTATGACGGTCCAAAACCAACTCCAAGAACACTCAATCATGCCCCTCTGGACTCACATCAATATGGTTTTAGACCTAACCATGGGGTAGAAACATTTCTATGAGTCATGTTTGATAAGCTCATTAAAGGAACAGCAGGGATTAAACAAGTCTTTATACTGATATGCCTTGATATTACTGCAAAGTTTGGACTTTTTAATCACTCCATCTTATTAATGAGTCTGAAACAAATTGGGATTGATGGCTCCATCCTCCACTGGTATTTAGCTAATCACATTCAGCAGATAAAAATTGGTCAAAAGTACTAACACGTATAGTCAACAGCAAGGAATCCCTCAAGGCTCAGCACTCAGTAACATTTATCTTCAACCATTCTATGACATCTTTTGGAAGCATAATGTAAATTACTACATTTATATGGATGATGATGTATCTCCCTTTCAATACAGAAAGTTCCAACTTCCAGCAAATAACATGATTCAAAAAAGCCTCACAATACCTGCTGTCTTATAACCTCAGAATAAATTTCAATATAACCAAAGTACTCTATCAACAGGAACAGAGACTTCACCCTTCCATCTAAAATACAAGTTAAAGAAGTAACACTGGAAGTAAGGAATGCAGTTAGATACCTAGGTATTACTTTAGATCAAAATCTAAACTTAGCATCCCTCATCAATAATACAACTCAAGCTATTTAAAGATTGATTAGAACGCTCCAGCATCTAAGCCCAAGCGATTTCCACTCCGTCCTCCAAGCCATGGTTTACCTACACCTTGACTTTTGTAATAGCGTCTTACAGGGCTTACCAAAACATGCATGGATACCATTGCAGATAGCATAACATACAGCACCTCATATAATTCAAAAGGCTCCCAGACCTGAACACATCACTCCCATATTACGAAAGCTACACTGGCTCCCCATACTCAACAGAATCCAATATAAAAACCTAATCATGACGTTCAAGCTAATGCATGCTACATCTCCATCACACCTAGGAACACTTAACAGAATCTCAAATAGACAAGAAGCACAAAACTCACTAGACGTCCCAACAGAATAAAGGAAGAGCAAAACAGACAAGTAATACAGCCTTCTCTTATTATGCGCCAAATTTATGGAACTCCCTCCCAGCTGGAATTAGAAACATCGGAGACCTATCCACCTTCAGAAAGAATATCAAGACACTACTGTTCTCTGAATATTATGGAACCAAGCAAACCTAAAGTGATATTCCACCAACATAACATACCCACTGATCAAGACACTCAACATACACCCCCACCACCCTCTTCAACGCAACACGTGTAAATATGTAAATAATCCCAAACCCTCATTGTATATATATGCAATCATGTAAGTAAATTACTGCCTGTTATTTTGGATTGAAGTTTTGTTGATTACTAACTTGTATATACCGCTAACTACTGTTTATTGTAAAATGTTTTTTGAATTTGATCATTATAAACTACTTTGATTACTTGATAAAGTGATGTAGAAAACCTCTAAATAAAAATAAAATAAAAAATAAATAATTCTATCCAGATACAGTTATGGCCAACATTATTGGCACCCTTGCATTCTGTGTACAATATCATAAGAAATAATTGGAAATATTCCAACTGTAGGTTAACATAATATTTTAACAGTATGTTCAAAGTTATACATCAAAAAAGACGTCTGTGCAACTCAGACGCAATTTCTGAGAAAAAAACAAAATATGACCTGGACAGGATTAATGGCATCCTTTTACTAATATTTGGCTGCATAATTCTAGGCATCGATGACAGCTACAAGAAACATTTGGAAGCTATCTATAAGTTTGGTAAATCTGTCTACTGGTAGTTTCTCCTACTCTTCAACTGCGATTTGCTTCAGCTCATGAATGCTTCCTTGATTCCTTTTATCAATGGCAGATTTCAGCTCTTTCCAAAGGTTCTCAATTGGATTGAGATCAGGACTCATTGCTGACCAGTTTAAAACAGTCTATTAGTTCCTTTTTAAACATTCTTTTGCACTTTTGGATGTATTTTTGGGTCACTGTCCTGCTG
This sequence comes from Ichthyophis bannanicus, assembly GCA_033557465.1. Taxonomy (NCBI): domain Eukaryota; kingdom Metazoa; phylum Chordata; class Amphibia; order Gymnophiona; family Ichthyophiidae; genus Ichthyophis; species Ichthyophis bannanicus. Next base: position 1,648,161,445 of record CM066032.1, read on the forward strand.
GAGGACCCAAGACCTTCTACCCAGACCTAGTTTTCTGACACTAGGTAGCACATTTCACTCCAAAATACCTTGGTAATCCTCTGACTTCATAATTTCTTTAATACATTCCAGGCCTCCAGTTCATGAGTCAGCAAAGCAGACCCTCAACATTATAAGCTTCATTTCTTCACCTGTAAATGTATCGCTGGTCTGCATTGCAAAGAGCTCAAGTTTGGTTTCATCTGTACACAGAACATTTTTCCAGAAGGACTGTGGTTTCTCAAGGTCGGCTTGGGCAAAAAGCAGGTGTGCCTTTTTATGTCTGAGTGGTGGGGTCTTCCGTGGTCTTTGCCCATGAAGCCCTTCTTTGTTTAGTGCATGGCGTATGGTGCGGGTTGAAACCACCACTCCAGATTGTTCCAGGTCAGCCTTAAGCTCTTTGGGTGTTGTATGTGGTGTTTTTCCAACAGTTTGCACTAACCTTCAAAGACTTATTGGATTCATTTTCCTCTTCCCACCACATCCTAGTAGGTTCTTGACATTTCTATGAGCAGAAAGCTTTTTAATAACATTGTGAACTGTAAACACAGGAATCCCAATGTCTTTCAAGATGGCCTTGTACCCCTTTGAAGTTTGATGTTTGATAATGGCTTTTATGACAGTCTCAAGCAGCTCTAATGTGGCCATTTTAAACATTAGAGTCATCATTCATTGGTTGATTCACGTCAGAGTACTAACAATTGATCACAAGTGCGTCTAATGTGGTTTTTCTGTTCAAACCGATTGGAATTGTTTATAAGGATGACAGTAATCATGTCTTGGCAATGTCCCAGTTTTTATACTAATTCCTTTAATTGGTATTGTTTTATTTGATTCTTTTTTTTTTTTTGGAGATATTGGTCATTAACAGCCTGATTCCAACCCGGTCATAGAAGCCCTCTGTATGTCCGGTCTGAACCGGACCCACAGAGGGCATCTCGATTCTGATCCCATGGGGCATGTCTAGCCCCACGGGATCAGAATCACAATCAGGCCTGTACTGTGATTCAGCCCGGCCTGCCAAACTAACTCAGCCATGGCTTTTAAATGGAGCCGCGGCACCATGGCATCTGGTTGCCATGGCACCATGGTTCCATTTAAAAGCCGCGATCCTGGCCGCCAGCTCCTGCAGCTAATTCCCTGCAGCCCGGCCCCTGATCCAGCCACCTATGGTCAGGGTCGGGCTGCAAGGAATGTGCTTGGCCCCCTGCCCCATCTGCACCCTGAGCCTGCCGATCCACTACATCTAAGGAAGTTATTTCTCGGAGGTCGAATAACTTCCCTGTACAAGTTGCTGGACCTGCACATATAGGGCCGACATTAGAATCGTCCTTGTACGTCCAGGGCTGGCGACCACCCACCGTCTGCCCTAACTCCGCCCCTGTCTAACTTCCCCGTACAACCGGCGGTTAAGTTAGATGTCGGCGGGGAAGGCCACTATTTGTGGGACAGAATAACCCCGTAAGTGTTTGAATTGCAAGGGTGCCATTAATGTTGACCACAACATACATTTGGAAACTAGCCAAAATTTGACTGGCTATGCTAGGCACTCAATTTTTTGACTATTGTCACCAGCTCTCCTTAAACCCCCGTATATAAGTGAGTAGAGGTTAAGTGAGTGGGTCTTCCCCACTGAAGCAGCTACTTTACAAATCCTGAAGCTGGGCTTTTTGGGAAATGTAGTCCCTTCACTGAATCAATGAGGAGCAGTTGTGGAAAAGTGGTTTAAGCGACCAAAGGATTTTGTTTCCCCTCCCGGGGTGGATTTCACCATGAACAAAGTAACACAAACCAGGTATTTACTGGCATAAGGACAAATCAAAGGTTCTTTAACAGAAAAGGCTTACTTCAGCAATAAACAGGTTGATATCTAGCATTCCAACGTAACAATGCTGTTTCTTCACAGCTCTCTGCTTCCCAATGCTAGTAGTGCTGCACTTTCTCTTTCAAAATATGCCTTCAGCGTAATGAGATTATTTCATTAGCAAGCGATATCATACAGTCCATGATATCTTCATCAATAGAAACATAGAAACATGATGACAGAAAAAGACCACAAGGCCCATCTAGTCTGTCCTTCCATAACAACAACTACAACAGTCCTCTTTTTACCTTTAGAGATCCTCTGTGTTGGTCCCATGCTTTTTTGAATTCAGTTACTGTCCTCATCTCTACCACCTCCACTGGGAGACTATTCCACGGATCCACTACTCTTTCCGTGAAGAAATATTTCCGCATATCACTCCTGAATCTATCTCCCTTCACCCTCATCCCATGTCCCCTCGTCACACACTCAGGTTCAAAGTCCATTAACTCTTCCTGGCTAGAAGGAAATGTTTGTAACGGCAATCCTGATGCCACGCCCTTTCTAACTGCTTCAGGTTTCACCTGATATTCCTGAGTTAAATACTGGCTTTTACAAACGTTATCAGCACAGGTATTCTCTTCCCAGCTCCAACCCTCTGGGTAAATACAGTCACTGTAACTATTTTTATACCAGCCTTTTGGCTTACCTTTTAGCCTAGCTGGTGGAGGTTTTCTTTGTGGCTTTGGACTGGCTGTAAGTTCCCAACCTAAGTCTTGCACAGAAGATTTCACTTGCCTTCCTGGCTTCCTTTCACTTCTGTGTTCCCCTGGATACTGCAGGTAATCCACTCTGCTCTTATTATATCCTTCCCTTGGGGTTTCTTTTCTTTTCCTGAAGAAAGACACTGTCTCACCCTTCCACAGAGACTCTGGCTTTTTCCTGGCACTGCTGTCTTCACCGTAGCTCTCATTAGCTTCCTTATCCAGCACACATGCCTCAGCTCCTTCTTCTTCTAACTCCCCTTCTCCTTCTAACTCCATAAGCTCAACTGAACTCTATCAGGGTGAATTCTAGGGCAGTGCTCAACTCCACCCCCTAGCAAGTGTCCTGCATTAGCTTGTGACTCATTCCCTGAATGGTAGCACCGGCGTTTCTCTTGCCTCTGTGCTTGGTTTCTAAGGTAACCAGGAGCCATGTGCTTTTGTTTACAACTCAGCCCTACTCCTGTTCCTGGCTTTTTAGCCTCATCTAACGGGCTGGAAGGACCCACTATGTCACACTATTCACCTCTATAAAAATTTAGCCTTATTTTGCATAAGAACATAACATATGCCATACTGGGTAAGATCAAAAGTTCATCAAGCCCAGTATCCTGTTTCTAACAGTCAATCCAGAACACAAGTATTGTCAGGTTCCCAAAAAGGTACACAGATTCCAAAGCACCTTTCACAAATCAGAAGTTGGCACAATGACAAAAATATTAATCATTACTTGAAAAAAAGGCATTTGAGACCTACAGTGCCTTTTATAAGTCTTCACACCCTTGTACATTTTTCACATTCTGCTTTTAAAAAGTAATATTTGCAATGCATTGCAGAACGAATTTCACTGATCTGCAGGTGAAGGCAGATTTTACATAGTGGGGGCAATTTTATAAGGAGCTGCATAAAGATACACACCATTAAAACCTGAATGGGACGTACTTAAGACATTCGCTATTTGTGTCAGGCTAATGGTGCATACTTTCCTGTGGGCATGCACTTCAGTTGAGAAGAAATTTACAAGCATAAATTATAAAATATGGCATTGGATGGAGGTTTTCATGCTGGGGAGGGTGGAGCTGTGTGTGGGGAGATTAGATGCTTTGGGGGTCTGGGGGGTGGGGAGTCAGGAAAAGGATGTGATTTCTTCTGCAGGGACTGGGGTATTAAGGTTGGGAGGGGTAGTTGTAGCAATCAAGGTCAAGGGGTGATGGGGGGGAGCAGACATCAGAACTGACAGCTGCCCCTTCCAATAGAAACTTATTTGTGTCTTGGAGCAGCTGTAAATGTCAATGCATATAATTTTCCCTTGAGATGTGGATTCCCTTTGTAAAATGGGGAATTCACATCTATAGTGTAGATCCACCCGAACTACTCCCTCTCCCCATTCTCTCCACCCCTCTTGGAAACAAATATGGTAAGCATTTTCACATTAAAATAGCCCCTGTTCTAAAATGGCATTTACATGCATATGCCAGTCTACATGAGTAAATGCTCCCGTTTAAATGTGGAGATGCTTCTAAAATAAAGCATAGTTACTCAACTGTAATAGGTGTTCTCTGAGGATAGCAGGAATAAGTCCTAGCTTCCATTCCAAGCTTTTGGGAGCTTCATGCGTGCCTGCCTTCCCACCTCCTGCAGCACCATCTTCTCCAGTCAAATTTCAAAGAAGTAGCCAAGAAAAAACAACTCCTCAGGGAGGTGGGAAGGTTATGAGGGCTTATCCTTGCTGTCCATGAAGAATACCTGCTACAGGTGAGTAACTACGCTTTCTCCGTGGACAAGCAGGAAGTAAGTCCTCATGTATGGGACTCCCAAGCTACAGGCTACTGAAAGACCGAGGAAGCCCAAGCCCAACTGGGGCAACAAAATTGGAGAACAGGAATGTAGTCCCTTTAAGGATGCCGATTTAAAAAGCAGCGCGTCTGGCGGGCCCGTGCCTGAGGGCCTCGCTAGAGGGCCCTTTGGCTTGGCCCTTAGGCGTGGCCCCAACAGGACGGGCTGACGAAAAGCCCCACCACTCTGCAGCTCCTATTATTTACAGCATCCTGCCTCCTAACTATCAACAGTTCAATCTCTCTAACAAGAGCATCATCGGCCTCCTTTCCCGCTGCACCAGAAGATTCAAAGGAACATCCAGATCACAACTCCACCCAAGAAGAAACAACGCCTTTCCCCCAAGTCTCGCCTGTATCCCACCACGCCTGACCAGAAGAGCTGCCTAAACCTCGCAAGTACCCTGATCTTACCGCTGTTATTGCTAGTTTCATGCTTTATAACCACTACTGTGACCTATAACTTGTTTTAACAAAGGCCAGCTCGATCTCTCTCTACTATTGCTAGTAATCTGCCACCAAGTAATCTGCTACCAGTAGTCTACTATATCTGTTACCACTTTGACCACTGTCACTGTTGCCATTAATCTATTGTATCTGTTACCTGTTTGACCATCACTACTGTTGCCAGTAAGCCACTATTCCTCTGAATGCCTATTATTGCCCAGACATACTATTACCCAGTTAGTCAAGCTAATACACTGGTCTAACATGCTACTGTATAGCTTCTCACGATACTGTGTAGCTATTGTTTAGATAACCAAGTCGAAACACTGTGTACTTCGAATGCTACCCACATGAAACTGTATAACCAACTAGTCTGAACCACACTATACATAACCTCAGGACAAACAGCCCTGCCTGCAATAGCAGAGAAAACCAAACCCCTCCAGCACCCCTGCCCGCTATGCTAACACCCACAATGAATCATTACTACTCCATGCTCACCATCTGCTGCTTTCTCCTTGCACTTACGTACAATGTCTTAGCCCTCACTTCCCATTACAGCTCCATCCCAGTTCTACAAAGCTCATGGAGAAGTTGGTCAAGCCCCCTCTACCACCAACCTAGCACATCAGAACGCCCATCTGGCCCATACCTAATCTACGTCGCCATCCAGCAAAGCAAATCCCCCCAAAGTGAACAAAACACCCACCCCCATAGCCTAAAATGTGCACTCATAAATGCACGATCGATCCGCAACAAATGGCCAGCAGTAACTGACCTATTGTCCACACATGACCTAGATATCCTACTCATCACTGAGACCTGGCTATCCACTACAGACACTGTTATCCTACACAAACTAGTCCCTCCGAACTTCAACATCCACCCATGCTACAGATCGGACAGAAGAGGTGGAGGTGCCCTCATCCTGACAAAGCAAGAACTACAATACCAGCTAGTTACAACCAGTAGCACCACAAACCTTGATTCCATCACCATATCAAATAAATTCACCAACATCAGCTTGTTCTATAGGGCTCCATCACCCTCCCCAGATGACTTATCCACCATCATAGACATCGCCGGAAATCCCCAGAACCTTCATGCTCAAAACTGGGTGATGGGAGATTTCAACCTCCCAGCTCTTCAAGCTACTCAATCTGAGGCCTTCACTGAAGCACTCACTGAGTTAGGTTACATCCAATTGGTCAATGCTCCCACGCATGTAAAGGGAAACACACTTGACCTGATATTTGCCCCAAAAGATATCTTTGATTCCACGCACATGACGGACCTTTCCATAAGCCCTGTACCATGGTCCGATCACGGCCTAATAGAGTTCCAGATGCCATTACACCTTCCAGAAATTAAAACCCAGGCAGCAAATAAACCTATCGAATCCCTCTCAAAACGCTTCCGGCCTTTTAACAGACATCTTGGACAGAATTCAACCTCTCCAGAACTAATCACATCAATGCCTTGATGATATGACTGCTGCATGGAACTCAAGCCTTGATGCAACAGTCAGTAGACCCGTCTCCAAGAAAACAGTGAGTACAAGAAGGAATGCACCCTGGTTCTCCCCCGAACTCCGGACATCACTTCTTTTACTCAGGAAGCTTGAAAGAAGATGGCATCGTTCGCGATCAGCTGAGAGCCTCATATTATATAAAGACCACCTGAGAAGACACCGAGCTGATGTCACAAAACGAATGAAACAATATCATACGGAGATATTACAACGTTCGCTAAACAAGCCACACAAGCTCTTCAACCTAATCAAGTCCTTAGCAAAGGAGCCCACTTCCGCTCAACCAAACCTCCCCAACCCGCAAGAATATGAGGACTATCTGCAATCCAAGTCAGCTCAAACCAACACACACACCCAGCACAACTCCGACCCTTCCCTCCCATGTACTTCACCTGATGCCGCACCTGACAGCAACCACATCATCGCCACTTTTTCTGCCCCAACCGAAAGATGCATACAAGACATCATATCCACCATAAATACCACCACAGCACCTAACGACCCCTGTCCAGCATTTTGGATAAAATCCCTGCAGTCTGAGCTCAGCCCTTTCCTCTCCAAACTCATCGGGCTATCCTTTTCAACAGGGACCTTCCCACAAAGCCTGAAGCAGACAGCAATAAGACCACTACTAAAAAATAGTAAACTGGACCCAGCAAAGATGGATTCCTACAGGCCAATATCAAGCATCCCGCTGCTAGCTAAGATCATCGAGAAGGTGGTACATCAGCAACTTGACCAACACATTGAGATCAACGCACCTCTTGACCCTTGTCAACATGGCTTCCGCAGTTCACACGGAGTTGAAACATTGCTGACCACATTACTCAACACCCTTACCATCGGGATCGATAATATCAAACAAGGATTCGCCCTGATATTCCTTGACATTGCCGCGGCATTCGACACCGTATGTCACAAAATACTCCTCTCCCGTCTTAGTGAGACAGGCATCCAGGGCAACGCACTATCATGGTGCACCTCGTACCTAACCGATAGATGGCAACAAGTACGCTCCGGCCCCACAACATCCTCTCCTTTCCTCCAGGAAAAAGGAGTCCCGCAAGGATCATCGCTGTCAGCCCTTCTATTTAACATTTACATGCAGCCCTTATGCAACCTCATCCGCTCGTTCAACATCAACTGCCTGATTTACGCCGATGTTCTTCTATACATGCCTTTCCTACTAAACAAACCAGACCTATCACCCCTGACCACTTGTTTTGATGCTGTTACTGATTGGCTACTCTCACAGAAATTAAGAACAAATTTTAAGAAAACAGAAGTCCTCTTCCTCACAAAAAACACATCATTCATACCACCCAGCTCCTTGAAGGTCAGGGATGCGGAGCTCCTATGCAAGCAGACAATTCGGTACCTTGGAGTTATGCTCGACCAACAACTCAACATGAAGGCCCAGATAAACAATATGACCAAGGCAATATACAACAAAATTAAAACACTTCGCCACTTGAGACAGCTACTAGAACCAGTGGATTATCGGACAGTTTATCAGGCATTAATAATCCCGCAATTTGATTACACAAATGCCATTCTACACGGCCTCCCAAAAAACACCTTAAACCCGCTGCAATTAGCAATGAATGCGGCCGCCAGAGTGCTGCTCGGAGCATCAAGGAGAGAGCACATAACCCCAATCCTAAAAAACCTACACTGGCTCCCAGTGCAATCCAGGATCACCTTCAAAATTCTTACGCTAACTCAAAGCCATTAATAAAAATTCCTCCACTTCACTCACTGATCTCATCCATACGACACCCCTAAACAGAGTAAGGAGATCAGCCTCGATCAACACCCTGATCATCCCAAAGGAAATCACAAAATGCTCGCAATCAGCCATGAAAAGAGCTTTCGTGTTTTATGCACCGACCTGCTGGAACGCCCTACCCCCGGCTATCTGGGCCATAAGTGATCTTTCCCAGTTTAGGAAGGCACTTAAACATCACCTCTTCCTACAGTACTACACACACACAGATCACCACACATTCTCTGCCACACCTATGAGCCCATGCAAACAATCTCCATATAACCGCCATTTAAGACAGAAACTCAGTCCACCAAACACCGACCCCCCTGATAAATAGTACTGCACTCATTACACTGACAGCTTGAACACAACAGATCCATTATGTAAATAGTTGAATGACCCATGTACATATGTTATTAGTTTATTTGCACATAGTTACCCTGTTCGTTTGTTTCCTGTTCAAAACCCCCTGTTATATTGTAAATGCAGTGAAGTTCCCCTGCTCTGCATATTATGTTACATGTAAACCGCACTGATGTAAAGAGCGCGGTATATAAGAAAGTTAAATAAATAAATAAATAAAATGCCACCAATTCAACATCCTCAGTGTACAGCATCACCGAGGTTAGTCAACTTTTGCAGGTAGCCTGGACAGACAGAAGGGCTGGTGGGCAGGTGTTGGACATAATACCAAAACAGGTGCCAGAGCATAGCCTGGCTGAAGTTGCTGTCCCTTTGGGAATCCCCATCCAGACTATAATGGGCTGTGAAGACCATGTGGCAACCTTGCGGATTTCCTCCATGGATGCCAAGCACAGGTTTGCAACAAAAAAGTGGCCATGGCTTGAACAATATGAGCTATGACATGACCCTTGAGGCTGAGTCCAGCTTGTGAATATACCAAGGCGATGAAATCTGCCAACCACAGGGACAGTGTGTGTGCTTAGAGACCACAGTCCTCTACTTACTAGGGTCAAATCAGACAAACAGCTGTGTGGACCACCAGTGGACCTTGGTGTGGTTTACACAGAAGGCCAAGTCACGCTTACAGTTGTGTGTGCAACGCTGCTTCCCCCTGGTTGGCATGCGGTCTCAGGAAGAAAGTAGGCAAGACAATCAACTGGTTGAGGTGAAACTCTTGAGACCAACTTCAGCAGAAATTGCAGGTGCGTTTGCAAGACCACCCAATTCTGGTGGAACCTGGTATAAGGCAGATGGGCCACCAGAGCCTGAAGCTCACCGATACAGCAGGTGGACATGACCGCCACCAAGAACTGGATCTCCCAGGACAATTACTTAAGAGACATGAGCCCATCAGCTCAAAGGGAGCATGCATGAGCTGCGTAAGGACCACATTGAAATCCCAAACCCCCATAAGCAACTTGATGGGAGACTGCAAGAGAAGCAACCCATGCACGAATCAAACCACCAGTAGGTGAGCCAAGATGGCTCAGCTTCCCGTGCCGTGATGGTAGGCACCAATCGCATTGAGGTGAACCCAGACATAGTTGAACTTCAGGCCCGAGTCTGAGAGATGCAGGAAGTACTCCAGCAAGCGATCCATCGCGCAGAAGGGATCCAGTGCCCTACCCTTGCACCCAAGCAGCAAACCTCCACCACTTGAATGCATAAACCTGATGTGTTGACTCCTTGTGAGATGCCAGAAAGCGTAGTTACTCACATGTAACAAGTGTTCTTTGGGGAAAGCAGGAATCAGTCCCCACAAATGGGTGATGATGGCACCAACGGAGCCCTTGCAGAAGCATCTATCCAGCTTTAAAAGAAAACCTTTGGGAGATGCCACCATGCATGCGTTGTTCCCTTCCCACCCAAGGGTGCCATCTTACTAAGTCAGATGACATAGCTAGCTGACAAAAGAAGATGCCGGCCACCAGCAGAAGTGGCAGCTCTCCCCATCAGGGGATCGAGCACGTACAGCCGCCATCTTCGCAGCAGCCTGCCCAATCGGGGCAGCCGCTGCTTCATTTAAAAGGAAGGCTCCATCCAGCGCTGCAGAACTCCTCCAGCCGGCCACCAGCAGAAGCGGCAGCTCTCCCCATCAGGGGATCGAGCACGTACAGCGGCCATCTTTGCAGCAGCCTGCCCAATCGGGGCAGCCGCTGCTTCATTTAAAAGGAAGGCGCCATCCGGCGCTGCAGAACTCCTCCAGCTGGCCACCAGCAGAAGCGGCAGCTCTCCCCATCAGGGGATCGAGCACGTACAGCGGCCATCTTCGCAGCAGCCTGCCCAATCGGGGCAGCCGCTGCTTCATTTAAAAGGAAGGCGCCATCCGGCATGCCCGCACCTGGCAGGCCCGTGCCTGAGGGCCCTTTGGCATGGCCCTTAGGCAGTGGCCAGCTTAAGTCAACCGCCAAAAGCTCCAGACCCTGTTACTTTCAAAAACCCTCCTATATCTACATACATCCCCTGCAGCGAAGTTCCTCAGCGCCAAACCCTGCTCAGCTAAAGACAGACACGACAAACCTACCCTACGTGCACCATCCCAGAAGAAAATTGTATCAGTGACTCGAACTCCCAACTCTCCAACTAATCGTCTCCTACCTGCCTACTTGCTGCAAGTATACCATCTATATCCATTTGTAACTATTAGTCCTACTCTCCCAACAGTAGCGTCCTGTTACCACATATATGAGTTTTTGCTACATTTGTTGCTACTACTACTTGTAACTCCGTTACCACATATATGAATCTTGGTAACATTCTTTTGCTACTATTTGTAACTCTGTTACCCATACTCTACTTTACTGCTACCATTGCCTGATAACTGCTAGCATTGTCATTTTATCCAGCTGTATCTTTGCATGTATCTCTCCCACCACTATAGCCAGTACATTGTTATATAGAATGATGCATACACTCTTAGCTATAGCCAGCATATATCTCATTACAGCACTGCCTAGCTGGTCAAACGCCTTCAACCCAAGTACCAACTTCATACCAATACTGCGAAATACCTGGAAGGAATGGGCAAACAAGACCCATACATCTTCATCAGACATCATCCGTCCAAACCATCCCCATCTGATCCATATTGCCCTCCAACACATCAAAAAGCCTCTGGTAGCGAAACACCTTCACCGAAGATCTTTGAAATGCGCTCTCAACGCCAGATCAATTCGTAAAAAATGGCCAGTGATCACCGACCTAATAAACCACTACAACCTTGATATCCTATTGGTTACAGAAACCTGGCTGTCAGACTGTGACAACGTCATTATTAACCAGATGTTACCCCCTAATTTCTCACTCCATTCATGCCATAGACCCAATCAAAGAGGAGGTGGAACACTTATCCTTGTGAAAAATGAACTTCAATTTCAGCTGAGCACCACCACCAATACAACCCACCTCAACATGCTATCTATCTCCAATGGTACTTGTTCAATCAATCTAGTTTACAGATTCCCAACAACTTCGGCAGAGGACCTATCAACCATAATAGATCTCGCCTGCAACACGGACAAATCTCGATCACCAAGTTGGCTAATGGGTGATTTCAATCTCCCAACTCTACAAGATTCACAAACCTCAGCGTTTCTCGAAGCACTTGCTGACCTCGGATTCAGTCAGATAGTCAATGCACCAACGCATGTGAAGGGAAATACTCTGGACCTAATATTCGCCCCTCGATCTATCATCTATCATGGTTTTAACATGGAAGCAAACTACGACTTCGCATTAACTATAACACCAGTACCATGGTCTGACCACAGCCTGATCAGATTCCAATTACCCACCTACCCTAACAATCAAAACACCAACTCCATTCCTCCCAAGCCACCAGTGAAGATTTCGCTCCTTCAACAAAGATGAGATATTAAAGAAAGTCCTTCCTCACCTAAGCTCCTCAGACTCCGATCTCGACAATCTGATCAACAACTGGAATGACACCCTCAGAACTAGCTCACAACTCCCTGACACAAACAGAAGAACCAAAAACCGTATACACGTAGCATGGTACTCGAATGAACTGCGCTCATCACTTCTCCATCTAAGAAAACTTGAGCGACGTTGGCGTCACTCCCACTCCATCGAAGCACACACAATATACTGCTCACACTTGGAGAAGCATCGCCAAGAAATAGTGGAGAGAAGAAAGCAGTTTCACACAGACCTCCTGATGCGATCAATAAGCAAGCTATATTCAACTATTCAACATAGTAAAGACACTAGCACGAGAACCAACCCCAGAACAAACACATGCAATCCATCCCCAGGACTATGCGAATTATCTAAAATCTATAATGAAACAGACAGCCAAACCCTCCAATCCAGCTAGACTCTCCCAACCACCCAAGATGCCGCATTCATCCCCACTGACCAAATTCAACACATTATCACCCAAAGAAATGAAAGCATCATCACCTCCATCAATGCTACCACTGCACCAAATGATCCTTGCCCAGCATCTTGGATTAGAGAGCTCCGCAGCGAACTAAGCCCCTACCTAAATAAAATACTGGAACAATCGTTTACAAAAGGAACATTCCCACAAAGTCTAAAACATACCTCCATCAGACCATTGCTGAAGAACAATAAACTGGATCCACTAAAGGTCGAATCATACAGACCGATATCCAGCATCCCCCTACTAGCTAAAATAACTAAAAAGGTTGTGCAACACCAAATTCAGCAACACATCGACACTGAAGCCCCCCTGGACTCCTCTCAACATGGCTTCAGGGAAGCGCATAGTGTGGAGACTCTACTTGTCACCCTCTTCAACACCATAATCACCGGCATAGACAACACCAGACAAGGCTTTGTCTTTATATTCATGGACATCTCAGCTGCATTTGACTCTGTTAGTCACCAGATCCTTATTGATCACCTTGAAGAAAAAGGTATCCAAGGCTCAGCACTGAGCTGGTGTAAATCCTACCTTTCCGACAGATGGCAACAAATTAGACTTGGAACCATAACATCTGCCCCATTTCTACAGCACCAAGGAGTACCTCAAGGATCTTCACTATCTGCATTATTGTTTAATATTTACATGCAACCCATCTGTGACCTAATTCGCTCCTTCAATGTATCCTGCTTAGCATATGCTGATGATATTCTCCTTTATATGCCTTTCATGACAGACCAACCTGACTTTACCCCTCTGATAAACTGCTTCAACGCAGTTGCGGAATGGCTCCTCACACAGAACTTGAGAATCAACCACACCAAGACTGATGTAATGTTCATTTATTTATTTATTTTTATTTATTTACATTCTCTTATATACCGCGCTATTCTGCATCAGTGCGGTTTACATTGAACAAACTGAAATTACATTGAACAGGGCATTATAAACTTGGAGATAACTATTTTACAGGGAACATGGGTTATGGAGGGTTAAGTGGCTTGCCCAAGACCACAAGGAGCACCTGTGGGACTAGAAACCCCAGTCCTTCCGGCCCAAGGTTGCTATCCTCTAGTGGGATTTGAACCCCTGACCTTCCGGCCTGAAGTACCTTGCCCCAACCACTTCATAACGAAGAACCAGGACTTCGCAACCCCAACCACACTAAAGGTAAACGGCACAGAACTAACAGCCAAATCTGCCATCAGATACCTAGGCATCACCCTCGACCATAAAATGGATATGAAGGCACATATAAAAAACACAACAAAATCAATCTACCACAAGATAAGGACTCTTCGTCACTTACGACCACTGCTTGAGTATACAGACTTCCAGACAATCTACCAAGCTTTGGTGCTGCCCCACATCGACTTTGCAAACACAATCCTATATGGTCTCCCACAAGCAACCCTAAACCCTCTTCAACTGGCAATGAACACAGCAGCCAGGGTGCTAGAAGGAATATCGAAGACCGACCACATCACACCAATCCTGAAAAGACTCCACTGGTTACCTCTCCAAGCTAGAACCCTATATAAGAAAATCATCATGACCTTCAAAGCCCTAAACAATCAGTCCCCCATAACCATCACCGAATTGATTCAGACATCAGCTCCTATTAGAAGTAGAAGATCCGTAGCAGTAAACACTTTAACAGTCCCGAAAGAAGCAACAAGATGCAAAAAGTCAACAACCAACAGAGCCTTCTGCTTCTATGCCCCAAAAGCCTGGAACTCCCTCCCCCCCCCCCCCCCGACATCAGAGCTATTACAGACCTAACCCAACTTAGAAAGGGCCTAAAACATCACCTATTCACCAGATACTTCTCTGCTTAGTCCTGACAAGAAATTACCTCATGATGTATATAATGTAGATACGTACTGTATAACTCTTGTTAATTTTACCCTGTTATCCAAGTTTCCAATCCCTGTTCGAATGTAAATGCTTCTCAGTGACCCTGAAATGCATATGTTATGTTTTGATGTAAACCGCACTGATGTTAATAGCGCGGTATAAAAGAAATACTAAATAAATAAAATAAATAAATATACACATACTGTGATACAGTAGCCGGTGTAGAGCCCATGATAATAGGTGAAAAAGAGGAATTTACCTTGGAGAAAACACACTCAGCTCACAGGAGGCAAAAGAGCAATAGAATAAGTTTACCACACACTAGTCCTGACATAGCAGGAAAGTTAAAAGCTAATCAGGATCACCTGTCCATGAAAGCACAGGCAGCGTGCAAAGGACATGAGGATAAAAGCTGCTGGGTAAATCCAGGAGAGGCCAGAGGGGACAGCGACCTGGGAGGAGTGAGCAACCAGCCTGAGAGCAGACGTTACACAGAAGGAAGCCTGCTGAATCAAGGAAGCAGTAGGTGTGGCACGGTAGCAGGAAGCAGCCGGGGAAAAACTTCTCAGGAACGTGGCCATAGCACTGCTCAGACTGCTGGTAGTTGGAGGTCCCGGGAAGGAGCTGTCCATAGCCCAGAGAGAGGAACCAGGACAACAGAGAGAAGGTGGGAACCTAGCTTTAAGAGAGAAAAAGCTAAGAACTCTGTTTTGTCTGGAGGTCCAGGGCGTGGCATAAGAAGTAAAGTAAATGCTGGGAGTTATGACGTAATTCCTCATTACTGGAGAGAAAAGGAAAGCCAGAGTGAAACTGTCACAGTACCAGGTATTCAAAACCCTGTTTGCATAGAACAGTTTCCTGATAAGCTAACCAGTGCCTCACAGAGAGGGTTTTACAGTGAAAACAGCTATGAGGATTTTAACCCACCTGCAACCCCGGAGGATTGTGAACTAATGCAGTGGGAAAATAATAGCTGTAACCTTGAACCCACACCAATGGACTGTACGTTATGTTTCTCTGATGATATTGAATCATTGTGCTAAACAAGTGGGCAGAAGCTCTGTAAAAATACCAAAGGAAAAGAATATATTTTTCTTTAAAGAAGCGGTTTTTGTTCCTGGCTTTTGTTGTATAAAAAGGAGATCCTTAGGGGAGGGGAAATAAAGCCCTATTCTTATTTTGCCTTAATTACTCGACTGCAGACTGTTATTGTGCTAGAAGGCAACTTGATCCTCAAGGCCCTAGGCAGATGTCTAATAGGGACTGGGAGAGGAGTCACAATACACACACATACACACAGCAACTCCAAGGGGAGGAGAGAGAGGGTTGTGAGGACTGATCCCTGCTGTCTCCAGAGAACACTTGTTACAGATGAGTAACTACGCTTTTTCCGGGAACAAGCAGGAAGTCAGTCCTTACATATGGGACTCTCTAGCTACAGATTACCGAAAGCCCATAGAGAAAAACATAGTCGCCCTCAAGGAGAGCCGTGAGCAGCAACCGAGTCCGTGGATATAGACTGCAGTAGGACCCATGTGTCCGATTGACACCAATGTTCTGTTAGCCTGAACACAGAAGGGTCAGAGGGCAGGAGTTACCTAGACCCTGAAAAGATTATGCAGCACGGCCTGGCCGAAGACACTGTCCCGTTGGGACTGTCTCACCAGGCAGTAATGAGCTGCGAAGGTATGGACTGAAGATCAGGTGGCAGATGTCCGACATCGGGACGGCTCGCAGGTTCACCACTGAGGCCGCCATGGCCCTGACACGGCCATATAGCGTGAGCCCAGCTTGCATATAGGCGAGGGTGATGCAGTCCACTCAGTCACTGCTTCCCCCAGCCAACTGGGGTTATAGGAAACAAAAAGCTGAGCTTTGCAGTAGCCTGCATACGTTGAATGTAGAAGGGCAGGGCCCTCTTACAGTCCAAGATGTAAAGGACAGTCTCTGCCTTGCTAGAGTTAAGGCCTCAGGAAGAAGGTTAAGGTTGAAGGAGGACGACACCTTCAGTAGGAATTTGGGATGCGTGTGTAGCACAACCATATTCTTGTAGAACTTGGTGCATGGTGCCTCTGCCACCAGGGCTTGGAGCTCATTGACCATGCAAGCAGATATAAGCGCCGCCAGGAATATGACTTTCCATAAGAGATAAACGAGTTGGCATGTAGCCAGGGGCTCGAAGAGCAGGCGGGTGAGCTGTGACACCACTACATTGAGGTCCCACTCTGTTGCCGAAGGGCAGATAGGTTTGGACAGCAGAAGCCCCCACAGAAAGTGGGTCACCAGCGGCTGGGCCAAGTGGGGCTTACCTTCAACAGGGTGGGGTGTACAATCAAAGCACTGAGGTGCACTCTAAGAGTTCGATTTGAGCCTGGATTGCGAGAGATGGAGAAGGTACTGCAGCACCAATTGCACTGGGCAGGAGAACAGGTTCACCCTTTGCTCTGCACACCACACTGAGAACCCTGCACCATTTGAAGGTGTAAACTCTCCTGGTGGAAACCTTATGAAAGCCAGTAGGATCTCCTCCACTTCCCCTGAGAGGTTGAAGGAGGCTAAGGCTACCCTTTCAGCAGCCACGCTGTCAATGATAGGGACCCCAGACTGGGATGCAGGAAAGAGCCCTCTTCCTGAGACAAAAGCCTGGGGCACTCCCCAGAGGGGTCGGAGCCTCCACCAATAACCAAAGGAGCAGTGGGAACCATGGATGTCTGGGCTATCGGGGAGCCACCAGGATCAGCAACGCTCTGTCACACAGAACCTTGAAGAGGGTCTTGGCAATCAATGGCAAGGGTGGGAAGACATACATCAGGCCTTCCAACCACAAGATGAGGAACGCATCTGCTGCTAACCAGCCCAGGTGGGGCTGACAGGAACAGAAGCAGGGCAACTGGTAGTTGTCCGGGCTGGTGAAGAGATCAATCTGCAGAATCCCCCAGTGTTGGAAGAGCCGGGTGGCCACTCTGGGATCCAGCTGCCACTCATGTGGTTGGAGGACCCTGCTCAGTGTGTCCGTCAGGGTATTGTCTTGGCCTGGCAGATACAATGTCCATAGGGGCATTCCTTGATAGAGTGCGTAAGAGCAGAGTGTCACTGCCTCGCAGCAAAGGGTGCGAGATCCCATGCTCCTTTGCTTGTTCACAGAGAATATCGCCACTTGGTTGTCTATTTGGATCAGCACCAGCTGGTGACTCAGGTGGTGGTAAAAGGCTCGCAGGGCTAGATATATTGTCCGGAGCTCCAGAAGGCTGATCTGCTAATTACCCTCGGCTTGTGACCAGCTGCTCTGGGTGCGAAGTTCCTTGCAGTGGGTTCCCCATCTCAGCAGGGAGGCGTTTATCATGAGAACCCTTAAAGGGCTTGGGGCCTAGAAGGAGGTGCTGCGGATTCTGCCACCACATCAGGGAGTCTGCTAGCTGGTGGTGGGTCACTAGGAGCAGACCCGTGACCTGTGCCCACAGGTCTCGAAGGCACCACTGGGCAATCATGTGCTGATGGGTGTCCGGGATAACATGGACTGTAGAGGCCATATGGAAGAGTAGGCGCAGCAGAAGTCAGGCGGACACCGAGGGACGGTGTTGCATGACTGTGGCCAATGCTCTGAGACGATCAGCCCAATCCAAGGAAGGCCTTTGCCTGGACTGTGTCCAGCTCTGCCCCTATGAACTCCAGACCCTGAGTTGGAAGGAGATGGGACTTGGGGTGGTTTATTACGAACCACAGATGTGGCAGGATGTGGATGTTGCAGGACATATATAGTGCGAGCTGTAGCTTAATGCACCTCAGAAGCTGTGCTTTCCTTTATGAGCCAGTCGTCCAGGTAGGGGAAGACAAATACCCTTTGGAGACAGAGGTAAGCGCTCACTACTGCCAGGCATTTGGTGAAGACCCTTGGGACGGATGCCAGGCCGAAGGGTAGTACCTTGTACTGGTAGTGGCCTCCACCCCCACCATGAAACAAAGGTATTGCCTGTGGCTGGGGTGAATGAGAATGTGGGTATAAGCATCCTTCAGATCCAAGTAGCTTAGCCAATCTCCCTGCTGGAGGTAAGGAAGCAATGTTCCAAGAGAGCATCCTGAACTTCTCCCTCACCAGGAACTTATTCAGCTTGCCCAGGTTCAGGATGGGCCTTATGCCCCCTGTTCTTTTTGGAATGAGGAAATACCTGGGAGTAGAACCCTTTGCCCTGAGATGTTGATATATTGGTTCCACTGCTTTGACCTTGAGAAGGCCTGCGAGTTCTTGCAGTAAAAGATTCTGGTGAAGGGGAGACCTGAGGGCTCTCCCAGGAAGAAGGGAGAGGTGAAGGTAGCCTTCCCGGACCACCTGGCGTGCCCAGGAATCGGTGGTGATGGTTGGCCACCTGTGGGCATAGTGAACCAGAAGTCCCCCATAGGCTTCTGTCCTCCTTGGGGAAGAGAGGCTATGCCCAAAGAGTAAAAAGCTTCCCCCAGGCTGGGCTGGAGCTGAAGTCTGGGGCTTGGGAGCCTTCTGCTTACAAGGGCCATGCCCCTGTCCCTTAGTCTGCTGACCCTGCTGGGGAGGCTTGGAAATGTGGGTAGTTTTCTGTCAGGGAAGGGTAGCAGTCTTTTTGGAGAGCCTGGTCCTTGTCACGAGTTCAGTCTTTAACTCAGAAGCCTTCTCCATCATGGGTTTTCCCAAAGAGGTTCTCTCTTTGGCATAGGACATCAACCAATTTGTCCTGAACCCATTGCTTGAGGTCAGAAGAATGTAGCCAGGCTTGGCGTCAGGCGCCAATGCATGCCACAGCTACTCTAATCCCTGACTCAAAGTCATTGTAGGCTGCTCAAGTTATAAACTTGGAGCATTCACGGACGGCTTTGGACAGGTTCCTGAACCGCCGTAGGGGTTCCTCAGAGACCAGCCGAGAACCCGGTAAGCTCCTTCACCAGGTCTCTCAGGTACATGCCCATGTATAGGTGGTAAGCCTGGATCTGGATGATGAGCATCGAGCCCTGGTAGCACTTTCTGCAGAGGGTTTTCAAGGTGCAGACCTCCCTACCCAGAGGCACCGAAGAGTGTCTCTTCTGGATTTTTAGCTGACACATGGCTGACTCCACCACCATAGAGTTATGTGTCAGCTGTGCCTTCTAGAAGCCCAAGCTCCGGTGGACCCAAAACAGAGTTGAGCCGCTTGCTCATGATAGGCATTGATGCCGGTATTTCCCACATGTGTAGCATGAGCCAGTCCAAGACGGGCAGGATGGGCACCGTCAATGATTTCCTTGGTGGGGTCTCATATGGGAGGATTTATACCTCTTCCATATGAGGGTCCTCCTCAGACTCCATTGGGAGTGATAGAACCTTCGACATATCCTGCACAAAGTTGAGGAACATCATGTCCTTGAGTGGAGAATGATGTCGAGACTCAGAGGGGGATGGGTCCTCGGGGACATCACGGTGGTGACGAGTATCAGGAGACTCCTTGTCCTCAGTCTCCCTGTGGAAGACTCAAGGGGAGGGCGACCTGAGGACTGGAGGCCTGAGCCCAGTCCAATCCCCTCGGAGGCTCCTTAGCTGGTGTCGTGCATGCATGCTAGCTGGGGAAGACCTCGGTCCTATTGAATGGGACCCAGATCATAATCTTGGCCAAGGATTGACTGGGGCCGTATGGCCTCGGGATCAGCTCAGCCTCCAGGGATGTCCTCAACATCAAGGTCCCAGTGGTCTGGGCAGAGGAACCAGCCGTGCCAGACATCAACACCCACTGCTGGTCCATGAAGGCAGACAGGCTGCGTTTCAAGGCCACCGTTCTGGACTCCAGCCCAGATGGCTCTGCAGCCCTTGGCACAGGCACCAAGGAACTCGGGCCGGCACTGGTTCCCCTGAAGTAGAGTCCTCAATGAGGATGGCCTCGGGCATCTGGGGCCAATTTCCAGGCAATTCCTTCCTGGCAACTGTGGTAAACTGCTCCCATTCTGAGCCTGCGGACGAGCAACGTTGACTGTGGGACCTGGCTTGGGACTTAGATGGCCTGTCGGAACTGTCCAGGGATGCTGCCTTCAAGAGTTTCTTCTTCCTGTCTTCCGTCGAGGGACCCCTTTTCCGAAGACCCACAGCACTGACCAGGATCCACAGGAGTGCCACGGGAGTCTGAGGCTTCAGACAGTTCCTTGACTTTTGGATGCGCCAGGGACTCCAGAAGCTTTCATGCTGCTGCTGACAGCTCTTGAGGGCCTTGATGGACATTCTTTTACAAAGACCACAGGCCAAGGCATCGTAGTCTGTTCCAAAGCAGCATAGACAAAAATTGTGTGTATCGATGAGAGATAATCTTTGTACACCGATCACACTTCTTAAAACCTCTGGTAGCCATGGGTGAAAAAATTACCTAGTGAGGTCTAAGATCCATGGTGCTGCCAGTTGGGAAAAAGGTGTGAAGATGCCAAAGGCAAAACAGGCAAAAAATTAGTACGGACACAAGACTCAGTGCCAAAACAGAGGGCTCGGATGGCGGGAAGAGTAAGGGTGCAGACAGCAAAATCAACTTTTTTCGCGGGAAGGCAGACAGATGTCTGATGGGCTCCGTGGAAAAAAGGAGACTGAGTAAGATGGCACCCTTGGGCAGGAAGGGGACCACGCATGTTTGATGGCATCTCCCAAAGGCTTTCCTTGAAAGTTGGGGAGATGCTTCTGCAAGAGCTCCGTTGGTGCTGATGTCAACCATATGTGAGGATTGATTTCATGCTTGTTCTCAAAGAACATCTGTGATGCCATCAGGTGGATTAAACAAAGACAGGGCTATCTACTCAGCATCCAGACCGTGATGGCCAAGGAGCGGTCGTTGGGGTGCAATAGGGTTACAGAGATTGCAGACCTGCTATTAGTAATCTGTGAACTATCATTAAAATCATCTGCAATACCTGAAGATTGGAGGATCGCCAAAGTAACGCCAATTTTTAAAAGGGGTTCCAGGGGTGATCCGGGAAACAGACCGGTGAGCCTGACGTCAGTACCGGGAAAAATGGTAGAAACCATCATAAAGAACAAAATTACTCAGCATGTAGATAGCCATGGCCTAATGGGAGACAGCCAACATGGCTTTAGACAAAGAAGATCTTGTCTTAATCTGTTATGTTTTTTTGAAGGTGTGAATAAACAGGTAGACATAGGTGATTCGGTTGATATAGTGTATCTGGACTTTCAGAAAGTCTTTGACAAGGTCCCTCATCAGAGACTTTTGGCAAAACTAAAGAGTCATGGGATAGGAGGCAGTGTACTATTGTGGATCAGGAACTAGTTAAAAGCTAGAAAGCAGAGGGTAGGGCTAAATGGTCAGTTTTCCCAATGGAGAAAGGTGAATAGTGGTGTATCCCAGGGATCTGTGCTGGGTCTGCTGCTTTTTGACATTCATAAATGACGTGGAAAAGGGAATAACGAGTGAGGTTGTCAAATTTGCAGATGAGACAAAACTATTTAAAGTTGTTAAAACCCATGAGGATTGTGGAAATTTGCAAGACGATCTTGATAAATTGGACAACTGGGTATCGAAATGGCAGATGAAATTTAATGTGGACAAGTGCAAAGTTATGCACCTAGGGAAGAACAACCCAGACTATGGTTACACGATGCAAGATTCCACATTAGGAACTACCACCCAGGAAAAAGAATTAGGCATCATTGTGGATAACATGTTATAACCCTCTGCCCAGTGTGCAGCGGCAGCCAAGAGAGCAAATAGAATGCTAGGTATCATAAGGAAAGAAATGGAAAATAAAACAAAGGATATTATAATGCCTCTGTATCGTTCCATGGTACGACCACACCTTGAATATTGTGTGCAAGTCTGGTCACCGTATCTTAAAAAGGATATAGCGATATTAGAAAAGGTTCAGAGAAGAGCCATCAAAATGATAAAGGGGATGGAAGGATACCCCTATGAAGAAAGGTTAAAAAGGTTAGGGCTCTTTAACCTGGAAAAGAGACGGCTGAGGGGAGATATGATAGAAGTCTATAAATTAATGAACGGAGTGGAACGGGTAAATGTAGATCGATTGTTTATGTTATTAGAATATAGGAAGACTAGGGGACATGCAATGAAGCCACAGGGTAAACTATTTAAGACTAATAAGAGAAAGCGTAGTTACTCAACTGTAACAGGTGAGCTCTGGGAACAGCAGGAATTTAGTCTTCACATATGGGTATCGTCGGTACCGACGGAGCCTGCGCAGGAACGCTCCCCAGCATCCAATAGGAAAGATTTTGGGAACATCCCTCAGCACATGCGCGCTGCCTTCCCGCCTTTCCAACTGTCCCTCTTCAGTTAAGTTTGTAGCTGAGTGAAAAGGATAGAGGGAGAGAGGAAAGAGACAGAGATAGAGAGACAACTCCTAGGGGAGGTGGGTGGGTTATGAAGACTAAATTCCTGCTATTCCCGGAGATCACCTGTTACAGGTGAGTAACTACGCTATCTCCAGGAACAAGCAGGAATGTAGTCTTCACATATGGGGACTCCCCCTAGCTGAAGATGCCAGGGAGATAGCTCCAGGAAGGTGTCACCCTGGAAAGGTGGGAATCCTTCCTCCCATGGATCTTGGGCATTCCACCAGGGTTGGTGGGTAGGAGTTGAATTAGGTCTGAAAGAGATTTTGAAGAACAGCTTGGCCAAAGAAGGCATCCCGTAGTGGGCTGTGAAGGTGGCTGCTCGAGAAATGTCATCGATAGACACAGAGTGGAGATTAGCCATGGAAGTTGCCATGGCTCTCACGTTATGAGTTGTGACATGGTTCTGAAGAGGAAGACCCTTACTCTCATAAGTAAAGGATATGCATTGGGCAATCCATTTAGATAAAGTTCTTTTGGAGACCGGTTGTCCCAGATGACTAGGGTCAAAAGCTATAAAATGTTGCGAGGACTTTCTATGTTGCTGTGTTCTCTGTACGTAAAAGGCTAAGGCCCTTTTACAATCCCAAGTATGAAGGTTTCTTTCTGCATTAGAGGCGTGAGGCCTCAGAAAAAATACAGGAAGATAAATTGATTGATTTAAATGAAAAGGCAAAACCACCTTTGGCATAAAGTGTGGATGAGTTCTAAGAACAACCTTATCATGGTGAAACCTAGTATAAGGAGGCTTAGCCACTAAAGCTTGCAGTTCACTAATGCGACGTGCAGAGGTGATTGCAATTAGGAAGATGACCTTCCAGGTCAAAAACCTAAGGGTTGTAGTGGCTAAAGGCTCAAAAGGCGGCTTCATGAGAGGGTACCATGGTTGACATGGCCAGCATGGGGCTATGAGTATCATGAAGCCCCTGTCTGTCTGGCATTTGAAAAGAGTTTTGGGAATTAGGGGAATGGGAGGGAAGGCATATAGGAAGCCCAGTCTCCAGTGGAAGTGAAAAGCATCCACCTGTTGGCTGTCAGGCACAGGAGTTCTGGTATATAATTGAAGGAGCTTGGCATTCTGAGGACTTGCAAACAGGTCTATCTCTGGAATCCCCCAGATCTGAAAAATGTGGGAGACTGTCTGCATCAACAGACCACTCGTGGGGGAGAAGGATTCAACTTAGTCTGTCCGCTAAAACATTGAGCTTGCCCGGGAGATACTCCGCTTGGAGGTGAATACGATGATGTATGGCAATGGACCAGAGATGTAGAGCCTTGCTGCAGAAGGGCCAAGAACCTGTTCCACCTTGCTTGTTCACATAGAACATGGCTACTTGTTTCTCAGTTTGGACTAGGACTCTGCGACAATGAAGATGGTCCTGGAGCACTTTGAGAGCATTGAGAATGGCTCTGAGCTCCAGCAGATTTATGTGGAGTTGTGACTTCTGCTGAGACCGGAGTCCTTGAGTGACGAGAGATCCCAGATGGGCTCCCCAACCCAGTCTGGATGCATCCATCGTCAGGGTACATTGATGTGATGGCATCTGAAAAGATGACCCTACAAGGAGATTTTCTGGGGATCGCCACCACTGGAGATGAGACCAGAAGGGTATAGACTGTTATGTCCCCCAGGTGACCTGATGCTTGAGACCACTGGGATGCCAGTGTCCATTGGGCTGTACGCATGTGTAGACGTGCATATGGAACTACATGCACCATGATGCCATATGACCCAGAAGTTGTAGCATTTCTCGAGCAGTCAGATAGTTCTTGAAACATGCCTGAGATGCTAACTGATTGAGGGGTGCGAAAAGGTAAACTCTTGTTTTGTGGGATGTTGCAGCTGCCAAACATCCACCAAGCCAGTCTCTCGGATCATAGAAGAGAGGATTATCTGTGCCTTGGGGGGGGGGGGGGGGGGCGAGAAGTCCGGGGTGGTTTCTTATCAATAAGAGGATCTAAAACTAGGTTAAAATCTCCTAGGATTATAGGGTCTCCCATGATTGTATGCACCTCTTTTGCTAAGGAATTTAAAAAATATGGACAATCAACATTGGGGGCGTATACATTAATGAAGGTCAAATCTAAGGGGTATGTTTACTAAACCGCGCTCATGTGCGCGGCACACATTAGCGTGCGCTTAGGTACCTTAGCGCACGCTAATGATGCGTTTTTGTGCCCCGCACACGTGCGCGCCACACTAAAGTGCCCGCTCATGTGCGCGGCACGCTGATGTGCGATAGAGGCGTGGAAAGGCTCCCGGAAGGCGGAGGAAGGCTCCCCAGGGGCAGAGAGAAGGGGTCAATGGGTGGAGAGTGGGAAGGGAGAGGCTCCCCGCACACGAGAGGGGCTGAAATTCAAGCCAAAAAATACCGCGAGTGAAAACCTCGCGGTAGAGCCGATTTAAAGGGAAGAGAAACCATTTCTGTCAGCAATGTACAGCAAAACCGGGGAAACCTACAAAAAAGTGATAAGTGTGATACATGTGCACGGTACAAAAGTGCAAATAAATATTGAAAATGACCCCAACAAAATCTACAAAAATTATAATCAAGCTGGGCAATAGTGATAGTAATGGGAAACATCAAAAAACAATCCCAAGAAAGCCGCAAAAAATAAATATGAATTTTAGAAGGGTCTACGCTCCGTCCCCATACAAGGTGAATGATCCCACAGTGAAATAGCACTGATCAGGGTTTCCCTCTCCATTGGACAGGTTACCTATGGCATGCACATTTCCACAACAGCAGGGTGGGCAGGTCGGAATGGGCAATTGGACAGATGCTGGGAAAGGGGATACAGAGGGCTGCAGGCGGCACATGCTGTGGTGCAGCTGGGGCACAGTGCGGACTAGGCAGATGCCTAGATGGCACATAGGAATGCTGAAACTGAACAGCAGCCAGACAGCAACTGATGAGGGCCCAACATGGGCATGAGAGTGTTTATCACAGTGTCACAGGGGATAGTACCCAGCAGGTACCCCCAAGGGCACAGAACATTGGCAGGCGGTGATTGGGGGACTTGCAGACAAATTTGCAGGCACCCCTACCCCAGAACCCGCACCATAGGCAGCCGCCTACCCGCACACAAGATGGCCTGAGACTGCGTACCACCAGCACCACCAGCAGAAGGGCATGTCAGCAGGGTGGCACAGGGGTACTGGAGGTGGAGGGGGCAGTGACAGCTGCCCAGAGCAGACCATGGCCTAGCCCTGTGTAGGTGGGTGCAATGCACTGCAACAGACAGGCCCTGCTGGACAAACAGTCATGGTATCATCAGGGAAGGCACTGTCTGTGGCATCACGGTGGTGCAGTGCACACAACCAGCGTGTTTGGAGACAGAAGGTCACAGGTTCAAGCCCCAGCTGGGGCTCCTGCCATTTCAGTCCCCATATTTTTCCCAAAACTAACTAGTGATAGTAAAGACGAACCTTTATTGCAGAGAACATAAGCATGGCTCAAACACCTCTATTTTACCCTACAGAGCACAGACACCAGAAACATGCAAATTACCTAGAGCAGATTCCCCCAAATGCAGTCCTGGAGGGCCACAAAATCTTCAGGGTTTATGCTGTCTCCAATCTAAGGATGAAGCGGTACTGGTGGTGGAGGTGGCAGCAGCTGGTGGCCACAGCAGACCATGGCCTAGCCCTGTCCAGGTGGGTGCCGTGCACTGCAACAAACAGGCCCTGTCGGATGTACAGTCATGGACTCCCCAGGGAACGCAGCATATCTGTGGCAACAGGGTGGTGCAGTGCACACAGACAGTGTGTGCAAGAACAGAAAGTCACAGGTTCAAAGCCCAGCTGAGGCTACTGCCAATCCAGTCCACATATTTTTCCCACAACTAAACCGTGATAGTAAGGACAAACCTTTATTGCAGAGAACATACACATGGTTAATACGCCTATATTTTACCCTACAGAGCACAGACACCATAAACATGCGCATTACCTAGAGCAGAGTCTCCCAAATGCAGTCCTGGAGGGCCAAACACCATTCAGGTTCCATGCTGCCTCTAATAAAGATGCCTGTGCTGCATATCTATGCACCACCCCCATGGTATGCAGATGTCTCTCATGCATATTCATGAGGGACAGCATGAGAACCCGAACAGTGTTTGGCACACCAGGACTGGAGTTGGGAACCTCTGCCGTAAAGCAGCAGCCAACAGGGGCAGACACACCCACACCTACAGGCTCCATTAGCCAATACCTCCAGGAGAGGCAGGACATTGGGCCCTGCGTGCATCTCCCAATACTAGCACTTGCATACCTTAGCAATGCCACCCTACACCTGGGTATACGGTACACAGCTATCAAACGTTTCCTATGATTACTGGCAGATAGCAATTCCTACGTTAAGCACAGTTTGCTCATTGAGCTCCATCATAACAATCTTTCTGATGTCTGTGGTGTGTGCTGCAGGTCTGGTCTCTGACAGTGTTTACCACCCTGGGGAGTGACCCCCAACAGTATTGCGCACCATATCCATGC
Organism: Ichthyophis bannanicus; assembly: GCA_033557465.1. NCBI lineage: Eukaryota > Metazoa > Chordata > Amphibia > Gymnophiona > Ichthyophiidae > Ichthyophis > Ichthyophis bannanicus. Next base: position 1,648,188,680 of record CM066032.1, read on the forward strand.
CTGTACTGTGCCCAGGACTGGTGTGGTGGCCAGGGCTGCTAAACTCCTCTATAGTAGCACAATGCTGGCATAGGTGTGGGGGTGTTTGTCTGTCTATCCAGTGTGTGGTGGCTGCAAACACCCTCCGCAGCCCACACTGCCAGCACTGTTGCCAGTATTGGCCTGCCAATGTGCATAATGAGGAGCAAGGTACCATGGGTATAGCCCGGACAGGGTGGCCTGGCCAGGATGCATCTGCACAGGGCATAGGGCACTGGCTGGGACATTTTAGTGCCCGGCCATCACCTACACAGACAGGGTGGCCTCAGCATGTCCTGCTGGGAGATCACTCTCACCCTGACTGTGCAGTGACCACAGCATGGCTAGGCACCCCCATAGTGCTATATAGTATTTCTCTCATGTGATATTTATGGTTTTCCTTTTGGAGCCCAGTCACTGATGTATCTGCTTGTTGTGTATGCTGACATCCCAGTTCTGGGTGCATGCATTTCCACCAAGAACATGCACTATGGACTAGTTAGCAGACTGTTTGCAGCTGGTATGTGTCTTGATGGAGTGCCTTGCAGGGTGCAGTGGCTGAAGACTTGCTGCAGGAGAATATCAGATAGTGGTGGGGTGCAGCTTAGCATATCAAGGCCTAATGTCTGTCTGAGAGTGTGTTATGGATGTGTACAGAGCTGCATTGACTGCCCTGTAGGCTGTCTGTTCCCCAGCAGGACTGGAGTTGATGGTCCCCTCTACTGCCACCAGTGCAGGGAAATAGAATGTGCATCTGTTGATGGGAGACCATGTTGACCACCCTCAGCCCTGGAGAAGGAGGGTGGTGATACATAATCCTCCTAGGGGTCCATAGGGGCTACACCTGGCTGAGACAGACAGATATATCCAAGGTGTTTCTACAGAAACTACCTATCTCACAGATTAGCACTGCTGGGGATCTGCAGCATGGCCTATTTCTGCCATGGAAGGTGCTGTGGACCTGGTGCTGGGCGCCCCACCGCACACTCAGGGTGAGCACAGTACCCGCAGAATGTGACGGTGTGTAGCTACTCTGTGCCAGTAACACACACGGTCAGTACACCCTACCAGGCCGAGGTGCTGTGGGGGTGGACATGGTCAGTTCCCCCTACCAGGCCAAGGTGCTGTGGGGGTGCATACCCCATCTTGTGTTCATCTGTGGACAGCTGATTTGCATGTGCAGTGCATCATGGGTACGGGTGGCCTAACCCTATCCTGGTGACCACAGCAGACTGTCTGTGTGGTGACGTGCAGTCCCTCTACAGCCAGCCAGGGGCTTGCTAGCAGCTATAGAGCTGTAGCCCACTGGTTACTTCACTGCCTGTAGAGCCAGAGGTCATGGGTTCAAACCCACAGTGGGGATATTTGACAGGGCTGCCCAAAGCATTATCTCTTTTAATGTACATTATTGCTGCCAGCAAAAACACTCTCTGCGTACTGTACCCATAAGGTGCCTCAGAGGGCGCTTTATAGGGTGCCCTATAGGGCACCTTATGGTTACCATCCATATAAGGTGCACTATACGTTATCCTGTGGAGCGACCTATAGGGTGCCCTATAGGGGACATTTTAGGGTGCCATGGCAGACAATGCAATTTATAATGTGCCCTATGGAGTGCCTTATAGGGTGCCTTATGCGGCACCTTCAGTTACGGCACGTGAGGGCGTGTTTGCCGGCAGCAATTAATAAAATACAAATAAAGTGCTGCAGGAAAAAATATGTACAATGTAAAGCTGATGCCACAGCCAGACTTACGTATTAGGCACACTGGGGAGCAAACTCATGACCCCTGTATCAGCAGTCAGTGCCTTAACCATTGTGCTACACTGCTGTTCCTCTTATTTATTTAACAGTATTTCTAAAACGCCTTATCTTAATAATCAAGGTGGTATCACAGCAAACAATCTGGTAAAGTGAGTGTGTTATACATGCAGTGAATGTCAGCGCTCTTTGCATGTCAGCGCACCTACTTCAGATTTCCATGCGTTTAAATGCACAGTGCTGCCATCAAACACAGTGCTATGACCTTGCTGTGCCTCATAGGGCACCCTATAGGCCACCCTTTCAGCAACACTGTAGGGTGCCGTGGCGGACAGTGCACTTTAACATGTGCCCTCTGGGGTACCCTATGAGGCGCCTTATGCAGCACCTTATGTTACAATACTTTGAGGGTGTGTTTGTGGCAGCACTAATTAAAATAAAAATAAAATGCTCCCTACAGCAATATTACCTATAACAGGTAATGCCTCAGCCAGCCTTCTTCATTAGGCACAGTGGGGGATTGAACCAATGACTCCTGCATCATTGGTCAGTGTCTTAACCATTGTGCTACACTGCTGCTCCTCCTTGCATGTCAGTGCATCTACTTATGATTTTCATTCCTTAAACTGCACAGTGCTACCATCAAAAACAGTGCTGTGACCTTGCAGTACCTCATATGGCACCCTATAAAGTGCCCTATAAGCAACATTCTAGGGTGCCTTGGCGGACAGTGCACTTTAAAATGTGCCTTATGGGGCGCCTTATGTTAACACGCTTTGAGAGTGCGTTTGCTAGGAGAGGTAATTAAACTATAAATAAAATGCCTCCTAAAGCAATCTTCCCCATAATAGGTAATGCTTCAGCCAACCTTTTTCATTCAGCATAGTGGGGGATTGAACCCATGATCCCTGCACCATCGGTTAGTGTCTTTTTTTTTTTTTAAACATTTATTTTCATTTTGCAACAAACAAAAGAAACAACACACCAAAAGAGACAAAACAAGTATACAATAAGGAAAAGTAAACCCGTTACCCCCCACCCCAATGCTTCTTCTCTACCCGATTATATCAGGATGTGAGCGCTTCCAATTAACAGTGATTATACATCAAACGATCAAGAGAGTATCTACAATACAGCATGATCATGGAACAGAGATATATACAAAGTTAGACAGTCAGATGAGAGCATTTAGCAAAATGTACATAGTCATTGAGCATCATCCATTGAGACCAATGAAAAGGAGTCTGAATGGAGGAAGCGAACAGTCGAGGTATTTGTTCATATTTACTGTAAGGACAGACATGATTCCACCATTCATTGAGGCTCAAGTGGGAGCTAGTTTTCAGTATTACTTAATTAGGGAAATAGCAATGCCAAGCATAAAGTTCGAAAGGAGATAAGCCATTCTTGGGAGAGAGGGGATCCCCGCAACTAGGCGAAGTCCCACTATCCTCCAAGAAAGGGGCTCCTTAGAGTGCAAGATAGACTAAATACGACCCCAGACCCGACACCAGTGATACTGTAGTGCGGAATATTCATGCATAACATGAAGCAATGAACCAATGGCCGCAGGACGTGTCCAGCAACCAGTGCCCTGAGTAGTGTTCCATTTGTCTAATCTGTGAGGAGTGTAAAAAAAAAAAAAAAAAAAACACCGGTGGGCTAGAAAGAAGAGGTTCTGAGTGAATGAGGCGGATCGGAAACCCGTGTCCCTCTACTCCGGATAAGGCTCCATTGCTCCGAGGTCAAAGTCACATGTAATTCTCTCTCCCACACCTTCTGCGCTATAGGGGTATCTCTAGGTATAGCATTACATAAGGTTTAAGAAAATTGGATGCTACACCCGGTGAACTATCGAGAGATCGGAAAGTCTCCAATCAACCTTATGTAGGGAATGCCGATGGCGGGAGTATTCTAGTGCTCCGAAGGCAATGCTGAAGTTGCACTGACCAGAGTCGGGAGTCTAAAAATTACATAAGAGTATTAAAGGCACCTAAAGTGTCTAAAAGCATTGGTGGATAGTGGGAGTCTAATGGGAGAGTCATACCAGGGAGAAAGGTAGGAGGAATCGGTTGCAAAGGCCCGCTTCTATATCTAGCCACACAGGTCAACTCGGTACTGGGGCTTCCAACCAACGAGCACCGTGTTTGAGAAGAACAGATTGAGGGAACACTGAGTAAAATCGCCACCAAGTATTAATGGAGCACTGGCAGAGGCCAAGGCCAACTGCGCAATACTTGCATAGTAAGCAGGGTTGTCCACATTCGGGGCATAATGCAAATACACGTGAATTCACTATCTCCAACCTCTAGGTATACACAGGCCCATCTACCCTCCTTGTCAGCGCTAATATCAGGTACTGTAGCGTGCAAATACTTCTTAACCAGAATGATTATCCCGTACCATTTGTAAACGGTGGGAGAATAGACAGCTACCATATGAGGCTTAGCATTGAGTTGCAGTATTTCAGCAGAGTTTAAATGCGTTTCCTGAAGAAACACTAAATCAACATACTCATGGCTAAGACAGCTAAGGATTTTCTTTTCCTTTGAGTGGACCATTAATGCCGTTGACGGTGAATGATAAGATTTTACATAAGGCCATGCAGAAAATTTAAAAATTCTGAGCATGATAGCACACATAATTTCACTATGTCCCTCAAGCTGACTGTATCTGGCTGTACACATGACACAGAAAATAAGCTAATACAATACAATGAAGCGCCCCACATTAACAAAGAAAACCGCAGTACGGTAGAGGAGAAGCAAAACCCCAAAATTACTGGCGACCATGTGTCTGCGGGGAGAAACCCCAGAGAAGGCCGAAATTGGAAAAACACATAACCTGTAGGACTGTGCGTGCTCCGAATCCGACCGAGGCACATATCATGAAGGGATAGGAGACCAAAAGAACAAAAGTCATATGGAGAAAGAAAGAAAGTCCAGGCTATTTCTGTGCTTGGCTATGACCGCCACATCGGGCCCTTCAAAATGGCGGATAGAGCCGGCAGATAAGAGTCCAAGATTCGGGATTAGCGCATCTGCTTTGCTTCTTTGGAGTCTAAAAATGTTGATAGTAGATCAGGATCTTCGAACGTCCTGGTTTGGTTGTGGAGAGTCACTCGGAGCTTTGCCGGATACAACAGGCCAAAGCGAGCCTGTAACTGTTGAAGTCGAGGGCGAAAAGCAAGGAGTTTCTTCCGACGGTCAACGGTAGGCTTTGCCAAATCAGGAAAGAAGGAGATCTTGCGACCTTCAAATTCCAAATGATGATTCGCTCGGGCAACATGTAAAATTTGTTCCACTTGTTGATAGCGTAGCAAGCTAAAGATAATAGGCCGGGGGGTCGTGCGGTTGGGCGCCATGTGGGCAGGAACACGGTGTGCTCGATCGATTTCCAGTTCTCTGTGAAAAGTGATCTTCAGCAAGGAGGGAAGAGTTTTGAGCAAGAATTCTCTTATATCTCCTGCTTCCACCCCCTCCGGTATTCCGAGGAGCCTCACATTGTTGCGACGGGCTCGATTATTACTATCTTCTAACTCCTTTTGAAGATTCTGTATCTGGCGCTCAGCCTTATCCAGTTTGCCCAAGCGCGCCTCGTGCGAGTCGAGGACCCCCGCCATGTTGTCCTGCCGTAATGAAAGACTTTCAAGTCGGTCCTGGAGCACTCCAAAGTCTTCTCGCATGGCTCGAAGCGCTTCTCCATTGGACTGCACCAATTCCTTCACGCCGCGTATTTCCTCCAAAATCTCCAGGTGCATTTCGGGGTTTTCACGAAATGGGACCATCTTCTGTGGAGAGGACACCTCTGTTTTGGAGCGTTTTCCGTGAGAAAAGGAAGGAGACCCGAAGTCCAAGCGTGCTGGTTTATGGGCCGCCATCCCCCCCGAGGTACCCCGGTCAGCTTGGAGCAAAATAGTAAGTTTGTATAGGTATTAAGTCAGGATTCTAAGTAGGCCTCTCCGGAGCTTCAACGCAAAGCGTCCTACCCGCTGGACATCAGGCTCCGCCCCTCCATCGGTTAGTGTCTTAACCATTGTACTGTGGCTCTGTTCTTGTGCTTGCACATCAGCGCGCCACTTATGCTTCCCGCGCAAGTTTCTCATGCGCTAATGTGCGCGGCGCACATGAGCGCAGCGCACATTAGCGCATGATTAATCCCGGTTTTGCTTTTTTCTGACTGAAACGCCCACTCCTTATATGGCATCCGCACACTAGCGCAGCGCGCACCCTAACGGGGTTTTAGTAAACATACCCCTAAGGCTCCTATTCTAAGTACATCTTTAACCCACCTCCCTTCCTTGTCTGAACAAGTTTGCAAAACATTTGGAGCGAGGGTCTTTTTGACCAAGATAGCCACCCCATTACGCTTAACTGCAGCAGAATAAGCCACCAGCATAAAAGGTTTGATATTAAGTTTCAGGGACTCCTTCATATTAAGATGGGTCTCTTGTAGTATTAAGATGTCTACTTTTTCTTGACGCCCATATATAATTATTTTTTTTCCTCTTTATAGGATTATTGATGCCTTTCACATTCAATGAAGGAACTTTGAAAGGGGCCATACTGTCTGTCTAACAATCTTCTACAGACCTACATGTTGGTATTGCCTTTTGGGGACTGACATTTCCCACATCTGGTTACCCAAAGACTTTCCCATGTTCCAAAACCTTAAGCTCCACTTAGGAGCTCCATATCACCACACCCATGCACATAATTTTTCTCTTTTTGCTTCTCCTTGCAGCTAGCAGCACTAACTTTTATTAAGAAAGCTAGTATTATCCCAGTGAGCCCCAGAGGAAAACCTTTACCAGTGAAACCAATTGGTGAGCCCAAGAGGAGCAGGAGAGGCTCAGAGGGACTAAGCTACTCAAACAAAAGCTCTGCTACCAATTCTCATATACTTTGATTATTCCTAATAGATATTTATCTGATGTCCTATTACATTTGACTATAATATACCACAGCTACCAATTTAGCGTAGTTACTCACCTGTAACAGGTGTTCTCCAGGAGAAGCAGGAATCAGTCCTCACATATGGGTGATGTCGGCGCCGACGGAGCCCTCACGGAGCAATTTTCCCCAGCTTTCAAAGAAAGCCTTTGGGAATTGCAGCGCGCATGCGTGGTCCTCTTCCCGCCCAAGGGTGCCATCTTGCTCAGTCTGATGACATAGCTAAAGACAGCAAAAAAAAAATTAGCAAAAAACGAAAGCATAGAACTGCAACTCCAAGGGGAGGAGGGAGGGTTGTGAGGACTGATTCCTGCTGCTCCTGGAGAACACCTGTTACAGGTGAGTAACTACGCTTTCTCCAGGACCAAGCAGGAAGTCAGTCCTCACATATGGGACTCCCAAGCTTAAGGCTACCGGAGACACTAAGCACAAAAAGGAGCTCCCTCAAGCTCAGTAGCCCAGAAGGAAGGAATCTTCTCTGAATACGTCTCCAACCGGTAGCCCAACATCCGGGATGGAGGGTAGGAGTTGCCTATACCTCGAAGAGGTTACGGAGGACTGCCTGTCCGAAAGCACTGTCCCTGCGGGACTCCCTCACCAGGCAGTAATGGGCCGCAAAAGTCTGGCTTGAAGACCAAGTAGCGGCCCGGCAGATGTCTGCCAATGGAACAGAGCGGAGGTAAGCCACTGACGTAGCCTTCGCCCGAACACGATGGGCCGTGACTCGACTTTCCAATGAGAGGCCGGCTGCCTCGTAAGCCCAAGCGATACAGTCAGCAATCCAGATGGACAGAGTACGCTTGGAGACAGGGAGCCCCAAACTTATTGGGGGTCATAAGAGACGAAGAGCTGAACAGCCCTTCTGTGCTCCCGCGTACAGTCAAGGTAGAAGGTTAACGCCCTTCTACAGTCCAGGGTATGCAGGACCATTTCAGCTCGGCTGGAGTGTGGCCTGGGAAAGTAGGTCGGAAGCACCACCTCCTGGCTGATGTGAAAAGGGGAAACCACTTTGGGAAGAAACTTAGGGTGAATCCGTAGAACTACCCGGTTCTTGTAGAACCTAGTGTAAGGAGGATCAGACACCAGGGCCTGCAGCTCACTAACGCATCTAGCAGAAGTGAGGGCCACCAAGAACAATGTTTTCCAAGAAAGAAAACGAAGAGGACAGGTAGCCATAGGTTCAAAAGGCGGACAGGTAATCCGCTGTAAAACCACATTGAGATCCCAGTCCGGGGCTGGTGGGCGCAAAGGTGGTTTAAGGAGAAGGAGGCCTCTGAGAAAACGAGCCACCAGAGGGTGGCTAGAAAGAGGTCTGCCATCCACCGGCATGTAATGCGCAGAAAGAGCACTGAGGTGGACCTTGACCGAGTTGGACTTAAGTCCAAGATTGGAGAGGGAAAGCAAGTACTGCAAGACCACGGATGCTGAACAGGAGAAGGGATCTTGAGACTGCTGAGCACACCAGACGGAGAACCGACGCCACTAAAGAGCGTAGGACTTCCGGGTGGAGGGCCGCCTGGAGGCCAAGACGACCTCCTCCACATCTGGAGGCAGGCGGAGGGGAGCAAGGACTACCCTTTCAGCAGTCAGGCCATCAGATGAAGGGACCGGAGGTTGGGATCCAGGAGAGTCCCCTGATCCTGTGACAGGAGGTCGGGCTGAAACCCCAGAGGAAGAGGGGTGTCCACCGCCAACTGCATTAGAAGTGGGAACCAAGGTTGTCTCGGCCACCGGGGAGCCACTAGGATCATCGAGGCTTTGTCTCTGAGAATTTTGAAGAGTGTCCGAGACAACAGCGGCATGGGAGGAAAGGCATATAAGAGGCCTGTGGACCATGGAATCAGAAAAGCATCCGCCGCTACTCTGAGAGGATGTGGTTGTCGAGAGCAGAATCTGGGAAGTTGCCGGTTCAGAGGACTGGCAAACAGATCCATGGTGGGGAGGCCCCACTTGAGAAAGATCCGCTGAACCACCATCGGATCCAGCCTCCACTCGTGTGGCTGGAGGATCCTGCTTAGCTTGTCGGCCAGGTAATTTTCTTGACCTGGGAGATAGACAGCTTTGAGGATGATGCCGTGGTGGACGGCCCAAGAGTATAGTTTCTGTGCCTCCTGACAGAGAAGGAAGGAGCCTGTTCCGCCTTGTTTGTTCACGTAGAACATTGCAACCTGATTGTCTGTCTGTATCAGCACTGCCTGGTGAGAAACCAGGTGAGAGAATGCTGTGAGCGCTAGGCGGATGGCTCTGAGCTCCAGGAAGTTTATTTGCTGAGCAGACTCCCAAGGAGTCCAGAGACCTTGAGTACATGTCCCTTGGCAATGTGCTCCCCAACCCAGGAGAGAAGCATCGGTCGTCAGGACCTGAGAATGCGGAGGGGGCTGAAAAGTCACTCCTAGTACTAGGTTTGGCAGATGAAGCCACCATTGTAGAGAAGAGACCAGCTGGTCGGAGATCTGTACGGAGTCCGCTAGGCTCCCAGTGGCCTGATGCCATTGTGTGCGAAGGCACCATTGAGCAGGTCGCATGTTCAGGCGGGCATTGGGGGTCACATGGACCGTGGAAGCCATATGGCCGAGTAGTCTCAGAAATTGCCTGGCCGAGACCAGGGCATTGCTGTGAAAGTGGCTGGCGAGATCCATGAGCCGCTTGGCCCTGTCCAGAGGGAGGAAGGCCCGCGCCTGAAGAGTGTCCAACCTGGCGCCGATGAATTCGAGATTTTGAGAGGGGAGCAAAGTGGACTTTGCGAAGTTTATGACAAATCCCAAGTGCTGGAGTAGAGTCACAGTGCGATGAGTGGCCTGAGTGGCCTCCTGGGAAGACTGGGCTCTGATGAGCCAGTCGTCCAGGTATGGGAACATAAAAAGGCCTTGAAGTCTTAGATAGGCCGCCACCACTGCCAGGCATTTGGTGAACACTCTGGGGGTGGAGGATAGGCCAAAGGGTAGTACTCTGTACTGGTAATGATTTCCTCCCACAACAAACCTGAGATATTGTCTGTGGTCTGGGTGAATAAGGATATGAGTATACGCATCCTTTAGATCCAAGGAGCATAGCCAGTCGCCCTGCTGGAGGTAGGGCAGCAGGATTCCAAGGGTAAGCATCTTGAACTTTTCCTTTGCAAGGAACTTGTTGAGGTCTCGCAAGTCCAGGATGGGTCTGAGGCCTCCTGTTCTTTTTGGTATCAGAAAGTACCTGGAGTAAAACCCTTGACCCTTCAGGTGGTGGGGCACCGGTTGCACAGCCTGTTCCTGAAGGAGACTTGCTAACTCCTGAAGGAGTAAGTCCTTGTGCAGAGGGAGTCTTGGAGGCTCCCCTGGAAAGTAGGAGGGAGGTACCTGGTGAAAGTGAAGAAGATAGCCCTTCTGAACTATGTGAAGTACCCAGGTATCTGTGGTGATGTTGGACCACCTGTGGGCAAAATGGACCAGCCGGCCTCCTGTGCTGAGAGAAACCAGCTGAGGGGGAGAGGTAATGCTGATGAAGTCAAAAACCCCCACCCTGCTGAGCAGGGGCCGGTGGTGCAGGCTTGGGGGCTTGCTGCCTACGGGACCCATTACCCCGTCCCTTGGCCTGCTTTCCCTGTGGGGGAGTTGCTGAGGCCTGATACTGAGGGTAGTATTTATAGGCAGCCGCCTTCCTCGGGTAAAAGGGCTTTTTCCCCGAGCCCTTCTTCTTTTGAGAAGGGGCAGAGGTCTTCCTTGAGAGACGAGTCCTGGTGAGAGTCTCGGTCTCAATCTGTGCAGCCTTCTCATCCATGGGCTTGCCAAAGAGGTTTTCACCTCGGCAGGGGACATCGACCAATTTGTCCTGCACCCATGGCTCGAGGTCGGACGTCTGAAGCCAAGCCTGGCGGCGTCCACTGATGCCGGCTGCGGCTACTCGAGCCGATGCCTCAAAACCATTGTAGGCTGCTCGGGAGATAAACTTGGAGCACTCTCGAATACCAGTTGACAAGGTTTGGAACCTCTGCAAAGGTTCGTCGGAGAGACCAGCAGAGAACCCGGCTATTTCTTTAGCCAGGTCCTGGAGATACATGCCCATGTAGAGCTGGTAGGTCTGGACTCGACAAGCAAGCATAGAGCCCTGGAAACACTTCCTACCGAGGGCATCCAGGCTTCGGGCCTCCCTACCGGGGGGCACCGAGGAGTGCATCTTTTGACTCTTAAGTCTATGCATGGCCGATTCCACCACCATGGAATAGTGCGGTAGTTGTGCCTTTTGAAAGCCGGGGCTCTTGCGGACTCGATAAATGGAATCGACCCGCTTGCTTAATACCGGCGACGACGCCGGGCTCTCCCACATGCGGAAGAGAAGTCGTTCCAGCATCGGAGGAACCGGTACAATAAAGGCCTCCTTTGGGGGAGAGTCATATTGGAGGGCATCGAGTTTTTCGACTCGAGGCTCCTCCTCGGGATCCGCGGGGAAGGCCAAGGCCTTGGCCATATCCCGCACGAAGTCCGAGAACCAGGTATCCTCCGGGGGGGACTGTCTGAGGTTCGGACTCGGGGGAGTCCGATGGGACACACCGAGTCCGAAAGGAACCAGGTGACTCTTCGTCCTCGGAGGAGGAGTCGAGCGGCTCCGGTCGGGCGGGCATCGATGCCATCCGCCCCAACGCCGAGGGAGTCGGCGTCGACGACCTCAGTCCCGAAGGGAGGCCGAAGGAGACCGTGACCGAGGATCGACTCGAGCCCTCATGGACTCGAGGATCGGCTCGGTCTCAGGGGTCGACTTGGAGGTCGACGTCCCGGCGGTCAGGGCAGAAGCACCGGCGAGGCCAGCGATCAATGCCCACTGCTGGTCCATGAAGGCAGTCAGACTGCTCTCCAAGGCCGTCAACCTGAGTCCGAGCTCAGGAGACCCAGCAGCCCCCGACTCGGGCCCCAACAGCGTCGGGCCCGACGTCGGCTCCTTCGGAGGCGAGTCTACGAGGACAACAGTACTCACGTGAGCGGGCAAGTCCATCTCGAGACGAGGATGTTTTGAAGGCCTCTCCACCTCCGAGGACCCGGGACGGGAATCGGGGCTATGCGACCTGGCCCTCGAGGAACCAGGAGCGTCCACCAATCCTGCCCTCGCGGGTTTCTTCTTCCGATGATGTTCCCGGGTAGGAGACCCCCTTTCAGAGGAACTTCGACGATGCTCAGGACCAGAGTCCCGAGACGTCGAAGCCTCTGACGAGGTCCGAGCCCGGCCGGAGTCAGAGAAGATACGTTCCCGCTGATGCTGCCGACTCAACGCTTTTGAGGACATTTTGCCACACGGACCACAGATCATCTGGTCATGATCGGGTCCGAGGCAGCGGAGGCAGAAGTCGTGTGTGTCTGTAAGAGACATGAGTTTCTTAGAGGTCACACTTTTTAAACCCGCTGGCAGCCATCGGGGGAAAAAGGGCACCTGCAAGGTCGAAAGACCGGGCTGCCAGTGAAAAAGTAAAAAGGCGTGAAATCTGTCACGAAGGACAAAAAACCGAAAAATAAAGAACGGACTCGCAACCGGCGTCGCGAGTCCGGGCGGGAAAAGAACCGGCGTCGAAACCGAGAGAAAAAAAGAGAAATCAATCAACTTTTCTGCGGGGATTCACAAACAACGTCTGTAGGGCTCCGCGGAAAAAAGAAGACTGAGCAAGATGGCACCCTTGGGCGGGAAGAGGACCGCGCATGCGCGCTGCAATTCCCAAAGGCTTTCTTTGAAAGCTGGGGAAAATTGCTCCGCAAGGGCTCCGTCGGCGCCGACGTCACCCATATGTGAGGACTGACTTCCTGCTTGGTCCTGGAGAATTACTATTACTATTTCAACTATCACTATTACTGTAATACAATCAGTAAAGAAAAAAAAATATTCCCTACTATCCACTACAAAGGCAGCGCCTAATTGCACTGTCCATTTCTCTTGACTTTGCCGGTTACTTTTCCACTGCTGGGTTCGGCAAAGTCCACAGCCATCCATAGAAAGGAAAGTAATCCGCCCTATTTAATCTTCACCTCATCTGAGATAACTTTATCCTCCAGATACAAATGCAGGGCTTCAGGTTCGTCAAGTGTTTTTGTCTTGTTATGAAGTATGACACGCATTCTGGCAGGGTATATGAGCCCAAACCTCACCTGTAATTGTAACCGAGGTCTCAATGCCAAGAAGCTCCTGCGTCGATCCACAGTGCTTTTGGCAAAGTCTGGAAAGAAAAACAGCCTGTGGCTCTCGAATTCCAGTGGAGAATGGGAACGTGCCGCTTCCATGATTTGAGCCAACTGTTGGTAAAGGATTCTTAAGATGATCGGCCTCGGTCTTTTGCTGTTGAGCTGTACTTGTGAAGGGACTCTATATGCCCGATCTCAAACGGCATCTCAAAATTGAGCTTGAGCACCGTGGGAATCATCTTGTACAAAAAAAGCAAATATATCTCTCCTCTCTGCTCCCTCCAGAACTCCAACGATTCTGACGTTATTCCTGCGGGCTCGGTTGTTGCCGTCTTCAACTTCTCTTTGCAGAGCGCAGATTTGTCTGGCCTACTTGTCTAACTCTTGCAGCCGCTCTTCATGCACTGCCATGGTTTGTTCAAACTTTATCTTGCTGCACTGAGAGCATCTCCATACTACTCCTCAGCGCCCTGATCTCCTCCCGTACTGATGCTAGGGAGTCACCATTGGCTTTTACCATTTCCTTGGTCCCTCATATCTCGGCCAGTATTTCTTGCAAGGCCTCAGGGTGTTCACGTGTGGCCGCCATCTTTTGCGGGAAGAGAGGCTTGGTTTTGAAGTATTTGGCGCTGCAGTTTTGTGCGGCAGAAAATTCTAAGCACGTCGGTTTAGGCCCGGACATTTCTCACTTTCGCTCCTACGCAGCAATTGGCAGCAATCTTCCATGATTTATGGCTAGTCCCTCCAGAGCTCCACTCTAGCCGTCCGTCCCACTCAGCATCAGGCTCCGCCTCCCCTCTCGTACTACTGTTAATGTCCACTGCTCCGAGGTGATGAAATGCCACCTGTGGGCATAATGACAGAGTCTAACGGGAATGTAGGCAGTGTCAGGAATCCCTAGAGGCTGGACAAGTATGTTCTCTAGAAAGGAGCCAAAAACACAGCAGTCTGGGTCTGCTGAGGTGGATGAGACTTGGAAATCTGAGCCTTCTTTTGCTGTTTTGGAGGTTGTTGTCCCTGAGGAGAATGATGCTGACATTGAACAGCAGGGGTATAAGAAGGATAATTCTTTTTATTGAAGAAAGCTCTTTGCTGTTTTCTTCTTAGCTAGGTTGGCAGCAGATCTAGACAGTCTATTTAAGATAGTGTTCTCAGACTCCAACTGAGAGGCCTTGTCTTGCCAATCCTTGCCAAAGAGGTTTTCAGCAGTGCAAGGGATATTACCCAGCTTATCTTGAACCCATTGTTCAAGATCTGATGCTTGGACCCAAGCAATCCTGCATGCACTGATGCAGATGGATGAAGTTTTGCTGATGCACTCAAAGCAATCAGAAGTTGCTCTATTAACAAATTTTGAAATAGTCTGTGCATGCTTTACAAGGGTGAGATAATCCAACCTTTTGTCATCAGGAAGGAGAAGCCATTAACTCCAAATCTTTAGCCACCTCTCTGAGGAACATACCCATGTAAAGTATGTAGCAACTAATTCTTTCCGATAGTATGGAGGCCTGAAAACAACGTCGACCAAAAGCGTTGAGGGTTCTCGATTCTCTACCCAGAGGGTTTGAGGAATGCATTTTCGTGCTCTTGATATGATGCATTGCTGATTTCACTACCATGGAATGGTGCATCAATTGTCTCTTGAAAACCAGGACATTCCGGAACACGGTACACGGTATCGAGCCGGTGGGTATGGGGAGAAATACTCAGAGGTGTCTCCCACATATGAAGCATGAGGTCATGGAGTATCTGATGGACAGGGAGCGTAGCTGCCTCTTTTGGAGCCGCTGGGTACTGAAGAGTTTCCAATTCCTCAGTCTTAGGGTCTTTCTCCGATGTTACTGTTATGGATAGGCCCCTAGCAACATTGTGGATAAGTCTTGGAAAGACATGTCCTCTGGTGGGGATATGCGGCGTTGTGGAAACAGACAGGTCTTTCAAGAGAGTCTGCATGTCTCAAGTATCAGTCGATTCATTGTCCAAGGAATCGGAATCCGAAGACTCCAAAGTATCGACAAGCAGGGTGTTCCCGCTCCATTCAAACTCTGTACCGGTCGAAACTGTTACCTGAAATCTGTGTAGTCAGAACCTCGGTACTGGAAACAGATTCAAGGGCCGGCATGGGCAGTAGCGTGGAGAGCAGCAAAAAAGTCTATGCAGCCTGTATTGGTACTGACGGCTGCAGAACCGGCTGTAAGGGTTTCACTGGAACTGAGGACACCAGTAAGGATGTGGATGGGATCTGGAATCTCCAGAAGCAGAACAGCTATATTCTCCAGAAAGGAGTCAAAGACCCTGAGGAGACTGGGTCTGCTGAGGTGGCTGTGACTTAGGAGTCTGAGCCTTCTTTTGCTGCTTTGATGGTTGCTGCCCCTTCTGAGGAACATGGTGTTGACACTGTACAGCAGGGGTGTAAGAAGGATAGTACTTATTATTGAAAAAAGCTCTTTTTGCTGCTTTTCATATAGCTGGGTTGGTAGTAGGTCTAGATAACCTATTAAGAGTGGTGTCCTCGGATTCTAACAGAGGTCTTGTCCTGCCAATCCTTGCCAAAAAGGTTTTCACCGGTGCAAGAGATTATCCAGCTTATTGTGAATCCATTGTTCAAGATCCAATGCTTGAAGCCACGCAATCCTGCGTGCACTGATGCAAAAGGATGAAATTCTGCTGATGCACTCAAAACAGTCAAAAGTTGCCATGAAAAACTTTGAAACATTCTGAGCATGCTTTACAAGGGTGAGATAATCTTCTCTTGTCATTGGGGAGAAGAGGAGCCATTAACTCCAAATACTTAGCCACCTCTCTAAGGAACATACCCATATAGAGTATGTAGGAACTGATCCTAGCTGATAACATGGAGGCCTGAAAACAACACTGACCAAAGGCATCGAGGGTTCTCGATTCCCTACCTGGAGGGTTTGAGGAATGTGTCTTAGCATTCTTTATTTGATGCATTGCAGAGTCCACCACCATGGACTGGTAAGGCAATTGCGTCTTTTGAAAACCAGGACACTCTGGTATCTGGTACATGGTATCCAGTCATCGGGTATGGGGAGAGATAAGGGGCATCTCCCAAATACAAAGCATAAGGTCGTGAAGTATGCGATGGATAGGGAGCATAGTAGCCTGCTTCGGGGCTGTAGGATATTGAAGAATTTCAAGTACTTTGGCCCTAGGCTCTTTCTCCAATGTCAGTGTTATGGACAGACCCTGAGCAACATCACAAATAAAGTCTTGAAATGACATGCCCTCTGGAGGGGACATGCGACATTGTGGAGATGGAGATGGGTCTTCCAGGATAGTTCTCATGTCCCAGGTATCGGCCGATTCATCATCCGACGAATCAGAATCCGAAAACTCGAAGTATCAATGGGCAGGGTGTTCCCGCTCTGCATATACTCGGTATCAATCAAAACTGGTAGCTGAGGCTTGCGGAGCCGGAATCTCGGTACCAGAAATGGATTTGAGGGCTGGCATGGGTGGTAGCGTGGTAAGCGGCAAAAAAGTCTATGCAGGTTGTGTCGGTACCAGAGCTGGTACAGATGCCTGTTGGATTGACTTTAAAGGTTTTACTGGTACTGAGGCTGCCAGTAAGGCTGCTAAGCTCCGCTCGATGGCCAGGATACATTGATCAATGGAGCTTGCCGATGCTTGGGTATTGGTATCAGAAATGTGGGCCACGAAAAGGTGGGAGGAGGCAAGATGGCAGCAGGACCTGGCATTGGGGGAGCAGCTCTGCGTTGAGATAAGCGGGATTTCTGGCTGCCAATCCTCTGTGCTTGTTTTCGATGGGGGCGGAGGAAGAGAAAGTAGGCTAATCTACCCTCAGGTTTGGTGGCGTCTTCCGAGGCTGGTCAGCGCATGCTTTTGTCATGTGGCTTTGTTCCCCCTGTGCCTGGAGTGGCATCTTCGACTACACCACCGGAGGAGTCTTCGGCGTTGCTGGGCATATCAGGGGTGTTCCTCTCTCCTGATCAGCGTGCCCTCCCCCCCCCCCGTTTCAACCCAGAGGTTTTTCTACGCTAGACGGAGTGCTTCCCCCCGGTCTTCCAGAGGGTACTCCGGTGCGGGGAAGTGAAGAGGGCTCCTTGCTGGGGGGTTCATCTACTACTCCCGGATTCCCAGCGGCCAGAATGAGTGAGACTACTCCAGTGGCTGGGCAACAGCTTGTCGGGACAGGAGGCGGCCAGTCTTTGGTTACTCAGGGGCTGATAAAACCTGCTCTGATAACAATGCAATCGCTCTGGGAAGCCATAACTTAACTTCCTCTCTAACTATGGTAGTGGGTACTGTACATGCTGATTTACTTCTGTTAAGGAAGCCATTTCTTTGATTTCTATGGCTCAAGAGCAATAGGCTGGTTCTATCTCTCAGCTTACAGCAAAGATTGATCACCTTCAGGATGTCCAAGGGATCCTAATCAAGGACAGAGTGTTGATGACTAGAAAGATGGAATATCTGGAGAGTCAAACCCAGAGGAATAACCATTGGTTATTGAATTTTCCCAAATCACCAGTCTTATCTCCTCTGGAAATGGTGAGGAAATACTTCTGCGAGGTGTTAAGAATCTCACAGGAGCATATGCCTCCCTGGACCAGAGTTTAGTACCTGTCCTTGGGGGAGAAGGGCTCTAGGTAAGGGATCAGTCCAGCTTAATGTGCCTTTTGGTGCTGGAGAGCTAACAGGGTTTTTGGACAGCTCCCTGGATGTAGTTACTGAGAGAACTACTATGCTCGTAACCTTGGCATTGGAATCTGATAAAACTGATTCTTCATTCATACTTTAGGAATATTAAGGAGCAGTTTTTGGGCTCTCAGGTCCGTATTTTCCCAGATCTTTCAAGGGTTACTCAGGCCAGGAGGAAGGAGTTCCTGTCTTATCGGGCTAGGACTCAGTCCTTGGGGGCCACCTTTTTGTTAAAATTTCCGTATTGCTGCTATGTTTCTTATCAAGGTAATAATTTTCTTTTCTTTGAACGCAAACAGCTCTTGGAATTCCTTATTGCTAGGGAGGGTAGTGATATTGAAGTTTCTGTGATTTCCCACTCGGCTGACGTGTAAGTCTCTGCCTCTGTATTATATAATATTTCCATATGCAAACCAAAGTTTTTTTCTTGGAGCCTCTTCTCTTTTAATTGTGGTCTAAATGTAGATGCATATTTATACTTCTATAATTTTTTGCTTGTATGCTGGTGGATTTAAGCATCTTTCTTTGCATTCATGTAATTCTTTGAATGCTGTTTTGAAATGCTAATAAAAAGTAAAATACTAGAATTGTGGGCCACAATCCTTGAGCATGGCACCAGGAGCTCTCCAGAGGTGGAGGCCTCAGAAGCATCCTGGGACCCCACTAAGGCTTTGGAGGAAAGTTCCTCCCGCCGGGGTTGTTTGGCCGGCGTGTCCCCCTCCAGGGCAATGCCCGAGGCATCTCGATGCTTAGGAGATCTACCCTTGGAGGGTCGGCCAGTCTTCAATGAAGACTTAGGTTTCGATACCTGAGATCCTTGGGAGGAAGATGAAGCCTTCAATGATGTCAATACTGAAGATACTGCATCTGAGGCAAAGAAGGTGCCCAGCTTTCCAGCTTGATTCTGCAGGCCTCTGACATCTTCCTACAAAGAGGACATTCTGATGGTTGATGATCCGGTCCTAAGCATTTTAGACACCAGTCATGGGTGTCTGTGGACGAAATGGTACTGCCACATTTGGAACACTTCTTAAAACCACTGGATGGTTTTAGCATTTTGTCTGTGACAAAAGGGTAAGCCTAAGCCTAAGATGGCGTAGATGAGAAGGAAAGAAATAATTCTTTCCGTCACAGATTTCTTTTTTGAGAAAGAAAAAAAAGCAAGCACAGACTGGGGTTGGTACCAGCATCAATGGGAAGGCAGATGCAACCACAAAAAATAAGAAAGACAAATTTTCTGTGGTGACAGGAATTGCTTCTTGTCGGCTCCATGGAAAACGAAGAACTGAGGAGGGAGAGCCGGAAAGGCAGCTATGCAAGCACAGTGGGATGCTCCCAAAAGCTTCCTATTGGAAGCTGGGAAGCCTTCCCGTGCAGGCTCCATGGTACCAACGTCACCCATATGTGAAGACTACATTCCTGCTTGTTCCTGGAGATATGAGATATATTACTTGTTGTGATTCACATTAGAAAAATCTTCTAAAAGTATCTTCTTCTGGGATATAGGGTGTTTGAAGCCTCTTTAGTAACTAAAGTATTAACACAAACCGAGCAGCAACCACAGCTAAAATGTCCTCTGACCTTAGAAATTACTCGGGGTTTTGACAAAGTTGAAAGTACTAAAATGTTAGCTATGTTATGGAGGTTTTTTGTGCGCTATAGTTAATTGGCTGGATTGTAGATATGGTACTGAAGCAAGAAGGTGCTACTCTTCTTTCAAAATGCGGGCTATTTTGCTGGAAAAATTGGAGAAGGTGAGGGCACAAAGTATCCTCTCTTATCCTTTCTGTGTTGTTCCTTGTAGGAGAGAAGACCGATCTGCTGTTTTGGCCCTGTGGTCAGCCTTAAATATACTATGTCATGGATACCCCCTTTCTTCAAAAACGCTGGTACATCACTTGTGCTTGTTGTTCAAAATCCTCATCCTTTTGTACAAATTCTGCAGATCCTTAAGAACTGACTAACCGATAAATTATATTTATCCTTAAGAATGACTAACCAATAAATTATAATGGAGTGGAGGAGTGGCCTAATGGTTGGGGCAAGGTACTTTAGGCTGGAAGGTCAGGGGTTCAAATCCCACTAGAGAACAGCAACCTTGGGCCAGAAGGACTGGGGTTTCTAGTCCCACAGGAGCTACTTGTGGTCTTGGGCAAGCCACTTAACCCTCCATAGCCCATGTTCCCTGTAAAATAGTTATCTCCAAGTTATAATGCCTTGTTCAATGTAATTTCAGTAAACCACACTGATGCAGAATAGCACAGTATATAAGAGAATGTAAAATAAATAAATTTCAGCAATCTATTGTGATAACTGGTAAAATGAAATGGGTTTCCAAAACAAATTAGCGACCAAACTACTTGGGTCCTTCTGAATTAGAATGTCTAAATATGAAACCTGGTGTAGATTGTAGGTATATTCAAATTGAAGATTCTCAACCAATGTATTTAGCCATATGAGAAAATCTAGAAGAACAACTTCAATACTGTCTCAAATCATGAAGATATCTATGTATCTTCTACACATCTTTATGTGATTCCCAAAGGCATGATTCATGAGATGTTTCCTCTCAAACGAGGAAACATAAGTTGACATCAGGCACCACTGATGTTCCCATGGTAACCCCTTTGGTCTGTTTATAGAACACATCCCTAAAGCAAAAATAATTTTCAGTCACAGCCAAACTGGCTAGTTGATTTAAAAACATGTTGGCGTCCTGACTAGCCTAGTCCTGTCAAGTAATACGTTCTCTAATATTGTTATAGCAGCCATTTGCGGAATGTTAGCATAAAGTGATTTAATATCCAAGGTTATGAGAACAAGATCATAATGGTAACCCTCAAATTGGTCCAACAACTGAATCATGAGAGAGGAATCTCTCACATAAGACAGTGTCATTGTTACAAAAAGTCTTAAAAAACATCTAAAAACTTAGACATCGGCACAAAGAACCAATTGCAGAGATTATGGAGCGACCAGGAATTTTTTTTTCATGATTTATGCATTTTAGGAAAAACAAATGGTTGGCACAATCGGGTGTGAAACTCAGAATCAAATTCTTTCTGTGTAAGATAACCTGCATTATGTCCAATGTAAAGCAAAGTGTCTATTTTACTTTTTAGCCCATCTGTTGGATCCCAATATAATTTTGTGTAAAAGTACTGTATCACTGATTTAACGATATATTTCCTGGACATAGTCTGTAAGATTTAGAATAACCAAGGCCCCTCTTGTCAGCCAGCTTGATCACAATGTTGGTATTTTTGCTGAGTCCATCAATGTCGGTTTCTCACTTTTGATCATATTATAAAACACCCATTGCTTCTTTTTGTACAAATAGTCTACTCTGAT
This sequence comes from Ichthyophis bannanicus, assembly GCA_033557465.1. Lineage (NCBI taxonomy): Eukaryota > Metazoa > Chordata > Amphibia > Gymnophiona > Ichthyophiidae > Ichthyophis > Ichthyophis bannanicus. Next base: position 1,648,209,585 of record CM066032.1, read on the forward strand.
CATGACTACTTTCTCATAGGCCTCAATTAAAACATTTCCAGTGTTGGGTGGTACCCAGGAGGAAGTTTTCCAAATCACAGAATGGTCAGGAATAGAAACAGCCCTATTGGCAAAAAAGGTCTGCAATTTTGAGGTTAGAAACATAGAAACAGAAATATGACGACAGAAAGAGACCACATGGCCTATCTAGTCTGTCCTTCCATAACAACTACAACAGTCCCCTTTTTACCTTTAGAGATCCTCTGTTTGTCCCATGCTTTTTTGAATTCAGTTATTGTCCTCATCTCTACCACAGCCACTGGGAGACTATTCCAAGGATCCACTACTCTTTCCGTAAAGAAATATTTCTGCATATCACTCCTGAATCTATCTCCCTTCACCCTCATCCCATGTCCCCCTTGTAGCAGAACTTGCTTTCAATTGAAAGAGGCTCTCCCTGAACATTTATGCCACGGAGGTATTTAAACATCTCAACCATATCACCTCTATCCCGCCTTTCCTCTAAGGTGTACATATTAAGATCCTTAAGTCTGTCCTCATATACTTTATAATGAAGACCACAAATCATTTTAGTAGCCACCCTCTGCACCGACTCCATCCTGTTCACATCCTTTTGAAAGTGTGCTCTCCAGAATTGCACACTATACTCCAAATGAGGTTGCACCAAAGACTTACACAGAGGCATTATCATCTTTTTTCTGCTAGCCATTCCTCTCCGTATGCACCCAAGCATCCTTCAAGCTTTTGCTGTCACCTTTTCTACCTGTTTAGCTACTTTAAGATCAGACAACCACGCCTAGGTCCCACTCTTCTTTAGTGGACAAAAGTACTTCACCCCCTATACTATATTGCTCCCTTGGATTGCTGCAGCCCAAATGCATGACCTTACATTGTTTAACATTAAATCCCAGCTGCCAAATTCTAGACCATTCTTCAAGCTTAGCTAGATCCCTCCTCATGTTATCTACATCTTTCTGGGTGTCTACTCTATTGAAGATTTTGGTATCTTCCGCAAAGAGGCAAACCTTACCTGACAGCCCTTCCGCTATATCACTAACAAAGATGTTAAAAAGAATTGGACCAAGGACAGATCTCTGGGGCACACCACTGGTAACATCCTTCTCCTCAGAGTGAGCTCCATTTACCTGTACTCTTTGTCGCCTCCCACCCAACCAATTTCTAATCCAAGCAGTAACTTTAGGGTCCATCCCTAGGGTGGTCAGTTTGTTTATAAGTCGCCTGTGAGGAACAGTGAATCCATGCTACCTCGGATCCTGCAATCTGCTGGACTCCAGAAACCTCATTATTTTCTCTTTCAGCAGCGTTTCCAACTGCGGTTAAACTGGCCTGTAGTTTTCAACCACATTACTTTTGTTATTGTGCAAAGGGACCACATGCGCCTCTCTCCAGTTCTCTGGCACCACCCCCGACTCCAAAGAGGCATTGAAAAGGTCAGTAAGTGGAGCTGCTAGAAGGTTCCCAAGTTTCTTCTGTATTCTTGGATGTATCCCATCTGGTCCCATCGCTTTGTTCACTTTTAATTTAGCTAGTTCCTCAAACACTGTCTTCTGAAAATCGTTTGAGCTTTTGCTCCTGTTTGTGGGTGTTGTCTGAGCCCTGCTCCCAGCCCTTCATCTGTGAACACAGATCAAAAATGTTTGTTAAGTAATTCCACTTTATATTCATCAGCTTCTACATATGTTGAGTGGAGGAATAGCCTCGTGGTTAGAACACTGGCTTGGGAACCCAGGGGCCAAAGTGATTCCCACTAGCACTCCTTGGGCAAGTCACTTAACCCTCCATTGTCTCAGAAGAATCCAAGTTATCAATGTCCCTATTTAATGTACATTACCAAGTTTAAGTTTAACAATGTAAACTGCTTTGACTAAAATATAAAGCAGTATAAAAGACCTGTTAAATAAAATAACTTACTCCCCTTCACCCTTGAGTCTGACAATATCACTTTTGCCCTTCCTTCTTTCACTAACATATCTGAAAAATGTCTTATCCCCCCATTTTATTGTGTTGGCAATTTCTTCTTTTTTTTGTACCCTTGCTTTCCTGACTACTTTGCCAGCCTCTCAAATATGCAATAACATATCCTGCTCTTCACATCGTTACCATCTTGTGTTATTTTTCCAGTGTGTAATACCACCGCAGCAACACTTTGTATGCGTTTTATATTTGCTGATATGGACATTTCGGTCAACCCCAGAAAAAGCTTTTCCCATGTTTTATCATCTAATTGGACCCCAAGCCCCTGTCCCAGGTCCATATAAACTCAAACCTTTGAATGCTCCTGAGCTGTAAAGCGTAGTTACTCACCTGTAACAGGTGATCTCCGGGAACAGCAGGAATTTATTCCTCACATATGGTATCATCGGTACCGATGGAGTCTGCATGGGAGCGCTCCCCAGCGTCCAATAAGAATGCTTTTGGGAGCATCCCTCAGCACATGCGCGCTGCCTTCCCGCCTTTCCAACTGTCCCTCTTCAGTTAAGTTTGTAGCTGAGTGAAAGGATAGAGTGAGAGAGGAAAGAGACAAAGATAGAGAGACAACTCCTAGGGGAGGTGGGTGGGTTGTGAGGACTAAATTCCTGCTGTTCATGGAGATCATCTGTTACAGGTGAGTAACTACACTATCTCCAGGAACAAGCAGGAATGTAGTCCTCACATATGGGGACTCCCTAGCTGAAGATACCAGGGAGATAGCCCCAGGAAGGTGCCACCGTCGAAGGTGAGAATCCTTCCTCCCATGGATCTCTGGCATCCCACCAGGGTTGGTGGGTAGGAGTTGGTTTAGGTTTGAAAGAGATTTTGAAGAACAGCTTGGCCAAAGAAGGCAACCCGATGGGAGGCTTTATCTAGGCAGTAGTGGGCTGTGAAGGTGTGTACCGAAGCCCATGTGGCTGCTCGACAAATGTCATCGATAGAGTGGAGATTAGCCATAGAAGCTGCGACATGGTCCTGAAGAGGAAGACCCTTACTCTCATAAGTAAAGGATATGCATTGGGCAATCCATTTAGATAAAGTTATTTTGGAGACTGGAAGTCCCAAATGACTAGGGTCAAAAGCTATAAAAAGTTGTGAGGACTTTCTATGTTGCTGTGTTCTTTGTATGTAAAAGGCCAAGGCCCTTTTACAATCCAAAGTATGAAGGTTTCTTTCTGCATTAGAGGCGTGAGGCCTCGGAAAAAATACAGGAAGTAAATTGATTGATTTAAATGAAAAGGCGCAACCACCTTTGGCATAAAATGTGGGTGAGTTTGAAGAACAACCTAATGATGAAACCTAGTATAAGGAGGATCAGCCACTAAAGCTTGCAATTCACTGATGCGATGGGCAGAGGTGATTGTCATTAGGAAGATGACCTTCCAGGTCAAAAACCTAAGGGCTGCAGTGGCTAAAGGCTCAAAAGGCGGCTTCATGAGCTGCCCGAGAAGTAGATTTAGATCCCATGCCACCGGCCGTGGCTTGATGGGAGGTTTAGTTCATAAAAGGCCTCTCAAATCTTGATATGAGTGGATGAGAGGAAATTGGTTGTCCATTTAGAGGCTTATAAGAAGCTGCAATTGCACTGAGATGGACTCTTACCGAATTGGTCTTTAACCCAGAATTCAATAAGTGAAGGAGATACTCTAGTATCGATTCTAAGGGTATGACCAGGGGATTTAATCCCCTCTTGGAGCACCATATAGTAAAACGTTTCCACTTGAAGGCATAAGATCTTCTTGTGGAATGTTTCCTAGAAGCCTGAAGGATATCTTTTACCTGCTTGAACAGGTTGAAATCCCGGAGGTCTAAGCATTCAGCAACCAGGACGTGAGGTGCAGGGACTGGGGATTTGGGTGCCATAGCGTCCCGTTCTCCTGGAGAACGTCCTAACTCCGGGATAATGTCCTAACTCCAGAGGTGCCACTTGAGAGAGATGCAGAAGCAGGGAATACCACGTTTGGCGTGGCCATCGTGGTGCTATGAGAATCATGCGACCCCTGTCTCTCTGAAGCTTGAAGAGTAGTTTTGGGGATGAGGGGAATGGGTGGGAAGGTATAAAGGAAGTCCTGACCCCAGTGAAGGAGGAAGGCATCCCTTGCCTGACAGATGTGTGCCAGAATCCTGGAACAGAACCGGGGAACTTTGTCATTCAGTGGACTTGCAAAGAGGTCTATGTCTGGAGTGCCCCAGAGATGAAATATCTTTGCCACCTGGTCTAGGTGGAGTGACCACTCGTGAGGTAGCAGTACTCGACTGAGTTTGTCTGCCCAAAGGTTTTGAATGCCTGGAAGATATACCACTAGAAGGTGAATTTGATGCTCTCTGGTGAGGGCCCATAGTCGCAAAGCTTTGTTGCATAACGACAGAGACCGTTCCGCCCTGCTTGTTCATATAGAACATGGCTACCTGATTGTCCGTCTGGACTAGGACTGTCTTGTAGCTGAGCTGGGCGTGGAACACTTGAAGAGCTAAATAAACTGCTCTTAATTCCAGGAGGTTTATGTGTAAACCAACCTCCTGTGGAGTCCAGGTGCCCTGGGTAGAGAGATGATTCAGGTGTGCTCCCCAACCCACCTGTGATGCATCTGTTAGGGTGGCCTGAAAGAGGGGTTGATGGAAAGGAGACCCCACTGTCAGATTTTCTAGTGATTGCCACCATTGGAGGGAGATTGTTATTTTGTCCGACAAATGACCCGTGGCCTGTGTCCACTGTGTGGAAAGGGTCCACTGAGCTGATCGCATGTGGAGGCAAGCATATGGGACTACATGAACTGTGGATGCCATGTGTCCCAGTAACTGCAGTAGTTCCTGAGCAGTGAGGGAGGATTTGCTCTCAACGGCTCAAACTTCGATGGTTCACTTTCATACCTGTTTCTGTTTCGTGAGTTTAATTTTCTGCATCTCTATTTTTCTCTGTCAGTACACATGAATTGATGGTTTTCATATCCGCATCACAATGTGTTGGTTTCCTTGTCCAGTATGGTATCATATACATAAGTTTCGTTTATACTATTTTTCTTTACTATAGTTACATAATATCATCCGTTCACGTGTTACTGTTTCTGCAACACACGTTCCATGACGTGCGTCTTGGGAGAGTTCCTGAGCTTCACGGTATAACCCAGCACTCTGTTATAGTTTTGATTTTATCATTGTTCTAAACGCTGTGTTTCATGACACAAGAATGCACCTACAATAGTTTTATTTTTAGCCTTCTTTTAAATATCTCTGCAACAACACACGTTTTACAACGTGCACCTTGGGTCAGTTCCTTGAGCTTCACGGCATAACCAGCACTCGGTTACACTTTCGATTGCATCATTGTTTTAAACGCCGTGTTTCCTGACACCATAATGCACATACAATAGTTTTATTTTTAGCCTTCGTTTCAATACAATTTTTTAATATATATTTATTTATTATTATTTTTTCATGAGTGCAGTAAGCTATATGTCAGCCTCCATGTTGTTAAAGTTCCTTAGCACTCGCGCTGACTGCTAGAATCATTCTGCAGTCGGCTACACTGCACATCTACATCTGCTACGCTAAGTTTCTACATATCACTCTCTGGTTATTTTGCTAAGTTGTTTCACAACAGCGTCAACATGTCTTCATACCAACACCATTTACTCTGTTTTGTTCCTTGAGTTTAATGCCTTTAAACATTGTTTTATGATTCATTTTATAAGCATTTTTAGTCGTTTTTCACACGCCGTACAATTATCCTAATTTTACAAAAAAATGGTTCGCCTTCATTTAATGGTTTGCCCTTGTTTATTTTACAACTGTAATATAGCCTAATAGTATATTATAGCTTTATTGAGTTTTCCTTTTGGTTTATTTTACATCACGTTACATTTTACTTGCTTTAATGTTAAATTAATGCACTTCTATTGCGCTTATATAGATATTCATGTATCATATAATTGTGCCCATATATAGTCATTTTTCATTTGAGTTGCATAGCTACACAATCCAAATTATAACATTACCATCATCACAGTTAGCTATTCAAGACTCTCGGTATTATTTTCAATGGGGTTCCCCCCCTCTCCCCCCCCCCCTTTTTTAGAAAAACAATTTGTTCTTAAGGTTATACTATGTTAGTTACCTCAGAGATTGTGGGGTTATCCCAGTGATCTTTCATTTCATTGTTCTTCTCCTTTTTATTTCTGCATTGTAATTAAGTGTTTATTATTATCACTAGTTTTTTTCATTTTAGGGTTGTAGAACAAATAGTTATCTGCTTTAATGTCGTTATGTGGATTATACTTTCAGCATCTTATCTCATGTTTCTTTCTCGATGTTTTATTTTTATATAAATCTTTTGTTTACTAGTTGTTTTTATAATTTATTGATTAGACAATATTGATATTAGTTATGGTTTTAAGTATATGCTCTACTTAGTAATCATTTTAAAATCTACAATTAATTGATCAATGTGTATATTGTTCTGTTCATCATTTATTCTGCAGTATGCACATGTTAACAATCTAGTGCTCTGTTTGCTCAGCCCTGTTTGTTTTTGTATTTTATCTATTTACTTATTTATTTACTATTTTTATTTGTTTATACTACCAGACTGTCGCATGTTTACCTTTAATCACCTTGCATCATGCCATTTAGTTTTAATTGTTTTTATCATTAATTTATTATGTATCTGTTGTTTGTTTAAGAGTTATTTCCCCTGAAGAAGGCGTTGCCGAAACGCGTTGGGGTTCCTCCATTATTATTAAAGACTCATCAGTTCATCCAACGTCTCCTGCCTCTTGTGTTTGTTCTCCCAACGGGGGCCATTATTTAGAAGGTTGCTTCCAGTTGCTTCCAGTGCTACCATAATGTCTCTGCCATATTTCCCATAAATGCCGTATATAAGAGTTATTTATTTATTGTCCCCTGATCTGCTGCTAAGACAACCATGGCAGGTAAACCAGTCCATAATCAGGACTTCGCTGCCATTATCCACACAGCTCACCCTATCAGGGTTGAGCAGAGGAGTGGGAAAAGAACTTCCTCCCGCCCTGCGGCTCCAACCCAATCAGAGCAAACAAGGACTTTTAAATTTTGGCTGCACTCCAGTGCGCCTGCGCCTGGCGGGCCTGCACCTGAGGGCCTCACCAGAAGGCCCTCTGGTGTGGCCCTTAGGTGGGGCACGGAGGCGAGAAACTATGCGAAATAATTCAGCAAATCCTAAACAGTTCAGGAGAAACACAGCGGATGAACTACCAGTAGAATCCAAACTCCACCATCCCAAGCTCTCCAGCGCCTAATCAGAAAAAAAAAATATCCTCGAGCAACCACAAGACATACCAATGGGACCTAACACTGCTCTACTCACCTGAGAAAAGGTATTTACACCAAACACAGAATCAAACTCCCGCCTCCCAATCCTCAAACATTGCTATCTCCCGCTCCCCCTCTCACAACAAGATCTCACAATGCTATCACCAAATTACCTTCCAGCTGCCATTCTCCTCATACATTTCCATGCACAAACCCCCCCACTCTCCACTAACACTTTAGTGCTGACATCCCTTTACCAAAACACTTTACCCCAATACTGCACAACAAAGCATGCAGCACAAACGGCCTAGCCAAAAACGCCTCACCATACTAAGCTCAAAACACTCTCCAACCCCACACAATTCTCACTCTAACATCTACAAGCTACCGTTAACCAGCATAGAGCTTATTAATGCCAGATCAATAAGAAATAAGATCAAGATTCTGGCAGACCACATTGAGTCTCAAGAAACAGATATTGTAAGTATCACAGAAACATGGCTTGCCCCCACTGATAATGTTCTCCTCAATCAACTTACACCCCCCACACACTCAGCATTCAACTGCCTTCACTCCCGCAAGATAGGTGGAAGCATCCTTATCCTGGCAAGAAATAATCTAAGATTCAAGACCCGAATTACATCAAGCACAGCTAACTGCAACATGATAGTCAGAACATGCACCTGGCCCTGTGCCTCACATACAGAGCCCCTCATGCCACTTCAGATGAACTCTCCGCCACATTGGAATCTGTGTGTGCAAGCAATGCTCCTCAAACCACTGCTAGCTCTTGGTGACTTTAATCTCAAATCTGCCTCCACCAAAGATGCGGAAACCTTCTTGACAGTTATGGACTCTCTCCAATTCACTCAACTTATTAATGCCCCCACACACAAACATGGATCCTCTCCAGACCTCATATTTGTACCCAACAACCTAATCAATCACAACGTCATAACAACCCCCATTATAACACCAGTACCATGATCAGATCACTACATGATACAAAACAAACTTCAGCTCCCAGTCAAACTCTCAGACAGACCAGCCCCACCCCGGAAGGCGATTCAAGAGCTTCCAAAGGACCAATTTCTACAAGACAAACTCCCCAACCTTGACAAAGACTCAAATGACCTAAATAACCTAATTGAGAATTGGAATACCACCATTTCCATGGCCGCAAAAACACTAGAGTCCAGAAACCCAAGACCCCAAGGCATCAAGCCCAGATCAGCCCCCTGGTACTCAAACGATATAAGGAAAGCAAAGAGAACTACGAAGACTAGAATGACACTGGAGATGGAAAAAGTCCAACATCACCCAAGAGCTCTACCAAATCATACAAAAGGAATGTAACAATCTCATCAACAAAAAAAGGAATACTATACCAACCTTGTCTTTAAATCCGTCAATAGACCCAGAGAGCTATTTAAAATAGTCTCTACCCTCACAAAAGAAACCAACCCCAGGGAGGAAGATACATCCACAGACCATCACTGACTTCCTTCAAACCAAATTCACATCTCATTCGAAAAACTTTAAGCATTATCTCCAAACCCTCGAAGCCCAGGTAGATCTGAGAAAAGTTCAGCATCCCATCAACCGAACAAATAACCCAAACCATCTCTGCACTCAACACCAGCACTGTCCCTACAGATCCATGCCCAGTAGCCTGGATTAAATCTTCAAAAGATGAGCTCAGTCAACTCATCCACAACATGGTCCACCAATCCCTCACTCAAGGTAGCATGCCTGATGCACTAAAAGTTGCTATGATCCAGCCAATACCCAAGAACGCTGCCCTAAGCAAAACCAACCCAGTAGCTTACCGGCCCATCTCGAGCCTCCCCTTCCTAACCAAGATCATTGAAAAAAAAACGGTACAATGCCAACTCCAAGACCATATTGACTCCCATACTCCACTCGACCTGCAACAGCACGACTTTCAACCAAACCATAGCGTTGAAACCCTTCTAATATTCCTTTTTGACAATCTTGTCATATCCATTCACGTCTATGGGACGTATTGCAGGGCAGAGTTGAAATTTTTTCTAAGTCAGAGCTTTATACCTGGTTTAAGCAGGTCTAATGGACATTTCCAGATTACACCTCATATGTACACGTCCTGTTCGGGAATAAGCTTTCTACTTCTCTGAAGCTCACCACACCCCTGTTCTGCCCTCTCCCACCCATGTCCTTAACTCCCTGTGCTAATGCCCAGGACATGAATGTCAGTGGTGTTGTGGAATATGGTGGGGGCCATATTCGGCACGTACACAACCTTGCACATGGGGACAACCCTTATCCATGTTATAGAATGACCTACCAATTGAGGAACTGGTAGGGACAAATTCTGAAACAAGTAGAGCAGTCTTGGAAGGACATTTATTTTCAATACTGCCAGTCAACCCAGCCACTAGCTTTCCCCCTTTCCCCACTTCTTCAGATTCTTATCCAGTTGTGTCAAAAGCAGGTGATAATTTATCCCATACTGCTGTGCTGGGTCCCTAGTAAAGTTAATCCCTAAATATTTAATAGTATAGGAGACCTATTTGAAGGGATATTGTTCCCAAAGGCTCCTCAGCAGCTTGCTGCCTAGGGTGATATCCAGGGCTTCCATTTTATTAATATTGATTTTGAATCCCAAAACTGCACCATACAGGCACAGTTCACTGAACAGCACTGGGAGAGAGAAAAAAGGCTAGGCCAAAAACAAGAGGATGTCATTTGCAAACAATGAAATTTTATGGAAACTCCACCCCTAAAATATCTGGTTGCATCCAGACTTAGTGCCAATGGCTCCGTTACTAATGTAAACAGCAAAGGCAAAAGGTGGCACCCTTGTCTCATCCTCCAGCCCAACCAAAATACTTTAATTTACCCCCCCCCCCCCATTGATTCTGACCAAAGTCTCCAGATTTTCATACAGTGCCCTTATCCACCCTATATACTGGGTTCTCAGACCAATCTTATGCAAGACTGAAAACATATGCCCTTTTGACATTGACTGCTAGGAGCATTATCTTTGACGCCCCCTTTTCACTGTCCACGCGAAGTGGAGTACACAGTGGATGCTGTGCACTGTATACCTTCGAGACAAACCCCGTCTGACCTGGGTGCACAAGATCTGACAAAAGTCCTCCTAACCTATTTGTCAACACCTTGGTAAAAATCTTGATACTGCTATTCAGCAGAGAAATAGGTCTATAGGATATAGATGGCTGGGTCTCTCCACAACTTAAAAGTAATTGAAATTCTTGCCTGCTTCATAGGTGCCAGCTGCTCATCCCTGGCCATCCTATTGAATACCCAATTCCATTAAGGGAATTAGCTTGTGACCAAAAATCTTATAAAATTTTGTTAACCTGTCCAAACCTGGGGATTTATTCTAGGTCAAGTCCTTAATTACCTGCAGTATTTCTTCTCTCCCTATTACTCCCTAAAGCCTCTCCACTTCTGGAACATTTGCCATCTCCACCCCTCCCAAATACTGTGCTCCTCTCTCTGGCTTTCCTCAACCTCACTCTCCCAAGAATATAGTTTTTGATAAGTGTCCAAACTGCTCCTGGATAGCCTCATTTTTATGAAGCAACTTATCCATGGGCCCCTTGATTTTCATTATTAGCATCAGACAGGCACTCTCTCTCCTTTAATTTCCCAGCCCACCAAGGCCTCTGTGTTATTACTAACTTTGTAGTAATGTTGGTTTACCCTCTGCAATTGAAAATGTATTAACTCCAACTGAGTCTCAGATAACTTGGCCCTTTCTCTCTCCAATTAGGCCAATATTTTCCGATCCCCTCCCCTTTTATGCTGCCTCTCCAAGTTCTCCACCCAGTTTAACAACCCCCAGCCTTCTCCAATCTTTTATGCTTTTCCGTGTCCCCCACTGCACCAACTTTCCCCTTATCAGTACCTTACGACCATCCCACAGCATATCCTCCTCCGCTTCCCCAATGCTATACAACAAATATTCATCTATTGTCTCTGCTATTGATTTAACTACCCCCTCATCCCTTAGGAGACTATTGTTTAGTCTCCAAAAGCCCTTTCCCTATTACCTCCTTACAAATTCTGTCCACACTAGAACATGATCAGCGTTTGTTTTTGCCTGAGTCTTAGAAGATACTACCTCCTGAACTCACTCCTCGTCTCCAAGCATCAAATCTATTCTACTGTAAGTGGCATGTTGTGGCGAGTAGCAGATATATCATCTGCTCTGAGGGTCAAGAAACCTCCATAAATCGGTCAGAGAATAGCTCTTCATTCACTTTAACATCCTTAACCCCCCTCTCCCTTCACCTATCCAGCTTTGCATTCAAAGCTACATTCAAATCAACCCCCACCAAGAGGGCTCTCTGTATCCTCAATTCCATCTGGTGCCCCACCCTGGCTCAAAAAGACCCCGGATCCAAATTGGTCCCATACAGATTTTAAAAAAAGTTACCACATGTCCCTGCAAATTCCCCCATATGAATAATACTCTGCCCTCCCTGTCCCTCCCCACCCCATGAACTTGAAAGGGAACATCTCCCCTGATTAGCTCTCATAGGGAGAACAAGAAGGCAGGGGTAGTGAGACTTAAGTAATATTGATTGAAAATTTTAGTTCAGACTAATCCCTCATACTTCTGCAAGAGATGTGCCTCTTGAATAAAAGCCACCTGCCACTGCAACCACTGTAGCTCCTGAAACAAACTTTCATTTGAAGGGAGAGTTAAAATCTTTAATATTTACAGTGCCGACCTTCAATCCCCCAACCACAGTTCCAGTACCCCATGGTTCTCTTCCAAACCTTCCCTTCTCCCTCCCCACCTTGGTCCCGCATATATCTCCTCAGCCACTATGTCCAAAAGGAAGGACCCCCAAATGAGTTCTCCAAACATTATACCCCCCCCCACCTTACACATCCACCTCTCCAACCCTTTCACATCAACCATACCCATTCCTTTTAGTCAGTCACAATTAGTCTCATCCATTCAAAATTTCCCATCCTTGCACTTTTGATTGGGCAACTGAGTAATTAAGGAGTTCCATTGTGTTCCTTCGACATTGAGCAATATCCACTTTATCCTGTATACCCAGGCACTATTAAGCAACCAGACTTTACAGTATATCCAATACTCTCCCTCTGTCAGTCAGTTTTGTTTGAGTCTCCTTGCTGATGATTCTTGTTGCTGGGATTGCAGACCTACTTTTAGTAAAGCATAGTTACCTACAGCAGGCGTTCTCCATGGACAGCAGGAATAATTCCTCACATATGGGTGACATCCCTGATGGAACCCTATGCAGAAATGCTTCTAAGTTTTCATTGGAAGCTTTTGGGAGGCTCCGCTGTGCATGCATGCATGCATGCCTTCCCACCTGCTGTGGCATCATATCTCCAGTACAACATAGCAGTAGCCAAAATTAACTCCTTAGGGAGGAGGTGGGAGAGTTATGAGGACTTATTCCTGCTGTTCATGGAGAACACTTGCTACAGGTGAGTAACTACACTTTCTCCGTGGACAAGCAAGAACAAAGTCATATAGTAGCATACATAACATAGTATATGACAGCAGATGAAGACCAGTATAGTCCATCTACTCTGTCCAGTAAGGTGGCTAGATAACTGCAGCTCTGTGCAGATCACCTCCCTCTATGCCTGTGTTTAGGGTTGTACCTGCTGCTCTATAAAGGACAGCCCCCTTCTATTAAAAGCCATCTCACATATGGGACTCCTAAGCAACAGGCTACAGAAAACCGAGAAGGACAAAGTCCAACAGGGGCTGCGAAACTGGAGAACAGGAAGAAACAGTGTGAATAGTCTCCTTAGGGAACTCGACTGATTCAACATCCTTAGCATACATCTACACTAAGTTAGTTAACAGCTTAAATACCTAAACACAACCTTAAAACTTCAAAGTCATAGGCATGGTGCTAACCCCAAAACTCCATTGCATGGTATACATCCAAGGGTGTTGAAAGAATTGAAATATGAGATTGCAGAACTACTATTAGTAATCTGTGAACTATCATTAAAATCATCTGTAATACCTGAAGAGTGGAGGATGGACAATGTAATGACACTTTTTAAAAAGGGTTCCACGGGGAAACTACAGACTAGTGAACCTGACATCAATACCAGCAAAATGGTAGAAAACATTATAAAGAACAAAATTGCTGAACATGTAGATAGTAAGACAAGACCTTCCTTGGCTAAAGCTAATATGTTATGTTTTTTCGAAGGTGTGAATAAACAGGTAGACAAAGGAGAGTTGGTTAATGTAGTGTATCTGGATTTTCAGAAAGCCTTTGACAAGGTCCTCATGAGAGACGTTTGGTGAAATTAAAGTCATGGGATAGGAGGCAGTCTACTATTGTGGATCAGGAACTGGTTAAAAGATAGAGAGCAGAGGGTAGAGCTAAATGGCCAATTTTCTCAATGGTGAAAGATGAGTAGTGGAGTACCCCAGGGATGTGTTTTGGGTCCGCTGCTTCTTAACATATTCATAAATGACCTGGAAATGGAATAATGAGTGACATAATCAAATTTGCAGATGACACAAAATTATTCAAAGTTGTTAAAACCCATGAGGATTGTGAAAAATTGCAAGAGGACCTTGATAAACTGGAAGATTGGGCATCCACATGGCAGATGAAATTTAATGTGGACAAGTGCAAAGTTATGCACCTAGGAAAGAACAATTCAACTATGGTTACACAATGCAAGGTTCCACATTAGGAAACACCACCCAGGAAAAAAGACTTAGGCATCATTGTGGATAACATGTTGAAACCCTCCTCCCAGTGTGCAGAAGCAGCCAAGAAAGCAAATAGAATGCTAGGAATCGTAAGGAAAGGAATGTCCACACATTCACAGCACATTACTGTCTGGATAGGGATTCCCTACGCAACAGCAATTTTGGCCAAGCCATAGCCTGGCATCTCTTTGGAACTTAGATTCAACTCTTTCCCACTGGCCCTTTTGTCCATCCAGGCTTCCAAAAGACAGGTTCCTCAATGCTTGTATTGGGTCAAGAAGTGATATCCTGGGTCCCTTTTAATAATGGTTTATGGACCTTTCCTCCAGGAACTTGTCCAAACCTTTTTTAAACCTAGCTACACTAATAGCTTTTACTACATCCTCTAGTAACAAATTCCAGAGTTTGATTACACTGAGTGAAAAAAATATTTTCTCTTATTAGTCCTAAATAGGTTACCCTGCAGCTTCATTGCATGTCCCCCAGTCTTCCCGAACTCCAATGACAAACAATCGATCTACGTTTACCCGTTCTACTCCATTCACCAACCCATAGACCTCCATCATATCTCCCCTCAGCCATTTCCCCTCCATGTTGAAGAGCCCCAACCTTCCTAGCCTCTCCTCATAGGAGTATCCTTCCATCCCCTCCACCATCCTGGTGACTCCTCTCTGTACCCTCTCCAATAACACTATATCCTTTCTAAGATATGGCGACCAGAATTGCACACAATATCCAAGGTGTGGTCGCACCATGGAATGATACAGAGGCATTATAATATCGTTTGCCCCATTTTCCATTCCTTTCCTTATGATACCTAGCATTCTATTTGCTCTCTTGGCTGCTACTGCACACTGGGCAGAGGGTCCCAACATGTTATCCACAATGACACCCAAATCCTTTTCCTGGGTGGTGGTTCCCAATGGCAGAACCTTGCATCATGTTACCATAGTTTGGGTTGTTCTTTCCTAGGTGCATAACACTGCACCCATCCATACCAAATCCCATCTGTCATTTGGATGCCCAGTCCTCCAATCCATCAAGATCCTCCCGCAACTCTCCACAATCCTCCCGCGTCCCAACAACTCCAAACAGCTCTGTGTCATCTGCAAACCCGATAACCTCACTCCAGTCCCCTCTCCAGGTCATCCACGAATATGTCAAAAAGCAGCAGACCCAGCACAGATCCCTGGGGCACTCCACCACTCACCTTCCTCCATTGGGAAAACCGGCCATCCAGCCCTACCCTCTGCTCTCCGTCCTCTAACCAGTTCCTGATCAACAGCACACTGCCTCCTATCCCATGACTCCCCAGTTTTGCCAAAAGTCTCCAATGAGGGACCTTCTCAAAGGCTTCCCGAAAGTCCAGATACACTACATCAACCGACTTACCCCTATCCACCTGTCTATTCACACCTTCAAAACAAACACATAAGATTAGCAAGACAAGATCTTCCTTGTCTAAAGTCATGTTGGCTGTCTCTCACCAAGCCATGACTATCCACATGTCGAGCAATCCTGCTCTCCATGATGGCTTCCACCACCCCTCCCGGCCTGGGAAAGGTGGGCAGAACTGGTTCAGGTGGAAAGCAGAGACCACCTTAGGCAAGGAACATGGATGTGTTTCAAAACAATCCTATTGTGATAGAACCTGCTGTATGGCAGGTGAGCCACCAAGGCCTGGATTTCACTGACCCGGTGTGCCAAAGTGATTGCAACCAGGAACAAGACATTCCAGGTTAGGAATTTCAGAAGGCAGGAATCGAACGGCTCAAAGGGAGCTGACAAGTGTTGCACAAGAACCACATTAAGGTCCCAAGCCACCAGTGGGGGCTTGACTGGAGTTTTAGAAGTGAATAAGCCCTGCATGAAGAGAGCCACCAAGGGCTAAGCTGAGATGGGCTTCCCCTCCAAGCTACAATATTAGGTCTCAAGGAGTTGGAACCTAATTCCCAAAGAGATGTCGGAGCACAGCTTGGCTGAAGTTCCTGCTGCATTGGAGATCCCATCTAGACAGTAATGGGGTGTGAATGTGTGGACTGAAGACCACCTTGCAGCCCTGCAGATCTCCTCCATGGAGACCGAGCACAAGCTTGTGAGCGACACAGTCATAGCTCAGACTTTGAGTCATGACATGACCATCAAAGTTCAGGCCTGCCTGGGCATTAGCGAAAGAGATGCAGTCTGTGATCCAAATCAACAAAGTGAATATGGAGATGGCAGTCTCCAGTTTGCTAGGGTCAAAGAAACAAAACAGCTGGGTGGATATATAGTGTGCCTTCGTTTGCTCAAGAAAGAAGTCCAGGGCATGATTTCAGTCCAACATGTGCAGCACTGCCTCCCCCCTATTGGCATGAGGCCTGGGGAAAAAAGTCAGTGGTACTACTGACTGAGGTGGAAAATAAACACCTTCAGGAGGAAGCGCGGATGCGTACACAAGACTACCCTATTATGGTGGAAACTGGTGTACGGTGGGTGAGCCACCAAAGCCTAGAGCTCACTGACATGGTATGCCAAAGTGACTGCCACCAGGAACAAAACCTTCCAGGTCAGGAAGTGAGCGGCTCAAAAGGATCGACAAGAGCTGTGCCAGGACCACATTAATGTCCCATGCCAGAAACAAGGGCTTGACTAGAGGTTTAGAAAGCAGCAAGCCCCGCACGAAGCAAGCTACCAGGGGATAAGGCGAGATGGGCTTCCTCTCTGAGCCATGATGGTAAGCCCCAACTGCACTCAGGAGGATTCTGAACTAATTGGATTTGAGGCCGGAGTCCGAGAGGTGCAGGAGGTACTCCAGTAACTTGCCCACAGTGCAGAAGGGGTGTGGAATCCCTGTGGAAGGCCAGGGCTTCTGTTACATCCCCAGGCAGGTTAAGTTCTGAGAGAACTACCCGCTCAACATCCAAACCGTGAGGGCCAAGGACCGGACGTTGGGATGCAGCAAGGTCCATCAAGCCAGTATCCTGTTTCTAACAGTGGCTAGTCCAATAGTGGCCTCCAGTCTGTCCAAGCTCCTGCACATCGCTCTGCATTGTAATTATCGCTTCCTTCAGCTAGTCTTTTAATGTTACCTCATAATGTAATTCTTGAAATCAGTGTCATAAGTTGCCTCGGGAGCAAGGTTCCTCCACCCATTCAAGCTCCTCTTCAGATTCCAAATGGATTGCCATGTTGTCTCGTTCCACATATCTGCTTGTGGTTTCTTTGACAGCATATGGGGACTTCAGTTTCTACAGCTTTTTTCTCACAAACATCTCCTTTCCCCATCTGGACTTTCAGCAGAGGAAAGCAATCAAATTGCTATTGGGGATGCACTTCAAATCACACTCCAGTGGAAGTCCAGGACATAGGCTTCTATCCTTAACCCCTGATGTTACTTCCTCTAGGCAAGAGTCATCTTGATGTAATCTGAGAAGTTGTTCCACTAATTATTGGTCACTGGAACAGTAGAGGTTCAGGTTATCTATAAATAGTAAGTGTGATGTTACCTCTTAAGTTGTTATCTCTAATATGGCACTGTAAGAAACATGGTGCCTTGATCTTACTGCAACTTGTGCAGAACTTTCACTATAAGAGGACTTGGTGGATACACACAGGACGCTCCAAGGGGGAGAATGGAACAATAAAAAGTGTGTTTTGCATTTTCCCTGGTGCAAAAAGATCTTAGAGGTGTTCTCCACTCTTGAAAAATGGATCTCAAGGAGGAAACATCCAAGGACCACTCATGAGCTTAAAAAACTCTGCTGTTAGCTAATTTATTGTGCAGACATGGGACATAAGCAGCTTCTATCTCAACTTGATTGCCTATAGTAGAGTCCCAAATCCTGAATATAAGAGCATAGGAACATAAGATATACTATACTGGGTCAGACTAAGGTCCATCAAACATAGTATACTGTTCAACAGTGCCAATCCAGGTCACAAATACCTAGCAGGTTCCCAAAAGACAGGTTCTACAATGCTTGCCCCGGGGCAAGCAGTGAATTTCCAGGGTCCTCTTTAATAATAGTTTATGGACTTTTCCTCAAGAAACTTGTTCAACTCTTTTTTTAAACCCAGCTACACTAACAGCTTTTACTACATCCTCTGGAAACGAATTCCAGAGTTTGATTACGCACAGAGTGAAAAAATTGTTTCTCTTATTAGTCTTAAATAGGTTACATTGTAGCTTCATTATGGGTACCCTAGTCTTTCTACTTTGATGGCATAAATTGATCTATGTTTACCCATTTCACTCCATTCTTAATTTATAGACCTCTATCATATCACCCCTCAGACGTCTCTTTTCCAAGTTTAAGAGCCCTAACCTTTTAAGTCTTTCCTCGTAGGGCAGAGGTACTCAAATCCAGTCATGGAGGGCTGTAAACCAGTAAGGTTTCGGGATATCCCTAATGAATATTGTCACAATGTGGATCTATCGGAGCCTGAGAAAATGGAAATCAGCAGCAGTGATCAGGGGAGACATGACAGTATAAACAAAAAACTGTCAGATGGTTGCTACAGACAACCTAGGCACACGTGGGTAAGGGCTGAGAAGACACAC
Organism: Ichthyophis bannanicus; assembly: GCA_033557465.1. Lineage (NCBI taxonomy): Eukaryota > Metazoa > Chordata > Amphibia > Gymnophiona > Ichthyophiidae > Ichthyophis > Ichthyophis bannanicus. The sequence goes on from CM066032.1 coordinate 1,648,228,148, forward strand.
CCAGATAGCAAGCAAAGGGAGTTTGCTTTGCCTGATAGGAATCAGCTGGGTAGAGTGGAGCCCAGAAACACAGAGATATAATACGCTCCCAAATAGTTAGAGAGGGAGAGGAGGTGAACCAGCAAGTCTCACAGCAGGGGAGACAACGGTCAGCGCAGCAGAAGCTGGGAAAAGTATGGAAGTGGAATGAAAGAGAGTCTGAATTACTGGGACAGCATGCAAGCCCACACGAAGGTCTGAGTGAGTCTCAAACCCAGAGTGAAACATTTGGAAGGCAGAAACCTGATATTGAATGCATGTGTGAAGAGCACGGGAGACGTGGGAGAGTTGCAGTACAAGGTAACAAAGCCAGAAGTGTTGATAGTGGCTGTTTTCTACCCGAGTGGGTAAAACCCTGCAGCAATAGAAAAAGCCACCCAGAAATAAGCTTTGGAAATAATCCCTTCCCTTGTGCTAGAAAACCCAGGAGAAAAGAAGCTCACTTACTTGGAAAAGCTAGAGATTCTAGTATCCACTTTAAACTCCCAGAGTTTGAGCAACCTCCGTATAGAGCAGTGCAATCCAGGGCAGCTGTGAGGAAAAGGCTAGACCCGAGCACGCTCAGAGTCTACCGTAATCACTCTAACAGCAGAGCCAGGGAAGTTCCTGAATGTCCTTATGCTTACCAGCAGGGGCTGAGCTCCCATAAGCCTCATGCAAAAGTATATGGTAGTTCCCAGAGAGGCTTTGAGAGAGAAGGACAGCATAACTTCCTGCTTGACGAGGAAAACCTACATTATCCTTTTGAAACAGCTGACCTTAAAAACGTGAGTGTTAATGAACCAGAATCTATGGAATATGAGAATGCAGAGTTAGCAACAGTTCCTGAGCCCATGGAATGCTCAGTCTCGGTAATTGACCCAGAGTTTTCCTTAAGGTGAAAAGGGTTGAAGATAACCTGAGTAAGAGTCACAAGTTGTGGGCTGGAAAACGTGTCTCACAGAAAACTATGTGAATGAGCTGTGCTGTGGCAGCAAAAAGGAAAGCCTGTGAAAAACATTGAGAATGTTTAATTCTTTTCTTTTTGCATTTAAGCTGAAGTAAGCTATTTTTGTTTAACCTTTTGATTTCTGTTACATGCCCGAAGTGGGTTGTTTGCTTTGTTTTGCCAAGGAGAAAATACCTCACGGACGGGGAATAAAACCCTGAGTTTGGAACACAAGTGTCTTTTGTGGTTTATAGAGAAGGTACAACTACCACCCTCAGGCAGTACCAAGGCCTCACCGGTAGGGCACCTGGGGGTGCGACAATATGCATGAGATAGATTCAAATACAATGGAGGCAGTGCATGCAAATATATCTCATGCATATTCATTAGGGATATCCCAAAAACCTGACTGGTTTGCGACCCTCCAGGACTGGATTTGAGTACCTCTGTCACAGGGCATCCTTTCATTCCTTTTACCATTTTGGTGGCTCTTCTCTGTATCTTTTCTAATTCTGATATATCCTTTTTAAGATATGGCAATCAGAATTGCCCACAATATTCAAGGTAAAGTCGCACCATGGAACAATACAGAGACATATCATCCTTGGATTTATTCTCCATTCCTTTCCTTATGATTCCTAGTATTCTACAGTTGTGATCAACATTGGCACCCTTGAAGTTCAACTCCTTGACGTCCAATATCTCCTAAAAAACAGTGGCCAGTGAAATGGCTTTGGACTATATATGCACACATATTTGACACAAAAATATCAAATACTGTAAAACAAAATCAATTTAAAAAGGAAATATTAGGAAGCAGTATAAAAACTGGGACATTGCCAGGACATGATTATTCAAAATAACAAAACCCAAAAAGGTCAACGACAATATATATCAAAAAGTGAAAAGGACAATACTGCAACAAGCAAGCAATGAAAATCATAGTGACAGAGTATATGATGGCAGATAAAGACCAGCATGGCCCATCTAGTCTGCCCAGCAAGGTAGCAAGAGTAGGTGCACCTGACGCTCCATGCAGGTTACCTCTCCCCATGCTTTTGTTTAGGGGTTTACACACTGCTCCATGCAGGTCACCCCTATTTATTGAGATATAAGAGATAGTTAAGTTTATTTTTGTTTTATCCTGTTGCTATAAAGGGATCCATTGTGTCTGTCCCATGTCATTTTGAATTCTGTCACTGTATTTCCCCCAACCATTTCCATTGGCAGGCATTCCAAGCATCCACCACACTTTCAATGGAAAAGTATTTCCTGATATTGCCTTTCAGGTTTACCCCTTGAAGTTTCATGTTATGCCCTCTACTTTTACAGCTTCCCCATCTTTGAAAAAGGGTCGCTTGTTCATTAATACTCGTATTTAAAGGTCTGCATCATATCTCCCCTATCCCTCCTCTCATCTAGTGTATACATATTTACATGTCCTAGATATTAAAACCTCGTTTGGAAAAAACAAAAACAAGGGTCAAGACTCAGAACCGACCAAAGCTTCTTTAATAAACGTGTAACTTAAGCAGTATTGTGCATGAATGGAAGAACACCTACTATTATATCATCATCCCTCAGGGAACTTGGGGGTGAACAGTCCAATATTAGCCATTCATGATGAGTGTAACCAGCGCACTTATATGTCTGTAAAATTACCTTCATTGGATAACCCCGATCCACAAGTCTGTGTATTAATTCATGAGCATGGGTCCAGAATTCCAAGTCTGTTGATAATTTTTGTTGGATGAGCAGTCAAGGGTGGAGGAAGCCATTCTCTTGCAACAACCACATCCTTTAATCAATTTTATTGAAGGATACCATTAAAACATATCTTATTCAGTGAAGGAAGGAGTGTCTTGCCGAGAGTCCTAACACAATGTGCAGTGCGTTTAAAGCTGCCACACAGCTCTGCTTCAGATGCTTAGGAACCCCAACTCCAAAGAACCACAAAGAGCGCTGGTAAAATATTCACACTTGCTCCATATTTATAAAATGGTTGATATGATGTACTGAGAATCTCCTTGAACTATCCAATCAGTGAAGGCTAGAGACCATGAACCAGAGACAGTCTACTCCAATTGGTGCATTCAAAAATAGGCTCGACCAATTATGTTCCAAATTTAAACCTGATGGATTCACTGTATTTAATTTAAATATCCAGTGCTGTACTGCCCATTGTAATTTAAAAATTCGATCACCACCCCGAGGGATAGGGGGTACATGATCAATGATTCGCCATTTTAGATCACAAAATTGATGTTTCTTCTTCAAACAATATGCCAAAATTTTAGAAGTAGTGATACAAGTTGCATATTCTCCTAGATGTGTTTTTATCGATCGAGTGCTATGACCAATCTATAAAAGGTTGCATAGGCACCAAAGAAAATAAACACAGTTGGAAAAACAAGTCGTGTGCCATCACAAGTGAGACGTTTTGCCTGATTTTGGATTATACCAGTCAAGATCTTCTAAAGTGTTGAGAGAATCTGCATGTACCATAAGCAAAATGGCCAGGGTCATCATGTCTATTAGATGGACAATCCATCTTGATAGAAGATCAGACCAGCTTGTCCCGGATATTAAAACCTCGTGTATGGTCAATGGTCAGATTTACAAAAACAAGGGTCATGACTCAGACCCGACCAAGCTTCCTTAATAAACGTGTAACTTAGCAGTATTGTGCTTGAATGGAAGAACACCTACTATCATATCCTCCTGGGTTAGCAGTATTGTGCTTGAATGGAAGAACACCTACTATCATATCCTCCTAGGAACCTGAGGGTGAACTCTCAGACATTCGCCATTCACCACGAGTGTAACGAGCACACTTATATGCTTGTAAAATTACTTTCATTGGATAAACCCGGTCCACAAGTCTGTGTATTAATTCATGAGCATGGGACCAGAATTCCAAGTCTGTTGAACAGATCCGTCTCAGTCTTATAAACTGACCAAGTGGAAGGCCTCTATGTAGAGATGCAGGATGACTGTGGAATCTTAATAGAGTATTCCGTCGCACCACTTTCCAGTCAGTACAACATGGTCTGCAAACCCTGAGAGGTACAATAAAGCACAGTTACTTACCTGTAACAGGTGATCTCTGGGAACAGCAGGAATATGTCTTCACATATGGGTACGTCGGTACCGACGGAGCCTGCGCGGGAACGCTCCCCAGCTTCCCAAAAAGGAAAGCTTTTGGGAGCATCCCACAGCGCCTGCACTCTGCCTTCCCGCCTTTCCTAACCATCTCTCCTCAGTTCGAGTTTAAAGCTGAGACAATAGAGAGAGAGAGGAAAGGAAAGATAGAAAAAGAGATACAACTCCTAGGGGAGGTGGGAGGGTTGTGAAGACTTATTCCTGCTGTTCCCAGAGATCACCTGTTACAGGTAAGTAACTGTGCTATCTCTAGGAACAAGCAGGAATGAGTCTTCACATATGGGGACTCCCTAGTTAAGATGCCTGGGAGATCCCCCAGGATATGAGACCCTGGAAAGGGGTCTACTTCCTCCTATGGATCTCAGGCATCCATCCAGGGGAGGAGGGTAGGAGTTGTTTAAGAATGGAACAGGTGTTTGAGGACAGCCTGACCAAACAAGGCATCCCGGCGGGAGTCCTTGTCCAAGCAGTAATGGGCTGTGAAGTTATGAACTGAAACCCAGGTGGCTGCTCGACAGATCTGGCCGATGGACACAGAATTTAGATGAGCCATAGAGGTGGCCATGGCCCTCACATTATGAGCTGTGACATGGTTCTCCAGAGAAAGGTTCTTACTCTGGTAGGCGAAAGAAATACACTGAGCAATCCAATTGGACAGTGTTCTCTTAGAGACTGGAAGTCCCAAATGAGAAGGATCAAAAGCAACAAAAAGCTGGGAAGACTTTCTATGTTGCTGTGTCCTTTGTAAGTAAAAAGCGAAAGCTCTTTTACAATCCATAGTATGAAGATTCCTCTCTGCACTGGATGCATGAGGAGCTGGAAAAAAGACAGGTAAATACACCTCTTGATTAAGATGAAAAGGTGAGACCACTTTAGGCATAAAGTGTGGATTTGTCCTAAGGACTACCTTATCATGATGGAACTTTGTATAAGGTGGATTAGCCACTAATGCCTGTAGTTCACTGATGCGGCGAGCTGAAGTGACTGCAATGAGGAAAATAACCTTCCAGGAAAGAAACTTCAAGGAGGTAGTGGCTAAGGGTACAAAAGGTGGTTTCATAAGCTGACCAAGAAGCAAATTTAAGTCCCATGCCACCGGAGGAGGCCTAATGGGAGGTTTAGTTAAAGTTAGGCCTCTCATGAATCTTGCAATGAGAGGATGAGAGGAAATAGGTTGTCCATTGATGGGCTTAAGGGATGCTGCAATAGCACTCAAATGGACTCTTATTGAATTTGTTTTAAGGCCTGCATTGGAAAGATGCAGGAGATAGTCTAACAGAGAATTTAAAGGTAGTGCTAGAGGGTCAAGACCCTTTTCAGCACACCAAATGGAAAACCTCTTCCATTTAAAAGCATAAGAACGCCTGGTGGAAGGTTTTCTGGAAGCATGGAGGATATCCTTCACTTGTTGAGAAAGATTCCAGTCCTGAAGGTCTAGGCCTTCAGCAACCAAGCTCTGAAGTGTAGGGACTTGGGGTTTGGGTGCCACAAAGTCCCTTCCTCCTGGGACAGAAGGTCTGGAGCAGCTCCCAAGTCCAGGGAGGGGGCTTGGGAGAGATGTAGAAGTAGAGGGTACCACACTTGGCGAGGCCAGCGTGGAGCTATGAGGATCATAGATCCTTGATCCCTCTGGAGTTTGAACAGAGTCTTGGGAATCAAGGGAATGGGTGGAAATGCATACAGGAAGCCCTGACCCCAATGAAGGAGGAAGGCATCCTTGGCCTGAACTCCCTGACACGGAATTATGGAACAGAACTGGGGAAGTTTGGCATTCCACGGACTTGCAAAGAGGTCTATGTCCGGGGTTCCCCATTCTTGGAAGATTCTGAGTACCTGATTCATGTGCAGGGACCATTCGTGTGGAAGTAGAACTCGACTGAGTCTATCTGCCCAAGAGTTTTGGACTCCTGGGAGGTATACTGCCAGGAGATGGATTTGATGCTCTCTGGCGAAGGCCCACAATCTTAGAGCTTCATTGCAAAGCGACAGAGAGCCAGTTCCTCCTTGTTTATGTAAAACATGGCTACTTGATTGTCCGTATGAATGAGGACTGTCTTGTAGCTGAGGAGGGTATGAAAGACCTTGAGAGCTAGAAAAACTGCTTGAAGCTCCAAGTGGTTGATGTGAAGAGAGGTCTCCTGTGGGGACCAAGTGCCTTGAGTGGAGAGATCCTGCAGATGGGCTCCCCAACCTGTTTGGGAGGCATCTGTTGTGAGGGTTGCTTGGGGCAACAATTGTTGGAAGGGGGATCCCAGCAACAAATTTTGAGTGGACATCCACCATTGGAGAGACCAAAAGAGACGTTTGGTGGTTGCTATTTGGTCAGAGAGCTCCTGAAGCTTGAGTCCACTGGGTGGACAAAGTCCATTGAGCTGCTCTCATGTGTAGGCGAGCATAGGGTACCACATGTACTGTGGAAGCCATGTGGCCTAGCAGTTGTAGCATCTCCCGGGCAGTTAAGTGGCTCTTTGACTAATCTGGGAGGCTAACTGCACTAGATGTTGGCAACGGGCCTGAGGAAGGTAGGCCCTTGCAGTAGTGGTATCCAACCATGCCCCTATGAATTCTAGGGACTGAGTAGGGGTGAGCTGAGACTTTGGGAGGTTTACCACAAGTCCCAGATACTACAGAATGCGCCTTGTGCGGTCCAGGGAAATCTGGGCCTCTGACTGAGATGGAGCTCGGATGAGCCAGTCGTCCAGGTATGGGAAGACAAATATTCCCAGAGTGTGTAGAAATGCAGCAACTATTGTCATGCATTTGGTGAACACTCTTGGAGCAGAGGCCAGACCGAAAGGAAGGACTCTGTATTGGTAATGTTTTCCCTGGAAAAGAAACCGTAGGAATCTTCTTTGAGAGGGATGGATGAGGACATGTGTGTACGCATCCTTGAGATCTAGAGAACAAAGCCAATCCTGACTTTGAAGGTATGGAAGGAGAGTGCCCAGAGAAAGCATCTTGAACTTCTCCTTGCATAGACATTTGTTCAATTCTCTGAGATCTAAGATGGGCCTGTATTCCCCTGTCTTCTTTGGGATGAGAAAATAGGGGGAGTAGAACCCTGACCCTTGATGAAGAAGAGGAACTTCTTCTATTGCCCATTGGGCAAGAAAGGGTAGCTACCTCTTGACCTAGAAGGTCGAGAAGAGATGTGGGAGAATTGAAGTGCCTCACCATGGTATGGGGAGGAAGGTCTGAGAAATGAAGCTTGTAGCCCTCTTATGATGGAGAGGGTCCATTGCTCTGATGTTATTTGCTCCCATCTGGGAGCAAAATGAGACAACCTTCCTGGAATGGCGAGAGGCTCTGGCTGCTTTAGAGCCAGAAAGGTTAAGTTCTCTAGCATCAAGTCAAAAACCCTGAGGAGGTTGGGCCTGCTGAGTTGCAGCAGCCCCTGTAGGCTTAGGCCTGGCCTGTTTAGGTTGCTGACGCTTAGTGGTAAAGCGACCTGTAGAAGATTGTTGGCCAGAAGTAGAAGGAAATCTGCCCTTTTTAAAGAAAGGACTTTTTAAAAGGCTTTTTCTTGGCAGGAATGGAGGTTGACTTTGAAAGTCTATCCAGAGCAGAGTTTTCTGCATCCATTTGAGTGGCTTTTATTTGCCATTCTTTGCCAAATAGGTTTTCACCTGTACAGGGAAGATTTCCTAAGCCATCTTGAATCCAGGGTTCTAAATCAGAAGCCTGGAGCCAAGCAATCCTGAGAGCAGCTATGGCAATGCCTGAAGCTCTGCTGGCACCTTCAAAGGAGTCAAAGGCTGCCCTGTTGGAAAACTTTGAAATGTCTTGGGTATGCTTAAGCCAAATGAGGAATTCCTCCCTTTTATCTTCTGGAAGAAAAGGGAGGAAAGTGTGCAGCTTTTCTGCAACTTCTTTTAGAAACATACCCATGTAAAGACTATATGAGTTGATTCTGGCAATAAGCATACTGGCTTGAAAGATTTTCCAAAAGCATCCAAGGTCCTGCATTCTCTTCCTGGAGGAGCAGGAGTGTCTCTTTGTACTCTTTATCCTTTTCATAGCCGACTGTACCACAATGGAATGGTGAGGAAGCTGAGTTTTATGAAATCCAGGACAGGGAGGAACACGATACATAGTGTCCAATCTGCGAGAATGAGGAGAGAGAGTGAGAGGAGTCTCCCATAGATCATGTGTTCAAAAAGAATCTCATGAATTGGTAAGGTGACTGCCTCTTTAGGAGCCTTAGAATAGCCTAAAATATCCAATTTTTTTGCTCTAGGCTCTGCTTCAGAGGTTACTGAAATAGAACATCCTTTAGCTACTTCTCTTATGAAGTCTTGAAAGGACAAGTCCTCTGGAGGAGACATTCTTCTTTTTGGAGAAGAAGGCTCTTCAGGAAGGGCTATAGATACTTCAGGAGACTCGTCTGTTGTATCAGAATCAAAGGAATCAAAGTATCACCTGTCAGGGTGCTCTTCCAACGCTCGATACGCGTATCGAGCAGTATCGACATCGGGCATTCCCGGTACCGGATCGGTACCGATAAGCAGCCCTGGACCAATAACCGCAGTAGCCGGTATCCTGGTCAATGTCGATGTAGTCAGTACCGGTATTGGCGCTGGTGCCGGTACCAGAGCCGATACCGACAACCGAGTTTGTCTCAGTACCAGCGGCGTCACAGCTTGAATGAAGGCCGTAATAGCCTGCTGCATGGACAGAACATTCTGATCCATCGACGCCATGAATGCCTGGAAATCGGTACCGGGAGATTGTGCCGGTACCCCAGAGCATTCTAACAGGTGATCGGTCGAGGCCGTGCCATCGATGTCAACCTGTAACCCCATAGGAGGAGCTTTGGAAGTCGGAGCTTCCCGCCGGGGTTGTTTTGCTGGTGCAGGATCCTCGAGGACAAGCCCGGAGGCATCTCGATGCTTAGAGGGAGATCTACCCTTCGAGGACCTGCTAGATTTATGTTTGGCTACCTGAGATCCATCAGGAGAAGAAGACCTGGAAGATGTCGATGCTACCGACGGTGCATCAGCGGGAAACAGCACATGGAGCTTAGCTGCTCGGTTCTGTAAACCCCGTTTAGACATTAGAGAGCAGGAGGGACAATCCGGAATGGAGTGTTCAGGACCCAAACATTTAAGGCACCATTCATGGGTATCTGTAACAGAAATAGTACCACTACACTTGGTGCATTTCTTGAACCCAGAGGCTGGTTTTTCCATGAGGAAAATTTTCTTGTAGGCCCTGACGCCCAAGAGGAAAATACACTAAGTGAAGAAAATATAGTTGTTGTTTTTTTAAAAGAAAGAGAAAAAGACCGGCAGTACCAGTCCGGAGTCGGGGAAGGCAGACACGCGACCAAAGAAATAAAATAAAATAAGAACTTCTTCAGCGGTGATAGGGCTCGACCTGCTGGCTCCGCGGCAAAGAAGAACTGAGGAGAGATGGTTAGGAAAGGCGGGAAGGCAGCACGCAGGTGCTGTGGGATGCTCCCAAAAGCTTTCCTTTTTGGGAAGCTGGGGAGCGTTCCCGCGCAGGCTCCGTCGGTACCGACGTACCCATATGTGAAGACTCATTCCTGCTTGTTCCTGGAGATATATGTATATCCAAAAAATCAATAGATTGAGAATCAATATGTGCAGTAAATTTTATATTAAATTTGATAGAATTTAACCATGTTAAAAATTCTTATAAACAAACTGCTGAGCCAATCCAAAGAAAAAAAGATGTCACCAAGAAAACCTCTCCAAAAAGGTATGTATTGAAACCACACAGACGGATAAATCATGGTTTCATCCATATCAGTCATATAAATTGTAGCTATGGAAGGGGCGACAATTACCCCCATAGCAATTCCAAAAATTTGAAGATAGAATTGGCCATCATACAAAAAATAATTTTGAGTCAAAACCAATGTTAGCAGATCCAATACAAACACTTGATATACGTGATAGTAAAAATACAAAGAAAAAAAAGACCTAAGCATCAACTGTGATGCTTCTAAGGGGCTTGTTTACAAAGCCGCGGTAGCAGTTCGCGATCGTTATCGGAGCCGTGGCCCCATTGATTTCAGAGCCTCCTTCCCACATTTTCCTAAGTCAATGGCACCAACATGGAGAGGAGCCTGCTCTCTTTGTACAACACTATCTAAAAACGTGTCTAGGTGGCACATGTGGTCCACTGCCTTCGCATTAGGCAGGCATGCTAACAGGCGACCCTCATGTTCACCAGTCACCTAGTTATCTACATGCCTAATGATTGAATCGCCAGCCTTCCCTCATGTGCCCATGGCCCTGGAGAAACCACCTCAGTGCGAGAGTTTTACATCACCTGGAGGACAGGTTCTAGCTACAGGATCATTTCCTGCTACACTAAGGTGATGCTCTCCTTTCATGTGACCTCTCTCCTCCATGGTAACAGAGGCTGCCAGCATGGAGGTGGGATTTCAGTACTACATTCCTGTAGGTCTCGTCTATATCTGTCTTTCTTAGCTCCTCCAAGTCTGCTACTCTAGCTTCTAGAGATCGTACGCGTTCACTGAGAACAAAGAGCTCCTTGCACCTAGTACACACGTAAGACCCCTCACCAACTGGGAGAAAATCGTATATGTGACACTCAATGGAAAGGACTATATAACCCCCATCTCATGGCTGAACTGCTGTCTGCATCTTAGTTTTAAGGTTTTGTTAAGATATTTAAGTTGTTTACTTAAAGTTGCTAGGGATACTTGTACCAATATAATTATACCTAATAAGTTTAAGGGACTTTATTCCCCTCAAGATTAATTCATTTCAGGGCCTTAATCTATTCCTGAGGAAAACCAGCTGATCCTGAAAGTGAATTTACCACATCTTTCCCTTTAATAGGTTTAAGAACATATAAAGCTAAGATTATTCCTGGGGCAGGCAGGAGTCAGGGTGGATGGCAAGGAAACACTTAGTAAAAGCTGGCTTGCTACACAGTGTCCTGACCTGTGCTTCTAAGGTAATCTCTTAATTTCTTGGGTGATTCACAAAGCTCTTGGTTTGATAAATTGCCCTTTTGATCTGTCACTTGGCTTTAACACCTATTTAACACAATTTCACACATTTCTTGTCTCCTAATTGAAAGGCCTCTTTGTAACAGTTTCTAGAAACAATTTCTTTCTTTCTACTCAAAGAATATTTATCCTATTCTACCTTCTATGCTAAGTTATACTCAGATTTGATTTAAATGAAAGCTCTCTGGTGGTACTAAGCACTGAAGCACTGACTGACAACAAAAACACCGAATTCTAAAATACACAGATTTATCAGCTTTAATCCAAAAAAATTCCCTTTTCCCCCCAAGATGTAGAAAATTTCTCAGCAGGTAAATACTTACAAATGCAGATTTCTTTCCAGCAGTAGCAATCCCTTTTGGTAGTCCTTCATTTCTCCACAGGGTCACCTCCACCTCAACTCCCCCCTCTTCAATCCCAAATCCTTCCCTCATTTTCTGTCACACTTTCTTCCTTTTCTAAATGACTGAGGAGGAAACTGCAAATCTTCTCTCTTCCTCCAGACTGACTACCTGCTCCTCTGATCCCATTCCTACCTATCTACTAAGCTCTCTTCCACTGCCTTCTCTTCCATCTGTCACATCCTTAACTTACTGCTTTCCACTGCTACTATTCCTGTGGCCTTCAAACATGAACTGGTTACACTTCTCCACAAAAAGACATCAGTTGATCCTACCCGTCCTTCCAGTTATTGGCCTAGCTCTGTCTTCCCCCTTGCTTCAAAACTACTTGAACGAGCAATTCATCACCACTGTCTTGACTTTCCTTTCAAGCCCTTCTGGATCCACTTTAATCTGGCTTTCATCCTCTACATTCCACAGAAACAACTCTTGCCAGTCTCCAGTGACTTGTTTCTCACCAAATCCAAAGGCCTTTGCTCAATTCTCATCCTTCTTTTTCTTCTGTCTTTGGCACTGTTGATCACCACCTTCTCCTTGATATCCTGTCCTCACTTGGATTTAGGGATTCTGTTCTGTCCTGGTTTTCTTCTCTCTCCCATTGCACTTTTAGTGCATGTTCTGTGGATCTTCATCTACTGCCATCCTGCTTTCAGTTGGTGTACCTCAGGGTTCTGTCTTGGGACATTTCCTTGTCTCCCTCTACACACAGACCCTTGGTACACTTATTTGCTCCCATGGTTTTCAGTACCATCTTTATGCTGATGACTCTCAGATCTACCTCTGCACCTGAAATCTCTCCAAAAATCCAGGCCCGGATCTCTGCCTGCTTATCCAACATTGCTGCCTGGATGTCTTACTGCTGTGTGAAACAGAAAATAGCTAAAACCAAACTCCTTATCTTTCTCCCTAAACCCAACTCCCTTTCCTTTCTTCTCTATTTCTATAGATAACAGTACACTTCTCCCGGTTCCCTGAGCTCGTAATCTTGTGGTTATCTTTGACTACTCTCTCTTTTTTTCTGCACACAACAGATAGCTAAAACCTGTCTCTTCTTTCTCTATAACACTGGCAAAATTCATCCCTTCCTTTCTACACACACTACCAAGACCATCATCCACTCACTAGTCACCTCCAATCTTGACTACTGTAACCTGCTCCTCACTAGTCTCCTTCTGAATCATCTTTCTCCCCTTCAAACTGTAAAAAGTTCAGCTGCATGACTTATCTTCTACCGGTGTCGCTATGCTCATGTAACCCCTCTTCTCAAAGTCACTTCACTGACTCCCTATCCATTTCTGCATCCAGTTCAAACTTCTCCTACATATACCTTGCAGCACCATACAAACAGTAAGTAGTAGAGGTAGTAGAGAACGATCTTCCAAAAACCTTTGAAGCTTTTCATAAGCATTCTATAGACTGGTATAAACCAATCTGAATTGCTGCTATAAGTGCTCTATAGTATGCAACAGCTACCCAACCTTCCCTTGGAGAACTCACTTGTCTTAGGCTAACCTTCCTCCTTTATTATGCACAGCTTGGTACCTTATATTGTCAGATAAGATCCTCTTCCCTGCTCTTTCACTAACTTATTGTATTCATATTTTACTTTCTGGAGCCGAGTTAATACATCCCTCCCTTTTGTCCTCATATACCTAGCCTTCAAGTCTGTGCTCTCTGCTTCAAGCTCAGATAGCTGGGCATCCCTCATCTTTATTTTATGACTACTGTGGTGTAGAAGGTCCCTCAGATCCCTTAGAGAGTGATAAAATGCAGGATTCAGCTTCAGTTAAGGGAAGTAAACAAGTGCACATGGCTCCTGGTTTCCATGGAAACCACAGACAGAGCAGATTAGAGGAGAGGAAAACATGCCCCTGCTGCAGTTCAGCTCAGCAATCAGGAGCTAAGGCTGGACACCTGTTGAAAGGAGTGGTCAGGTTAAACCCAGAAAACCAGAGATTTAAGAGAAGCTCATTAGGAAGGGAGCAAGCACATGAGCAAGCAGATCTGGAGGCAGATCTGGAAGCACATGGGGAAGCAGAGTTGGAAGGCCAGCTGAGAGCGCAGCCACGAGCCAAGCATTCACGAGAAACAGGGGATTTGCTTGAGAGTGAAGACACAGAGGAATTCATGGTAACAGAGGATTCTCTGACCTTTAACTCAGAAGGGGAAGTCAGCACAGGAGACGAGCAGAGAGTCCGTGCAAAGGAGCAAGGTACAAACAGCCCAGGTTTGTTGCCATGGGTAAAAGGCAGCTATAAGGGGAATGTACCAAGAAGGCAGACTTGTGTGCACGTAGAAACTCCAAGGCTTACAGCTGTAGTTGATCCTGGAAAGCAGAAGGAATCTCTAATAAGGAAGCCAAGAGGTAGGCTGAGTGACTGGTATAAAAGTAAAGCTGTTTTTAAGAAGTGCTCTGCTATTAACCCAGAAGGGTGGGGCTTTCCATGTGGTGAACACTGTGGCAATTACAAGCCGTGTGTAGCAGAAGGCTACGGGGAAAAGTCTATTGCTGAAGGAACAGGTGTGTGCTTGGAAACATCTTGTAAGCAATTGCAGACATTTCCAACTGAGAGTCAGTATGAACCGATGGAAACTGAGCCATCTGTAGAATATCTACCTATTGAGTCAATGGACTGTACAATGTCTGTGTCTGAGAAGATAAAACCTGTATAATAAGTTTAAGCTGTGCAGAGAGAGAGAGCTGCCAGTAGCAGCCAAAGGAAACAGCACCAAAGGTTTTGGAACAGAAGTGCTCTTTATGTTGGATTATAGTGATGCTGATATAAGAAGCTGTTTGAGTTATATTCTTATATTATTTCATGCCAGAAGTTGTATGGCTTTGTTCTTTATTTTCCATTTGTAAAACCGTTTGGGAAGGGGAATTAAAATCCTGTTATTTGCCTGAACACTCGAGCTCCACAACTCACCTTATTTCAAATAGTGAAAAAACTTCAACTCCCAGAAGGCAGTGCTTTCCCCAAGCACCATTTTACTAACTGAATAAGGAATCAGGCTGCTTAAATCCACAAGCTCAGGCTGTGGAGTAATAGCAACATTACAGGTTGGAGTAGTTTTGCGGATTTTGCATGGATTACAAAGGACATTTGTAAATGAAAAAAAGACATCACTACGTGGGCAAAGAAACTGCAGAGCAGAGGGACCCAGAATCGCCTGAGAACCGGTCAGTGGGATTAAAGGCAACTTTCTCAGTGCTGGACTCTGCACTGTGCCGAGGTAACGGTAGCTGGGCACAGGTGTGGGAGGATAATTAGGGAGAAAGGGAGCCACTAATCTGCTGCAGCAGGGAGCCATTGGAAAAAAAAAAAGAAAAAAGGAAAAGTTTTGTTTTTTTTTTGGTTTGTAGGACCGCACTTGGTGTGTTTTGTGTTTTTGTTTTCTTGCAGGAACAGTTGTTTCCATGATGGATCCACAAGAGTTGCTCAGGTGGATGTCAAGCCAGTGGGACAAACAATTGGAGCAGACATGCCATACCCAGGAACAGACTGCAGCTGCCATCTGTTCACAGCAGAAACCTCTTATGGAACTAATGGAGGCACTGCTCAAGAAACAAAGAGAGCCTGTACCCTCATTGAACCAGGGGGTAGGACTGCCTAATGATAGCACTATGGTGCTGGGACAGTTTACTTCAACTGACAACTTAGATGATTTCATAGAAGCGTTTGAACGCATTGCAGAGGCTATTAAGTTGCCTGAGGAGCAATGGGCGGTGAGATTCGCCATGTCGCTCTCAGATGAAGCCTTAGCAGCTTATAAGTCTATGCCTGCAACGCTTGCATCTAATTATAATGCAGTTAAGGAAGCTGTCAAAGACAGACTTGGTTTAACCCCTTTATTCTATAAGCGCATGTTCAGGGAGGCTAAGTTAAAGCCCAATGAAACCCCTAAAATGCTGTTCCATAGAATAAAAGGCTTAGCATTGAAGTGGCTTAGGCCAAGACAGAGGTCTCTAGAAGATGTACTGGATACAATTATACTAGAGCAGTATATGAATGCGGTACCAGCAGATGTAAAAACCTTTCTGATGCTCCAAAGTTGTAAAACTACGGAGGAAGCAGCTAATCTCTGAGAAGTATTTTGAAGCCGAATTGGCTAGGGCCTCAAAACCAGAAGCTCTGAAGGGGATAAAAACCTCCTGCTTTAAGAGATCAGAAAAGTTTATAAGGAATAAGTTACCTAATGACAATGTTGTACCTGTGATGAAAGGTAACTGTTTCAATTGTGGCGAATTGGAACATTATCGCAGGGATTGTGCGCTGCGCACAGCGCTAGTGTCTGGGAGTGTGAAACAAACACATGAGGGATTTGTACTGCAAGTACAAGTAGAAGGCGTTGAGGCCCAGGCACTGCTTGACTCCGGTGCTGACCAGAGCATGGTTTCCCAAAGGCTCTGGCAGGCCATCGAAGCCCACCTGCCCTCAGCACCGAGTCAAGCAGTGGGGCGGATCAAGATACAATGTGTACATGGGGCAGCCTCATACTACCCAGTGTATAACCTAGCAGTAAAAGGGCTGGGAGCAGAAAGACAGGTAAGGGTGGCCATAGTCCCAAAGCTCTTATACTACATAATCTTAGGGAGAGATTGGCCTTCATTCAGCCAAGGGATAGAAAAGGGCCTTGGGGAGAGAAAAGGCTTGGTATCTACCCGGTCTCAGGCCGGAACCTCTATTGCTAATGTTGACCCAGCAGAGGAGCTAGAAAGTTCATCCCAGGAGGGGGAGGACTCATCTGAGAGGGAGATTAGGAAAGGGAAGGCTGAGAGGAGGCAAGAAAGGTGGCATAGGACCAAAGGGAAGGCTGGATTAGAGGCCGGAGAGGGATTACCCTGGGTTCCGTCAGAACTTGTTAAAAAGTTCCCTTCCTTTCCCCAGGAACAGAGAGATGACCCTGCTTTGAAACGTGCCTTTGAATATGCACAAGAGGACAGGAACATCCTTCCTCGATTTCTTTTGGAGAAAGATGTGCTTTATCGGGAGAGTAACAACCCACATACAGGAGCTGTGAGAAAACAGTTAGTGGTGCCAACCACGTTTAAGGCCATAGTCATGCGGTTGGCCCACGATCATCCTATAAGAACATAAGATATGCCATACTGGGTCAGACCAAGGTCCATCAAGCCCAGTATTCTGTTTCCAACAGTGGCCAATCTAGGTCATATTTACCTAGGAGTTTTTCCCAAGAGACACAAGTTCCACAATGCTTGTACTGGGACAAGCATTGATATCTTCGGTCACTTCTTAATAATGGTTTATGGACCTTTCCTCCAGGAACTTGTCCAAACCTTTTTATAACCCAGCTACACTAACAGCCTTTACTACATCCTCCGGTAACAAATTCCAGAGTTTGATTACACGTTGAGTGAAAAAATATTTTCTTTTATTAGTCTTAAATAGTTTAACCTGTAGCTTCATTGCATGTCCCCTAGTCTTTCTATATTCTGATAAGGTAAACAATCGATCTACGTTTACCCGTTCCACCCCGTTCATTAATTTATAGACTTCTATCATATCTCCCCTCAGCAGTCTCTTTTCCAGGTTAAAGAGCTCTAACCTTTTTAGCCTTTCTTCATAGGAGTATCCTTCCATCCCCTTTACCATTTTGGTGGCTCTTCTCTGTACCTTTTCTAAAATCGCTATATCCTTTTTAAGATACGGTGACCAGAATTGCACACAATATTCAAGGTGCAGTCTCACCATGGAACGATATAGAGGCATTATAATATCTTTTGTTTTATTTTCCATTCCTTTCCTTATCATACCTAGCATTCTATTTGCTCTCTTGGCCGCCGCTGCACACTGGGCCGAGGGTTTTAATATGGTATCCACAATGACGCCTAAATCTTTTTCCTGGGTGGTGGTTCCTAATGTGGAACCTTGCATCGTGTAACCATAGTCTGGGTTGTTCTTCCCTAGGTGCATAACCTTGCACTTGTCCACATTAAATTTCATCTGCCATTTTGATGCCCAGTCTTCCAATTTATCAAGATCCTCTTGCAATTTTTCACAATCCTCTTGGGTTTTAACAACGTTAAATAGTTTTGTCTCATCTGCAAATTTGATAACCTCACTCGTTATTCCACTTTCCAGGTCATTTATGAATATGTCGAAAAGCAGCGGACCCAGCACAGATCCCTGGGGTACACCACTATTCACCTTTCTCCATTGGGAAAATTGGCCATTTAGCCCTACCCTCTGCTTTCTATCTTTTAACCAGTTCCTGATCCACAATAGTACACTGCCTCCTATCCCATGACTCTTTAGTTTTGCCAAATGTCTCTGATGAGGGACCTTGTCAAAGGCTTTCTGAAAGTCCAGATACACAATATCAACCGACTCACCTTTGTCCACCTGTTTATTCACTCCTTCAAAAAACATAACAGATTAGTAAGACAAGATCTTCCTTGTCTAAAGCCATGTTGGCTGTCTCCCATTAGGTTGTGACTATCTACATGCTGAGTAATTTTATTCTTTATGATGGTTTCTACCATTTTTCCCGGTACTGACGTCAGGCTCACCGGTCTGTAGTTTCCCGGATCACCCCTGGAACCCTTTTTAAAAACTGGTGTTACATTGGCGATCCTCCAATCTTCAGGTATTAGAGATGATTTTAATGATAGTACACAGATTACTGATAGCAGTTCTGCAATTTCATATTTCAGGTCTTTCAACACCCTTGGATGTATACCATCCGGCCCAGGTGATTTGCTACTCTTCAGTTTATCTAATAGTTGTAAGACATCTTCCCGATGTATCGATATTTCCTTCAATTCTTCCGCACCTTTAAATACCACTTCAGTCATGGGTAACATCCCTACATCTTCCTAAGTAAAGACTGAAGCAAAGAATTCATTCAGTCTCTCCGCTATCGCCTTGTCGCCTCTTAGTGCTCCTTTAACCCCTTTATCATCTAATGGACCAACTGACTCTCTCACAAGTTTTTTGCTACGAATGTACTTGAAAAGGTCTTTATTTCGCGTTTTTGCTTCCGCAGCAAGCTTCTTCTCAAATTCTCTTTTCCTGCCTTATCAATGCCTTGCATTTGACTTGCCAGTGCTTGTGCTGTATCCCAGGTTTTGTCGTTTGGCTCTTTTTTCCATTTCCTGAAAGATGCTTTTTTGGCAACAGCCTTTCTGACCTCACCTTTAATCCATGCTGGCAGTTTTTTGGACTTCCTTCCACTTTTCTTAAAGCGTGGAATACAGCTGGTCTGGGCTTCCAAGATAGTATTTTTCAACAACACCCAAGCTTGATGTACGTCTTTAACCTTCGCAACTGCTCCTTTTAGTTTTTTCTTAACTGTTTTCCTCATTTTATCATAGTCTTCCTTTCGAAAGTTAAAAGCTAGTACTGTGGATTTCCTTACTATCCCTCCTCCACTAATTAAATCAAAGGCGATCATGCTATGATCACTATTGCCAAGTGGCCCCAACACCCTTATCTCTTGCACTAGATCTGGTGTTCCACTAAGGACTAGGTCTAATATGGCTTCCCCTCTGGTCGGTTCATGAACCAACTGCTCCAAGAAGCAGTCATTTATTTCATCTAGGATCTTTATCTCCCTAGCATGTCCTGACGTGACACTGACCCAGTCGATACCGGGGTAATTGAAGTCACCCATTATTATTACTGCGCTGTAACTTTTGTTAGCTTCCTTGATTTCTTTGAGCATTTCATCATCCATTTGGTCATTCTGGCCAGGTGCTTGATAGTACACCCCCACTGCCATCGCCTTCCCCCTTTTATATGGAATTTCAATCCATATAGATTCTACAGCAGATTTTGTTTCCTGCAAAACTTTAATCCTTTCTGAGTCAATGCCCTCTCTAACATAGAGCGCAACCCCTCCACCAATTTGATCCGCTCTATCATTACGATATAGTTTGTACCCAGGTATCACAGTGTCCCACTGGTTGTTCTACTTCCACCATGTCTGATATTCCAATCATATCTAACCTTTCATTTAGTGCTATATATTCTAACTCTCCCATCTTATTCTTTAGACTTCTAGCATTTGCATACAAGCATTTTAGAGAATGTATTTTATTCATGTTAATTTGGCTATTGTTAGACATGGGTAAATTGGGATCTTTAAGCTCTGTCTGCTCCACACTTGAGGGCATTTGGGCTACTTTACTCTTTTGTGGAACCTCTCTGCTTTTGGTAGTATCCTTCAAGGATACATTCTTCCGAACCATCCGCTCTTGGGTGACTGTCGGCTTTCCCCTAATATCTAGTTTAAAAGCTGCTCTATCTCCTTTTTAAAGGTTAATGCCAGCAGCCTGGTTCCATCCTGGTTAAGGTGAAGCCCATCCCTTCGGAAGAGCCCCTCCTTTCCCCGGAATGTTCCCCAGTTCCTAACAAATCCAAAACCCTCATTTCTGCACCATTGTCTCATCCACGCATTGAGACTCCGGAGCTCTGCCTGCCTTTTGGGTCCTGCGCGTGGAACAGGAAGCATTTCGGAGAATGCTACCCTGGAGGTTCTGGATTTCAACTTCCTACCTAAAAGCCTAAATTTTGCCTCCAGAATCTCCCTACCACATTTTCCTATGTCATTGGTACCGACATGTACCAAGACAGCAGACTCCTCCCCAGCACTATCTAAGACCTTATCTAGGTGGCGCGTGAGGTCCGCTACCTTCGCACCAGGCAGGCATGTTACCAGGCGATCCTCACGTCTACCAGCCACCCAGCTATCTACATGCCTAATGATCGAATCACCAACTATAACGGCTGTCCTAACCCTTCCCTCATGGGCACATGTCCCTGGAGAAACTTCCTCGGTGCGAGAGGGTTTTACGTCACTTGGAGGACAGGTCCTAGTTACAGGATCACTTCCTGCCACACCAGGGTGATGCTCTCCTGTCACGTGACCTCTCTCCTCCATGGCAACAGGGGTGCTGCCAGACTGGAGGTGGGACTTCAGGACTATATCCCTGTAGGTCTCGTCTATGTACCTCTCTGTCTGTCTTATGTTTTCCAAGTCTGCTACTTTAGCCTCTAGAGAACGGACTTGTTCCCTGAGAGAAAAGAGCTCCTTGCACCTAGTGCACACGTTAAGACCTCTCACCAACTGGGAGAAAATCATACATGTGATGCTCAATGCAAAAGACTGGAAAGCCCCCATCCCGCTGCTGGACTGCTGTCTGCATCTTAGTTTTAAGTTTGTGTCTAGATCTTTAAGTTCTTACTTACTAGGGGTTGCTATGGGTATTTATACCAATAAAACTGTACCTAATGCGTTTAATATACCTTGTTCACCTGAAGCTTAATTAATCTCAGGTCCTTAGTGTATGACTGATTTGGGTAATGAGCTTCACCTGAAAGCACCTCCTGTCTTTTAAGATGTGTAAGTACCTATAAAGCTATGATTATCCGAGGGGAGGGAGGGAAATAACACTTATTAAAAGAGGGCTGCTACACACTACCCTGTCTTGTGCTGCTGAGGTAAGCTAAATTCTGATTTGATTTAAATTATAGCTCTTAGCTGCTGCTAGGCTCTAACTTCTTATGAAATTTAAAACTACAAGCTCTCTGCTGGGTACTAAATTTAACCAGAAAGCTCTCTTCTGTGTGTTAAATTTAAACTAAAAGTACTTTGCTGTTACTTGGCCCTGAGTGACTATTAAATTTAAACTACAAGCTCTCTGCTGGGTATGAAATGTAACCAGAAAGCTCTCCTCTGTTTTAAATTCAAACTTTAATTGCTGCTACTAGGCCCCAACTGATCCAACAAAACACAGTGGGTTCACAGATTAAGTAGCTTTAATACAAAGAATTCTTTTTAGAAAATTACCAGAAGTATATACTCACAGTTGCAGATTTCTCTCCAGAAGTAACAGTCCCCCCTTTCTAGTCCTTTCTAGGTGGCCACAAGGGGATCCAGGGGACATGGGACCAAATCTTGGCCTGTTTTTACTGGCCAGGGGTCTTTGAAGAGACCACTCGCCACTGTGAGTCATGTCCCATGTGTCAACGGGTTACTGCCTCTAAACCGAAGGCTGTACCCTTAATATCCATACCGATCTGCCGGATGGTGATGGATAGTATAGGACCCCTAGTAAAGACTCCCTGGGGCGTACCCCAGTTTCTCAGAGATTGGAGGAACCGGTTAAAAAGAATGTCCCAAATCTCCCTAGAGAATCTGCAGGCTAGTCAGGTTCGTCAAAAACAGTATTATGATAGAGGAAAGAAACCTCGCCAACTCGAGGTGGGGAATAAGGTGATAATATTGGTGGCTGATGTGGGACCCAATTTTGAGTCTCATTGGAAGGGCCCATGTACAGTTTTAAAGAAGGTAGGTCCTGTCTCTTACACTGTAGAGAATGATAAAGTGCGCCGCCAAACATACCATGTGAATGTCTTAAAACCATGGTTAGAGAGGTCAGCAACAGTGAGGTTAGCTACTCTAGAAAAACACGTGAACCCAGTATCAAGGATTACGTGCTGTCCGTTAAAATATACGGCAGCCCGTAATATCTTAAGTGGGGGAGGGGGGATATGTGGTGTAGAAGGTCCCTGAGATCCCTTATAGAGTGATAAAATGCAGGATTCAGCTTCAGTTAAGGGAAGTAAACAAGTGCACATGGCTCCTGGTTTCCAGGGAAACCACAGACAGAGCAGATTAGAGGAGAGGAAAACACGCCCCTGCTGCAGTTCAGCTCAGCAATCACGAGCTAAGGTTGGACACCTGTTGAAAGGAGTGGTCAGGTTAAACCCAGAAAACCAGAGATTTAAGAGAAGCTCATTAGGAAAGGAGCAAGCACATGAGCAAGCAGATCTGGAAGCAGATCTGGAAGCACATGGGGAAGCAGAGTTGGAAGGCCAGCTGAGAGCGCAGCCACGAGCCAAGCAGTCACGAGAAACAGAGGATTTGCTTGAGAGTGAAGACACAGAGGA
This sequence comes from Ichthyophis bannanicus, assembly GCA_033557465.1. NCBI lineage: Eukaryota > Metazoa > Chordata > Amphibia > Gymnophiona > Ichthyophiidae > Ichthyophis > Ichthyophis bannanicus. The sequence continues at coordinate 1,648,250,600 of CM066032.1, forward strand.
ATTCATGGTAACAGAGGATTCTCTGACCTTTAACTCAGAAGGGGAAGTCAGCACAGGAGACGAGCAGAGAGTCCATGCAAAGGAGCAAGGTACAAACAGCCCAGGTTTGTTGCCATGGGTAAAAGGCAGCTATAAGAGGAATGTACCAAGAAGGCAGACTTGTGTGCACGTAGAAACTCCAAGGCTTACAGCTGTAGCTGATCCTGGAAAGCAGAAGGAATCTCTAATAAGGAAGCCAAGAGGTAGGCTGAGTGACTGGTATAAAAGTAAAGCTGTTTTTAAGAAGTGCTCTGCTATTAACCCAAAAGGGTGGGGCTTTCCATGTGGTGACCACTGTGGCAATTACAAGCCATGTGTAGCAGAAGGCTACGGGAAAAAGTCTATTGCTGAAGGAACAGGTGTGTGCTTGGAAACACCTTGTAAGCAATTGCAGACATTTCTAACTGAGAGTCAGTATGAACCGATGGAAACTGAGCCATCTGTAGAATATCTGCCTATTGAGTCAATGGACTGTACAATGTCTGTGTCTGAGAAGACAAAACCTGTATAAGAAGTTTAAGCTGTGCAGAGAGAGAGAGAGCTGCCGGTAGCAGCCAAAGGAAACAGCACCAAAGGTTTTGGAACAGAAGTGCTCTTTATGTTGGATTATAGTGATGCTGATATAAGAAGCTGTTTGAGTTATATTCTTATATTATTTCATGCCAGAAGTTGTATGGCTTTGTTCTTTATTTTCCATTTGTAAAACCGTTTGGGAAGGGGAATTAAAATCCTGCTATTTGCCTGAACACTCGAGCTCCACAACTCACCTTATTTCAAATAGTGAAAAAACGTCAACTCCCAGAAGGCAGTGCTTTCCCCAAGCACCATTTTACTAACTGAATAAGGAATCAGGCTGCTTAAATCCACAAGCTCCGGATGTGGAGTAATAGCAACATTACACTACCAAGATTGATAAATTCCCCTCTTATGAATGCTTTAATGGCCTCCCATATAGTAATTGGGGAGACACTGTCTGACGTATTTGAAAATATTCATTACAATTCTTTTTACTGCTTGCTGTTGAATATACCATCTGTTCAATCCAATGACATTTGAATTTCTCAGCTTCCTTCCTAGACTGATGGGTTTCCTTCAACATCATAATGGAAGGGCACAACTTCCTCAAATACTGCATCATTTCCCTTTTTATTGGGTGCTTTAGCCCATGTACATTAAAGGACACCAATGGAACATTGAACAATCAACCCTCTGCCAACCTCTGGCATCCCATCCACACCAAAACCCTCACTCTGCCCTCATTCATTCACCTCTCAACTTCAAAATATACTCTCTCTTCACAATCACAACATCACACACCCTACCTCAGCACAGCATTCCATACAGTATCCATTGACCTGACATGCTATAAAATTTCAAGCCTAGCTCATCAGTTACCATTTGACTCAGCACTTTAACCATCACCACCATTCTTAGGCAAGGCACCCTATATAAAAAGTACAAAAATAAAAAACAAGAAAAAGAGGAAAAAGAGGAAAGAAATAAGATAACCAAAAGGGACAGGAAGAACATATAAACCAATGGTCAACTGCAGTATCCAGGCAGTGAAAATCGAAAAAACATTCAGCAACAGAACCATCTTTCAAATTGTCTGTGGCTTTGAAGGTAACGCTCGTCACTCACCATAATGAAGGATGGAGAAACTGGATCAACCAAAAATTGTCCAAAAATCCACTATTAGCCAACTGCAGAATCCAAACACTAAGAACATTCTTGAAATGTTGAGGGTCACTAAGGGTGTCATCCGCAGAACCGACTGTCACTTCTAGGACAGTACTTAGCCGCTGACATCAAGTCATGGGCACTCCTCAATGTTTGCAGTTGCTCTACCGTATGGAAGGTCTTGGTTTTATTGTTTTCATATTAGCGAGATAGACAAGCCAAAAGTGCATACCCATTTCCCTCAGCTGAAGCTTTAAGTAACATTTTCTTCCCCCTCACCACAGTGGTTTTAGTACAATCAGATACAATCAGAACTTTTGTTCTTTCATACAGTAAACTGCTTTTTGCCCAAGCCGCAGTTAAGATTTGTAGCATTTGTTCACACCTCAAAAGCCTAAATGCTACTCCTGAACGCTACTGACCAGGGCGTTCGCACATCCACAGACACAAGAGAAGGACTACAATGTGCCTTATCGATTTCCAAGTCCTTAGCAAACCATCTCCCCAAAAATGCAATCATATCAGAGCCTTTGGTTCCTTCCTTATGGCTCAAGATGCATAAATTACTCTGATTATTTCAATTATAAAGATCTTCAATCTCTCGCTCTAACCCCTCAATTCTACACAACCACGCTTGCATCTGCCCTGCAGCCTCCATTACATGCTTGACTTGTTTTTCGACTTTATCAAGTCTCTGCTGAATGTTGGTGACTATATCAGTGAATTCAGCAACCTCTGATCTATTCTCATATTTTATTCATAATATGCAGTTATTAATTCTCTCAAGCTCTTCAATCCCACCAAAACAGAAGCTGATTCTGCTTGATCTGCTTTTCTGCCCACCATTTTTTCAGGCATTGGAGGATCATGTTCTGATTTTTTAATGCCAGAAGTGACCATTTAAACTGTTTCATTCTTTGGAGGCTGAAGCTTAGCTTTGGACATCATGCACAATGCCTCCACATGTAAACTTAAAAATAGAAGGAAAAGGAACTGGGCACCAACCAATTTTCTCCAAGGATAACAGGAGCTGCAGCACCCGACAAATTTGCTTTCAATCTATGAACCAATGTGGAAACTTAGGAACCAGTGGCTGAGACCTTTCACCCTCCAATCCTCTATTGTCTCAACCAAAGCTTGAAGGCAGAGAAGAAAGGGGCATCCCCTAAGAGGTCTGTGTGGCCTAATTTACTATTTTCCATTCTATTCCCATGGGAAAAGAATGCTTGGTAAATTACGCCACCTAACGCATCACTACATAGCAGTAGCAGATGCCAGCAGCCCTTCTTTCCCAAGTGTGCTGTCAGCAGCATGCCAGTCCCCTTTGCCGCTTCCCCCTCTTGATAAATGAACCAAAGAGGTAAATCATTTTGGTACAGTCCTTATCCTAGGCATCTGTAAACCAATTCTAGGCACTTTTGTCTGTGTTTTGGAACTCAGTGATTGGTTTTCCTTCTTTCTTTGAACTGCTGATCCAAAATGATATCCCCACAGCCTGGCACTCATCACTCCTATTCCTCACCCTTCAACCCTGTGCTCCAGTTCAAAATTAGTAAATCTCAGGCCCTCATGTTCCTCTTCCCTACCCACTCTTAATTCAAATTGTAGAAACCCCTTCACAACCCTGAAATCCCTCTCCTACGCCCACAATATCGCTTAAAAAATCTCCCTCCAACATCCATCCTACTTTTCACCTCTACAGCGTCTACAAAGTTTCTAAAGCTGAATCATCAGGAGAATCCAGTCTTAGCTCATAGTGGCCTGGTACTCAGCATTTTTCTGATACTGGGCATTGCCAGAGCAGCACTGGAGGCCAGGCAAGTAGAAGGTAACAGTAAGTCTTTCTGCCTGCTTGACTGTGGGAACATTTGAAGGCTTCTTAGGGCAGTTGAGGGGCTGCAGGGCGGATTTATTTTAATTGAAATCAGGACAGATCATGAGGGGCTTGGAGAGCAATAGCTTTAAGATGACATCTGTGTGTGGGAGGGGGAAGGGCAGGAGTCCAGTGTTCACTAATATTAAATTGCTGGCTTGGGATGGATTCTAAAATGGAGAATCTGGCTAGTTATGATTTTCAGTGCTAATCAGCTAAATTTAGGTGTCTTTTTAAAGTTGAAATCCTGGGCATCAAGTTTCTTGTGAAAACTCACCTAAATCTAGATGATATCTAAAATGTAGCTGCTTAGACTGGGCACTTCGCTTTCTTTAAAATACAAGCAAGAGATAATATAGTTACTGCTGTTTTACTTACTCTAGTATACCATATTGATTCATCATCTCTTTGATATTGTCCTTATATTGAAAATATTCTCCCATGTTTTCTTCAAGATCAATTGATTGAAGAAGTGGCGTATTAACAAAACCAGGGCAAATGGTGTTTATTCGCACTTTATACTCTCCAATATCTGCAATAGCCTAAAAACAATTAAAACATGCAAATGAAGGACTAGGTTTTTGATAATTATAAAAAATGCACAACAAAAAAACAAATACAGTTGTGGTCAACATTACTGGCACCCTTGCATTTTACGTATGTTGTGTACAATATCTTGAGAAATAATTTGAAATATTAAAATGATGACATACAGTTGGAATATGTTCAAAAGTATGCAACAAAAAAAAAATGACTATGCAACTTAGACATAATAATTTCTGAGAAAAAAACAAAATATGACCCAGACAGTAATGACACCCTTCACTAATACAGTGGAACCTCGGTTTTTGTGATTAATCCGTTCAAAAAAGTCTAAAACCGAATGTATGAAAACTGAAGCAATATTTCCCATAAGAAATAATGTAAATCCAATTAATCTGTTCCAGACACCCAAAAATATTAACAGAAAACAATGAGAAAAATATAAATGACTAATGAATTGGATAAACAAACATTTAACATCACTTACCTTTATTGAAGACTCTTGTTGGCATATGGAAGACAGTCAATCAGCAAGAGAATCAAAATAAAGAAAATCCCACTTCTGGCCACAAGATGGTGCGCCATTTTCAACTGTACGAAAACTGAGACAAATGTACGAAAACTGGAACAAAATCTCAATGAAAAAAGTCAACGAAAACAGAATCGTACGAAAACTAGGGCATACAAAACCCAAGGTTTGACTGTATTTGGTTGCACAACCCTTCAAACGTTTCTTGTAGCCATCTATAAGTTTCTTATATCTGTCTGCTGGTAGTTTCTTCCACTATTCAACTGTGATTTGTTTCAGCTCATGAATGTTTCCAGGATTCCTTTTATTAATGGCAGATTTCAGCTCTTTCCAAAGATTCTCGATTGGATTGACATCACAACATATTGCTGATCAGTTTAAAACAGTCCATTTGTTCCCTTTTAGCCATTCTTTTGAACTTTTGGATGTATGTTCTGGGTCTTTGTCCTGCTGGAGGACCCATGACCTTCAATCCAGACCTAGCTTTCTGACATTAGGTAGCTCATTTTGCTACAAAATACCTTGGAAGTCCACTGACTTCATGATTCCTTTAATACGTTCCAGGCCTCCAGTTCCTCAGGCAGCAAAACAGCCCCACAACAGTATGGAACCTTCACCATATTTAAATGTATGAAGTGTGGGTTTTTTCCCTAATAAGCTTCATTTCTTTGCCTGTAAATGTATCGTTGGTCTACAATGACAAAGGGGTTTGGGTAAAGATCAGGTATGCCTTTTTAATATCTGTCTTTGAGCAGTGAGGTCCTCCTTGGCCTTTGCTCATGAAGTCCTTCTTTATTTAATGCACAGCGTATGGTGCGGGTTGAAAGCACCACTCCAGATTGCTCCAGGTCAGTCTTAAGCTCTTTGGATATTGTACGTGGTGTTTTTCCAACAGTTCGTGCTAGCCTTCGAAGACTTCTTGGATTATTTTTCCTCTTCCCACCACGTCCTGGGAGTTTGACAGTTCCATCAGCAGAAAACTTAACATTGCGAACTGAAGCAACAGGAATCTCAAGGTCTTTGATGATGACCTTGTATCACTTTGAAGTTTGATATTTGGCGATATAGGCTTTTTTGATGGTCTCAGGCAGCTCTCCTGTCTTCACCATTGTGAAAACGGAACAGGTAGTGAATGTGGCCCTTTTAAACATTAGAACCAACATTCATTGGTTGATTCAAGTCATGTGAGTACTGACAACTGATCACAGGTAAGTCTAACTTTATTGCAATGGCAATGTGGTTCTTCTGTTCAAACTGTTTTGAATTGTTTATAAGGGTGCCAATAATCATCTTCTATAGTGACAAAAAGACCCCAAGGATTCACTACTATAAATATTCTACTACAAGAATAAAACATACCCTATATTATTAATCATAACACCTGAGGTGCTATGATAATACAGGGCATGGTTTTCACTTCTGTAGTAGAATAACCATATTCTGGCAACGTCCCAGTTGACAGGAACCAAACAACTGCTCTGTATTGCAACTAGAAAGTATCCAGCCAAAATGGCTAACTTGTTATTACACGTAGTGCTTAGCACTAATTAGAAAAAAAGTTAGAATAGTGGCAAGAAGGTCTCAGAAGAACCGGGCATTCAGTGACCATTTAGATTTTGGTCAAAGAAAATTATAGCCCACCATACATCAACGACCTTCTATATAGCCACCAGCCACCCTAAAGTTCAATTTAAATTATTTGTATACATCCTTTTTGTTAAATATGCATAGAAAAGAAGCTTAACTTGAAAATTAACAATTTCTGGTCTGTTGCTCCCAACGCTCCACAGCGCGCTAAACAATGCGTTTCTCCATATGCGGTTTCCTCAGGGGAAAACAGAGGCACCTAGGCACAAGCGATGTTACTCCCCAGAAGCTTGTTTTTTTTTTATACTGCTGACCCCTCACCAGCAGTTAAAAAAAAAAAAAAGCAAGCTTCACCAAGGGATGGGCTTCATCAAGGGATGGGCTTCACCTTAACCGGGATGGAACCAGGCTGCTGGAATTAACCTTTAAAAAGGAGATAGAGCAGCTTTTAAACTAGATATTAGGGGAAAGCCGACAGTCGCCCAAGAGCGGATGGTTCGGAAGAATGTATCCTTGAAGGATACTACCAAAAGCAGAGAGGTTCCACAAAAGAGTAAAGTAGCCCAAATGCCCTCAAGTATGGAGCAGACAGAGCTTAAATATCCCAATTTACCCATGTCTAACAATAGCCAAATTAACATGAATAAAATACATTCTCTAAAATGCTTGTATGCAAATGCTAGAAGTCTAAAGAATAAGATGGGAGAGTTAGAATATATAGCACTAAATGAAAGGTTAGATATGATTGGAATATCAGAGACATGGTGGAAAGAGGACAACCAGTGGGACACTGATACCTGGATACAAACTATATTGTAATGATAGAGCTGATCAAATTGGTGGAGGGGTTGCGCTCTATGTTAGAGAGGGCATTGACTCAGAAAGGATCAAAGTTTTGCAGGAAACAAAATCTGCTGTAGAATCTATATGGATTGAAATTCCATATAAAAGGGGGAAGGTGATGGCAGTGGGGGTGTACTATCGAGCACCTGGCCAGAATGACCAAGTGGATGATGAAATGCTCAAAGAAATCAAGGAAGCTAACAAAAGTTACAGCGCAGTAATAATAATGGGTGATTTCAATTACCCCGGTATCGACTGGGTCAGTGTCACGTCAGGACATGCTAGGGAGATAAAGATCCTAGATGAAATAAATGACTGCTTCTTGGAGCAGCTGGTTCATGAACCGACCAGAGGGGAAGCCATATTAGACCTAGTCCTTAGTGGAACACCAGATCTAGTGCAAGAGATAAGGGTGTTGGGGCCACTTGGCAATAGTGATCATAGCATGATCGCCTTTGATTTAATTAGTGGAGGAGGGATAGTAAGGAAATCCACAGTACTAGCTTTTAACTTTCGAAAGGAAGACTATGATAAAATGAGGAAAACAGTTAAGAAAAAACTAAAAGGAGCAGTTGCGAAGGTTAAAGACGTACATCAAGCTTGGGTGTTGAAAAATACTATCTTGGAAGCCCAGACCAGCTGTATTCCACGCTTTAAGAAAAGTGGAAGGAAGTCCAAAAAACTGCCAGCATGGTTTAAAGGTGAGGTCAGAGAGGTTGTTGCCAAAAAAGCATCTTTCAGGAAATGGAAAAAAGAGCCAAACGACGAAACCTGGAAACAGCACAAGCACTGGCAAGTCAAATGCAAGGCATTGATAAGGCAGGCAAAGAGAGAATTTGAGAAGAAGCTTGCTGCGGAAGCAAAAACGCGAAATAAAGACCTTTTCAAGTACATTCGTAGCAAAAAACCTGTGAGAGAGTCAGTTGGTCCATTAGATGATAAAGTGGTTAAAGGAGCACTAAGAGGCGACAGCGGAGAGACTGAATGAATTCTTTGCTTCGGTCTTTACTGAGGAAGATGTAGGGATGATACCCATGACTGAAGTGGTATTTAAAGGTGCGGAAGAATTGAAGGAAATATCGATACATCGGGAAGATGTCTTACAACTATTAGATAAACTGAAGAGTAGCAAATCACCTGGGCCGGATGGTATACATCCAAGGGTGTTGAAAGAACTGAAATATGAGATTGCAGAACTGCTATCAGTAATCTGTGAACTATCATTAAAATCATCTCTAATACCTGAAGATTGGAGGATCGCCAATGTAACACCAATTTTTAAAAAGGGTTCCAGGGGTGATCCGGGAAACTACAGACCGGTGAGCCTGACGTCAGTACCGGGAAAAATGGTAGAAACCATCATAAAGAATAAAATTACTCAGCATGTAGATAGTCACAACCTAATGGGAGGCAGCCAACATGGCTTTAGACAAGGAAGATCTTGTCTTACTAATCTGTTATGTTTTTTTGAAGGAGTGAATAAACAGGTGGACAAAGGTGAGTCGGTTGATATTGTGTACCTGGACTTTCAGAAAGCCTTTGACAAGGTCCCTCAGAGACTTTTGGCAAATCTAAAGAGTCATGGGATAGGAGGCAATGTACTATTGTGGATCAGGAACTGGTTAAAGATAGAAAGCAGAGGGTAGGGCTAAATGGCCAATTTTCCCAATGGAGAAAGGTGAATAGTGGTGTACCCCAGGGATCTGTGCTGGGTCCGCTGCTTTTTGACATATTCATAAATGACCTGGAAAGTGGAATAACGAGTGAGGTTATCAAATTTGCAGATGACACAAAACTATTTAAAGTTGTTAAAACCCAAGAGGATTGTGAAAACTTGCAAGAGGATCTTGATAAATTGGAAGACTGGGCATCAAAATGGGAGATGAAATTTAATGTGGACAAGTGCAAGGTTATGCACCTAGGGAAGAACAACCCAAACTATGGTTACACGATGCAAGGTTCCACATTAGGAACCACCACCCAGGAAAAAGATTTAGGCGTCATTGTGGATACCATGTTAAAACCCTCGGCCCAGTGTGCAGCAGCGGCCAAGAGAGCAAATAGAATGCTAGGTATGATAAGGAAAGGAATGGAAAATAAAACAAAAGATATTATAATGCCTCTATATCGTCCCATGGTGAGACCGCACCTTGAATATTGTGTGCAATTCTGGTCGCCGTATCTTAAAAAGGATATAGCGATTTTAGAAAAGGTACAGAGAAGAGCCACCAAAATGGTAAAGGGGATGGAAGGATACTCCTATGAAGAAAGGCTAAAAATGTTAGGGCTCTTTAAGCTGGAAAAGAGACGGCTGAGGGGAGATATGATAGAAGTCTATAAATTAATGAACGGAGTGGAACGGGTAAACGTAGATCGATTGTTTACCTTATCAGAATATAGAAAGACTAGGGGACATGCAATGAAGCTACAGGGTAAACTATTTAAGACTAATAAAAGAAAATATTTTTTCACTCAACGTGTAATCAAACTCTGGAATTTGTTACCGGAGGATGTAGTAAAGGCTGTTAGTGTAGCTGGGTTTAAAAAAGGTTTGGACAAGTTCCTGGAGGAAAGGTCCATAAACCATTATTAAGAAGTGACCGAAGATATCAATGCTTGACCCAGTACAAGCATTGTGGAACTTGTGTCTCTTGGGGAAACTGCTAGGTACATGTGACCTAGATTGGCCACTGTTGGAAACAGAATACTGGGCTTGATGGACCTTGGTCTGACCCAGTATGGCATATCTTATGTTCTTATGTGCCTAGGTGCCTCTGTTTTCCCCTGAGGAAACCGCATATGGAGAAACGCATTGTTTAGCGCGCTGTGGAGCGTCGGGAGCAACAGACCAGAAGTTGTTAATTTTCAAGTTAAGCTTCTTTTCTACGCATATTTAACAAAAAGGATGTATAAAAATAATTTAAATTGAACTTTAGGGTGGCTGGTGGCTATATAGAAGGTCGTTGATGTATGGTGGGCTATAATTTTCTTTGACCGAAATCTAAATGGTCACTGAATGCCCGGTTTTTCTGAGACCTTCTTGCCACTATTCTACCTTTTTTCTAATTAGTGCTAAGCACTACGTGTAATAACAAGTTAGCCATTTTGGCTGGATACTTTCTAGTTGCAATACAGAGCAGTTGTTTGGTTCCTGTATTTGAGCTCTGTGCAGAACGGCCATAGTTTATGTTGTGAACGTCCCAGTTTATACTATTTTCTACTATTTTCTTTAATTGGTCTTGTTTTATTTGATTCTTTTATGTGTCAAATATATGGGCATATACAGGGTGGCCCAAAAAAGTGAGAACATCTCGTAAATTAAAAGCTTAGTTTACTTATTTATCTTTTTAGCTATATAATATCTTTATTCTGACAATTTCCGGTTGCCATCTTTGTTTTTTTAATTTGTCAATCGTTTATATCTGTCTTTTTGACTTTTTAAATAACCTATATGCTACGAGATGTTCTCATTTTTTTGGGCCACCCTGTATAGTCCAAACCCATTTCACTGGCCACTTTTTTTTTTGGAGATATTGGACATTACGGGGTTGAACTGCAAGAGTGCCAATTAGGTTGATCACAACTGTATGAAGGCAGAATGATTTTCATAATTTAAATCACTTCAATCAGTAATCATACACTTGACACTGCATGATATTTAGAAACTTTATCACTTTTACCCTGTTTAAACAAAAAAACGAATATGTTTTAACATTTACCTACTATAAATAGCAGGCTGAATTATGCTTTGTGTCCATGGAATTTATATTTGAAAATCTGGTCAGTGCTTGCAATATAGATACAAAAATACATGACAGCAGATGCACACACAGATGCACAGTACATCCTGGAGAGTATGCTTTGAGATGTAAAAATGCAATCTCTATACTTTCCCTGACTTCCTTAACCTGTCCCCATTCCCTTTTTATGTGGCTAATGGACACAGGCATGAAAGGTATGCCTACATTTATCTGCACGGGGAGGGGGGGGGGGTGTTACAGTCTATAATACATATTTTATCTGGGTGAAGACATTTACTGACATAAAACTCATTGTTTCCTCAAATGTCTCATAACACACACGACTGTTAGGCTGCCTCAGGTACAAAATTAGATAGCAAGTCATCTAGGGACAAGATAAATACCTACTGTACCTGAATATAACATGTCTTGAGTTGCTACTGAAAAAAAAGGCATCAGCTTAATTCAGAATGATACAGTTTGTTCTGTATAATGCAAAATATAAAGATAGCACTGTAGAGCTGGTACTTGTGGCCTGTTTGCAATATGGCTTCCTGTTACAAGATGGAACTCTTTTCTGCTGTTCAAGCATCAAATCTGCAGATCAAGCAATTCTGCCATAGTTATGAGCTATAAAATAGGGCTATTTTTTCAAGCCATGGCTACATGCAAGAGAACTCGCTGCTGAGGCCTGTTCTCATCCAGAGACTGTACTCCTGTCCTAGCATTTGCAACAATATATGAATCTGCTTACCAGCATCCTTCTCTCACCATGGACCTTTGTTTGGAAAACGACCACCTGACAACTGTTACCTGATTCCCTGAAGATGCCATACAGTTGCTGAGACCAGCCAATCCTCATGCTGTGACAAGAAAGTCAGGACAAAGAATTACACGGTGGGCATGGAGGGACGCAGTCTACTTTAGAGACACTTTGGCAAAGGCTTTTTGGGGATTTTTAGAGACACTGTGTGCTTGGTCTCTTCTTTGTTGTTGTTAAGTGCCGCTGAGTCGGAGTCGACTCATGGCGACTCTCTGGATAGCTATCCTAAATTGTGTTCGGTCTTCAGTCAGGCGGCTCATTGTTGACAGACTGGTACCCATAGCTGCTGTTATTGTATCGATCCATCTCATTGCTGGCCTTTCTCTTTTGCGCTGACCTATCTTGCCAAGCATGATGTCTTTCTCTAATGATCTCTCTTCGCATGATGTGTCCAAAGTATAAAAGTCGAAGTCTTGTCATCTGAGCTTCTAAAGAAAGCTTAGGTTTGATCTACTCTAGTACAGACTGGTTTGTTCTTCGGGCAGTCCATGGTATACCCAGTATTCGCCTCCAGCACCATAATTCAAAGGCATCAATTTTCTTCCTGTCTATCTTTTTCACTGTCCAGCTTTCACATCCATATGATGTTATTGAAAATACCATGGCTTGAACAAGTCAAATCTTTGTATGGAGAGAGACATCTCTGCTCTTGAGAATCTTATCTAGGTCTTTCATAGCCATTCTGCAAAGAGCAATGTGTTGTCTGATTTCTTGACTGCTTGTTGCTTCTTTATTGACAGTTGATCCAAGTAGGTTAAAGTTGTTCACAATTTCAATTTCTTCTCCTTCAATGATGGACCTGTTGATTATGCCAGTTGTCATGATCTTTTCTTTACATTAAGGTGCAGGCCCATTTTGAGACTATGTTCTTTGATTGTGAGAAGCAAATTTTTCAGATCATCTTCACTTTCAGCCAGTAATGTGGTATCAGCATAGCGAAGGTTGCTGATGAATCTTCCACCAATCTTCACACCTCTGCTGTCTTCATACAATCTTGCTTCTCTGATTTGTTCTGCATATAAATTAAACAGGTAGGGGAAAAGTATGCAGCCTTGTCTTACATCTTTGCTTATTTTAATCTTCCATTCTGCAGTCTTTAGCCCTACTGCCTACCTGACTCCAGCTGGAAAGTCAGACAGTGTGCAAGAACAAGGACTGACCTTGGGAAGCAGTGAATCTCTCCCACAGACCTGTAACTATGTTATCATGCAGCTCGCCAAGAATGCCTGCAGCAGACCAATGCCATCCTTTGGACATTGTGCCGTTTGGAGACAACTTCTCAGACCTAGACAATCATCCTTTTAGGCAAGGCTAAGGTACTAGTCTTGATTTTCCCGGGGGTGGGTGCAGAGTGCAGAGCAAATCTGTGACTGATTACTAAAACGGTGATTTATGTTCTTGTCAATTATAATCATAGGGCTACATAACTTGCTACATCAGAAAACTAACAGAATATCTGCACTATTTTCCTATCTTATTTTTAATTTATTTACATTCTCTTATATACCGCGCTATTCTGCATCAGTGTGGTTTACATTGAACAAACTAAAATTACACTGAACAGGGCATTATAACTTGGAGATAACTATTTTACAGGGAACATGGGCTATGGAGGGTTAAGTGGCTTGCCCAAGACCACAAGGAGCACCTGTGGGACTAGAAACCCCAGTCCTTCAGGCCCAAGGTTGCTGTCCTCTAGTGGGATTTGAACCCCTGACCTTCTGGCCTGAAGTACCTAGCCCCAACCACTAGGCCACTCCTCCACTATCAACAGTAAAGACTAATTTTCATAGATACACAGGACTGGTTCCCTTTATCTCACGTGGTTCATTTTCCAGAAAGACCTATAGAATCTTCGGAAAAGAGGTAAGTAGCAATTACCCCTGGACCTATTGAGTATTTATATATATTCATTTGCTACTGACAATAACCCCTCACAGCACATGTAAAATCCCAAAACTGGCATATTCCCATAGCTAAATTGAAAATAATTCTTATTTATTATTACAATTTCTTATATACCACGCTATTTAGTATCAGCGCGGTTTACATCATAACTTAACGACCATAACAACAAGCTGTCAGGTTTTACATCGAACAGGAATACAAACTTGGATAACGGGGTTAACTATATACATAAGCTATTTACACTGGAAGGATAGGTAAAACAAGATAATGCATGTAAGGGCCTTTCTAGATTGGGTCATTTCCTGAGAGGTATATCTAGATTCAATTGCTGTCAGGGAAGTATTGGAGGAAAAGGTGGGTTTTGATAGCCTTCCTGAACTGATATAGATTGGCTATGGCCCTAATGTCAGGGGGTAGAGCATTCCAGCATTTGGGAACATAAAAACTGAATGCCCTGTTTGTGGTTGTCATGTTGGACTTTATCGATGTCTTTGGTATTGCTAGCAAGTTGACAGCTGTTGCTCTTCTGGATCTGTTGGGTGGGACAATGTGGATAAGATGTGTGAGTGAGGAGGCTGAAATACCTTTGATTGCCTTAAACGCTAACAGAGGGGTTTTGAAGGTGATCCTCCCATGGATCGGTAGCCAATGCAGCTGTTTGAAAATGGGGGTCACGTGGTCGTTTCTGGGTGCACCGTAAAGGACCCTAGCTGTGGCATTCATGGCCAACTGTAAGGGGGTTAGTGTGGATTGGGGGAGACCTTGTAAGATGGCATTTGCAAAGTCAAAATGCGGCAGGATCAATGCTTGATATATGGTTCGGAAATCCTCTGGGTCCAACAGGGAGCGTAGGTGCTTGAGTGAGCGGATTTTGAAATAGACGGCTTTGACTATGTTGCTTATGTGGCGTTTCATGTCAAGATGTTGGTCCAAAGTAATATTTATATTTATATATTTATATTCCTTTTATCTGACTACTTTATTTTCTTAAATCGTGTTAGTCCCAGTCTCTGGTTTCAGCTTTCCTCTGTCTTCCCTTAACTCTCAAGGGCATCCTAGCTATTTGTCATTTCTTCTCTCTTCCTATCTTCTTCACTTCCACCCCATAGCAATCTTTGACATTAAGCATTTCTTTTCAGCTTTCTATCATTTATTATCTATTCACTCAGATTTCACTCCTATCTCTTACCATCCTGTCCTCAACTTCCCTCTTTTTACCACAAAAACCTATAGCTTTCCAACCCTCATACAAGCCCATATATTCCCAAGTTCCCTCTTTCCCCAGTCTTTCACTAGCTCTCCCCCTTCCTCTCAACCTATCCATTTTCAGCATCTCTCCCCTTCTCTTCCCCTATCCAGCATCTTCACACTTTTTCCCCCATACGGCATTTCCCCTCTTGAGCTTTCTCCTTTGTCTAGCCTTCCCCTTTCACTTCCATGTCCATTGTCTCCTCTTCCTCCTCTCTATCATCCTTTGTCAAGCATCACTCCCTCCCATTCACTCCATATCCAGCATCTCCCCTTAACTCTACCTCAATGCCCAGCATGTCACCTTCTTTCCCTATCCCTCATATCAGCATGTCCCTTCTGAATCCATGTCACCATTGTCTAGTATCAACTTTTTTTCTATGTACCCTTCCCTATGTCCAGCATCTCCATTCCCTTTCCATATGTCCCCTTCCCTCTGTCCAGGATCTCTCCTCCCTTTCCATATACTGTACCCCTTCCCTGTATCCAGCATCTCTCCTCATTCTTCATACGCTTCCTCCCCTTGTCTAGCATCTTCTGTCCATTTCTCTATGCCCCAGCCATGTCTAATATCTCCCATCTCTTTCCTTCCTCACCATGGGTCCTGCATTGCTCCTCTAACCGCCTCCGAACCAGAATTTCTTTCAAATCCTCTCTCCCTCCTGCCATCTTACTAAATCTGCTGCAGTGGTGGAAATTTAAACAAACAAGGGTAGGCTCTTTTGGTACCTGCCTGCTTCAAATTCTCTGCTGTTTCTACCCCCTTTGACACATCTTTTCTGCATCAGAGGGGATAGGATTATTAAAGCCTTTGAAGTACGCGGGTACCAACAGGCCCACACTTGTTTCTTTATCTTTATCTGCTCTGTATTTGAATTCTCTCCACTTATATAACATGTTTTAAATATCTTCTTGATGTAATTAATATACAATAAATAAAATATAAATATATGGAAAACATTGGCTTATTTAACTTACTCAGCAGCCCAATACTATCTAGGAGTGTGCAAGCAAAAATAAATTTGTTTGGTTTCATTTCCTATTTCGTTTGCAGGTCATTTCATTTTGTTTTGTTTTAATATATTTTTGCTTATTTCATTTCAATTTTATATATTTTCATTTCAGGGCAATCTTGTTAGTTAAAAAGGTAGCTGTGGCTGCTACCCAAATGAAAAACATAGCTAAATGGTTACTAGATGTTTTTTTCTCACAATCAGAGGCACGTTGCAAACCAGTGACATTCTGGTTACAAAGCTATCTTGCAAAGGAGCCATCACATCTGCATATTACTGGTGGTTTTAAAAGTTTGTCTGGTCTGCAGCTATATGTAAAATGCTAACTGGATTTTGTGCCTTGTGAATCTATTGACTTCTGTTGTAGAGATGTACTCCAAAAATTTCTATTTTGCCATGTTTTTGTGCCAGGAAATCTGTGATACCATGTCTATCAGAGACAGAATTTCAGGCCAAAGAAAAATCTCTGGAGTAAATCTCTATTGCAGGAGTCACAGGCCAGTTATTTTACATAAAGCTTCAGACCAGACAAACTTTGGGCTAGTCAGTAAACAGGAATGAAGATCATCGACAATACAGGGGTTTTGCTTTGTTTTATGAATTTTCATTTCATTTAATTAAATAAGTAGCTGTGGCAGCCCAAAGTAAAACATAGCTGAAAGACTGTTAGAAGTTTCAGGCAAATAAAAAACCCAACTGGCTTTTTTTTCTCAGTCAGAAGCTAGTCTCAGATCAGTAAGATTCTGGCTACAAGACAAGCATTTCACAAATAAGCCAACATATCTTGATGGGTGCTCATTCTAGCAAACATTTCTGTATTATTGCTGATTTTCCTTCCTGTTTCCTGATTGGCCCAAAGTTCATCTGATCTTCATATCTATGCAAAATGCTAACTGGATTTTTTTTTGTCTTGTGACTGACTACTACTGATGCTACTACTACTAATCATTTAGATAGTGCTACTAGCATACACAATCCTTCTCCACAGAGTTTACATTCTGCTAAGAGAGACAAACAGAACAGGGGACTAAAGAATTATTAGGGAAATGATTAAAAATACAAATGGATAAAGTCTTGCTGTAGAGTGGCCAAGTTACCCAGTTCTAGCAGTGTGAATTTTGATAGTTCTGGTTTTAGATTTGCATTGCAATGCAATATGGTATTTGTGGTCCCTGATTTTATCCACTGGAATCAGAGCTGCAGGTCCTAGAATGCATCAGAATGGGATTATCAGAAATCCAAGATTGGCTTAAAATCTCACTCCTGAAACTGAATAACGTGGCAATTCTGTAGATAATTTACTCTAAAGATTTTTCTTTTGCCTTGTTCTTGTGTCAGAAATTCTGTGGAACCATATACAAGTATATTATCAGAAATTAAATTTCTGTCAGAAGAGCATAAAAAAAATCTATGGATAAATCTCTATAGCAGGAGTCAAAATACAGTTACCATTTTATATACAGAACTGCAGATGAAAAACTTTGGGCCAACTGGGAAACAGGAAGGAAAATCACCAGCAATATAGCAATGCTTGCTAGAGCCACTCCCCCTAAGGAGTCTTGGTGGCTCTTCTGCAGAATGTTTCCCTTCTAATTCAAAGGTTACCAGTTTGAGGATAGCCTGGCCTGTAACAGAAAAAGACACACATTTTTCATTGATTTCCATTTCATTTCAAATGAATGTACATCTTTAAACTATTTGTGAGCCTTTTTGGGGCAGAGTAAGGTAAAGTTTAAAAAATTATCCATGTATGGCAATATTATGCTATGTGGAGGTTACTTTTACAGGTGGTCATCTAGGGTTAGAGAGCAATAAAGTACCACTACGTTATAGCCTACTGCCTATTATCCGATGTTGCTCAACCATGTCAGCGCAAATGATACTGCTAGGTATCCCTCCGACCATATCAAAAGTGACTTCATGGCTCTGGGAAAGAGGGTGAAGCAGATAGATTGACAGGTGGCACTTTCTTCAATCCTCCCTGTTGAGGGTAAAGACCGAGGCAGAGAAGCTTGCATCCTGGAGTTGAATGTGTGGCTGCGTGGATGGTGTCAAGAGCGTTTTGGTTTCCTGGACCATGGGATGATTTTCCAAGGACTGCAGAGCAGAGAAGGTATCCATCTATTTAAGAAGGGTCAAAGTGTCTTCTACAGTAGACTGGCTAACTTACTGAAAAGGGCTTTAAACTAGGTTCATTGGGGATGGTGAAGAAAGAGTGAAAGCCCTCAAGTAAAACAGTAAATACCTCTGTTGAAATGGGTAAAAGGGGCAACATCTGGAGAGCTGTATACATAAATGCCCTTATATGGGAAATAAGATCCAAGATGTTGAGGCTTTAATGGAAGAGGCTAAATTGGATTTAGTGGCAGTTACGGAGACAAGGTTCACAAACGACTGGGATGTAATTATACCAGGCTATGTTTTATTCAGGAAGGTCAGGGTAGGAAGAAGGGGAGGAGTGAATTTATGTAAAAAATAATAAAGCTATAGAATTACAGGGCTTAAAAGGGAACGAGGAGGCACTGTGGGTTAAACTAGAAAGAGAGAATGGGCAATCCATTTGAATTGGTGCGATATACAGATCTTCACACGGAGAAGTGGACAGAGAAAACAAACGCAGTATTGCCATGAAAATAGAAGTGCTATTGATAGGTGATTTCAAGATGCCAGAAGTTGATTGCCACATCCCTGCTGAGGTGTCATCTAGAAGTAAGGAGATCCTGGATTCTCTACAGGGAGAACTATTCAGTCAACTGGTTAACAGAATCAACATGTGAAAGGGACATACTGGGCTTGGTGCTTACCAATGGGGAAAGATTTTCTGATGTTATAGTTGGAGATCATCTTGCATCCAGTGATCATCAGATGGTGTGGTTCAGTATTAGGACTAGAGCTGATAAAATTCATTCAAAAGCAAGGGTCTTAGACTTTAGGAAAACTAAATTCACACAGATGGGACAATACTCCCAGTGTGCAATGAAAGCCAAGAGAGCAAATAGAATGCTAGGTATCATAAGGAAAGGAATGGAAAATAAAACAAAGGATATTATAATGCCTCTGTATCATTCCATGGTGCAACCGTACCTTGAATATAGAGTAGTTACTCACCTGTAACAGGTGTTCCCCAGAAGCAGCAGGAATCACAATCCTCACATATGGGTGACATCGGCGCCGATGGAGCCTCCATGCGGAGCATTTCCCCAGCTTTCAAAGAAAGCCTTTGGGAATGCAGCGCACATGCGCGGTCCCCTTCCCACCCAAGGGTGCCATCTTGCTCAATCTGATGACATAGCTAAAAGACAGCAAAAAACAAAAATGAATGATAGGACTGCAACTCCCAGGGGAGGAGGGAGGGTTGTGAGGACTGATTCCTGCTGCTCCTGGAGAACACCTGTTACAAGTGAGTAACTACTCTTTCTCCAGGACCAAGCAGGAAGTCAGTCCTCACATATGGGACTCCCCAGCTTCAGGCTACCAGGGACCCAAAGCTAAATAATGAGCTCCCTCTAGAGCCTCAGCAAGCGTAACAGAATCTTCTCTGAGAACACCCCCGTACGGTAGCCCAACACCAGGGCCGGAGGGTAGGAGCTGCCTAAACCTCAAACAGATTACGGAGTACCGCCTGCCCGAAAGCACTGTCCCTGCAGGACTCCCTCTCAAGGCAGTAATGGGCCGCAAAAGTCTGGCTTGAAGACCAAGTAGCGGCCCGGCAGATGTCTGTCAACGGAACAGAGCGGAGACGAGCTACTGACACAGCCTTCACCCTGACATGGTGGGCCATGACTCGACCCTGCAAGGAGAGGCCGGCTGCCCTGTACGCCCAGGCGATACAGTCTGCTACCCAAATGGACAGGGTACACTTGGAGACAGGTAACCCCAGGTTATTAGGGTCAAAAGATACGAAGAGCTGAACAGCCCTTCGATGCCCCTGCATATGGTCAATGTAGAAAGACAATGCCCTCCTACAATCCAGGGTATGCAAGACCATCTAAGCCCGGTTGGCATGCAGCCTGGGAAAGAAAGTTGGAAGAACCACCTCCTGATTGAGATGGAAGGAGGAGACAACCTTAGGAAGGAACTTAGGGTGAGTCCGCAAGACTACCCTGTTCCTATATAACCGTGTGTATGGAGGCTATGAGACCAGAGCTTTTGGCTCACTGACTCGCCTGGCTGAGGTAAGAGCTACCAAAAACAATGCTTTCCAGGAAAGAAAGCGTAAAGGACAAGTAGCCATAGGCTCAAAAGGTGGGCAAGTAAGTTTCTGCAAGACTACACTCAAATCCCATTGAGGTGCTGGTGGACGGATCGGAGGCTTGAGCAAAAGCAGGCCTCTAAGGAAACGGGATACCAAGGGATGGCCCGACAGAGGTGGGCCCTCTATTGGTGAGTGGTGTGCTGATAGAGCACTGAGGTGGACCCAAACAGAGTTGGATTTAAGGCCTAGATCCGAGAGGTAGAGCAAATACTGAAGCACCACTGGGACCATGCACAAGAACGGATCCTCCTGGCGCTAAGCACACCAGGTGGAGAACCTATGCCACTTAAGGGCATAAGATTTTCTAGTGGAGTGCCTCCTAGAGGCCAAAACCACCTCCTCTACTTCTCTAGGTAGTAGTAAGGGAGCTAGAACTATCCTTTCAGCAGCCAGGCCATCAAATTGAGGGACTGGAGGTTGGGGTGCAAGCGAGATCCGTGATCCTGAGATAGGAGATTGGGTTGCACCCCTAGAGGGAGTGGAGTGTCCACCGTCAATTGCAGAAGGAGTGGAAACCATGGTTGCCTCAGCCACCTGGGAGCTACCAGGATCACCGAGACCCTGTCCCGAAGCACCTTGAAGAGGGTCCGGGCCACTAGAGGTGTGGGAGGAAACGCATACAGTAGGCTCGTAGACCAAGAAATTAGAAACGCATCTGCTGCTATTCTCAGAGGATGCAGATGTCTGGAGCAGAGCTTGGGTAGTTGGTTGATTGGACTGCAAAGAGATCGATTGTTGGAAGACCCCACTTCAGGAAGATCTGTTGAACCACCAGAGGATTCAACTGCCATTCATGTGGCTGCAGAATCCTGCTCAACCTGTCTGCCGGGTAATTCTCTTGGCCGGGCAGATACACCGCCTTGAGAAACATGCCCTGTTTGACTGCCCATGAGCACAGGGTTTGAGCTTCCTGACACAGAAGTTGGGACGGCGTGCCCCCTTACTTGTTCACATAGAACACTGCAACTTGATTGTCTGTCTGAACCAGAACAGACTGGTGAGAGAGGACATGAGAGAAAACTTGGAGAGCCAAACGGATAGCTCTCAGCTCTAAGAGGTTGATCTGTTGTGCGGCCTCCCAAGGGAACCAAAGGCCTTGGGTGCACTCCCCCTGGCAATGTGCACCCCAACCCTGAAGAGAAGCATCGGTTGTCACTTGTGTTTGTGGTGGTTGCTGAAAAGGCACTCCTTGCACTAGATTCGGGAGATGCAGCCACCATTGCAGGGAGGCCGCCAGCAGTTTGGATACCCTTACTTTGTCTCCCAAGCGTCCTGTGGCCTGCAGCCACTGAGTTCTGAGGCCCCACTGAGCAGGCCTCATGTGTAGACGAGCATTTGGGGTAACATGGACCATGGATGCCATGTGCCCAAAGAGTTTCAGGAATTGCCTGGCAGAAACCAGGGAATTGCTGTGGAACTGTCTGGCTAAGCCCATCAGTCTTTGGGCCCTTTCCACAGGCAGATAAGCCTTTGCCTGAAGGGTATCCAGCTTTGCTCCAATGAACTCTGTTCTGTGAGGGGTGCAAATTGGACTTTGCAAAGTTTATGACAAACCCCAGATGCTGTAGAAGGGAGACAGTGCAGAGGGTGGCTTGTCTGGCCTCCTGTGGAGACTGACCCCTGATGAGCCAGTCGTCCAGGTATGGAAAGACAAAGATGCCCTGGTTTCTGAGATAGGCAGCCACCACCGCCAGGCACTTGGTGAAAACCCTGGGTGCAGAGGTTAGGCCAAATGGAAGTACTCTGTACTGAAAATGATTTCCTCCCACTACAAATCTGAGATATTGTCTGTGGTCTGGATGAATGAGGATGGGAGTATAAGCATCCTTTAGGTCTAAGGAGCATAGCCAATCTTCCTGCTGGAGGTAGGGCAGCAATATCCCAAGGGTAAGCATCTTGAACTTTTCTCACCAGGAACTTGAGATTTCTCAAGTCGAGGATTGGCCTGAGGCCTCCTGTTCTCTTTGGTACCAGAAAGTACCTGGAATAGAAGCCTTGCCCTTGCAGGTGGTGAGGCACCGGTTCCACTGCCTGCTCCTGTAGACTTGCCAACTCCTGAAGGAGTAAGTTCCTGTGTAGAGGTGGTCTTGGAAGCTCCCCTGGAAAATAGGAGGGGGGTAACTGGGTGAAGTGGAGCAAATAGCCTCTCTGGACTATGCTGAGCACCCAGGTATCCCCTGTAATGGCTGACCACCTGTGGGCGTACAGGGTCAGCCGCCCTCCTGTGCTGAGAGGGGTCAGCAGAGGAGGAGAGGCTATGCCACTGGAGTCAAAACCCCGCTCCCTGCTGTGCAGGAGCCGGAGCTGGTGGCTTGGGGGTTTTCTGCCTACGGGGCCCATGTCCCTGACCCTTGGCCTGCTGACCCTGTTGGGGAGCTGTGGAGGCCTGGTATTGAGGGTAAGATTTATAGGCAGATGACTTCCTCGGGTAAAAGGGCTTTTTCCCCGAGCCCTTCTTCTGAGAAGGGGCAGAGGTCTTTCTGGACAACCTTGTCCTGGTGAGAGTCTCGGACTCGAGTTTTGCAGCCTTTTCAGCCATGGACTTGCCAAAGAGGTTTTCACCTCAGCAAGGGACATCGACCAACTTGTCTGGGAACCCATGGCTTGAGGTCCAATGACTGTAGCCAGGCCTGATGGTGTGCACCGATGCCGGCCACGGCTACCCGGGCCGAAGCCTCAAAGCCATCATAAGCTGCTCGAGACAAACTTTGAGCACTCTCGGATCCCAGTTGACAAGGCTGTGAACCTCTGCAAAGGTTCCTCGGAGAGACCAGCAGAGAACCCGGCAATCTCCTTTGCCAGGTCTTGAAGGTACATGCTCATGTACAGCTGGTAAGTCTGGACACGGCAAGCAAGCATTGAGCCCTGGTAGCACTTCCTACCAAGGGCATCCAGGTTCCGGGCCTCCCTGCCAGGAGGCACCGAGGAGTGCATCTTCTGACTCTTCAGGCGATGCATGGCCGATTCCACAACCATGGAGTGGTGCAGTAGTTGTGCCTTCTGGAACCCAGGGCTCTTGCGGACTCGATAGATGGAATTGACCCACTTGCTAAGAACTGGCGTCGAAGCCAGCACCTCCCACATGCAGAAGAGCAACCGTTCCAGCATCGGAGGAACCGGTACAGTAAAGGCCTCCTTCGGGGGAGAGTCAGACTGCAGGGCCTCAAGCTCCTCGGCTCGAGGCTCCTCCTCGGGGTCCGCGGGGAAGGCCAAGGCCTTGGCCATGTCCCGCACGAAGTCCAAGAACCGGGTATCCTCCGGTGGGGACCTTGTCCGAGGCTCGGACTCCGGTGAGTCTGGAGGGACGCACCGGGTCCGAAAGGTGTCCTGGGACTCCTCGTCATCAGTTTCCCATCCCGACCCCTCCGAGGAGTCGTCGAGCGGCTCTGGTTGGGCAGGCCCCGATGCCATCAGCCCCGACACTGAGGGCACTGGCATCGATGACCTCGGTCCCACACGGGAGATCGAGGGTGACCTCAGCCGAGGATCAACTCGAGATCTCATGGACTCGAGGATCGGCTCGGCCTCCGGGGTCGACTTGGACGTCGAGGTCCCGGTGGTCGGGGCAGAAGCACCAGTGAGACCGGCGATCAGCACCCACTGCTGTTCCATGAAGGCAGCCAAACTGCTCTCCAATTAAAATGGAAACTGCTTTCAATACAACAAACTTGGAAAGGTATGTTAATTTTAACTGGAACAAACTTTCACATAATTTGCATTTGTCCTGCTGCTTCAAGTGGTCTCAGAATTCAGAAAGCATCCAACCCATAGACTTATTCATCAAACTTGGGGAGGAATGCTGAATAACATCAATGACCACAAAAGCAAAACGGCAGATATGGTAGTGACTTAGGATTATGTAATCTAAAAAAGTTCTTTTTATTCTAAAGGTTATCAAAGGCGAGAGAACTTTGTCGTTCTAGAAATCCCTCTTCACAAGTATCCACAGTCACTTATCTTTGCCGTAACTTGACACTTCAACTGATCCGATATTAGAAAATAATCCCGATGCCTCCCCTCAGCGCTTTTGAGCGTTTCTCGTGTTACAATTCTTCAGGGGATAGATACGGATCCTATAACCATACAAAAACAAATACACACTTAACGTATACCCACACCTCTACCTACTCCTCAAATAAACACTTAATAAAAACAATGTGAGATTAATCCGACCACCATAGTAATTACTCACAAGAATGCTGCCCGCGTCAAACAAAGCTTTTTCTTAAATATCTTTTCCTTTTCACCCTCCAGGGCACTATCTCAAGAGGACGCCGCGCATGCGTTCTGCTAGCGAGGGATCTAATTTAAAGGCCTACCTTTAAGTGACGTCACGGGTTTTGATCTCTGTATTTAGTTATCGTCATATTAACTATAGAATCTCTTCTTCAACTACATGTTTGGAAGGAATGCGGGTTCGATGTGTATGGCAGCGTCATCGAAATTTAAAAGAGTATGTAAGCCCTGCTAGTTTGTCAGCACCTGAGGGAGTACCTAGGGAGAATGGGCATAAACCCTGTGGTTCATGTGACATTTGTTTAATTACATCAGAGATCTCTGTATTTAGTTATCGTCATATTAACTATAGAATCTCTTCAACTACATGTGACTCTACGGGGGTGGTTTACATAGTACGGTGTCCGTGTGATCTTTTATACGTGGGGAAAACCGTACGAAAATTTCGGACCCGTATGAGAGAACATCGGAGTAGACTCCACTGTAAGACTGTAGCAGCTCCTTTAGTACAACACTGCTTGGATTTGAGGCATGATTTTGAGCAGTTATCATGCTTCTGTATAGATCGAGTAACAGCAGGTGTAGGGGATCGTTCCTTAGATCAGGTTCTAACCCAACATGAACAGCGCTGGATTTATGAGTTAGATACGGTAACCCCTCGGGGTTTGAACGCTATGATAGAATGGGCAGCATGTCTGTAGTAATTGTAGGATAGCAGGTCGCTTCGTTGCCCTTTGTTTTTGGAAGGTATTTCTAATCTTTAGGAGTATGAATTTGTCGGGACAGTAGCTTGTTTAATTCCCGTATACTCGGGATGCCCGATATTGTTTGCTATTTGATATTTAATATTCAAAATGGGGCTTTAGTGAGGTACAGTGAGTCTAGGACGGGCTGCATTAAACTGGGAACGAAGGTTTTCCGTTCTGTATTTAGATAGGTTTGGTTCTTATTTAGTTGTCATATTGTTCATGATGCCATCCAGAGGTGGGCTCTTTTGTTGAAGTGCAAAACCCGTGACGTCACTTAAAGGTAGGCCTTTAAATTAGATCCCTCGCTAGCAGAACGCATGCGCGGCATCCTCTTGAGATAGTGCCCTGGAGGGTGAAAAGGAAAAGATATTTAAGAAAAAGCTTTATGTTTGACGCGGGCAGCATTCTTGTGAGTAATTACTATGGTGGTCGGATTAATCTCACATTGTTTTTATTAAGTGTTTATTTGAGGAGTAGGTAGAGGTGTGGGTATACGTTAAGTGCGTATTTGTTTTTGTATGGTTATAGGATCCGTATCTATCCCCTAAAGAATTGTAAGACGAGAAACGCTCAAAAGCGCTGAGGGGAGGCATCGGGATTATTTTCTAATATCGGATCAGTTGAAGTGTCAAGTTACGGCAAAGATAAGTGACTGTGGATACTTGTGAAGAGGGATTTCTAGAACGACAAAGTTCTCTCGCCGTTTTGCTTTTGTGGTCATTGATGTTATTCAGCATTCCTCCCCAAGTTTGATGAATAAGTCTATGGGTTGGATGCTTTCTGAATTCTGAGACCACTTGAAGCAGCAGGACAAATGCAAATTATGTGAAAGTTTGTTCCAGTTAAAAGTAACATACCTTTCCAAGTTTGTTGTATTGAACGCAGTTTCCATTTTAATTGCTAGTATAGCGTTCAGAAGACTGACCTACAGAGACGTGGAAACTGCTCTCCAAGGCCGTCAACCTCAGTCCGAGCTCAGGAGACCCAGCAGCCTCCGACTTGGGCCCCAACGGCGTCGGACCTGATGTCGGCTCCCTGGAGGAGAGTCCATGAGGACTACAGTACTCACGTGACCTGGAGCCTCCGTCTCTACACGAGGTTGTTTAGCAGGCCTCTCCGACTCTGAAGACCTGGGTCGGCGGTCAGGGCTATGCGACCTAGCCCTCAAGGAGCCAACAGCGTCCACCGATGCTGACCTCGCGGGTTTCTTCTTCCTGCGGTGCTCCCGCGAAGGAGACCCCCTCTCAGAGGAGCCCCAACGACATTCGGGGTCGGATTCCCGAGACGTCGAGGCCTCTGACGAAGTCCGGGCCCGGAATCAGAGAAGATCCTTTCACATTGGTGCTGCCGGCTCCTCAGTGCCTTGGAAGACATCTTGTCATATGGGCCACAGACCAGCGGGTCATGGTCGGGCCCGAGGCACCGGAGGCAGCAGTCATGTGTGTCGCTGAGAGACAGTTTTACACCGATCACACTTCTTAAACCCGCTGGCAGCCATCGGGGGAAAAAGAGCCCCTGCAAGGTCAAGACTGGGCTGCCAGGGAAAAATGAAAATATGACGTGAACGCTAGTCTCTAAGGACAAAAACCGAAAAATGAGATCCGGGCTCGATACTGGTGTACCGGACCCAGGCGGGAAAGGGAGCCGGTGTCGAACCGAGAAAAACACGGATCCATACCGAAAAAAAATATGTTTTTTCACGGGTAACCATGACACTTGCGTTGGGCTCCGCGGAAAAAAGAAGACTGAGCAAGATGGCACCCTTGGGCGGGAAGGGGACCACGCATGCTCGCTGCATTCCCAAAGGCTCTCTTTGAAAGCTGGGGAAATGCTCCGCATGGGGGCTCTGTCTGCGCTGACGTCACCCATATGTGAGGGCTGACTTCCTGCTTGGTCCTGGAGAATGTGTGCAATTCTAGTCACCATATCTTAAAAATGATATAGCATTATTAGAAAACGTACAAAGAAGAGCCACCAAAATGATAAAGGGGATGGAAGGCTACTCCTATGAGGAGAGGCTAAAAAGGTTAGGGCTCTTCAACCTGGAAAAGAGACGGCTGAGGGGAGATATGATAGAGGTCTATAAATTAATGAATAGAGTGGAATGGATAAATGTAGATTGGTTGTTTACACCATCAAAAAGTAGAAAGACTAGGGGGGGCATGCAATAAAGCTACAACATAACCCATTTAAGACTAATAAGAAAAAAATATTTTTTCACTCAGTGTAATCAAACTCTGGAATTTATTACCGGAGGATGTAGTAAAAGCTGTTAGTGTAGCTGGGTTTAAAAAAGGTTTGGACAAGTTCCTGGAGGAAAGGTCCATAAACCATTATTAAAAGGGACCCATTGCAAGCACTGAGGAACCTGTGTCTTTTGGGGAAACTGCTAGGTACTTATGACCTAGATTGGCTACTGCTGGAAACAGGATACTGGGCTTGATGGACCTTGGTCTGACTCAGTATGGCATATCTTATGTTCTTATGTACTCAAGGAGTCATTAGCAGGATGGGAACAGCTGGAGGATGTAGAAAAGCAATGGGCAAAACTGAAAGGGAATATTTTAAGGGCAAAAACCTTTTGATTAGAAAGGTAAAAAAATGTAAAAGGAAAAGGAGGCCACTATGGTTCTCAAAAGAAGTAGCTGAAAAGGTGACGAAAGAGGGTGGCCTTCATAAAATACAAGAGATCACAGGAAGAGGAAGAGAAGCATCAATATTTGGAAAACCTTAGAGAAGTTAGGAAAGTAGTCAGGAAAGTAAAGATACAAAAGGAAGAGATAGCCAATGCAATAAAATGGGAGGACAAGACATTTTTCAGATGTGTTAGCGAGAAGAGGAAGTGCGAAAGTGGTACTGTCATATTCAAGGGGGAAGGGAAGGAATATGTAGAAGCTGATGAGGATAAAGCATAGTTACTCAGCTATAACAGGTATTCTCCAGGGACAGCAGGAATCAGTCCTCACATATGGGTTACGTCTGTGCCAACGGAGCCCGTGGAGCATTTCCCCAGCTTTCACAGAAACCCTTTGGGAATGCTACCATGCATGCATGGTACCCTTCCCGCCCAAGGGTGCCATCTTGCTCAGTCAGATAACAGCACACGATACCTCCTAACACTGTATGTATAGAAAATGTTTTATAGCCCCAATGTATATAGCGCACATTGTACATAGCTCAATCTAATCTCGCACACAACACAACATACACTCAAGTCAAAGTTTCACCCTCACTGCATGAATAACACGCTCACTTTACCCGATTGTTTGCTGTGATGCCACCTTGATTAATAAGATAAGGCGGTTTAGAAATACTGTTAAATAAATAAAATAAATAAATAAACATAGCGAAAAAGGACTTGAAACAATGTAAGTAGGCAACTCAAAGGTGAGGAGGGAGGGATTGTGAGAACCGATTCCTGCTGTCCCTGGAAAACACCTGTTACAGGTGAGTAACTACACTTTCTCCAGAACAAGCAGGAAGTCTGTCCTCATATATGAAACTTCCTAGCTCCAGGCTGCTGAGGACCGAACTGCGACAGCAGTACCGGTGACCCATTGGCTAGCTGTAAGTTGCAGAAGATGAGTCCCGATAGAGAGACTTTGCAAGACCCACATGTGCAGCGACAACATACTTCGGTAGCCTGAACACAGAAGGGTCAGAGGGCAAGAGGTGCCTACACTCTGAAAATATTATGAAGTACTGCCTACCTGAGGGACTGTCCCTATGGGATTCACTCTCCAGGTAGTAATGAGCTACAAACGTATGAACTGAAGACCATGTGGCGGCCCTGCAGATTTTCATCACCAGCACTGAGCGGAGGTTGGTTACCGACAGTCATAGCCCGTATGTGATGTTCAGTGATCCTGTGCTCAAGAGAGGCCTGCTTGCTCATAGGCGAGGACAATGCAGTCTGCCACCCAAGTGAAAAGAGTTCACTTCATAACTGGGAGCCCCAGTCTACTGGAATCATATGACACAAAGAGTTGAGGAGCTTTGCGATGGGCCCGAGTCCACTACTGGTAGAAGGATAGGACCCATTTACAGTCCAGCATATGCAATATGAGTTCCTCCCTGCCTGTGTGGGGCCATGGGAAATAGGTGGAAATGACCACCTCCTGGTTGAGCTGAAAGGGAGATACCATCTTGGGGAGGAATCTGGGGTGTGTGGGAGCACTACCCTGTTCTTGCAGATCTGCCACCAAGGCCTGGAGTTCGCTCATTCTCCAAGACGACATGATGGCCACCAGAAAAACCACTTTCCAGGATAGGTATCGCAAATGACAGGTGGCCAGGGGCTCGAACAGCGGTCTGATGAGTTGGGAGACCACCACATTAAGGTCTCATTTCACTGCAGGAGGGCAGAGAAGAGGCTTCGATAGCAAAAGGCCCCGGAGGAACCTGGAGACTAAGGGCTGGTTTGAGAGGGATTGCCCCTCTATAGGGTGATAGTGAGTGGCTATGGCGCTCAGGTGTACTCACAGTCTGATTTCAGGCCGGCATGCAAGAGGTGCAGTAAGTACTGTAGCACTATTTGCACATGGCAGAAGAAAGGGTTCTCCTCTTTCTGGACACCAGACAGAATCTTCCCCATTTGAAGGTGTACCCTTGCTTGCTAGAGGGTTTTCAGGAGGCCAGCAGGATCTCCTGAACTTCCCCCAGGAGATTGAAAGGAGTCAATGCTACCCTTTCAGCAGCCATGCCATCAGTGCTAGCGACCCCTGGTTGGGGTACAGGAGGGAGCTCTCCTCCTCGGATAAGGGGTCCGGATCCTGACCCAGTGGGACTGGGAAGACCACCAACAAGAAGAGCAGCAGTGGGAGCCAGGGTTGCCAGGCCCATCTGGGAATGATGAAAATCACTGATACATGCTCGCTCTGGATCTTGAAGAGGGTCTTTGCCACTAGGTGGGAAAACAGAGGCTCTTGGACCACAGGATCAGAAAGGCATCCACTGCCACTCTCCCTGGGTGCAACTGGCATGAGCAGAAGCGGGGTAGTGAATAGGTCCATCATGGGCCTGCCCCAAAAGGTGGGGGAGTCTTTGCGCCACCCTGGGTTCAGACGCCATTCATGTGAGTGCAGGATTCTGCTGAGTTTGTTCACTAAGTAAATGTCCTGACCTGGAAGGTATATTGCATGCAGGAGCATTCCGTGGCACACTGTGAAGGAGAGGACAGCCACTGCGTCCTGGCAGAGGTTTAAGGTTTAATCATTTGATAAAAACCGCCTTTCTATATCAATCAAGGCGGTGTACAATAATAAAATACATAAAATTTTGGCCGAAGCCGGTAAAAGAAAGGAAATGTACAAAATTTATATACAGAGGGAGTATGAACCCATGCCCCCCCGTTTGTTTACATAAAACATGGCAACCTGATTGTCCATCTGGATCAGCACAGAACAGTTGCACAGGAGGTGGTGGAATGCCTGCAAGGCCAGGAAGATGGCCCTAAGTTCCAGGAGGTTGATCTGTAAGAGCGACTCCTCCTGCGATGAGCTGCCTTGAGTGCAGAGGACTCCAGTGTGCCCTCCAACTCAGGAGGGAGGCATCCACAGTCAGGACCCTCTGTGGCACAGGTGCCTGGAATAGCTTCCCTGCTCAGAGGTGCCTTAGGAACTGCCACCAGTTGAGGGAGTCTGCCAATTGGCGGGTGACCCTGACCCTGTCCTGCAACCTGCCTGTGGCCCGAGTCCACTGGGAGTGGAAGCACCATTGGGCTGCCCGTATGTGCCAGTGGGCTAGAGACATGACGTGGACCGTTGAGGCCATACGTCCCTCTGCACCTCTCCCGCCAGCTGTACAAGGCGAAGTGTCCTTTCCTTTGGGAGGAAGACCTTGACCTGCAACGTGTCCAGCTGGGCACCTATGAACTCCAGGTTTTGGGCTGGAGAGAGGTAGGATTTGAGATAGTTGATGAATCCTAGGTGCTGCAGGAGGCAGATTGTTCGCCCTGCAGCCTGGCTGGCCTCGGGGGCCATGCTGCCTCTGATGAGCCAGTCGTTCAGATAGGGGAAGACTAAGGCTCCTTGTAGGCACACATAGCCGGTCACAACTGCCAGACACTTTGTAAAGACTCTTGGTGAAGCGGCCAGGCTGAATGAAAGTACCCCATACTAGTAGTGCTCTCCTCCTACCACGAACCTTAAGTACTGTCTGTGGGAGGGATGGATCAGGATGTGGTTGTATGCATCCTTTAGGTCTAAGGAGCACAGCCAATTTCCCTGGTCGAAATAGCAGAGTTCCAAGGAAGAGCATCTTGAACTTCTCCCTCACCAGAAACTCGTTCAGGTTTCGCAGGTCTAGTATGGGCCTGAGGCCCCCATTTCTTTTGGGACAAGGAAATACCTGGAGTAGAAACCCTTTCCCCACAAATACCACATCCTTGAGCAAGCCTGCAAGTTCTGAGAGAAGCAAGGTCTGGTGAAGAAGAGGCCGCACTGGCTCTCCTGAGAAGAACCCTGGGGGTGTTTCCTGGAGCCTGAGGAGATAGCCATCCTTCACCACTTGTAGGACCCAGGTCCATGGTGACCCTGGACCACCAGTGGGTGAAGAATTCTAAGCACTGTGGGCTGGGGAGGTCCTACCCGGGGAGTCAAAGGTTCCCCCAGGCTGGGTAGGAGATGGTGGCTGAAGTTTGAGCCTTTCGCTTCCTCTGCCCATGGCCCTGGTTCTTAGGCTGTTGCTGTTGCCCCGAAAAAGGGTTGGTAATGGCCCTGGCGGAAAGACCCCTTTTTCCTCAGATAGAAGGGTAGTCTTTTTCCGGACGGCTTCTTCTGGGTGAAAGGTCAGGGTCTTCCTCAGGAGCCTCTGTCTGGTCACGATCTCGGCCTCTATCTCAGCCACCTTGTAAGCCATGGGCTTGACAAAAGTTTTTCCCAGTGCAGGGGACGTCAAGCAATTTCTCTTGCACCCATTGCTCAAGGTACGAGGTCTGCAACCAGGCCTGGAGCCGGACCCCGATGCGCGCTGCTGCTACCTGGACTACTGATTCAAAGCAGACATAAGTGGTGCAGGATAGGAACTTTGAACAGTCCCGGATCCTGGCTTTCAGGGCCCAGAACCTCTGGAGGGGCTCCCTGGTGAGGCCTGCAGAGAAGCCCACCAGTTCTTAGATGAGGCCTTTGGGGTGCATGCCTATGTACAACTGTATCCAACAGCCCAGCATGGAACCTTGGAAGCACTTGCACCCGAGGGCATCAAGGGTTCGGATCTCTCTGCCCAGGGGAACAGAAGAGCAATTCTTCTGGCTTTTAAGCTTTTGCATAGATGACTCCACAACCATGGCATTATGCAGGAGTTGGGACTTTTGGAAACCCGGGCCCTTCTTGATGTGATAGATGGCATTGAGGTGTCGGCTGACCACCGGCACTGAGGCTGGGGTCTCCCACATCCACAGGAGCAGCCACTCAAGGATGGGCTGTACCGGCACCATGATAGTCTCCTTTGGTGGGACTCATACTGGAGGATCTCAAGTTCTTTGGTGCACGGGTCCTCCTTTGATTCGGTCAGGACCGAGAGGGCCTGGATCATGTCCTGGATGAAGTCGTGAAAGGCCACGTCCTTGGATGGGGGTCACGTCCTTGGATGGGAGATGGCACTGTGGCTCTGGGGAAGACAGCTCCAAAAGGACGCCTCAGTGTCAAGAAATCTCGGGGAAGGCCTTGTCGTCGGTCTCCCAGTCAGAAACCAGAGCGTGTCGAGGACTGAGGCTTGGGACTCCCGTGCCTAAAGTCAGCCACGAGGAACCGGGATTGCCCAGTGGACCTCAGGTCAGACTACCGGGAACTGGCTGGGGAGGACTGGACACCTGAGGATCGGGACCAGGACCTCGATTTCTGCAGAGGGCTCGCCCAAGGCTGGTGGCACTCGAGGCCTGGCTCGATGCCCAGGGACTCCCCCACATTTGGGGGTCCAGTTGTCAGGGCAGAGGATGTGGATGAACCAGACTTCATTGCCTACTGCAAGGCCAGGATGGCAGAGATATTCTGCTCCAGGGCCACTATTCTGGTTTCGATGCCAGAAGGCTCCACAGCTGTCGGGATGGGCACCAAGGCCTCAGGCCCAATTCTGGTACTCTCACGTGTGCATCCTTGACGAGGACTATGGCCTCGAGAAGCTTGAATGGCCAAGGAGTCTTTCATAGAGACCCTAAGGGGGCACTGCTTGGAGTTGCTGATCTGAGTGCTACCAGGAAGGTAACCGTCCAGAAGAGGTACTGCAGGTGGAAGGAAGCATAAGACTCAAATGGTGGCTTAGTGAGCTGTGAAAGCACCACATTAAGATCTCTCTCTGCCGCTGGAGGGCAGACATGGGGTTTAGATAGCATGAGGCCATGCAAGAACTGAGACAGGGGACTGATGCCACCAATAGAGAGTGAAGCAGTAGGAAACAGAGCTGCCTGGGCCACCGAGGAGCTACCAGCATTAGTGATGCTCTGTCACACTAGACCTTTAGTAGGGTTTTGGCGACCAGAGGTGTTGGTGGGAAGACATACAGAAGGACCTTCGTCCATGGGATGAGAAACGCATTAGCTGCCACCCAGGATGGGGTGCAACTGGCGGAAGCAGAATCAGGGCAACTGTGTGTCATCCGGACTGGCGAACAGGTCCATCAAGGGGACACCACAGAGACGAAACAGCCAGGAGTCTACTGCTGGATCCATGTGCCACTCGTGTGGCTGGAAGACTGCTCAGCTTGTCCGCCAGGGCATCTTCCTGGCCTGGGAGATAAACCACCCTTAACAGCATCCCTCTGCGTGCCACGTACCACCTCCTGGCAGATGGGTACAGCCTGTTCCCTCTTATTTGTTCATGAGGATGGGCTGTACCAGCACCATGACGGTCTCCTTTGGCAGGGACTCATATTGGAGGATCTCCAGTTCTTTGGTGCATGGGTCCTCCTCTGATAGACAGCATGAGGCCACGCAAGAACCGAGACAGGGGGCTGATGCCACCAGTACAGAGAGGAGCAGTGGGAACCAGGGATGCCTGGGCCACCGAGGAGCTACCAGCATTAGTGATGCTCTGTCACACTAGACCCTTAGTAGGGTCTTGGCGACCAGAGGTATTGGTGGGAAGACATACAGGACTTTCGTCCATGGGATGAGGAATGCATTAGCTGGTTGTTGGTCTGGATCGGCACCAAGTGGTTCTGAAGCTGGTGGCAGAAGACCCGGAGGACCAGGAATATGGCCTAGAGCTCTAGCAGGTTGATTTGCATCTGGGATTCCCTCTGGAACTAGCCGCCTTCCATCTGGAGGCCCTCACAATGCGCTCCCCAGTCTAGTAGGGAGTTGTCCATGGTGAGGACCTTCTGGGGGTGGGTGCCTGGAAGGGCATCCTGGCCTGAAGGTGATGTGGAATCTGCCACCATCTGAGGGAATCTGCCAGCTGATGGGTCACATTCAATCTGTTCCCGAGTCTGCCTGTGGCTTGTGTCCACTGAAAGTGGAAGCCTCACCTGGGCTGCCCTCATGTATAAGCAGGCATATTGGGTCATTATAACTGTGGAAGCCATGTGTCCCAACAGGCAGAGTAGAAGATGAGCAGGTAGCACACTCCATTGGTGCACCACTGAGGCTAACTCCCTGAGGCATTCTAACCTCTCCTGAGGGAGGAATGCTTTTGCCTGAAGAGTATCTAGTTGCGCCTTTATAAACTCTAGGTGCTAGGTCAGAGTGAGCTGGGACTTGAAGTAGTTAATGACAAACCCCAGGTGCTGCAGAGGGGGTATGGTATGTCCAGTGGCGCATTGTGCCTCTGCAGCTGTGTCCCTCTTTATGAGCCAGTTGTCCAGATAAGGGAAAACAAAGGCCCCTTGCAGATGATGGTAGGCTGTGACCACCACGAGGCATTTTGTGAAGATCCTTGGTGACGAGGCGAGACCAAAGGGCAGCACCCTGTATTGGTAGTGCTGTTCTCCCACCATGAACCAGAGGTATTTTCTGTGACTGGTATGAATTAGGATGTGTGTGAAGGCATCCTTTAGATCTAAGGAGCATAGCCAATCTCCCTGCTGGAGGAATGGCAGCAGTGTCCCAAGGGACAGCATCTTCAACTTCTCCCTGACCAGAAACTTGAGCTCTCGCAGTCCAAGATGGGCCTGAGGTCCTCTTTTCTCTTGGGAATGAGGAAATACCTGGAGTAGAAGCCTATGCCCCAGAGATGTTTTGGCACTGGCTCCACTGAGTTGTCCTGGATTAGGCCTGCTAGTTCGGTGAGAAGCAGAGTCTGGTGAAGGAGAGGTCTGGTGGGTTCTCCTGGGAAGTATGAGGGTGGCCCTCCTTGACTACGTGTAGCACCTAGGTATCGGTGGTGATAGCTGTACACTTGTGGGAAAACATGGCTAGGCACCCCCCTGTGGGCAGTAGAGGACCACCTGGGGTTATGGAGGTTATGCTAGTGCAGTCAAAAATTCCACTCAAGCTGGGCCGGGACTGGGGCTAGTGCCTGGGACTTTGGGGTCTTTTGCTTTCAGGGCCCTTGCCCCTGGCCTTTCTGCTGCTGGCCCTGTTGAGGGGCCGAGAAGGCCTAGAAATGCGGGGTACCACCAAAGCCCCCCTTCTTCCACAGGGCTTTCTTCCAAGGTTACACAGAAGTCTTCTTTGAGAGCCTGGTTCTCAATAGGAACTCGCTTTCTATCTCTGCAGCCTTGTCTGCCATGGGGTTCCCAAATAGGTTCTCTCCTATGCAGGGGACATCAATAAGTTTGTCCTGCACCCATTGTTCTAGGTCAGACTGCAGCCATGCACCGATGCCTCGGCAGCCACACCGTCCAAAGACTCAAAGCCACTGTAAGCTGCTTAAGACAAAAACTTTAAGCACTCTTTTACAACAGAGATCAGGGTCTTAAACTTCTGTAGGGATTACCCATCAAGGCCTGCCAAAAATCCACTGAGCTCCTTTGACAGTTCCTTCAGGCACATGCAGATATAGAGCTAATAAGACTGGATCTGGCAAGTTGGCATCGAGCCCTGAAAGGGCTTCTTGCCGAGGGCAATGAGGGTTTTGGCCTCTGCCGGGTGGCAACAACAAATGAGTGTTTTGGCTTTTGAGTCAGCGCATGGCCAACTCCATGACCATCAAGTTGTGGGGAAGCTGGGTTTTTTGGAACCCAGGGCTTCGGCGTACCCAGTACAATGTGCCAAAGTGCCTACTGACAATTGGTACAGATGCCAATGTTTCCCACATCCAGAGGAGAAGGCAGTTGAGAATCAGAGGTACCAGTATCATAAGGGTTTCCTTAGATGGTGCCTCAGATTAGAGTATCTCTAATTCCTCAGTGCGCGGGTCCTCCTCAGCTTCAGTCTCAATAGTGAGGTTCTTGGCCATGTCCTGCACAAAATGGAGGAAAGCAACATCCTCGGGTGGGGAACAACATCAGGGCATTGGGGGAGACCGGTCCAAGGGCACATCTCAGTGTTGCCTTGTGTCTGGGGACTCTGTCCTTGGTCTCCCGTTCGGACTTGACATTTGAGTACAAGTATGATGCCACATGACCACCTCAGAAAAGGTCCACGCCAGGTGGTCCGTGATCTCCAGAGGATCTGCGGTCCAATCTGCAGGTGCTTGCTGGGGAGGACTGGTGCCATAAGAAATGGGACCAGGACTTTGTCCAGTACTGCAGACTCTCTCAAGGGTCCTGTCACTGCGGAAGCCTTTGATGTCGAGGGTCCTGTCACTGGGGCGAATGAACTGGATGAACCAAACACCTGCTGCATGGCCACAAGGGCAGAGATACTGCTCTCTAATGCTGCCATCCAGGTGTCCATACCAGTTGACTCTGCAGCCTTCAACACGGATACCAAGGATTTTGGGCCCAGCATCAACACTGTCGAGGGGGAGTCCTTGATGAGTATGGCCAGTTGGCGGGTGCTGACGACTCCTTCCAGGGCAGCTTGCGAGGCCGCTCCTGCTCCAACTCCTTGGATTCACTCTGGGACTGTGGGGCCTGGAGTGTGATTTCCCCTTATTACAGACTAGTCTTCCGAGGCAGTCTTCAAGTGCTTTGTCTTCTTGCGTTCCACCTCCAGGGATTTCTGCTCCGAATAACCGTGGCCGCGGGACTCCGAAGAGACTCTGGCTTCGTGGACACCAAGGTATTGGAGGGGATCCTGGAGCATGGTATCACCGCAGACTATGGCATGGAGTTGCACTTCTGGAAAAAAATTTCCTGATGCTGATGGCTCTTTAGGGCCTTTGAGGTCATAACTCTGTAGACTTTGGTCTGAGTTGTTATGTTCTGGGCTAAGGAACCAGAGGCAGCAGTCATGCAGGTTGGTGAGAGACATTTTGCTACACCGATCGTACTTCTTGAAGACACTGGAGGCTATCGGAAAGGGGTCCCTCGCCGTCCGGCAGGGGTCCGAGGCCTCTGGTAAAGGGTTCGAATGCCGGTTGAGGGACACCGATGAAAAAAAAGAAAAAAAAACGACTGAACGAACCTGAGGAACGATGCCGAGGCGAGTTGGCTAAGGGGCAGGGAGGAATCTGTATGAGGCGAGCTGGCTCAGAGGTGGGAAGGAATCAGTATGCAAACCAGACAAAACATAAAAAAAAAATAAATAAAAAGCACACTTTCTGGGGGAAACTGGACAAACGTCCGGAGGGCTCCCTGGGAAAAAAGGAGACTGAGGCAAGATGGCAGCCTTGGGTAGGAAGGGGACCACACATGTGTGGTGCATCTCCCAAAGGCTTTCTTTGAAAGGTGGGGAGATGCTTCCACAGGCTCCGTTGGTGCCATCACCCATATGTGAGGTTCCTGCTTCTTCCCAGAGAACGATCTTTATCTGCTGTCATATACTGTTACTATATTTTGATTCCAGGTGTCCAATGATGTAGGAGAGACTGGAGATCACTCTCTCCACTACTAGATCCTATGGCTATCCTTGGTAGGACTGGGATTGTTTGTGGAGGGATATTTTCCAAAGGGGAAGGGATGTTGCTGGATCTGTTTTGGGGATGCTAAGTTATCATTGCAGGGCTCTTTTCGGAATGAGTCTTTGCTAGGAGGGGGAACAGAGGGGTGGATACAAGATTTACATTACCTCTGGTCCTTTTAAGATAGCTCTGAAATTCATTAGGTTACATATTAATAGTGCAATGCTCCCCAGGATTAAAAATGCCAGTGCAAAGCCAATGACATTTTTACATGAATAATACAGCTCGTAAAGTTAATTGTTCGATTTGCATAATAACAGGCTCGATATTCAGCACCGGCGACTAGCAGAATTACAGCAGCTAACCGCCTGCACTTAACATTAAAAGAGGATATTCAATACTGGGGTCATATACGGCCCCACCATTGAATATCCAGGGTCACTGCACAGCCGCAGAACTAACTGGGCAGCGACAACATTGGACTGCTGCCCGATTAGCTCCCACAGGTAAAGATAGGCCAGCTTTTGATATACCTGTCTTTACCTGCGGGTCGCTAACAGAGCAGCGGTACAATACTGCCACTGCCCAGTTAGCGATGGGTGCAGCCTCCACTACACCCAGGAACGCCCACAACACGCTCCGATGCTATATGGTTAGCAGCGGGGTGTACAGCAATGTTACTGAGGGATATTCAACGACACTAACCATGTCAGTGCTGCGGAATATCTCTCTAAGCAACACACGGTTTACAAGCTGTAAACAATGTAAATGTCTTTGAATATTGGGCCCAATGTGTTTTGCATGCATTTGCATGCTTAGTATCTCATTTATCTCCTCTTATGGTAAAATAATCTGCCTTTAGGTAAAATAACACATCATTCTGCCAATTAATATTTTATTAAGCAAATATCGTGCATTATAACCTTATAACCAGGGAGGAGTAGCCTAGTGGTTGAGGCAAGGTACTTCAGGCCAGAAGGTCGGGGGTTCAAATCCCACTAGAGGACAGCAACCTTGAGCCGGAAGGACTGGGGTTTCTAGTCCCACAGATGCTCCTTGTGGTCTTGGGCAAGCCACTTAACCCTCCATTGCCCATGTTCCCTGTAAGTATTAGTGTATGTGTCTCATATCCCTGCGTGTTAAATGTATCCCCCAATTGTGTTGTGACCGCTTTGATTGAAGGATAAGGCGGTATACAAAACTGTCTAAATAAATAAATAAATAAAATAATGCATGTAACTACCCTCCTGCATTCTAAAAGCATAGTTACTCACCTGTAACAGGTGTTCTCAAGGGACAACAGGAATCAATCCTCACTTATGGGTGACATCAGCAGAGAAGGAGCCTGCGCGGAGCAATTCCCCAGCTTTCAAAGAAAGCCTTTGGGATTGCTGCCACACATGCATGGTCCTCTTCCCGCCCAAAGATGCCATCTTGATCAGTCAGGTCCCATAGCTAGAGCCCTACTCAGCAGATGGCAAGGGAAAAAAAACCAAAAATGGCAACTCTTAAAGGGAGGTGGGAGAACAGTGAGGACTGATTCCTTCTGTTTCTGGAGAACACCTGTTGCAGGTGAGTAACTATGCTTCCTCCAGGAACAAGCAGGTAGTCAGTCCTCACTTATGGAACTCCACAGCTACAGGCTACTGAGACCTGCAAGCCAAAAACGCCTCCACGAGGCAGTGGGCAGAAGCCGATAACCAAAGGAAGCCCGAGTCCTCAGGCCCTTGGAGCCAAGCTCTCGGTAGCCGCAGAAGGCTCAGAGGGCAGGAGTTGCTTATACCTCGAACAGATTACAGAGTATAGCCTGGCCGAAGGTGCTATCCCGGCAGGACTCCCTCTCCAGGTAGTAGTGCGAAGTGAAGGTATTCGCAGAGGACCAGGTCGCAACCCAGCAGATGTCCGTCAGAGGCACTGAGCGCAGAAGCCACTGATGCTGCCTTGGACCAGATGCCATGCACGGTGACTCAGCGATCCAAAGGGGCCCCAGCTTTTGCCTGAGCGAAGGTGATGCAGCCCGCCACCCAGACAGCACAGTTACTTACTTTATTTATTTATTTATTTTTATTTTATTTTACATTCTCTTATATACTGCGCTATTCTGCATCAGTGCGGTTTACATTGAACAAACTGAAATTACATTGAACAGGGCATTATAACTTGGAGATAACTATTTTACAGGGAACATGGGCTATGGAGGGTTAAGTGGCTTGCCCAAGACCACAAGGAGCACCTGTGAGACTAGAAACCCCAGTCCTTCCAGCCCAAGGTTGCTGTCCTCTAGTGGGATTTGAACACCCGACCTTCCGGCCTGAAGTACCTTGCCCCAACCACTAGGCCACTCCTCCACTTGTAACAGGTGATCTCTGGGAACAGCAGGAATAAGTCTTCACATATGGATACGTCGGTACCGACGGAGTCTGCGTGGGAACGCTTCCCAGCGTCCAATCAAGAGCTTTTGGAAGCATCCCAGCACGCCTGCGTGCTGCCTTCCCGCCTTTCCCAACTGCCTCTCCTCAGTTAAGTTTTAAAGCTGAGACAAAGAGAGAGAAAGGAAAGGAAAGAGAGATACAACTCCTGGGGAGGTGGGTGGGTTGTGAAGACTTATTCCTGCTGTTCCCAGAGATCACCTGTTACAGGTAAGTAACTGTGCTATCTCCAGGAACAAGTAGGAATGAGTCTTCACATATGGGGACTCCCAACCTGAGATGCCTGGAGTCCCAGCATGTCATAGGATGGAACATGCTATCTCCCAGAACACCAGGCATCCTGAGGATGGAGGGTAGGAGTTGAAGAAAGAAAAAAGCTGTGGAACAGCTAACCTAGCATAGGACTGCAGAGAAGGAGTCCATGTGTGGATGATGATTGTCAATGATGCTGCAAAGAAGATTGCAATATGGACCTCCCCTGACAGGATTTCACAGAAGTATGGAGGTTCATGGATCTACTGGGAACCCAGTAGAGGAACCTTGAAGAGGACCTCACTGTAAAGTGGAGGTAATAAACCTGTAGGAAAATAGTGGAGGTCAGAATCCTGAAAGAAATAGGTAACCCCAGTAGGAAAAACTGGGGTGGTACAAAAACGGTGGGCCTTCAGAGGAAGGCTTTATGACAAAAACCTAACTCTTTTGGCGGGAGAGTGACTCACTCTTAGGAGCAAAAAGAGAAAGGCTAACCGATTTGAACAGGCACAGTCCTTGTGGGGAGAAAGGGTATGGGAACCCCTTGTATCCCAAAAAGAGAGGACAAATGCCTGAGGCGTTAAAGCCTGTGATTAACTGAAGATCCACAATGTCTCTCCTAACTGGGGTAAGCTAGGAGAGATATTGGGCACGGAGAGCTTCAGAGGTACCTAAACCCTTAGGTTATGGAATAAAAATGGTTGATTACCACAGGAGTGGTTGTGTGTGTGGAACCCCAAACCTGCTAGATAGCATAGGTATGGGTAAAGCCCCTCTGTCAGAAAGCACAGTTACTTACCTGTAACAGGTGATCTCTGGGAACAGCAGGAATTAGTCCTCACATATGGGTACGTCGGTACCGACGGAGCCCGTGCGGGAAAGCTCCCCAGCTTCTTAGAATAGAAGCTTTTGGGACCTCCCACTGCACATGCGCACTGCCTTCCCGCCTTCCTGAACAGCTCTCCTCAGTTTCGAGTTTATAGCTGAGTCAACAGAGAGAGGACAGGAAGATAGATAGATAAAAGATACAACTCCTAGGGGAGGTGGGTGGGTTGTGAGGACTAATTCCTGCTGTTCCCAGAGATCACCTGTTACAGGTAAGTA
The DNA here is from genome assembly GCA_033557465.1 of Ichthyophis bannanicus. Lineage (NCBI taxonomy): Eukaryota > Metazoa > Chordata > Amphibia > Gymnophiona > Ichthyophiidae > Ichthyophis > Ichthyophis bannanicus. Next base: position 1,648,292,332 of record CM066032.1, read on the forward strand.
ACTGTGCTATCTCCAGGAACAAGCAGGAATAAGTCCTCACATATGGGGACTCCCTAGCTTAGATGCATGGGATCCCCTGTAAAGGTTCGCCATCTTCGTATGGATCTCAGGCATCCATTCTGGGAAGGTGGGCAGGAGCTGTTTAGGAATGGAACAGGTGCTTGAGGACAGCCTGGCCAAACAAGGCATCCCGGCGGGAGTCCTTGTCCAAACAGTAATGGGCTGTGAAGGTATGAACCGAGGCCCAGGTAGCGGCTCGACAGATCTGATCTATGGAAACAGAGTGCAGATGAGCCATAGAAGTTGCCATGGCCCTCACATTGTGAGCAGTGACATGGCCTTCCAGAGAAATGTTTTTGCTCTGGTAAGCAAAAGAAATACACTGAGCAATCCAATTGGAAAGTGTACGCTTGGAGACTGGAAGTCCCAAATGGGAAGGATCAAAGGCCACAAAAAGTTGAGAAGACTTTCGATGTGGCTGAGTCCTATTAAGGTAAAAAGCGAGAGCTCTTTTACAATCCAGAGTATGAAGGTTCCTCTCTGCATTGGATGCATGAGGAGCTGGAAAAAAGACAGGTAGATATACCTCTTGATTAAGATGAAAAGGCGAGACCACTTTAGGCATAAAGTGGGGATTCGTCCTAAGGACCACCTTATCATGATGAAATCTTGTGTAAGGTGGATTAGCCACTAAAGCCTGCAGCTCACTGATGCGGCGAGCCGAAGTGACTGCAATGGGGAAGATGACCTTCCAGGAAAGAAATTTCAAGGAGGTGGAAAACATTGGCTCAAAAGGTGGCTTCATAAGTTGACCGAGCACTAGATTCAAATCCCATGCGACCGGGGGTGGTCTGATGGGAGGTTTAGTGAGAGTCAGGCCTCTCATGAATCTTGCAACAAGAGGATGAGAGGAGATAGGTTGTCCATTTATATGTTTCAAGGATGCTGCAATAGCACTTAAATGGACTCTTACCGAATTCGTCTTGAGGCCTGCATTGGATAGATGCAGGAGATAATCAAGAAGAGAATTCAAAGGAAGTGCCAGAGGGTCAAGACCCTGCTGAGCACACCAAATGGAAAAACGTTTCCATTTGAAAGCATAGGAACGCCTGGTAGAGGGTTTCCTAGAGGCAGAAAGGATATCTTTCACTGGTTGGGAAAGATGAAAGTCTTGAAGGCTTAAGCCTTCAGTAACCAAGCACTGAGGTGAAGGGATTTGGGGTTTGGGTGCCACAAAGTCCCCTCCTCCTGAGACAGGAGGTCTGGCGCAGCTCCCAGATCCAAGTAGGATCCCTGGGAGAGCTGTAGAAGTAGAGGGAACCACACTTGGCGTGGCCAGCGTGGAGCTATGAGGATCATAGTTCCATGATCCCTCTGGAGTTTGAACAGAGTCTTGGGAATCAAAGGAATGGGTGGAAAGGCATATAGGAATGCCTGATTCCAATTCAGGAGAAAGGCGTCTGTAGCCTGAGCTCCCTGACACGGAGTTCTGGAACAGAACCGGGGAAGTTTGGCATTCCACGGACTTGCAAAGAGGTCTATGTCCGGGGTCCCCCATTCCTGAAAGATTCGGTTTATTTGGTCCAAATGTAGGGACCATTCGTGTGGCAGCAGAACTCGACTGAGCCTGTCTGCCCGAGAGTTTTGAACTCCTGGGAGATACACTGCTAGCAGGTGAATCTGATGCTCTCTGGCGAAGGCCCATAGTCTTAGAGCTTCGTTGCAAAGCGACAGAGAGCCCGTCCCTCCTTGTTTGTTTATGTAAAACATGGCCACCTGATTGTCCGTCTGAACTAGGACAGTGAGGTTGGCTAGGAGGGAGTGGAAGACCTTGAGGGCAAGGTAAATTGCTCGCAGTTCCAGAAGATTGATATGAAGGGTGGACTCCTGTAGAGACCAAGTGCCCTGAGTGGAGAGAGTTTGCAGATGGGCTCCCCACCCTGTTTGGGAGGCATCTGTTGTGAGGGTTGCTTGGGGTAGCAATGGTTGAAATGGAGACCCCAACAACAGATTCTTGGTGGAAGTCCACCAGTGGAGGGACCAAAACAGACGATCGGAGGTTTGTATTTGGTCTGAGAGCGCTCCTGACGCCTGAGTCCACTGAGTGGCCAGGGTCCATTGAGCTGCTCTCATATGAAGACGAGCATAGGGCACCACATGCACTGTGGAGGCCATATGACCCAGTAGGCGTAGCATTTCCCTGGCTGTCAAGTGAGTGCTGGACTGAGCTTGGGAGGCCAAACTCAGGAGGCGCTGGCCTCGAACATGTGGAAGGTAGGCCTTTGCAGTGATGGTGTCCAACTGGGCCCCTATGAATTCTAGAGATTGAGTAGGGATGAGTTGGGACTTGGGAAGGTTTACTACCAGTCCCAGATACTGCAAAAGGCTCCTTGTGTGGTCCAGGGAAATCTGGGCCTGTGACTGAGTTGGAGCTCGGATGAGCCAGTCGTCCAGATATGGGAAGACAAAGATTCCCATGCCTCTTAGAAATGCGGCTACGACTGCCATGCATTTTGTGAATACTCTTGGAGCAGAGGCTAGACCGAAGGGGAGTACTCTGTATTGGAAATGTTTTCCCTGAAACAGAAAGCGAAGATACTTTCTGTGGGATGGATGGATGAGTATATGTGTATACGCATCCTGTAGGTCTAGAGAACAAAGCCAGTCCTGACCCTGGAGGTAAGGAAGGAGAATGCCGAGAGACAGCATTTTGAATTTCTCCTTGAAGAGAAATTTGTTCAATTCTCTCAGATCTAGGATTGGTCTGAATCCCCCTGTCTTCTTTGGAATGAGAAAATAAGGGGAGTAGAAACCGGACCCTTGTTGAGGAAGAGGAACCTCTTCTATGGCCCTTTGGGCAAGAAGAGAGGAAACCTCTTGACCCAACAGGGTTAGGAGAGATGGGGGAGAATTGAATGGTCTCACCATATGATGGGGAGGAAGGCTGGAGAAATGAAGTTTGTAACCCTCTCGAATGATAGAGAGGGTCCATTGTTCTGTTGTGATTTGTTCCCATCTGGGAGCAAAGTGAACCAACCTTCCGGGTATGGTGAGAGGTTCTGGTTGTGTTAGAACCAGAAGTGGCAAGTTCCCTAGGAGCAAGTCAAAACCCCTGAGGGGTTGGAGCCTGCTGAGCTACAGTAGCTGCTGCAGGCTTAGCTCGTGCTTGTTTGGATTGCTGACGCTTAGCAGTATAGCGAGGTTGAGAAGACTGCTGGCCAGTATTTGAAGCAACTCTGGCCTTCTTATAGTAAGGCCTTTTAAAAGACTTTTTCTTAGTAGGAATTGAAGTGGACTTTGAAAGTCTTTCCAAGGTGGCATTTTCAGCATCCATCTGGGTGGCTTTGATTTGCCACTCTTCCCCAAATAAGTTCTCACCTGTACAGGGCAGATTCCGTAAGCCATCTAGAACCCAAGGTTCCAGATCAGAGGCCTGGAGCCAAGCAAGACGTCGGGCTGCAATAGCAATGCCCGAAGCCCTACTGGCTCCCTCAAAGGAATCATATGCTGCCCTATTAGAGAACTTAGAAACCTCTAAGAGTTGTTTCACTAGGGAAAGGAATCCCTGCTTTTTATCCTCAGGGATAAAGGGGGCAAAATGCCGCACCTTTTTGGCAAGTTCCTCCAGGAACATGCCCATATAGAGACTGTAGGAATTAATCCTGGCTATAAGCATACTAGCCTGGAAAATTTTCCTACCAAAAGAGTCCAAGGTCTTACATTCCCGTCCTGGAGGGGTGGAAGAGTGCCTTTTGGTACTCCTAATCTTCTTCATTGCAGACTTCACCACAATAGAGTGGTGGGGCAATTGAGTCTTTTGGAAACCAGGAGAAGGAGGGACCCTATACATGGTGTCCAACCTACAGGAATAAGGAGACAAAGTCAAAGGATTTTCCCAGAAATCCATCAGTTGTTCTTGAAGGATTTCATGGATAGGCAGGGTAACTGCCTCCTTAGGGGCCTTTGAGTATCCCAAAATATCCAGTTTTTTGGATCTGGGTTCCTTTTCAGAGGATGTGGTAATAGAAAGGGCTGTAGCCATATCTAAAACAAAGTCCTGGAAGGACAAATCCTCTGGAGGGGACATTCTCCTTTTAGGAGAAGAGGGCTCCTCAGGTAAGTTGAGTGAAAACTCAGCAGAATCATCAGAGGAGTGAAAATCCTCAGAGGAATCGGTGCTTTCCTCTAACGCACGATACGCGTACCGATCGGTATCGATATCGGGCGTATCGGGTATGGAACCGGTATGGAGCGAAAGCCCATACGGTACCGACTTGCGTTTAGAGGTGGACGGCCTCGATACCGGCATGGCGGACGATACCGGTATCGGGCCCGGAACCGCTGAAAGCGGAACCGATGGCGTTGCAGCTTTAATGAAAGCCATGACGGCCTGCTGCATGGACTGTACAGTATCGCCCATGGACGCCATAGCTGCCTGGATGTCGGTACCGGAGTGACCCGGTACCCCAGAGCAGGCTAACAGGTGATCTGTCGAGGCCGTAGCATCGATATCAACCTGAGACCCCTGAATTGGCGTTTTTGGAAGTTGGACTTCCCGCCGGGGTTGTTTGGCTGGGGCAGGGTCCTCAAGTTCTAAGCTAAGAGCCTCTCGATGCTTTGAAGGAGATTTGCTCTTTGAGGACTTGCCCACAGAAGGTTTGGTTACCTGAGATCCATCCGGAGAAGAAGACCTGGATGACTGTGATGCTGTATTCTCTGAAGCAAACAGCACATGGAATTTGTTGGCCCGGTTCTGCAGCCCACGTTTAGACATGTGGGAGCAAGATGGGCAGTCCGGTATGGAATGGTCAGGCCCCAAACATTTCAGACACCATTCATGGGTGTCTGTGACTGAAATAACAGCATTACATTTGGTACACTTCTTAAATCCAGGGGCTGGCTTCTCCATGAGGAGAAATTGAGTAGGCCGAGAGGCCTCTCTGAAGTGACCAAAAAGCTAAAAAATAAGAAAAAAGAATTATAATTTTTTAAAGAAAGAAAGAAAAGACCGGCGATACCGGTATCGGTATGGGGAAGGCAGGTACGCGGTCTAAAGAAACAAATAAAATAACAATTTCTTCAGCGGTGACAGGAACACGACCTGCTGGCTCCGCGGAAAAAGAGAAACTGAGGAGAGCTGTTCAGGAAGGCGGGAAGGCAGTGCGCATGTGCAGTGGGAGGTCCCAAAAGCTTCTATTCTAAGAAGCTGGGGAGCTTTCCCGCACGGGCTCCGTCGGTACCGACGTACCCATATGTGAGGACTTATTCCTGCTTGTTCCTGGAGATTCATATAGCTATATGAGGATAGACAGTGAGATAGATAAGTATGTGGATACATATCTATCTATAATAAAATATCTCGACAGATACATATATATGTATAGATAGACATATAAGAATATATCTATAGTGAGATATGGAAGGGCATAAAATACACACAAAAAATAAATATGGATATGTAGGCCTACATATGGGTGTCTGCAATTAAATAGACAGAGATATGCCTACAGCGCAGTGATCACATAGGCTATGTGGAGAGGAAAGTTTCATCTAACAAGGAGGTGGAACCTACTTGAGAAGACATATAGAGAATCTATTCCTCCTGGTCATGATCTGCAAGAATGCTAGCTAGTGAAAAATAACCAGGACTGTTACGTGAAAAACAGAGGATAATATCCATGTGCAACCAGCAAGTCCGGAGTCTTCCAGGACTCTAGCATGGTAAGTAGACAGAAGACGCCTAGAGAAGAGATACCATGTTGACCTACTTAAGGGCAAAGGTATCATGCGTTCTTACCATGAGGACGAGCATATCCCTGATTGGGAATACTATGGACCAAAGCAGGGAAGTGGCAACTCCTTGAGCTTTCACGTAAGAGAAGGCCTATGTCCTATATATCAAAAAAGAAGATAGTAAAAGAAGGGAGAACCTTCTAGTCATGGGAGACATGACTGAAAAGCCTTTTCTAACCAGCTAGGATAGCTGTTGGAGAAAAAAAAAACCATGCTCTCTAGCAAGGGCCCATAGTGGAAAGCTTCTCTGTAATTTGCAGAGAGCATGATGCAGGAGAATGAGATAGAACTGGCTGCTAGGGAACCAGTATCTTTGCCAACTATGCTGCCAAACCCAGGAAAATGGAGATGGCAGAAATAGAAGACAATCTAGAAAGCTTGTAGTGAGATAGTCTCCAAGAGAGATGAAGCACTGACTTGGAGCCACTACTAAGACTAGACAGAATGTTAGTGGAGGACAAATCTGGTTATTTGTGGACAAGAACCAGTGGTCCAAACATTAAGGCTCCTGCATAGGCAGCTGCTAGCAAGACAGCAGAAAGAATCTTACTGTTCAAAACAGAAAGAACAGACAGAACAGGAGTAGGAAACTCTGGACATGTCTGATAAGCTGCCCCAAAGCAAGATTGAAACAGAGGAGGTAACTCAGAGAGGAAAGCTCCGCACTGGAAAGTGAGAAAACTAGAGAGGCTGAAGAGAAAGCCTCCCAGTAAGTAATTCTCCATAGCAGCTACGGGTACCAGTCTGTCAACAATGAGCCGCCTGACTGGAGACCGAACACAATTTAGGATAGCTATCCAGAGGGTCGCCATGAGTCGACTCCGACTCGACGGCACTTCACAACAACAACAAGTAATTCTGCTCTTACAGAGGAAAAACGTGATAAGAGGGTGAAGAGAATGGAGCTGAAGAAGACTTACGAAGTAGTAAGTCTATAGAAAGGAAAAATACATGCTGGCACAGGAACTATCATCTGATAGTGGTTAGACCTCTTTCCCTAGCAGGAAAAAGAGGAGAAACCTGTGACTTATAGGCATGAATATCCTGACAGCTTATAGAAATATAGAAAAAATTGATATCTTTTGGAAAGAGATCCATGTGTAGGGGTTAGAATAAAGTGGTGGATTGCCTCTATTGAGAGGAAGCAACTGTAGATTCTAACCCCAAGAGTCACAAGCATCTGATGAATGATCAGAAACCCTGCAGGTGCTGGGTTTGCTGAGCCTGGTGAGAGGTTGGATTTTTCAGACCAGGACGATGCTTTCCCTGTTGAGGAACATCTGTATGATGGGCAAGTGATGAATAAAACCTTCTCCTGTGGGAAGAAAGTTTGGTAGGACATTTCCTACCTACTGGGACAGAGGAAGGGGTAGAACAACCCTTAGGAACAGGTAAATCAGTGGACAACTGAGTAACTTGACGTAAAGACTCCTTGTTGAAAAGATTTTCTCCAGTGCAAGGAGTATGTCCCAGCCTTTGTTGTGCCCATTTGTCCAAGTATGAAGCTTGGAGCCAGGCTCTACGTCGTGCCCCTATAGCTATAGCAGAAGTCCTGCTAACAGACTCAAAAGAGTCTAGGGAAGCACGAGAAAGAAACCAAGAGATATTCTGGATATGCTGAAGCAGTGAGGAATAGTCTGTACTCCTGGAATCTGAAAGGAAAGGAGACAAAAGATGTAATTGCTTTGTGACCTCCTCAAGATAAAGACTCATAAAAAATATGAGAGAATTCTTGCAGAAAGCATAGATGTCTGGAAGGTTTGACGTCCAAAGTCATCTAGTGTTTTAGACTCACGACCTGGCGGATAGGAAGAGTGCTTTTTCTTACTCTTCACCCGCCTCATTGCTGATTCCACTACTATGGAATGATGAGGAAGTTGAGTCTTTTGAAACCCTGGAGAGGGGGGCACCTGATATAACAGATCAGTTGCCCTGGGAGGTGGGGGTACCCTGAAAGGTGTTTCCCACATTCCTAGAAGGAGATCCTGCAAGGAATGATGCAAAGGAAGCATTATGTTCCCCTTTGCTTTGATAGAAAGAGAGCCTTGTGCAGGATCATGTCCTGGGATAGGAATGGCAAGAGATCTTGCTATATCCAGGAGGAAACTCTGAAAAGAGGGATCCCCAACAGGAATCTCTCTTGGACAGGTTAGATTTAAAGAACTAGCCTGAGCACCCACAGAGGTATCCAAATATATAGGAATAGAAGATCCTGCACAGTGCAGTGTGGAATGCTTAAGGGATGGTTGCTGGTACTGGGTATCAGGAGCAGCAACCATCCTTACCACATTGTCCATGCCAGATATCGACTCCAAGCTTGGTATAGAATGGAGCGATCCTGTTGAAAAAAGCATGGCAGGAGTTGGCCACGATGCTACAGTGGATACCGGTACTGATGTCAATACCGGTACCGATGTCAGAGTCGAGCCCGACAAAGACATCGGAGCAGTCATCGGTGACAGTTGAATCGGTACCGAGGTGACCGAAAACCTCCGGCCACTATCCTCAGTACTGAAGCACTGGTATTGATCGATGTCAGTACCAAAACTTATTGGTACCGAGTCTTCTAGACTAGAGATCGATTCCAAACTCGGCATTGAGGACAGAGAGCCTGATAAGCGAAGCATGGAAGGCACCGACCGTAAAGGTAATGAGGACGTCGGTACCGATTTCTGTACCGTGTCTGACACCGGTGAAGGAAGGTCAACCAGTGGCAACTCAATCGGCCTCGGGGGAACAGAGAGTTGTGGATCCAAATCATCGGAACCGAGCCTTCGATACCGCCGAGAGCTGGTACCCAGTCCTCCAGACTGGAGATCGATTCCAGACTCGGCATCGAAGGAAGTGAGGCTATCGATGCACATCTGGAGGGTACCGACGGCGGTGGTAGTATCGGTGCTGGTACCGATAATGGAAAGTCAGTCTGGAGAGTATCCGCCGGTCCCGAAGGCACCGAGGATGCCAGATGATGATCCCTGGTGAGGAGTGTTTCATCCAACACCAGTGCCGATGCCGGGGTATCGGTACCGCTCGAAGCGGATGCCACCACCGGACATGGCTGAGGTATGTTCTGTGAGGGGTGAACCCCAGGAACAACCTGATACCCCTTATCTGCTTTGGAGACCGAAGACTACCGCCAGGGTTTTGAAGCCAGTGGGCCCTCGAGGGCAAGGCCGGAGCCGTCTACATGCTGTGCATGAGACCTACCACTCAAGGACTGGCTAGTCTTAACAGACTGTTTGTGGGTTACCTGATCCCGTGTGGAAGAAGGGGACGGTGCCCCGAAGTTGGAGGGCAACCGTGTATCGAGGGAACCTCGATGTTGAAGACCTCTTCTCACCAAACTGTTGTCAGGACCCAAGCAGGTTAGACACCGACTTTGAGGGTCTAAAAATAAAGTTGTACCGCCACAGTCTGAACATTTCTTGGAGAAAGTGTCTGGCGGTTCCATGAAGGAAAAAGAAGAGGCCTAAAAGACCGTGGGACACTATGAAGAAAAAATATCCCGTGGAAAAGGAGATTTTACAAGAAAAGAAAAGAAAACACCGGCGGTACCGGTGGCGTCGGGAAGACAGCCGCGACCTCAAGAAAACTAAGAAATAAAAAGAAGAATTTTCTGCGGTGACAGGACGTCCTGCCGGCTCCGCGGAAAAACGAAAACTGAGGAGAGGCAGTTGGGAAAGGTGGGAAGGCAGCACGCAGGCGTGCTGGGATGCTTCCAAAAGCTCTTGATTGGACGCTGGGAAGCGTTCCCGCGCAGACTCCGTCGGTACCGACGTACCCATATGTGAAGACTCATTCCTGCTTGTTCCTGGAAATAGAGATGATACACTTGGTGACTGCAAGCCCCAGGCGAATAGGATCGCAGGCAATGAAGAGCCGGTTGGACCTATGATGATCTTGGATGCGCTGCAGGTAGAAGGTGAGAGCCCTCTTGCAGTCAAGCGTATGTAGGACTGCCGATGCCCAGTCGGTGTGCGGTCTCGGGAAGAAAGTCAGTAGGATGGTCTCTTGGTTGAGATGGAAATCCGAGACAACTTTCAGTAAGAACTTTGGGTGAGTTTGAAGGACCACCCTGTTCCCATAGAACCCTGTGTAGGGAGCCACGGCCATGAGTGTTGCAGCTCGCTGACTCGCCAGGCTGAGGTGAGTACCACCAGGAAGATTACCTTCCAAGAGAGGTGCCGAAGCGAGCATGTCACCATCGACTTGAAGGACGGCTACATCAGCTGCATGAGCACGACATTCAGGTCTCACTCTGCCGGTGGAGGCCGGATGGGGGGGGGGGGGGTTGGAAAGTAAGAGGCCCTGCATGAAGCGGGAGACCAGAGGCTGGCCTGAGAGGGGTTTACTCTTGACGGGGAAATGGTTGGCCGAGATGGCGCTCAGGTGAACCCAGACCAAATTGGATTTCAGTCCCACTTGCGAGAGGTGGAGGAGGTACTGGAGAACCCACCAGGTAGAGCAGAAGAATGGGTTGATATGGAGCTCGGAGGACCAGAGCGAGAAGCGCTATCACTTCAGGGTGTAGGCCCATCTTGTAGAGTCATTCCTCAATGCGAGGAGGACCTCCTTGATCTCCTCTGGGAACTGCAGTGAGACTAAAGACACCCATTCAGCCGCCATGCTGTCAGGAATAGCGAGACCAGATTTGGGAGGAGCACCCGTCCCTCCTCCTGTGTCAGCAGACCTGGGGTACTGCCCAGGAGGTCCGGAGGTTCCAACGAGAGCCAGAGTAGAAGTGGGAACCAGGGCTGTCAAGGCCACAAAGGAGCCATGAGGATCACTGAGATTCGGTCCTGCTGAACCTTGTGGCGGGTCCTCGCAATGAGAGGGGAAGGGAACGCATAAAGAAGCCCTGAGATCCAGTTCAGAAGGAACACATCCGGGGCTACCCTGCTCGGGTGCAGAATCTGCCCGCAAAAGAGGGGAAGCTGCGTGTTCGCCGGGCTGGCGAACAGGTCCAAGGATGGAGTCCCCCAGTGATGGAACAGGTGGAAAACCACCTCTGGACTCAGGAACCACTCATTTGGGTGAAGAAGCATGCTGAGTCTGTCCACGAGGACATTGTCTCTGACCATGGCATATGGCGAAGGAGCAGAGGACTGCCTCCCAACAGAGGAGGTGGGAGCACGTACCCCCCTCCTTGTTTATGTAGAACATCACGACCTTGTTGTCAGTCTGCACGAGCACCGACTTGCCTCGCAGGTGGTGCTCGAAGACCTTCAGGGCCAGCTGAACTGCTCAAAGCTTGACCAGGTTGATCTGCTGCTGAGACTCCTCCGGTAACCACTGCTCCTGGGTATGGAGGTTGCCGTAGTGGGCTCACCAACCCAACAGTGAGGCATTCATCATCAAGATCAGCTCGTGTTGAGTCTGGAAGAGCATGTCCCGAAGGCGGCTTTGGGCCACCAATCCAGGGAACTGAAGAGGTTCCAGGAGACCGACACAGGATCCCAGAGGCAGCCCGAGGCTTGAACCCACTGCGCTCTGAGGCACCACTGGGCCACTCGCATGTGCAGGCAAGAATGGGGACGACATGGACAGTTGAGGCCATGTGCCCCAGAAGGCGCAACATGGCCCCGTGCCGAGACCCTGGACAGACTGGTTCAACTTGGAAGCCAGAGCACTCAAGGAAGGAAGGCAGTCACCCGTCCCGTGTCGAGAAGAGTGCCAATGAACTCCAGGGTCTGCACCGACTCGAGGTGGGACTTAGAGTAGTTGATCAGGAAACTGAGGCACTCAAGGAGGGCTGTGCGTGATGCCGAGAGGCAAGCCTACTCTGCCAATGTGCCTGTGACGAGCCAGTCATCTAGGTAAGAGTAGACAGATATACCCTGTAGCCAGAGTTGGGCTGTGGCCGCTGACAGGCATTTCGTTAAGACATATGGGGCAGACGCAAGCCTGAAAGGGAGCACTTTGTATTGGAAGTGTTCCCCTTGCACCCTGAAATGCAGGTACTTCCTATGCTTGGGGTGGACTGGGATGAGGGCGTAAGCATCTCCGAGATCCAAGGAGCATAGCCTATCACCCTGCCAGAGGCAGGGCAGCAGGACGCCAAGCGATAGCTTTCTGAACTTCTCCTACACCAGAAATTTGTTCAGATTCCTGAGATGGAGATGGGGCGCAGGTCCCCCATCCTCTTTGGAACGAGAAAGTACCAGGAGTAAAACCCCCGACCTTGGAGGTGTGGCAGAACTCTTGACCACTTGTTGACCGAGGAGGTTGATCAGCTCTTGCTGCAAGCAAGCCTTGTGCAAGGGAAGTCGAGTAGGCTCTGCTGGCGAAAAGGGAGGAGGGAATCTGTCCAGACAAAGATGATAACCATCGCGGATTACCTGAAGAACCCAGGTGTCCGATGTAATGGCTGCCCATTCGTGGGCGAAAAGGGAAACTCCCTTCCTCAGGAAGAGGTGCTGCCGGGAAGCGAGGGACTATGCACTTGGTGTCAAAACCCTGGGACTGGCTGAGGTGGCTCTGGTGGTGGAACTTTGGGCCCTTTCGGTTTCGGTGACCCTGAGGTCCTCCTTTTCCCTGGCCGCTGGGCATCGGCACTGGGGCAGGCTAATAGGGTGGGTATCCCCAGTAAAGGAGCCCCTTCCTCTGGAAGAAAGGCTTCTTGCTGTGTTTCTTCCACAGAAGAGAAGAGGTTTTACGAGAGAGACGGATGCGGGTCACGAACTCCATCTCGATCTCGGCTGCCTTCTCCTCCATGGGCTTGCCGAACATTTGTTTGCTGAGGCAGGGGACATCTAAGAGCTTCTCCTGGACCCACTGTTCCAGATCTGAAGACTGGAGCCACACTTGACACCGGGCTCCGATGCTGGCTGCTGCCTCAACTTCCTCACCTCCCAGGCCCTCCTGGACCCACTACAATCCGGCTTCCATCCCCAACACGCCACTGAAACGGCTCTTACAAAAGTGTCCAATGACTTGTTCCTGGCTAAATCTAAGGGCCTTTGCTCAGTCCTCATCCTTCTTGACCTCTCCGCTGCCTTTGATACTGTTGACCACAATCTTCTCCTCACCACCCTCTCCTCGCTTGGTTTCAAGGGCTCCATACTATCCTGGTTCTCCTCCTATCTCTCCCATCACTCCTTTAGTGTGTGCTCTGGTGGATCCTCTTCTCCTACCCCACTCCATGTTGGTGTGCCCCAAGGATCCGTCTTGCGGCCACTCATTTTCTCCCTCTATACCCAATCCCTTGGCGCACTTATCTCCTCCCATGGCTTTCAGTACCATCTCTATGCCGATGACTCCCAAATTTACCTCTCTACACCTAATATCTCTCCGGCAATCCAGACCATGATCTCTGCCTGCCTTTCTGACATCGCTGCCTGGATGTCTCACCGCCGCTTGAAGCTGAACATGGCCAAGACTGAACTCCTTGTCTACCCCCCTAACTCCTCCCCTCCTCTTCCCCCCTTCTCACTCTCCATGGATGGTTCTACGATCCTTCCTGTTCCTCTCGGCCCGCAACCTGGGGGTTATCTTTGACTCCTCTCTCTCCTTCTCCACACATATCCAGCACGTAGCTAAGACCTGCCGCTTCTTTCTCTACAACATTAGCAAGATCCGCCGCTTCCTTTTGGAACACACTACCAAAACCCTTATCCACTCCTTAATCTCATCTCGCCTCGACTACTGCAACCTACTCCTTGCTGGTCTTCCTGCTAGCCATCTCCTTCCCCTTCAATCTATACAAAATCATGCTGCTTGACTAATCTTCCGTCAACCTCGCCATGCCCACATTACTCCTCTTCTCAAGTCGCTTCACTGGCTCCCTGTCCAATTCTGCATTCAGTTCAAACTTCTCCTGCTGACCTATAAATGCATTCACTCTGCGGCCCCCCCAATACCTCTCATCTCTTATCTCTCCTTACACCCCTCTTGGGAACGTCGCTCTGCTAACAAATCACTTCTATCTAGGCCTTTCACTCACACCGCTAACTCCCGACTTCGCTCTTTTCACCTTCCTGCACCTTACGCCTGGAACAGCTTACCTGTGTCTGTGTGCCAGGCACCCTCCCTGGCCCTCTTCAAATCCAGATTGAAGACTCACCTCTTCACTATCGCTTTCAGATCCTGACTTTTCTCTTATCTCAACCTGACTCCCGTCAATTTTCATGTCCAAACTGTAAAGACCATACTGTGCTTTTGCACCGAATTGACTATTGCTCTGTATTGTCTCAACTAGATTGTAAGCTCTGATGAGCAGGGACTGTCTCTTGTATATATACCTGTACAGCGCTGCGTGTGTAGCGCTATATAAGTGCTACATAGTAGTAGTAATAGTAATAGTAGGTGGAAGACGCAAACCAGTCATATGCGGTGCGGGAAAGATATTTCGAGCAGTCTGCGACCATTCTCAGAAGGGTCTGAAATCTGAGGGGTGTTCGCCTCTGAGGCCCACGAAGAAACCACCGAGCTCTTTAGCAAGGTTGCAAAGGAACATCTCCATATACAGTTGATATGCCTGGATGCGGCACGCCAGCATAAATACCTGGTGAGCCTTGCACCTGAGAGCATCGAGGGCATGGGGTTTCCTACCAAGCGGGATCGAAGAGTGTGACTTCGAGCTCTTCTGCTTCTGTATCGCGAATTCAACTACGATGGAGGTATGGGGAAGTTGAGTATTTCCGGAACTCTGGGCCATGCTGGACCCTGTACATGTCATCGAGTCTTTTACTGACAATAGGGACTGAGGCAGGTGCTTCCCATATACGAAGGAGCAGCCGGGTCATGATGGATGTACCTGGACCGTGAGAGACTTCTTAGGGGGATACTCATATTGCAAGATTTTGAGTTCCTCTGCCCTTAGCTCTTCCTCTGTCTGCATGGGCAGTTTGAGGGCTCGAGCCATATCCCGCACAAATACCAAGGAGGTATTCTTTGGGAGGTGACCGCCTTTGAGAGGCAGGCCAGGATGGAACAGAAGAAAGGTCTCTTTGGGCGCGGGTTTCAGGGGATGTGTCCCCATCCAATTCCCAGCCTGAGAGGTCTGAGGAAGACTTTGGGTCAGGCTGATCCCCATGCCCAGTGGCCGAGGCACGCTTGGAGCCAGAGGCACTGACTCTGGAAGATCTCGTCCCGAGGTATGGAACAGCGAGTGAGACCAATGCCGAGGACCCTCATGAGGCCAGTGGCCTGTGGCTCTCGGGGGTTTCCAAGGCAATTTTTGGGACCCCCATCGAGGGACCCTTGGTCTTGAGGTGCAAGCCAGCCATGCTGGGTAAAAGCACCTGCTGGGCAGCTAGGAAGGCAGAAACGTTGTGCTCCAGTGTCAGCATATGGGACTCCCACTCAGGAGTGTGTCCCTGCGCTGTCGACACCAGGGTTATTGGGTCTGATGTGGAGAAAAGGAGGAGTCCTCACCGGGACAACCCTCAGGAGACCCTGCGCCATCACCAAAGGCCTCCGTATCCATATGAGGTATCTTTTGAGGCCACTCCTTGTCTGATTCTTGGGAATGCCGAGGAGGTCTACGGGAATGAGCGCGAGACCACTCGTGCTTGTCTGGAGCCCCCGACAGCAGTTTTGAGGTCTTCTTTCTTTTACTGTTCCACCTCAGGTGGACCCTGATTGGAGTGACACCTAGGGCACGGGGTCACTGCGGGGGACCCCGCAATTGGTGTTTTGGTGGGGCGAGGCGCCACCAGGGACCCCAGGGCTGCCTTATGGAAAATGTCAGATTTCTGCTTACAGCTTAGTAAGGCCTTAGCAGACATTTTCTTACAGAGCGAGCAGAGCTCCGGGATGTGGTCAGCTCCCAGACACCGCAGACAATAGTTCCAGATCTGAAGGTACTTCAGGCCGGAGGGCCGGGGGTTCAAGTCCCACCTGGGGACAGCAATCTCAGGCCGGAGGGACTGGGATTTCTAGTCCTATAGGCACTCCTTGTGGTCTTGGGCAAGCCACTTAACCCTCCATTGCCCATGTTCCCTGTAAGTATTAACGTATGTATGTCATATCCCCTCGTGTTAAATGTATCCCCCAATTGACCGCTTTGACCCGGTGAAAAGCGACATATAAATACAGCTAAATAAATAAAATAAATAAATAGTCTTGGGTGTCCGTGAGGGATAC
The DNA here is from genome assembly GCA_033557465.1 of Ichthyophis bannanicus. Classification (NCBI taxonomy): domain Eukaryota; kingdom Metazoa; phylum Chordata; class Amphibia; order Gymnophiona; family Ichthyophiidae; genus Ichthyophis; species Ichthyophis bannanicus. The sequence continues at coordinate 1,648,308,211 of CM066032.1, forward strand.
TCGTATTCTTGGAGCATCTGTCACATTTTTTGAAACCAGTGGATATGGGGGCAAAAAGAGCCCCTGCCAGGTCAAAGACCCTCGAAACTAGCAGTTGCAAAAAAGGGCGCGAAAAGGGCGTGAAGAGAAAAAACACAAGGAAGAAAAAAAAGGGATCCCCTGGCCCACAGCCAGAGCAGGGGCGACGGAGAGGACGGGAGAGTACTGGTGCTACTGGAAAAAAAGGGCCAAAAGGCCAGAGAAGAAAAAAAGTTTTCTGAGGGATGAGGACTGTGATAAGGAAGCTTATCATAGCTCAGGTAGGAGCTATAGAAAAGATGATGTGACTCTGAACAAGCAACCTGTCAGCTCTGGTAGAAGCAAGAAAACAGAGTTTTCACATAAAAGACTACCAGTCCCAGAATGCACCAGGTTTCCAGCAGCCATGAGAGGGGCTGAAGTGAGAGAATGTGTGTGCAATCAAGAGAGCTATGAGGTAATCCCTAAGCACTCATCTCAAAGGGCAGGGCCTGATTCAAGACAGCTGCGCTGTGTTAGGGAGCAGCACACATTAGGACAGAATAAGAATAGAGCTTATTCTTCAGATAACAGTTACTACAAGCTCCAGCCCAGCTTCAGGGAGAGCTACAAGAACAGCTTCAGAAAGAGATACAGAGACAGCAACGGCTACAAGCTCAAGCACCAGTATCACCTGGAGAAACAGAAGCCAAGCCAAGCGGATAGAGAAAGAAGGAAACTCTCTGGAAGGAAGAGAAGAAAGCCCATTGGAAGGTCTGGGAGATTCCAAGGCAGTACCCATACTGGGAGGTATTCCAAATGCCAGCAGAGTCCATTGGACTGGATTCAGCCAGAGGAATGGATTGGCAGAGATAGGAATCACCAGTGGCTACCTGGAAGAGAGAAGACTGCATGTGGAAGGGACTTTCAGACCAAGGCCAGAAGGTATGTGAGAGGAGATCCAGTGTCCAGGGATCAAGATTGGAAGGCTGGACATCAGAATTGGATTACATATTGGCCAGGCTTTACAGAGAGGAATAATGATAGCAGGAGAGGCTCAGGTATGAACACTGATCCAGACCCTATCTATAATAGAGAATGGCAGCAAGGGAATAAGCATTCTCATGATAGTGCCTTAATGAAAGACTCATCTGTGCCAATGTATGATAGTGACCATATGCTGATTGATACAGCAGATGAAAATACAGTTTATATGGACTGTTCTCTATCTGAATGCTATTGCTAGCTTTCTCTGAGCAAACACATCAGCCATCACAAAGAAACCTAACTTTGTTCTTTATTTCCACTGCAAACAGCTCTTAAAGCAGGATTTGGGCTCACACAGTAGCAGCCAGCCAGCTAAAGGCTTTCAGCTGGTCCATTGATAGTAATTAGGGCTGCACCTGATTGTGTGTGTGAGCAAGGGAGAATCACTGCTGAGATCGGCGTGGAAAATAAGCAGAAGTTAACCTAACCAGCAAAGTTTATTCTTTACTTTGTGCCTTTGTATTTGGTAATTATTTGCTAAGAAAACATTAGCTAATTGCCTGACAAGCTGAAGGTTGTTTTCTGGTTTATTTTGTGATTTTTGTTATCCATTTTAAACACTGCAAGCAAGTAACCTCATTTATAGTGCTATCAAGCATACATGTGCTGGGTGAATTAAACCCCATCAATAAAAGAAGTATTTTATTGATCTTACCACTTGGTTTCACAACTCAAATTATTGTCATCAGCTGTGTTTGGGAGTGAATGAACTACAATACCCACAATACCTTGCAAGAATCATATGAATATATGCATCGTCAAGATTGTGTAAGTTCTCACCCTAGGCAGCCGTCTGACAGGACGTGAGTCCGAAGGGCTCCATGGAAAAAGGGAGACTGAGCAAGATGGCACATTTGGGAAGGAAGAGGACCATGCATGCAAGGCAGCAATCCCAAAGGCTTTTTTTGAAAGCTGGGGAATTGCTCCGCACGGGCTCTGTCGGTGCCGACATCACCCATAAGTGAGGACTGACTTCCTGCTTATTCCTGGAGAAAATTAGATAACTCCACCTCTCTGAAGTGTAGTTGGTGTTTGTGAACTGCACAATTTTTTGCACATGATTTTGAAAGGTAAACTGGTAAAAAAAAAACACACCCCCCAATTGATTTACATGATACTTTGGCTCACTAGCAAAATTTCCATAATTGTATGCATTGTTTCACAAATGTAATATTAGGCAAGTAGAAACAGCAAATAATGCCTGTAATAATCAACTGTGATTAAATGCACTATTTGCTCTCCTTTTGCACATTTGTGAGTCCATTCATGCTTTAATATATCAGCCTTAAAATGTGCTACAAAATAATTTATGGAATATGTATCTGTCTACATTTTACTGCATCTCTTCTCCGTAACAGAAAACAAAAAGGGTGTGGAGTTTTGGACAATCCATCCCCTAACACTGTACTGATTCTACTTTATGCGTCAAAGTCCTGCTGACAACCTAAAATAGAAGCATTTCGGGGTATTCAAAAAATAGGAAAATTAAGAACAAATTTGCAATCATTTCATTGCTACCTATGGTTCTTTATGCATTTTTCACAGGGCAAACCAGCAATGAGAAACATTTATTTTTATAAATGTATCTGTATATCAAAACAAGTATAGCTTATGTTATATACAGTCTAACTTAGTAGAATGCTATTAAAAAATACTTGAAGATTTTAAATTCTTAAGTGTACTCACAGCTATAGCTCGTGTAAACCCAATAATACCAGCCTTTGTGGCAGTGTAAGTAGGCTGGTATGCAGCAGGCATAAGTCCTTTAAAATTAGAAGACAAACAATTATATTGGAATGAAAGCTTACCTCGATTACTGCTATCAACAATTACCATGCAGGTTCTATCTGTACCTTCCTATTGTTACACACTGGTAACTTTGCAACTGTTACACATTGGAAGACAGGATAAATATCGGTTTACTTTCTGGTAAAATATTTATTCATATTAGACAATGGATTCATTTAAAATATTTAGACAGTTTTGTATACCGCCTTATCCTTCAATCAAAGCAGTCACAACACAATTGGGGGGTACATTTAACATGCGGGATATGAGACATATACACTAATACTTACAGGGAACATGGGCAATGGAGGGTTAAGTGGCTTGCCCAAGACCACAAGGAGCACCTGTGGGATTAGAAACCCAGTCCTTCCGGCCCAAGGTTGCTGTCCTCTAGTGGGATTTGAACCCCCGACCTTCCGGCCTGAAGTACCTTGCCCCAACCACTAGGCTACTCCTCCCTTCATGTTTATACATTTTAGATCAACTCTGAATTACATCTTTTCTGTCTATGCCAATAACAGATTGAAAGTTACTCTGAACCTGCTGTCCTCACACAAATGCAGGAGTTGGGTAACAATCATTTGAGCTGAGACGTGGAACCTGATTCAGGGAGGGGGACGTCTGGACCATACGGACAGCCCCATGCAAGACAGGCCCATTAGGACCCGATTCTGGACCGTGGGAACAAAAGGTTCCCACGGTAACCAGAATCGGGCCAGAGGATGGCCCAGCATCTATCAAAAAACCTGTGAGAGTCAACTGGAACATTAAATGATAGAGGAGTAAAGCGTAGTTACTCACCTGTAACGGGTGATCTCCGGGAACAGCAGGAATTAAGTCTTCACATATGGGTATCGTCAGCACCGACGGAGCCTGCGCGGGAATGCTCCCCAGCGTCAAATAGGAAAGCTTTTGGGAGCATCCCACAGCACCTGCGTGCTGCCTTCCCGCATTTCCAACTCTCCCTCTGCAGTTGAGTTTATAGCTGAGAAGAAAGGAGAGAATATAGCCTATTCTAGAGGTTCTAATTTAAATGATCATTTAGTAAAATCTACAACTATCAGGGACCGGCCGTCACCAATTTTGTTTAGAGGGAATCATTCCCCTTGTGGAGAATGTGTTTACTGCTCAGACGATTTCGGGCACAGAATGGCAACATCTGATCACGACGCAGGTTTTTGTACGCCGTTGGGACACCACGTGTTTATCAACTTATGCTGTCTATATGTTGCAATGTCCTTGCAAGCTTTTATATGTGGGTAGAACCACCCATCAAATTAAAAAATGATTGGCTGAACATGCTTTGCGTTTGCGGCAAAAAATTACTTCAGCTCCAATGGTTCAGCATTGTATCACTAAGATCATCAGTTTATTGATCTACAATGGACAATCCTTGACCACATTCCTCTTAACCCTCGGGGTGGTGCTAGGATTAAAAAACTACAATGGACAGAACAGCGATGGATTTTTGTTTTAAATTCTATACACCTGCACGGTCTGAATCGGGAGATTGACCTGGGAAGTCTATTGTAGGGATTTGTGGCGAATTACAGCTTTGTCCAATCGCAGTAGGGATTCCTCTTTGACGATGAGGAAACCCCTATTCTGGTTGGTGGGTTCTCTGTTTAAAACTGGTCCTATTGGCCTTGATAACATAGTCCTGAGCCGTGGGGACGGCGTTTTTTCAACCACAGTTGCTGGATAATACGACTACCAGGCACTTGTGACAGGGTTCTATCCCAAAACGTGCAAGTCGTGCAAAGCAATTTTCTTGGGCAACGGTGTGGCATACACTTATGGAACGTGGACTTTTTTTCAGATAAGTTATGTATTTTATGAGATTTATTAGGTGGAGAACCTAAATTTAAATAAAAGTAGCTTGCCGCTTGGTGTGGGTGGATTCCAGTTCCATTCCTCCTCCGGTACGCTTCGACAAAAAATAAGAAATTTGGGGACGAGTTTTATGGTGAATTCTATTTTGTATTGTATCTTTCCATTCACTATATTTGGGTTTTGGTGATACTAGTTTATAGTGTCCCATGGATCTCTGGCATCCAACCCGGGACGGTGGGTAGGAGTTGTACTAAGTCTGAAGGATGCTGAAGAACAGCCTGGCCAAACAAGGCATCCCGACAGGATTCCTTGTCTAAGCAATAGTGGGCTGGAAAGGTGTGTACTGAAGCCCAAGTGGCCGTTCTACAGATGTCGTCAATAGACACAGAATGAAGGCTAGCCATAGAGGCTGCCATTGCTCTCATATGCAAAGGATATGCACTCTGCAATCCACCTAGAGAGTTCTTTTGGAAACTGGAAGTCCCAAATGACTAGAATCAAAAGCAAAAAAAAGCTGAGAAGATTTCCTTTGTTGCTTGGCTCTTTGTAGATAAAAAACTAAAACTCTTTTACAATCTAAAGTATGAAGGTTCTTTTCTGCATTAGAGGCATAAGGCCTTGGAAGAATACAGGAAGGTAAACTGCTTGGTTTAAATGAAAAGGCGAAACCACCTTTGGCATAAAGTGAGGATGAGTGCTAAGAATGACCTTATCATGGTGAAATATTGTATAAGGAGGGTCAGCCACTAAGCCCTGTAACTCACTAATGCGTCTTGCATAAGTGATTGCAACTAGGAAGATGACATTCCAAGAAAGAATCTTTAGAGTTGTAGTGACTAAAGGCTCAAAAGGCAGTTTCATGAGCTGCCCGAGAACAAGATTCAAATCCCAATGCCACCAGCGGTGGCCTAATGGGAGGCTTTGTTAAGAGTAGACCTCTCAAATCTTGCTACGAGTGGATGAGAGGAAATAGGTTGTCCATCTAGAGGCTTGCAAGAAGCTGCAAAGGCACTAAGATGGACTCTTACCGAATTGGTCTTAAGACCAGAATTTGATAAATGGAGGAGATAACCCTCTTTCGATACCTATGGAATCGCTATTGGAGTAGGTCCCTTCTGAGAACACCATATAGAGAATCGTTTCCACTTGAAGGCGTAAGACCGCCTTGTGGAAAGTTTTCTGGAAGCCTGAAGGATATCCTTTAGCTGTTGAGAAAGGTTGATATCCTGAAGTTGTAGGCTTTCAGCAAGCAGGCCCTGAGATGCAGGGACTGGGGATTCAGGTGCCATAGTGTCCCGTTTTCCTGGGAGAGAAGATCTGGAGCATATCCCAACTCCAGAGGTGTGGCTTGAGAGAGACATAGAAGCAGAGGATACCATGTTTGCCGTGATCAACGTGGAGCTATGAGTATCATACGACCTCTGTCTCTTAAGCTTGAACAGTGTTTTGGGAATGAGGGGAATGGGTGGGAAGTTATAGAAGAAGTCCTGACCCAGTGGAGGAGGAAAGCATCCCTTGCCTGACAGTTTTGAGCCAGAATTCTGGAACAGAATTGGGGAAGTTTGGCAATCTGTGGACTTACAAAGAGGTCTATGTCTGGTGTTCCCCAGATTTGAAATACTCGGGCAAGCTGGTCCGAGTGAAGAGACCATTCGTGTGGCAGCAGCATTCGGCTGAGTTTGTCTACCCAAAGGTTTTGAATGCCTGGAAGATATACCACTAGGAGGTGGATTTGGTGCTCTCTGGCGAGGGCCCACAGTCGCAAAGCTTGATTGCATAACAGAGCCTGTTCTGCCCTGCTTGTTCACATGGAACATGGCTACTTGATTGTCGGTCTGGACCAGGACTGTCTTGTAGCTGAGCTGGGCTTGGAATACTCGAAGAACATGGAAAATTGCTCTGAGTTCTAGGAAGTTTATGTGACAAGCCTCCTGTGGGGTCCAGAGACCCTGGGTGGAGAGATCGTGCAAGTGGGCCCCCCATTCCAACTTGGATGCATCTGTTAGGGTGGCCTGGAATAGAGGCTGCTGGAAAGGAGAGCCTATGAGAAGGTTTTCCATTGATTGCCACCATTGGAGGGACGAAATGAGACGTGTGGAGTTTGATTTTGTCCAACAGGCTACCCAAGGCCTGTGTCCAGTGAGAGGATAGGGTCCACTGGGCTGCTTGCATGTGAAGGCGAGCATAGGGAACCACATGGTCAGTGGATGCCATATGCCCTAGAAGCTGAACCATTTCCCGAGCAGTTAGGAAGGTTTTTACCGCTGCCTGGGAAGCCAGCTGCACTATACGAAGACAGCGGGGTTGTGGAAGGAAAGCCCTTGACTGTCTGATATCTAAGCGAGCTTCTGTGAATTCTAGGGACTGAGAAGAGATGAGGTGAGATTTTGGGAGGTTTATGACCAATCCCAAGTAGCGAAGGATTTGCATCGTGTGAGAAAGAGCGAAGCTGGCTACTGGAGCTGTGGATGCTCGAATGAGCCAGTCGTCCAAGTAAGGGAAGACAAATATCCCCAGAGTTCGCAGGAATGCAGCTACTACTGCCATGCATTTCGTGAAGACTCTAGGGGCAGAAGCCAGACTGAAGGGAAGAACCCTGTATTGGAAATATCTTCCCTGGAAAAGGAATCAAAGGAATGTCCTGTGATCTGGATGGATGAGAATATGCATATATGCATCCTTTAGATCTAGATAACATAGCCAATCCTGACTCTGAAGGTATGGCAGAAGTGTTCCGAGGGAGAACATTTTTCTCGGAACAGATATTTGTTCAATTCTCTGAGGTCCAGTATGGGTCTGTCCCCTCCTGTTTTTTTTAGAATGAGAAAATAGGGGGAGTAGAACCCCGTACCCTGTAGGGGTATGGGCACTTCCTCTATTGCTCCCTGAGCAAGAAGTGATGCGACCTCTTGGCCCAAGAGATCGGAGGCAGGAACTTGGGAATTGAACTGTCTTATGATTGTAAGAGGGAGCATGCTGTGAAAATGAAGTCTGTACCCCTCTTGTACAATGGACAGAGTCCAATTTTCTGATGTTATTTGGTGCCATCTTTTGGCAAAATGGCATAACCTGCCGGGATGGTGGAGGGTTCTGGACCCTGCAGGGGCAGGAAGACTAAGTTCTCTAGGAAAGAGACAAAGCCCCTGAGGAGGCTGAGTCTGCTGAGCTCTTGGAACTTGTGGTTTCTTCTGCTGTCTAGTTTGTTGTTGTCCCTTTTGGGGAATATGAACTGTAAGAGGTAAAATTTTTGTTGAAAATGTTTTATTTGATTTTTTCTTTACTGGGTTGACTGTAGACCTTGATAATCTGTTCAAGGTGATATTGTCAGAATCAATCTCATTAGCCTTTTCTTGCCAAAGAGATTTTCTCCTCTGCAAGGAATGTTTCCCGGTTTATCTTGCACCCATATTTCCAAGTCTGATGCCTGAAGCCAGGCAATACGACATGCACCAATGGAGATAGCAGAACTTCTGCTGATGCATTCTAAGCAATCAAAGATTGCACGGTTCACAAACTTGGACATATCCTGGGCATGTCTGACCAGAGTAAGAAAATCCTTTTTCCTCAGGAAGAAGAGGGCTCATGAGTTCCAAGTCTCCTGCAACCTCCTTGATGAACAGCCCCATGTAGAGGATGTAAGAGCTGATCCTGGCTGACATGGAGAATTAGAAGCATTGATGCCTGAAGGCATTGAGTGTCCTTGATTCACAGCCTGGAGGATTGGAAGAATGTCTGTTTGCACTCTTAATCCTACACATCGCCAATTCCACTACCATTGAATGGTGTGGTAACTGAGTCTTCTGAAAACCAGGACAGGGTGGAACTTGATACATGGTATCGAGTCATCGAGAGTGAGGAGATGTGGTTAAAGGAGTTTCCCACATTCTCAGCATAAGATCATGCAGGATCTTATGAATGGGCAGAGTAGCTGCCTCTTTAGGAGCCTTAGGGTATTGAAGAATTTCTAATTCTTCTGCTCTAGGTTTCTTTTCAGGAGTCACCGTGAGTGCAAGGCCTCGAGCCACTTCACGTATGAAATCCTGGAAGGACATGTTTTCTGGAGGAGACATTCTACACTGAGAAGGAGATGGATCCTCCGGAAGGACTGCTCTAGTACTGTCAGAGTCAGAGTCATCGGAATCGGAGGATTCAAAGTATCTCTGTTCCCAATGTTCGTGCAATGCACAGTACCGGTATCGTTCGAACTCGGTATCGGGGTGTCTCAGTACCGATCTTTTGATACCTGAGATGGACTCCAGGCTCAGCAGGTGGAAGCATACCCGCCGAGGCCGATGCAGTCAGTACTGCACCGATGTCGGTACCGATACTTGTGGAATGGTCTGAAGCGGTTTTAGTGGTACCGAAGCTGCTAAAAGAGCCGGTAGACTGTGTTCGATAGCGCAGATTCTCTGATCCATCGTTCCTGCCGATGCTTAGGTGTCGATAACGGTAGAAGCGGCCAGAACCCCAGAGCATAGCACCAGTAGTTCTGCAGAGGTGGAAGCCTCTAGAACATCCTGGAGCCCTGTTAGTGCTTTGGAAGATGAAGCCTCCCGTCGGGGCTGTTTTGCCGGTGAACTTTCCTCGAGGGCAACACCAATGGCATCTCGATACCTGGAAGGAGATCTACCCTTTCAGGACCAGCCAGTCTTAGAAGACTTAGGTTTAGTTACTTGAGATCCATGGGAGGAAGAGGAAGCCCTGGAAGACGTCAACGCAACGGACATGGTATCTGCAGCAAAAAGGGTACTGAGTTTTGCAGCTCTATTCTGCAGGCCTCTCTTGGTCATCTTTCTACAGGAGAGACACTCCGATGGAGAATGGTCAGGTCCTAAGCATTTAAGACACCACTCATGGGTGTCGGTGACTGATATGGATATGGGTGTCGGTACCGCCACACTTAGAACATTTCTTGAAACCACTAGCTGTTTTTTCCATGTTTGAAGAAAACTGGGCCTAGTGCCCAAAATGGCACCTAGCACAGAGAGGGGAAGGCTCCTGAAGAAGAAAATACTTCAGAAAGAGATTTTTTTTTTTTTTTAAAGAAAAGAGAACCGGCGGTACTGGTAGGTGTCGAGTGAAGGCAGACGCGACCACAAGAAAACAAAAAAATAAGAATAATTTTCTGCGGTGACAAGGTATGCGACCTGTCGGCTCTGCGGAAAACAAAGAACTGAAGAGGGAGAATTGGAAAGGTGGGAAGGCAGCACGCAGGCACTGTGGGATGCTCCCAAAAGCTTTCCTATTGGACGCTGGGGAGCGTTCACACGCAGGCTCCGTCGGTGCTGATGATACCCATATGTGAAGACTACATTCCTGCTTGTTCCTGGAGATAAAGCGTAGTTACTCACCTGTAACAGGTGTTCTCCAGGAGCAGCAGGAATCAGTCCTCACTTATGGGTGACGTCGGCGCCGACGGAGCCCTCGCGGAGCAATTTTCCCCAGCTTTCAAAGAAAGCCTTTGGGAATTGCAGCGCGCATGCGCGGTCCTCTTCCCGCCCAAGGGTGCCATCTTAGCCAGTCAGATGACATAGCAAAAAAAGACAGCATAAAAATTTGCAAAAAAGTAAAGCAGACGATTGCAACTCCAAGGGGAGGAGGGAGGGTTGTGAGGACTGATTCCTGCTGCTCCTGGAGAACACCTGTTACAGGTGAGTAACTACGCTTTCTCCAGGACCAAGCAGGAAGTCAGTCCTCACTTATGGGACTCCCAAGCTTAAGGCTACCGGAGACCCTAAGCACAAAAATGAGCTCCCTCTAGCTCAGCAGCACAGAAGGAAAGAATCTTCGCTGAATTATTACCCACCGGTAGCCCACATCCGGGATGGAGGGAAGGAGTTGCTCAGACCTCAAAGAGATTACGGAGGACTGCCTGTCCGAAAGCACTGTCCCTGCGGGACTCCCTCTCGAGACAGTAATGGACTGCAAAAGTCTGGCTCGAAGACCAAGTAGCGGCCCGGCAGATGTCTGCCAGCGGAACGGAGCGGAGGTAAGCCACTGACGTAGCCTTTGCCCGAACACAATGAGCCGTGACTCGACCATCCAAGGAGAGTCCGGCTGCCCCATAAGCCCAAGAGATACAGTCCGCAACCCAGATGGACAGAGTATGCTTGGAGACCGGGAGCCCCAATTTATTGGGGTCAAAAGACACAAAAAGCTGAGCAGCTTTACGGTGCTCCCGCGTACGGTCAAGGTAGAAGTTTAAAACCCTTCTACAGTCCAGGGTATGGAGGACCGTTTCAGCTCGGCTGGAGTGTGGTCTGGGAAAGAAGGTTGGAAGTACCACCTCCTGATTGATGTGAAAGGGGGAGACCACTTTTGGAAGAAATTTTGGGTGAGTCCGTAGGACTACCCTATTTTTGTAGAACCGAGTGTAAGGGGGATCAGACACGAGGGCCTGCAATTCACTTACGCGTCTAGCGGAAGTGAGGGCTATCAAGAACAGTGTTTTCCAAGAAAGAAAACGGAGAGAACAGGTAGCCATAGGTTCAAAAGGCGGACAGGTGATCCGCTGTAAACCCACATTCAGGTCCCAGTCAGGCGCTGGCGGGCGCAGAGGTGGTTTAAGTAGAAGGAGACCTCGGAGAAACCTCGCTACGAGAGGGTCGTTGGAGAGAGGTCTGCCGTCCACCGGCACATGATGTGCTGAAAGAGCACTGAGGTGAACTTTGACGGAGTTGGACTTAAGTCCCAGATTAGAGAGATAAAGCAAGTACTGCAAGACCACCGACACCGGGCAGGAGAAGGGATCCTGAGACTGTCGGGTACACCAAACGGAAAAACGACGCCATTTAAGGGCGTAGCATTTGCGGGTAGAAGGTCGTCGCGAAGCTAGGACGACCTCCTCCACCTCTGCCGGCAGGAGAAGGGGAGCGAGGACTACCCTCTCAGCAGCCAGGCCATTAGGTTGAGAGACCTGAGGTTGGGGTGTAGCAGAGACCCCTGATCCTGAGTGAAGAGATCCGGTTGTAACCCCAGAGGGAATGGATCCTCCACCGCTAATTGCAGCAGGAGCGGAAACCACGGCTGTCTGGGCCAGCGAGGGGCCACCAGGATCATGAAGGCTTTGTCTCGGAGAACCTTGAAAAGAGTCCGAGAGACTAGCGGGATGGGAGGGAAAGCGTACAGAAGGCTCCCCGACCATGAGAGTAGAAAAGCGTCCGCCGCAACCCGAAGGGGGTGTGGCTGACGAGAGCAGAAGCGAGGAAGTTGCCGGTTGTGAGGACTGGCAAAGAGATCCACCGTGGGAAGGCCCCACTTTAGAAAGAGCTTCTGAACTACCAAGGGATCCAGACGCCACTCGTGCGGCTGGAGGATCCTGCTGAGTTTGTCCACCAGGTAATTCTCTTGGCCTGGGAGATAAACTGCCTTGAGGAGAATGCCGTGACTGACGGCCCAAGAGCAGAGCTTCTGTGCCTCCCGGCAGAGGAGGAAGGAGCCCGTGCCCCCCTGCTTGTTCACGTAGAACATGGCAACTTGATTGTCCGTCTGGACAAGGACGGACTGGTGAGAAGTCAGGTGGGAGAAGGCCTTGAGAGCCAGGCGGATCGCCCTGAGCTCCAGGAAGTTGATCTGCTGAGCAGACTCCCACGTGGTCCAGAGGCCCTGAGTACGTGCCCCTCGGCAATGCGCTCCCCAGCCCAGGAGGGATGCATCTGTTGTCAGCACCCGGGCCGGCTGAGGTGACTGGAAAGGCATTCCGAATATCAGGTTCGGCTGCTGAAGCCACCACCGGAGAGACGAGATCAGCGGCTCGGAGACGCGCACTAGGTCTGCTAGGCCGCCTGTGGCTTGACGCCACTGCTGGCGGAGACACCATTGAGCAGGCCGCATATTCAGGCGGGCATTGGGGGTCACATGGACGGTGGAAGCCATATGGCCGAGTAGTCTCAGGAAGCGCCTGGCGGAGACCAGGGGCTGGCTGCGAAAACGGTCGGCTAGGTCCATGAGCCGTTGAGCCCTGTCGAGCGGTAGGTACGCTCGTGCCTGAGGAGTGTGCAGCCTTGCGCCGATGAACTCGAGATCCTGTGAGGGGAGCAAAGTGGACTTTGCAAAGTTTATAACAAAGCCCAAGTACTGCAGAAGAGTCACCGTGCGGCGCGTGGCGTTGGTGACCTCCAGAGCGGACGCTGCTCTGATGAGCCAGTCATCGAGGTACGGAAAGACAGAGGCCGTGAAGCCTGAGATGGGCCGCCACCACCGCGAGACATTTTGTGAAGAATCGCGGTGCGGAGGACAGGCCAAAGGGCAGTACTCTGTACTGGTAATGATTCCCTGCCACCACAAACCTTAGGTATTGGCGGTGGCTTGGGTGGATGAGGATGTGCGTGTAGGCATCCTTTAGATCCAAGGAGCATAGCCAATCTCCCTGCTGGAGGTAGGGCAGAAGGATTCCAAGGGTAAGCATCTTGAACTTCTCCCGCACGAGGAACTTGTTGAGGTTTCGCAAGTCCAGGATGGGTCTGAGGCCTCCTGTTCTCTTTGGTATTAGAAAATACCTGGAATAAAAGCCTTGACCTTTCAGGTGGTGGGGCACCGGTTCCACCGCCTGTTCCTGTAGAAGACCTGCTAACTCCTGAAGGAGTAATTCCCTGTGCAGAGGGGGTCGTGGAGGTTCTCCCGGAAAATAGGAGGGAGGGACCTGGTGGAAGTGGAGAAGATAGCCTTCTCGCACGACTTGAAGCACCCAGGCATCTGAGGTGATGCTGGACCACCTGTGGGCGAAGTGAACCAGCCGGCCTCCGGTACAGTAAAGTGTTCCCTTGCGGGAGAGTCATACTGGAGGGCGTCGAGCTCTTCGGCTCGAGGCTCCTCCTCGGGGTCCGCAGGGAAGGCCAAAGCCTTGGCCATATCCCTGACGAAGTCCGAGAACCGGGCATCCTCCGGGGGGGACTGCTTCCGAGGTTCGGACTCCGGTGAGTCCGAGGGGACACACCGAGTCCGGAAAGAATCAGGCGACTCTTCCTCTTCAGACTCCCAGACCGACTCCGACGAGGACTCGGTGGGGTCAGCCCGGGCAGGGCGCGGCGCCTGCCGCCCCGACGCCGAGGGAGTCGGCGTCGGCGACCTCGGTCCCGAACGGGAGGCCGAGGGTGACCTCGACCGAGGATCGACTCGAGTTCGCATCGACTCGAGGATCGGCTCGGTCTCCGGGGTCGACTTGGACGTCGACGTCCCGGCGGTCGGGGCAGCGACGCCAGCGAAGCCAGCGAGCAGTGCCCGCTGCTGGTCCATGAAGGCAGACAGTCTGCTCTCCAAGGCCGTCAACCTGAGTCCGAGCTCAGGTGACCCAGCAGCCCCCGACTCGGGCCCCGACGGCGTCGGGCCCGACGTCGGCTGTCGCGGAGGCGAGTCCAGGAGGACCACAGGACTTACCCGAGCAGGCAGCTCCGACTCCAGGCGAGGTCGCTTCGTGAGGTGCTCCTTCTCCAAGGACCCGGGGCGGCTATCGGGGCTATGCGACCTGGCCCTCGCGGAGCCAGGAGCGTCCACCGACGCCGCCCTCGCGGGTTTCACCTTACGTCGATGGTCCCCGGAGGGAGAACCCCTGTCGGAGGAACTCCGGCGACGGTCCGAGCTGGAACCTTTGGACGCGGAGGCCTCCGACGAGGTCCGGGTACGGCTGGGGTCAGCGAAGATCCTATCCCGCTGATGCCGCCGACTTCTCAACGCTTTGGAGGACATTTTGCCGCAGGGCCCACAGATCATTTCTTCATGATCCGGGCCCAGGCAGCGGAGGCAAAAGTCGTGTGTGTCAGTTAGTGACATATTACGGTCACACTGACCACACCGCTTGAAACCACTGGCAGCCATCGGGGGAAAAAGGGCCCCGGCGAGGTCAAAGGACCGGGCTGCCAGGGAAAAACCGAAAACGAAAACTGACTAAGTCAGAAAAACCGAAAAGAAGAAGAGGACTCGTGACTGGCGTCGCGAGTCCGGGCGGGAAAAAGACCGGCGTCGAACCGAAGGAAAAAGAATAAAAATTATGAAGAAATATCAACTTTTTCGCGGGGACACGACGGGGACGTCTGTAGGGCTCCGCGGAAAAAAGAAGACTGGCTAAGATGGCACCCTTGGGCGGGAAGAGGACCGCGCATGCGCGCTGCAATTCCCAAAGGCTTTCTTTGAAAGCTGGGGAAAATTGCTCCGCGAGGGCTCCGTCGGCGCCGACGTCACCCATAAGTGAGGACTGACTTCCTGCTTGGTCCTGGAGAAGGGGTAGTAAGGTAGGGAAATGCTAAAGAGAAGAGACTGAAATTCTTTGCTTCGGTCTTTACTGAAAAAGATGTAGGGAAGTTACTCTTGCCAGAATAATATTTAAAGGTGATGTACTGTATCAGAGGAAATGAGAAATGCTGAAAGATGTAGAAGAACAATTTGATAAACTTAAGAGTAGCAAATCACCTAGATTAGATGGTATACATTCCAGAACACTGAAAGAACTAAAAAAAAAATAGATTGCATACCTACTATTAGAAACCTATGAACTATCATTAAAATCATCTGTAGCACCTGAAGATTGGAGAACAGTCAGTCAAAGTAATGTTAATTTTTAAAAGGGTTACAGGGTGATCCAAAAAAATAGACTGGTGAGCCAGATGTTAGTACTGGGCAAAATGATAGAAACCAGATTACTGAACATAGACAGTCATGGTTTTATGCGAGAAAGAACATGTATTTAGCTAAGGAAAGTCTTCTCTAATCTGCTATATGTTTTTGAAGGTCACTTTTACCCTGTCTCAAAGCCTGCCTGTGGCTTGTGTCCACTGGGGGTGGAGGCATTACTGAGCTGCCCTCATATGCAGGCAGGCATATGGGGTAACGAACCATGGAAGCCACGCGGCCCAGCAGGTGGAGGAGAAGGTGAGCAGGCACCGACTGGCAGTGTTGCACCCCTGCGGCTAGCACCCTGAGGCATTCTGTCCTCTCGGGAAGGAGGAGGGTCTTGGCCTGGAGGGTGTCCAGCTGAGCCCCTATGAACTCCAGGCAGTGAGTGGGGGAGAGATGGGACTTGGGTTAATTTATGAAGAACCCCAGACAGTGCAGAGCGTATATGGTGCACTCAGTGGCATGGGTTACTTCTGCAGTTGTGCCATCCCTTATGAGCCAGTAATCCAAGTAGGGAAATACGAAGACCCCTTGGAGACATAGGTGGGCTGCAACCTCATGTTTGGCTGATTAATGTAGTCCTTCCAGCACACGAGGGAGGGCCAAGATGGTGGACGCGTGCTAACACTGCTCCCAACGGCTCTTCTTGGCGTTAAATTGCTTATTAACTGATTACTAGCATGCCCCGTAAGCGGAAAGCCAGAGTTGGGGGCCTTCAAGGAGTGCACCTGGGGTTAAGGGGCCGCTCAATATCTTCATAAGAGCCGCTGGTGCAAGAGTGGGAATTCTGGAGCAGGAAGGTTCGCTGGGGATGGCAGGAACGGAAGGAGGCTCCTCGCGCTTCTGAGCCCATTATTATCTTGAGCCCAGAGGTGAGGTCAGCTCCAGTGAGGCCCTCTATCCCCGACATTGATATATCATTGGTTGACTCTACCCATAAGCTGGGGGATTTGACTAATGTCGGTGAAGGGAGAATGTGCTGCAGTAGCCTCCCTGGAAGCTGCGGATCTTGCTGTAGAGCACAGGGCCATGGATTCTGGAGCAAATAGTGTTCCATAATCTTCTGTTGGGGATCATGCTGGTATTATTCAACATTTGGTCTCTGACACTCAGCAGTTGAAACTCACATTGCAGAAGCCAACAACTATCATGCTTGAAACTTTGTGGGGTGGCCTACAGGCACTGGAGTCTGTTTCTCTCCCAGTTTGCTTCTTTTAAATCCTTGTTTTCTGGTTATGCTCAGGCTCTGGAACAGCAGAAGCAAATATTGGCTGCAGCAACTAGAATCTCAGTTAGAGGAGAAAGTGGAGGATATTACTGCTTTGTCAGGTACTGTGACTAAAGATATATTAAGTATTCATTTGAATATTAAGTCGTTCGAGAACTCAGTAAGGAAGAGGAACCTGCGTCTACTAAACTTTCCGAGGGTGCCTACTATTCCCCCGAAGAGTTTTGAATTCATATTTTACTTCTGTGTTAAAGATACCATTAGAATAAATGCCTCCCCTTGCTAGGGTTTTCTATTTGCCTGCTGCAAAGCATAAAGATCCTGCTTCATCTTCACCACTTCAAAAAACATCTTTTGATTCTTTGGACCTGAGAGGCTTTTTGGAGACCTCTGATCCTGAGGCCATTCAGCAATCACTTTTGCTGATTCTAGCTTTGGAACCTGATCGGGACTGGTTAATGAGGGTGTATTTTAAGGCTAGACATGAGTTGTTTATGGGCGCTCTTAATTGTATGTTTCCAGATGTCTCTAAGGCCACCCAGAAACGCAGACAGCAGTTTTTGCTGCTGCGCCCTAAGGTTCTGCAATTGAGGGGTTTATTTTTCCTGCGCTACCCATGTAAATGTTTGATAAAATATCAGGGTGTTAAATTATATCTTTTTTGATCCCCCTCATTTAACTCTGCTGTTAGTAAAAGTGTTAGTATACCCTCTGAGTCTGTGAACCCTTGATAGAACCCCTTTGGAAACTAGGATCTCATATAGTAAGACTTATCACACCAGTACGTGTTCTTTTTTTCGTTGGGATTTTTTTTCCTTTGATTATGGCTGGCTCCCCCTAAAATAGTGGTGGACTAGTGGAATAAGGTTTCTTATACTTGATTTTGTTGGGTAGTTTGGGTTGGAGGGTCACCTCCTCCCCTATTTTGGTTTATATGATTTTCCTTTTCTGTAACAAACTGTTTTCTTGTCTAATGATTTGAAAATTGCATAAATTTAAAAAAAAAAGTAGTCCTTCCATGGTGAATTATGTTCTTCTCTTTGTTTGTGCTGATGCTGAAGGAAGGGTGTTCCTTCTGACCCTTGGTGATGAGGCCAGCCCAAAGGGCAGCCCCCTGTACTGGTAGTGACCTCTTCCCACCATGAACCAGAGGTATTGTCGGTGGTTGGGATGGATCAGGATGTGTGTAGAAGCATCCTTCAGGTCTAAGGAGGATAGCCAGTCTCCCTGCTGGAGGTGAGGCAGCAGTGTTCCAAGGGAGAGCATCTTGAACGTCTCCCTCACCAGAAATCTGATAAGTCCTGTAGGTCTAGGATGGGCCTGAAGCCTCCTGTTTGCTTGGGAATTAGGAAATATCTGTAGTAGAAGCCTTTGCCACAGAGATGTTTGGGCACTGGCTCCACTGCCTTGTCCGTGAGGAGCAGTCTGGTGAAGGAGAGGCCTTACTGGTTCTCCTGGGAAGAAAGAGTGTAGCTTCTGTTGCATGTAGAGGAGGATCCCTCCTTGACTACTTGCAGCACCCAGGAATCGGTGGTGATGGAGAACCACCTGTGGGCAAACAGGACCAGACACCCCCCTGTTGGCAGCTGAGGGCCTCCTATGGGAGAGACTTTCATTGACTGGTTGGGATGCTAGACCATATGAACAAACATATGAACTATCACTGGAATCTCCCCTGTGATTTCAAAGGATTACACATCTCCATTGGCTACTACAAATGTGTCCTCATCAGCCTCAGAGGTGCTGTAGTGTATACAGTATTATATATGAAGATTATTAACTTTAGGCAGTTATATCCACAACATTTTTTGAGCTTTATTGCCACATGCAAGAGCAAGCATATGTACAAAGCCTCCCTCTCTCCTAGCCAGAGCGCCCCCCCCCCCTCCACGTGTGCTCAGAGATTCCTGGCAGAGATACATGGCAGCAATTGCTGTTAGGACTGTGCTAGGGCATACATCTCACTCCAAATTCCCTCCAAGCGGACCACCATGAGATCCTGAGCCGAGGTCATGGCAGGAAAGCCTTATTGTATGTCCTGCTGGATGGTCTAGAGATGCAGCAGGAAATCTGGTTTTCCCAGACCCAGGGGAGCCTCATGCTGGGGAGTCTGCTGCATAGGAACAGAGGGATCATGCAGCAGCACCACCAATACAACATGCGGTGTCACAGCATGACCCTCTGTGTCCTTCTCAGCACACTCCCTCCCTTTCCCATTCCCTATTATTCTGATCCACTCAAGAAGGTTGATGTGGAGCCTCTGTGGAGTCTACAAAGCATGATGGGTAGAGAGGATTACCATGTGCTCCCCTATGTCTATAGTCATGTTTGTGGCCATCTCCTCCTCCACAGATTCACTGTCCTTCACCTTCACAAAGGTGTCTATAATTAGGGATCTGCTACTCCTGCTGGAGGAGCTGGGAGATGCTGGTCTCGTGTCCTCTCCTGCCTCCTCTTTTTCACCGTCTACCGCCTCCTCCTCTGCCTCTTCTTCCTCTGTTGCTGCTGCTCTGGCTGCTGCTGCCGGTTAGAGATTGGTGGTCATTTCTGGGTCTTGGAAGATGCCATAACAGTATTACCTCACTCCATTGCTCCCACCACTTCTGTTGGCTTTTGTGACCCACCCATCAGGCTATTGGCTCTTCCCACATGGAGCTGGGAACCAGCAGACTGAGCTTTGTGCTGTGTTGTTGTTGTTAAGTGCCGTCGAGTCGGCGTCGACTCATGGCAACCCTCTGGATAGCTATCCTAAATTGTGTTCGGTCTTCAGTCAGGCAGCTTATTGTTGACAGACTGGTACCCGTAGCTGCTGTTATTGTATCAATCCATCTCATTGCTGGCCTTCCTCTTTTGCGCTGACCTTCTATCTTGCCAAGCATGATGTCTTTCTCTAATGATCTCTCTCTCCGCATTTGTGCTGTACTGGATCCTAAATTCTGAGGGCCAAATAGCCTAACTGGCTCCTCCATTGCTGCATCTGACAACTGTGACCTATTTCACCACATGCACTGTTGTCCTAGCTCATTTCCTTGTTTGCAACTGTGCTGCATGAGTACAGTGCCCATGGCAGAACCTCTGTACCCTGCAATGGCTACCACCTACTATTTTGTACATATATAGCCTGTCCTGCTTGTATTTCCACAGTGTTATCCGAGTGCTGCTCTCACATTCCTCTGCTACTCACATTAGTGTCTCTGCCATTTCCTCCAACAGGGGTCCCCTGTACTGTTATGGCCAACACATGCCATTCACCTATAGGAGGACCACCCTCCTCCTGATGGCTACATCTCTCCCATGCTACATTCATCCCTTCCATATCAGATATGCCTTGGAATGGCCTTCCAGCTAACGTGTGCCGCAGCTGCCTGATTCTGGGCCTCTACGTACTCTGATCCTGCATTTGCTATCCCTGCTGTGTCTCTACAGGTATTGGACACCCTTTACCTTGCTGTGCATGCCATTTGCTCCTGGTCATGTACAGCCCACCACCTCTTCCCACAGAAATCTTACACATGCTGCCACAGCTATGCCAGCACACATGCAACATACCTTTCCACTAGTGCCGCTCGCCCCAGAGCCACTTCAAGTACCACAGTCGCTGCCATCAGATGACCCTGGACATCATCTTTTCCCTTGCATGTAACAGACACTTTTTCAATTGCTTTTGGTTATAGACTGTTGTGCAATTCATCCCCTTCCTATTATGTTTGTACTGTGGTTTTTGCTTTGGCTTTGGTTTTCTCTGTATGTATTACTGGTTCTGGTTAGTAAACCACCTTGATGGTCTTTGGTCCGAATGGTGGTACATTGTTTCCTAAATAAATAAAATAATCCTCCTCTTTAATGCCTCAATTTCATGGCATATCCAGTATCTCCCGTGGGAAGGTCCACTAGATGTCATTAGAAGTACCATCTTACTCTGCCATACCCTGTCATTCCTCTCATCTACATCTACTCTGTCACCTGCTGCCTTCTTCATCTCTGGGAGTGCATTTCTGGCATGTTATTGGTGGCCCATGGGTCCCACCTAGTCTTAAGGGGAAGGGGGGAGCCATGGCCATATCCCTTTCCACTCCTGCTCCTCTAGGGCCTTCTGTGCAATGCTGTCTGCACACCCCTGGGTGGTGCATTTTACAGGTGTTTGTGGGTGTATGATTTCTTTGTGTTGTGCTCCTGTACAGGCTCCCTCCCGATGTACAGTGCAGATTCCAAGTGGCTGCATCTATGGATGTGACCTGTGACCTGATGACTGCCAGGTTCCTTCTTTTCTCAGTTACTCAGTTAATGTATCAGTTAATGTAATTTCAGTTTGTTCAATGTAAACCGCACTGATGCAGAATAGTGCGGTATATAAGAGAATGTAATAAATAAATAATAAATAAATGTTACTGACATTAGGTAACACTCTGATGCCTCCTTGTCATCCCTTGGGGCCTGCACATGCCCTCTGACATGTTCAGGGAGATGGCTGCTACCTTTCCCTTTACCCTCTGGGCTGCTGTGCTGTGTGCACCCATTTAGTGGCCTGTGTGACTGCTGCACCTACACATTTGATTGTCACCTGTGTTTGTGCGGATCCCTACCCATGTGTGCGTGGATCCCTATTTGTGTCTTCTCCCCCTTCATTGTCCCTGTCCTTATCTCTCTCCTCCCATCTTAGTGCAGGATGTATGCCATCCCCATATACTGTGCCATTTGGCTACTGTACTGTATAGAGGTCTGGTGGATCTCCAATCAGATCTTCCATGAATGATGGTAGTCTTCGCTATATTCCGGGGCTGGGTAGAGAATCTCTTCATTATATATGATCAGATGGCCCAGTGTCTTGGTCTCAGCATGAGAGAATTATGGCTACTACATGGCCATAACCTATTCGTATAGCTGTATCCTCAAGCTGAGCGGTGCATACCAATGCATCCATGTGTAGTTTGCATCATGCAAGCATGTCCACATCCTCATTTCTGCAAACAGGTCCTTGTACATCTGTATTGCTATATTTTCTCCGAGTCATGCGCCATTGCCACCCTAGTGCCCTACGTGCAAATTCCAGGATAGCTGATTTCAGATGGTGCTTGGACATTCATGGACCTGTTTATGAAAATGCCTCCATTTTCAGCACATCCTTCTCTGTACGTTCCTGCTGATGATGGGATGTCCTTTCTAAAATGCCACTTCATATGTGTACCTGTGAATTTTACAAAATATTCACACTTCACAACTCCATCTCCCTCCACCCAAACTATATCCCTGGGAAAGCACAGTTACTTACCTGTAACAGGTGATCTCTGGGAACAGCAGGAATAAGTCTTCACATATGGGTATCGTCGGTACCGACGGAGCCTGTGCGGGAACGCTCCCCAGCGTCCAGAAAGAAAGCTTTTGGGAGCATCCCATAGTGCCTGCGGCTGCCTTCCTGCCTTTCCCAACCGCCTCTCTCCAGTTCGAGTTTTAAGCTGAGACAAAGAGAGGAAAGGAAAGAAAGATAGAGAGATACAACTCCTAGGGGAGGTGGGTGGGTTGTGAAGACTTATTCCTGCTGTCCCCAGAGATCACCTGTTACAGGTAAGTAACTGTGCTATCTCCAGGAACAAGCAGGAATGAGTCTTCACATATGGGGACTCCCCAGCTAGAGATGCCAGGGAGATTTCCAAGGTTGTGAATCCCTGAGAAGGGCTCTACCTTCCCCCATGGATCTCGGGCATCCAACCAGGGATGGGGGGTAGGAGTTGATTAGGTATAGAACAGGTGTTTGAGAACAGCCTGACCAAACAAGGCATCCCGGCGGGAGTCCTTGTCCAAGCAGTAATGGGCTGTAAAGGTATAAACCGAGGCCCAGGTGGCCGCTCGACAGATTTGGTCGATGGACACAGAGTTTAGATGAGCAATAGAGGCTGCCATGGCCCTCACATTGTGAGCTGTGACATGGCCCTCCAGAGAAAAGGTTCTTACTCTGGTAGGCGAAGGAAATACACTGAGCAATCCAATTGGACAGAGTTCTCTTAGAGACTGGAAGTCCTAAATGAGAGGGATCAAAAGCAACAAATAGTTGAGAGGACTTTCTATGTTGCTGTGTCCTTTGTAAGTAAAAAGCAAGTGCTCTCTTACAATCCAGGGTATGAAGATTCCTCTCTGCACTTGATGCATGAGGTCCTGGAAAAAAGACAGGTAAATACACCTCCTGGTTCAGATGAAAAGGTGAGACCACTTTAGGCATAAAGTGTGGATTAGTCCTGAGGACTACCTTGTCATGATGGAACCTTGTATAAGGAGGATTAGCCACCAAGGCTTGCAGCTCACTGATACGGTGAGCTGAGGTGAATGCAATGAGAAAAATAACCTTCCAGGAAAGGAATTTCAAGGAGGTAGTGGCTAAGGGTTCAAAGGGTGGCTTCATGAGCTGGCCAAGAACCAAATTCAAATCCCATGCCACTGGAGGTGGTCTAATGGGAGGTTTAGTTAAAAGAAGGCCTCTCATGAATCTTGCAATAAGAGGATGAGAGGAAATAGGATGTCCATTGAGAGGCTTAAGGGATGCTGCAATAGCACTCAAATGGACTCTTACTGAATTCGTTTTAAGGCCTGCATGGGATAAATGCAGCAAATACTCTAGTAAAGAATTCAGAGGTATTGCAAGAAGGTTAAGACCCTTCTCTGCACACCAAATGGTAAACCTTTTCCATTTACAAGCATAGGAACGTCTAGTGGAAGGCTTTCTGAAAGCATGAAGGATATCCTTCACCTGCTGAGAAAGATGCAAATCTTGAAGGTCTAGGCCTTCAGCAACCAGGCCCTGAGATGAAGAGACTGGGGATTTGGGTGCCACAACGTTCCCTCCTCCTGGAACAGGAGGTCTGGAGCAGATCCCAAGTCCAGGGAGGGAGCTTGAGAGAGATGAAGAGGTAGAGGGTACCACACTTGGCGTGGCCAACGTGGAGCTATGAGGATCATAGACCCCTTGTCTCTCTGAAGCTTGAGCAGTGTCTTGGAAATTAGGGGAATGGGTGGAAAGGCATAGAGGAAGTCTTGCCCCCAATGGAGGAGGAAGGCATCCCTTGCCTGAACTCCCTGACATGGAATCCTGGAACAGAACCGGGGAAGTTTGGCATTCCACGGACTTGCAAACAGGTCTATGTCCGGGGTTCCCCAAATTCGAAAGATCCTGGCTATCTGGTCCCCATGGAGGGACCATTCGTGTGGAAGCAGAACTTGACTGAGTCTGTCTGCCCAAGAGTTTTGAACCCCTGGAAGATACACTGCCATGAGATGAATTTGATGCTCTCTGGCGAAGGCCCACAATCTCAAAGCTTCATTGCAAAGCGACAGAGCCAGTCCCGCCCTGTTTGTTCATGTAGAACATGGCTACTTGGTTGTCCGTGTGGATGAGGACTGTCTTGTAGCTGAGCAGGGTGTGGAAGACAGAGCTAGAAAAATTGCTCTGAGCTCCAAGAGGTTGATATGTAGAGATGTCTCCTGTGGAGACCAGATGCCCTGGGTGGAGAGATCTTGTAGATGAGCTCCCCAACCCCTTGGAGAGGCATCTGTTGTAATGATTGCTTGGGGTAGCAACTGTTGAAAGGGGGACCCCAGCAAAAGATTCTGAGTGGACTTCCACCACTGGAGAGACCAAAAGAGGCGACTGGAGGTTGCTATTTTGTCTGACAGGCACCCTGATGCCTGGGTCCATTGGGTGGACAGAGTCCACTGAGCTGCTCGCATGTGAAGGCGAGCGTAAGGAACCACATGCACGGTGGATGCCATGTGGCCTAACAGTTGTAATATCTCGAGCAGTTAAATGGGACTTTAACTGAACTTGTGAGGCTAACTGCACCAATCGTAGGCAACGGGCTTGAGGAAGATAGGCCCTTGCAGTTGTGGTATCCAGCAAGGCCCCTATGAACTCTGACTGAGTAGGGGTGAGATGTGATTTTGGGATGTTTATTACCAGTCCCAGATACCGAAGAACACACCTTGTGCAGGCTAGGGAAGCCTGGGCCTCTGTCTGGGATGGAGCTCGGATGAGCCAGTCATCCAGATATGGGAATACAAATATTCCTAGAGTGCGTAGAAATGCAGCTACCACTGCCATGCATTTTGTGAACACTCTTGGAGCAGAGGCCAGACCGAAAGGAAGCACTCTGTATTGGTAGTGCTTTCCCTGATAAAGGAAGCAAAGGAACCTTCTGTGTGTTGGATGGATGAGGACATGGGTGTATGCATCCTTGAGATCTAGGGAACAAAGCCAATCCTGACTCTGAAGGTATGGAAGGAGAGCACCGAGAGAAATCATCTTGAATTTCTCCTTGCATAGAAACTTGTTCAATTCTCTGAGATCTAATATGGGTCTGTAGCCCCCGTTTTCTTTGGGATAAGAAAATAGGGGGAGTAGAACCCTGAACCCTGTTGAAGAAGGGGTACTTCTTCTATTGCCCTTTGGGCAAGAAGGGTAGCAATCTCCTGGCACAGAAGGTTGAGGAAAGATGTTGGAGAATTGAACTGTCTCACCATGGTGTGAGGAGGAAGGTTTAAGAAATGAAGCTTGTACCCCTCCCTTATGATGGAGAGGGTCCATTGCTCTGCTGTGATTTGTTCACATCTCGGAGCAAAGTGAGCTAACCTTCCTGGAATGGTGAGAGGCTCTGGTTCTTCTAGAGCCAGAAAGGCTAAGTTCTCTAGTTGTAAGTCAGGGGTGTCCAAACCTGTCCTGGAGGGCCGGAATCCTGGCAGGTTTTTGGGATAGCCCTAATGAATATGCATGAGATATATATGCATTAGAGATATCCTGCCAACCTGACTGGTTTGTGGCCCTCCAGGGCTGGATTTGGAGACCCCTGCCTTACACCTCTGTCATTTAAGATCGTGAGTGGGCAAGGTACAGATGTCCTAGACATCGAAAGGGTATATAGAATGTGTCACATTCCTCCTCGATTCTCACCACCACCAAAAAGTTGGCTAATAGACAATTTTTAGGTGGTGGTGAGAAGTGAGGAGGACTGTGACAAATTCTATCTAACCTTTTTGATGTCTTGGACATCTGCACCTTGTCCACTCACGATCTTAAATGACAGAGGTGTAAGGCAGGGGTCTCCAAATCCAGCCCTGGAGGGTCACAAACCAGTCAGGTTGGCAGGATATCTCTAATGCATATATATCTCATGCATATTCATTAGGGCTATCCCAAAAACCTGCCAGGATTCTGGCCCTCCAGGACAGGTTTGGACACCCCTGTTGTAAGTCAAAGGCCCTGAGGAGGCTGAGGCTGTTGGGCCGTAGCAGTCCTTGCAGCCTTAGGCTCGGCTTGTTTAGGTTGTTGCTGACGCTTTGCAGCAAAACGACCTGCAGAAGATGCCTGGTGACCATAACCAGGATAATATTTCCATTTTTTGGGAAAGAAAGCCTTTTTGAATAACCTTTTTCTAACAGGAGCAGAAGTAGACTTTGAAAGTCTATCTAAGGCAGAATTCTCAGCATCCATCTGAGTGGCCTTTGCTTGCAAATCCTTGCCAAAAAGGTTTTCACCTGTACAAGGAAGATTTCCTAATCCATCCTGGACCCAGGGTTCCAAATCAGAAGCTTTTAACCAAGCAAGTCTGCGTGCACCTATGGCAATAGCCGAGGCTCTGCTGGCACACTCAAAAGAGTCAAAGGCTGCACGGTTGGAAAATTTGGAAACATCCTGGGCATTTTAAGCCAGGTGAGAAACTCCTCCCTTTTATCTTCTGAGATAAAAGGAGATAAAGTTTGCAGATGATCTGTAACTTCCTTTAGAAACATCCCCATATAGAGACTATAGGAGTTGATTCTGGCAGTAAGCATATTGGCCTGGAAGATTCTCCGGCCAAAAGCATCCAAGGTTCTGCATTCTCTTCCTGGAGGATTAGATGGTGAAATTAGGTCTTACCTGCTAATTGTCTTTCCTTGAACTTTCTCCGGGCCAGTCCAGGGAATGTTAGGGTTGTCAATCCCCTTTAGCAGCTGAGGACTGAAGACTTCAAGTTTTCTTGATAGCTTAAGCCACTCCCCCTGACGTCGACAAGCCAGTCTTCTGACAAAGCAGTTAACCAGAAACAATCTGAAACACAAGGAACCCGTTAGTAACTGATAAAGCTCTATATTCCCTCGGAACAAGCAAGAAAAAGAAACCGTTCTTGCCGACACGGCCGTGAAAGGACCGATATATATAATTTTAATTGTTTTTTTTGTTGTTGTTTTTTTTAAACTCTGACGTCTCCACAGACAGAAATGTAGAAGCCCCAAACTATTCGCTCTGCACGAAGCCAATTAACCTGATAGCCTATGTTTACTTCGGTCAAGACAACCGAAACAGAAAGGGTGGGACCCTGGACTGGCCTGGAGAAAGCTCAAGGAAAGACAATTAGCAGGTAAGACCTAATTTCACCTTCCTTATCGCTTCTCCGGGCCAGTCCAGGGAATGTTAGGGCAGTACCAAAGCAGTACCTAAACCCGGGAGGGACCCGCAAGACCCGCGATAAGAGCCGAAGCCCCAACTTTCGCATCCTCTGTGGCCTGAACATCCAATCGGTAATGTTTGGCAAAGGTATGCAAGGAAGACCACGTCGCCGCTCTACAGATATCCACTGGCATTCGAGAATTAGAGGCAAACTCTTGGTCCCCCTTGCCGATTTATATATGCCACTGTTACTGCATTGTCGTAAAAAATCCGAACAGCCTTCCCCATGAGAAAGCTTTCGAAGCTCTGAAGGGCGAGCCGAGCTGCGCAAAGCTCCAGCCTGTTGATCGACCACGAGCTCTCTTTCGTGTTCGAACACCCCTGAATCACTTGTGACCGACAATGAGCTCCCCAGCCCGCGAGACTGGCGTCCGTGGTCACTAACACCCATGCTGGGTCCTGTAAGGGCATTCCTGCTCTCAGATGAAGGGGGTCTAACCACCACTCCAGATCTTGCTGAACCAGCTCTGGGCAGAGCAATTTCTGCGAAAGAGGGTGAAGCTGAGGCGACCACCGAGAAAGCAAGGCTTGCTGTAAGGGTCGCATGTGAGCCCTGGCCCACGGCACAAGATCCAAGGTCGCCGCCGTGGACCCCAAGAGCTGCAAGTACGTCCAGGCCGACGGAGCCGACATCTGCAAAAACGCGCTCACCTGCTGCAAGATCTTGAGCACTCTGACCTCTGGCAATAAGACCACCCCTCGAGACGTGTCGAAGAAGGCCCCGAGATAAGTCAGTTGTGTAACCGGCTGTAAGCGACTTTTGGTCCGATTGAGGACCCAACCGAGTTGCTCCAGAAGCTGAACCACTCGAGCCACTGCTGCCACGTGAGAATCCGCTCTGATTAGCCAATCATCGATATACGGATGAACCCGGATGCCTTCTTTCCGCAGCGCCGCTGCTACTACCACCATCAGTTTCGTGAAAGTACATGGAGCCGTGGCAAGACTGAACGGCAACGCTCGGAACTGGAAGTGCCCCATGGGCAGGGCAAATCGCAAAAATTGCTGATGAGACTGTGATGGGAATGTGCAGATACGCTTCTGTGAGATCTATGGAGGAGAGAAACTCCCCCGGCTGAACCGACCGAATAACTGCATGCAACGTCTCCATGCGAAAATGAGGCACCCGCAAGGCCCGTTTGACGTTCTTGAGATCCAGTACCGGACGAAAAGAACCTTCCTTTTTGGGAACAACGAAATAAATCGAGTATCGACCGCAGCCGTATTGGTCGCGAGGCACGGGAACTACCGCTCAGAGCTGCAAGAGGCGGGACAGCGTGTTTGAGATTGCTTGCGATTTGGGACCCTGAGCACAGGGAGACATCACAAACGCGTCTTTCAGAGGGCAAGCGAAGTCCAGCGCATACCCCTTCTGAACTACCTCCAACACCCATTTTCTGTGGTTATTGAGGTCCAGGCTGGAAGGAACTCCTGTAGGCGTCCTCCCACAGGAATCAACGCCTGGACCAGCAAACCTTCATTGCGGTTTCTTAGTGGTGGGCTGCGAAGCCTGGAAGTAGGACCTACCATAACCTCTGGCCCCTCGAAAGAACTGCCCGCGAAACCCGGAACGGCCCCTGGAATAGGGAGCAAAGCGCGCTCCCCGGAATCTGCGGGCGTCCCGACTTAAGCCCCAGAGACCCCCTGATCCTCTAACCAGCTTGGGCCTATCTTCTGGCAAGTGGCCGCCTTTGGAGTCTGAGATCCTTAACAATCTTCTCCAATGCCTCTCCAAAAAAGCAAGCGCCCTTTATAGGGCAATTTACTAAGACGTAACTTAGAGGAAACATCTGCCGACCAATTACGCAACCAGAGAAAACGCCCTGGCAGCGACAAGCGACGCCATGGTTTTTGCAGCAATCTGCAGTAAATCATAGAAGGCGTCTGCCATATAAGCCGCCGCTGACTCCAACTTGGCCCCCTCTGCTCCAGAAACAGACACGGACTCCACAGAAGCGTCTCCTTGCATCCACTGAATGGACGCCCTCGAGACGTATGCTCCACACACAGCAGCCTGTAGCGCCAGAGCGCTAGAATCAAATGCCTGTTTGAGCAGAATTTCCAACTTCTGATCCTGGAGATCTTTAAGTGCTGCTGCTCCTTCCACCGGAATGGTAGTCTTTCTGGTCACCGCCGACACAATGGCATCCACCTTGGGCATGCGCAATAATTTTTTCCTCCTGCGGCACTGGGTAAAGCCGAGCCAACGCGCGACTCCCGCGGAGAGTAGCTTCCGGACACTCCCACTCAGACTCAATCATCTGTTTAATTACACGATGAATAGGAAAACAGCGCTGCTCTGCCTTAAACCCCTGTAACAATGGATCCTCTAAAGGTTCCTGAGAAACGGAGGGAAGGAGGTGCAAGGCTGATAAAGACTGCGCAATGAGGGCACCTAGTTCTTCCTTGCGGAAGACCCGAAACACATTCGGGTCTTCGCCGGGTGCTATTTCCCCCTCCTATAGCTCTTCTGGACCGAGGTCCAAGCCAGCCTGGGAAAGCAGCTCATTGGAAACAAGATCTCTCCTCCTGACCCAGGGGTTCTGAAATCAGAGGCCCAAAGGGATCCAGCGGAGCCTGGGACGCTCCCGCACGCTGAGAAGACCCCTCCCCAGGGTCCTCAGCCACCGGAGAGACCACCGACCCGGGTAAAGAGGCAGGAAGGGGTAGCGGAGCTGATGACTGAGAGGCTTTCAGCAGAAAAGCCTTGTGCATCGCTAAAATGAATTCAGGTGAAAAAAAACACTGAAACCCCTTCCGGAGCTGCAGCCGGAGCCTGTGAGGGCTGCACGCGTTCCGAAACATCCTTGCTAGACTTAGATTTTCTTTTCCTGGGCCGGTGATGCTCTGCGGGCACGCTGGCCGGCGCGCACAAAATGGCCGACTTTCCCGCCTTTTCCGCGGGTAAAGAAGCCCTCTCAGATTCTGACCGAATCGCCTCTTCCATGGAACTTGCGCGCTGCGCTGCTGAGTGTTAGGGGCAACACCTCCTGATAGCTGCGGTACGGAGTGGGAAACCCCGAGAGCCGCCGCAACACACCCCAACGTTAAAAATGAAAAACGCACAGTAAAACGCGCTCCCCCGAACCGGCTCACCTGGATGAGGAGCGGAGCGCGGCCGCGGCCAAACACTGTCCCGCTGCTAGTGGGACGTGAAGCAGCACGGTGTTTTAGAGGCAGAGGAATAACTGGAGCTCCCAGGTTCAATCTGCTGTAGCAGAGACGGAGGCGGACCCGAAGGTAGGCTCTACCTTACTCCCGCAATATAGCACTATACACTCAACGTCTCTGACTTCCCGCTATGCAGCCCAGACTACAATAGTTCCGAGGAATATAGATTAATATCAGCCCTGCTAGAGCCAACTTGTAGGACAGAAACTAGAAATCAAAAACCAAAATTGAATTCCTTCTGAGGGAGAGAGGCAGATCGATCCTCTTCAGCTGCTGAGGACTGAAAGACTGGCTTGTCGACGTCAGGGGGAGTGGCTTAAGCTATCAAGAAAACTTGAAGTCTTCAGTCCTCAGCTTCTAAAGGGGATTGACAACCCTAACATTCCCTGGACTGGCCTAACATTCCCTGGACTGGCCCGGAGAAGCGATAAGGAAGAGTGTCTTTTTGCACTCTTTTTCTTCATAGCAGACTCCACCACAATAGAGTGGTGAGGAAGCTGAGTCTTATGAAAGCCAGGACAAGGAGGAACACGGTACATGGTGTCCAACCTGCGAGAATGAGGGGAGGTAGTAAGAGGTGTCTCCCATATGCCCAACATGTGATCATAAAGGATCTCATGAGTTGGTAAAGTAGCTGCCTCTTTAGGAGCCTTAGGATCACTGTTCCCTCTAAGCTGTGCGCGTGTGCGCGCGCACACACCTCGCCGAGTGAGCGCACATACTTTACAACAGAGCGCACAAAAATTACAGTTCTGATTCTGAAAGAAAACACAGACGTTCTTAAAATTGAAAAGTTGTGTATTTATGGTTTTCACAAGTCCTACAATATTTTCTAGTGCAATCAATGTGGTGTACATACTGTATTCTGACATGTAGTCAAATTTTAAAGTATATAACTCCGAGTGTCGATATGTGGCGCACAAAAATTTAACCTTCCTTCAAAAGCTGCACAGCTGATATTTTATGCGCACACAGCCTACAGAAAATTAGAGGGAACATTGCTTAGGATATTGTAAAATATCCAATTTCTTGGCTCTAGGCTCTGGTTCAGGGGCCACTGAAATAGAGAAGCCCCTGGCCACTTCCCTAATGAAGTCTTGAAAAGGCAAGTCTTCTGGAGGAGACATTCTTCTTTTTGGAGAAGAGGGCTCCTGAGGAAGGAGTACCGATGCTTCGACAGAAGCCTCTGATTCATCAGAGTCTTCGGAGGAATCAAAGTATCGCCTGTCTGGATGCTCTTGCAGAGACCGATACGCGTATCGAGTGGTATCGACATCGGGAGTGATCGGTACCGATGGGCATCACAGAACAGGGTACCGCTGCAGTCGACACCGAAGCTGATGTCGATGCCCATCGGTGCCGGTGCCGGAACCGGTACCGACAACGGAGTTTGTTGCGGTACCGGAGGCGTCGCAGCTTGTATGAATGCCGTAATGGCATGCTGCATGGTCAGAATATTCTGATCCAACGACGCAACCAATGTCTGGATGTCGGTACCAGTGGAAACCACCGGTACCCCAGAACATGGCAACAGGTGATCAGTCGAGGCCATACCATCGATGTCAACCTGTGACCCCATAGATGAAGCTTTGGAAGCCGGAGCTTCCCGCCGGGGTAATTTTGCCGGTGCAGGATCCTCGAGAGCAAGCCCGGAGGCATCTCGATACTTAGAGGGAGATCTACCCTTCGAGGACCGGCTGGACTTATGTTTGGTTACCTGAGATTCATGGGAGGAAGAAGAAGCCCTGGAAGATGTCGATGCCACCGAAGCTGCATCAGAGGGAAACAGGGTACTCAGTGACCAAAGAAATAAAGAAATAAAGAAAAATAAAGAACTTCAGCGGTGACAGGAACACGACCTGCTGGCTCTGCGGAAAAGAAGAACTGGAGAGAGGCGGTTGGGAAAGGCGGGAAGGCAGCGCGCAGGCGCTGTGGGATGCTCCCAAAAGCTTTCTTTCTGGACGCTGGGGCGCGTTCCCGCGCAGGCTCCGTCGGTACCGACGATACCCATATGTGAAGACTCATTCCTGCTTGTTCCTGGAGATTGCTTACATACTGTACATATCACATAAAAGTAAGCACATTCTTTCTGTGTGCCTATATTTCCTTTACGTATGCGGTCACACAACTTTATAAAACAAGCTTTATATGCAGAAAAAGTTTTATAAAAGAATTCCAACTATGCACTAAAACCTACAAAAGTCAAAAAACCTTTTTACAAAGAGAAATGAGGTTGAAAATACATATTGGACTGTGCCCTTTGATAATGAGATTTCAGTTTCACTTTAATTTATTGCTCTTATATCTTTAATTATGGATTTTTATGATGAAGTGATCATATCCAGAAATATACTAAGAATCCCAATACTACATGCAGTTTTGGGCAGAAAGGTCGGTTCCACTGATTGCTTACCTTGGAGAGGCCACTAGAAAAAAATGTTAGCTTTGAAAAACAAACATGTGGAATCACATTGTGAAACTGAACAGATTTTATTTGCATTCATTAGAGACATACAGAAATGCTGTGATTCAAACTTCGATTGTAAGCCCTCTCAGGACAGAATACTTACTATACCTGAATGTAACCTGCTTTGAACTTCAGGGAAAAGGCATGGACTAAATAGTATACATACATTCCAAAGTCCACAGCAAAACCTCAGTAAAGAGCAATGTGCATTATGTACCGGTTTATCTTTTACTTACATGTACATAAGTAATCAAATACCAGCAAGTGAGAATACTGAACAACCCTCTGCTGTTTGATCACTGTTTTAACTGACAGTAAAGATAATAAGTGCATTGCAAGTTAATAATTACACTTTACTGAATTTGACGTGAACTTTCATTGCTGTTTAAAGCTCTGTTTCTATAGACTAGGCAGGCTAATTTTGAGAGATATTTCTGTGGGTAAAACAATACTTTACCTTCAGAAAGGAAAAATTTTACATACCTGATCATTTTCTTTCCTTGAATTCTGCTATACCAGAACAGATGAGTGGGTTATCTCCTCCTGCCATCAGGTAGAGGCAGACTTGAGCAACCTTCAGTGATGTAATTGCCTGTTATATTCTCTGGTACAACCCTGACAGGTCAGTATGACACTTCCCAAGCAATAAGCAAAACTGAAAAATTCAGAAAAACTCAGATATAGTTACTAAAACACACATACCCTTGTCACTAAAACTGTAATGAAGTACTTGGCTCTCTTATGAAAATGTGGAGCCAGCCAGCCAGAACCACCCCCCCCCCCACCCCCAAACCTACAGAAAGAATCTCCCAGATAGTAACATCTCTAGCACAAGTACAAGACAGCAGGCTTTCTAAAATGCAAAGGAGTCTTCCCGGGCACGTCCTAGATTATTCTATCAGAATTCAAGGAAAGGAGATTATCAGGTATGTTAAAATCTCTCCTTATTATCCTACTAGATCAGTCTAGATAAGTGGGATGCACCCAAGCAGTCAGAACTCAGGGTGGGAGGAAGATGTTCCACAGGAAAGGCTACCTTGCCAAAGGAGTCATCTGAATAATATCAAAGTGCTCCAGAGGCCTCACAAATGTGAAAAACTAAATCCAGAAGGCTTATAACTGTCCTCTGGGGACAACCATGTGGACTCCACACAAGGAGGGTTGCATGAGCTGTGACTCACTCCTGAGAACTCTTACCAGGCAGGATGCACACTGCAGCCAATCATCTCCAGGGGTGAACGGGCAATAGAGGACTTGACTTTTGCCAGCACTTCTCTCAAAACTGCCAAGGATAGAGATGGCCCAATTGATGGGCTGCATGAGAAATTGTGATAAACTCTAGTAATACTCTCTGCCAAACAGATGCAACAAGGAATCTGTTTGAAGACCCTTCTCTATGAAGGAAGGCAGGCCCACAATCCAGTCATAATGAGAAAAGGGGGGGGGGGGGGAGAAGCCTCCTTGAAGAAAAGGACTGTGAAGGCTTCACCACAAAAAGAACCAGAAAAATGTACTTAAATCCAAGGACCACAGCACAGATTATAATCCTGGTGTCTTTGACATCTGTCAAAGGTTAAGGATCAACTCCACATAGAGGCCTCAAACACTGTCTCCCTGAAGGGTCTTCCCAAGGTCCTCTACCACAGAAACCCACCAAGACCAAACAGGTCACTCAGGTGACTAGAACTGCTTCACTCCAACTGAAAGATGCCTTGACACAACAGCCCCCAGGGCATTCCATGGAGGCAAGGCCTGTAGCAGAACAGGGCTGCCATTTGTATCTTAAGGGTTCCAGGTCAAATTGCAGTCCAGGTAGAACTGCTAAAAGGCTCTAACATTCGTTAAAGGCACCTAGATTCACCAGATCCCAAGCTGGGAGGCACCAAGTGGCTTAAACACACCAGCATGCGGCTGCCAGAACCAGGGCCTAAGAGAGAAGGCACTGGGAAACTGCCTTATCAGGAGCCCTGCCATGCTTTTTCTGTAGGCCCATACCAGAAAAGAAAAAACATACCACTTGGCCCAAGTGTCCGTGAAACACATTGCACAATTTCAATCCAGGGCCCCTAGGAACACAGAATCAAATGGGCTGCTACTTGTGCAGAAGATGACGCACTCAGGGTCAGAGAGGAAGCCACACGGCTTTCTTTCCCTAGGTCGTTCCAGAGGAAGAGTCTCCCAGACTGCCATCTGCTATACAGAATCCCCCTATGCCTGAACCTGCTCTGCAACCAGCATCTGCCAGAAAGACAGACATGTGGTAATGGAAGTCCGTTTTTGCATGCTGATATCCTGTGTAGAACAGCTGAATTCTCACTTTGTCCCAAATCATGGAATTCTGACAGACTGCATGCTAATGAAGCTTGTGATATGCGTTGCAGCTAGGGCAATCAGCTGGACGCCTGCAAGAACTGCTCAAGACCCACAAGCTCTACCACAGTAGAAGGCATGCACGACCATCATGTCCATGTTTGAGAACATTCAGTCCATTGCTTCCCTTAAAAGAGGTGAAGCTGCTATAAGGTCACTGTGACCGCTGAGGCCGCCATGTGGAAGATTATCCCTGGGGCCTTGTGAGAGGACAGTCCCTGGGCCACATAGACTGGGTCTCACTTCTAGCCCTTCTGGCTGGAATCCAGGCTGACAAGCCTCTCCTTAGATTCTTCTTGATCTCCCGCGGAAGAGGTAGCACCTGGTCAACTGGCAGGGAACACGAGACCAGACTAGAAATGAATCTCAATAGAGTGCTTGTGCACCCTAATGCAAGAATCCAGCCATACATCAATGCTACACATCAGAGGAAATCAGACCCACTGAGCTGTCCGAGGATTAGGTGAACCTTCCACTGACAAACTCCACATAGAAGAGTAGCAACCAACCTCCAGGACCTTACTACCTGGGAGGTGATTGGGCTGCTTTTAGGATAGCTGTCTCTCAACACCAGACTTTCCAGACCGAGCTCCGCAGGTTTGTGCTATTTGCAACCTTTGCTAAGGACACTAAACCAGGTCAGCTTTCACATCCAAGCATGAGTAATCAGGCCCTCTGCCTGCCAAAAGACATGGCTATCATGATTACCATCTTGAGAAAGGTACAGGGAGCCGCAAACTGAGAAATGCCCTGGCAAGGTCCAGGAGGTAGAGGCACCCCTCACAAGACCAATGCAACAAATGAGAGACTGAGTCCGTAACCAGCTCTAGAACCAGAAAATACTGAAAGTAACCTCCCTACCAGTATCCACAAGTATCCAGTAAAACACCACTGGTCCTGCTGTGGAGATGGGAGAAACAACCTATCAGTGCCGGAGGCAGTAAGAAATATCCACAACTGTCCCTCACCAGAGCAGACAGCCTCTAGGAGACTCTCCTGAACTACACTATTTAAGTGGCAATAGTGGTTACAAAATCTTCACAGAAGTCCCAGGCTGGTCTGGGCCAACAACTTGCAGGACCAAAGATAGCTGGCTTGTTGATGGCACTAAAACGCAGATTGTGCCTAAGGACCAAAAAACTCATTATCTTAAAATGTCACGGGTGAGCTCAAAAGAAACAGATCAAGCCCCAACCAGCATCCAGAGGGTGGGATACAGTCTCCCAAAGATGCCTGAAGGTGACCGCAGCATACGAGAATCTGTCAAGACTACGCCTAATGCAATGGAGGCCACTAATCGCTCCCCTTCATTGGGGGGAAATTCCAGGCTGTATGCAGAGCCCTAGAAGATGCCCTGAGCCTTCTAAGCTTATCCTCCCAGAGTGTTTATGGTCAAGCTTCTTCTCTCAAAGAGAAAGCCACCCCCGTAAGGGGAAGTGCTCTATCACAGACTAGAACCATCAGTGGAAGAACAGCAGAACTACAAACTAGCCACTTCCACTGCCATGGAGCTAGGAGAATCTCCAAACCAGCATCAATTAGCAGCCACCACCTCAGTAGTCCACTGCAAGTCTGCTAGTCTCCAGAAGGAGATTGGGCTCATTCACCATTTGCCCCAACTCAAGTCAAGTATTCCCAGGAACAACCTGCAACCATGGGAGTAAGGGACTGTAGCCCTTATGGCCGGAACCATCAGGCTTCTAGTAGAGGGTGGAGCATTTATCAGAGGAATATGTTCCAAGTATGCCTACAGCACCACCTGACAGTCGAAGGTGGCTACCGTTAAGGCCTCCTGAACGACCCCGAGCCTTCCAAACTGACACTTCATGCATGCAGCTACCCCATTCCTGGGAAGGTCATGCGCCTCGACACCATTGAGAAAATGTACTTCCATCCCAGGGACCCAATGGATTGGTCCAGCTTGCCACTAGCTGAGTGAGAAGCAGAGACGGGATCTTAAGGATCCCAGGGGCCCAGTTCAGGGTTTTCCCCACTAAAAGCCCATACTCTTATCACTAGGGACCTGGAGAGGGCTGCAACTTGCCTTGAATTACTACTGGAAAGATGTGAGCTAAATACTAATAAAACACTGCAGAGCCACAGGTCCACAAGGGACAAAGGGGACTAGTTTGCCATCCTTGCTCTAAAGCCAGCTACAAGACTATGGAGATGCCATAATGTCCCCTAAAGCCTAAATATGGCATGGCCAAGAAATGATGAATCTTGCAGGGGTCTCACCTGGCATGTGGGGGAACTACCATTCTGTCCTCAGACTTGCCTTGCAGGGCTGGAACAGCACTTGAGACTTTCAGACAACCCCTGAAGGGACAGGCTGAACTCAGAGGAGTGAAGGAGCCTAAGTGCGAAGCAAAGGCTGTGACTTCTCTGGCTGCCCGTGAAAAGAGTGCTCAGGGGCTACGGGTCCCAGAAGGAACACTTGGGTCCCAGAAGGAACACTTGGGCCCCAGATGCCCCTGTAAGGGTCTGAAAAGAACGCAGCCAAGTAAATATGGACCAAACGCTTTTACAGGAGCTGCAGCACAAGCAGGCCCCCTGAGCACTCAGCTAGTGTCATTCTGCCATGCTCCACTTTCTCCAGTCTCACAAAGTCCACAAAAGTGGCTGTAGAGCTCACCAGCAAAGAAAAAAGGAAAGGAGAAGCAGAGGTCACAGGCATGGCATCAGGCCCTGCGTCCCCCTGCAGGAGGTGTCAGGATGCTAGCCAAAAAGTGCACTGGGCATCGCAGCCCAACTGGGGGGCAAAAAACTGCAGCCAAGGAAAAGAATGTGAGGGGCCATGGCTGCATGGGGCCAAGGAAAAAACAACAAATTTTTTAAAAAAGTGAAAAAAAATCACAGGGAAAAAAGCTGAGCCGAGCCACGGTAAACAAGAGTTCCAAAAAAGGAATCCCAAGGCCTGTCAGGCTGATTAGAGAAACCTTATTAGGGAAGCCCCAGATGCCCACACAGGCCTGGGGGAGGCCAAGTTGAGGAAGTTTTGGTTGCTTTTTAAATTGAAGCTGCTTTATTCAATGAAGTTGAGTCAATTGAGCTCCCATTGACATCAATGGGGAAACTTCCCCACTGAAATCAATGGGAAAAGATGACATTTTACTTACCAGATAATGCTCTTTCCTTGAGTCCTGCTAGACCAGTCTAGACAAGTGGGCTGTGTTCCCCTACCAGCAGATGTGGAAAACAGAAAACATTCCAGCGGCTCCTTATGACATCATTCTTATGACAGGTAAACGTACATTGATTGTTTACGTCATCAGAATATAGAAAGACTGGGGGACAAGCAATGAAGCTGCAGGGTAAATTATTTAAGACTAGTAAGAGAAAATATTTTTTTTCACTCAATCTGTAATCAAACTCTGGAATTTGTTACCGGAGGATGTAGTAAAGGCTGTTAGTGTAGCTGGGTTTAAAAAAAGGTTTGGACAGGTTTCTGGAGGAAAGGTCCATAAACCATTATTAAAAGGGACCCAGGATATCACTGTTTGATGCAATACAAGCATTGTGGAACCTGTGTCTTTTGGGGAAACTGCTAGGTATTTATGACCTAGATTGGCCACTGTTGGAAACAGGATACTGGGCTTGATGGCATATCTTATGTTCTTATCATTGAGAAGGTAGTCCAGAAACAGCTCCAAGAACATTTAGATGTTAACATATTGGACCCACAACATGGCTTTCGTCCACTCCACGGAGTCGAGACCCTCATGACGTCGCTAATGAACACCCTTGTCATGGGAACTCAAGCCAAGCACTCTGGATATGCCATGATCTTCCTAGACATATCAGCTGCCTTCGACACCATCTCCCACAACATCCTTATACACAGACTACAAGCAATCGGCATCAAAGATAACGTACTCCAATGGTTCCGTTCATACCTGTCCAATAGACAACTGATCCGCACAAACATATCAACCTCCCCCCCTTTCCAGCAACACCAAGGAGTACCCCAAGGATCCACATTATCTGCCATGCTCTTCAACATCTACCTGCAACCACTCTGCTCAATCATACGCACATACAACTTTAACTACCATATCTATGCGGACGACATAATGCTCTATACTCCAATCACAATATCCAACCCAACCAATAAACTCTTATCAGAATGCTTCACCAAAGTATCCAGCTGGCTACAAAAGAACAACCTATCCATCAACATAAAGAAAACTGAAGCCCTCATAGTAACAAAGGACCCAGACTTCACACCACCTACACATCTCGACATTGGCACCACAAAAATACAAATACAACCACAAATAAGATACCTAGGAATCATCATAGACCAAGCACTCACACTCAATCAACAGATCAAAAAAAAAAAAACACCGCAACAATCTACCACAAGGCTAAAACAGTACAACGCCTCAGACCTCTCCTTGAACCACAGGACTTCAGAACAGTAATGCAAGCCTTGACACTCCCCCACCTGGACTACTGCAATATAATATACCATGGACTTCCAGCCACTCATAACAACCCACTTTGAACTGCCTTAAACACCACAGTAAGAATTATCAAGAATGCAAAAAAACAGGACCACATCACCCCAGTCCTGAGGGAGCTACACATACTCCCTCTAGAAGCAAGAATCAAATACAAATCCGCCCTGGTCACCCACAAAGCTCTCTACCAAACTCAAACTTCCCAGCTCCGCACTCTACTGCCTCAACCAGCCCACAACAGAACAACCAGACAAACCACCAACAACTCCCTCAACATCCCTCACAAAAGAACGAAATACAAACAACGGACCTGCAACAGAGCCTTCGAACTATATGCACCATCCCTCTGGAACTCTACCGAATCACATCAGAAGCAACACAGACCCATCATCTTTCAGGAAACAACTTAAAACTGCACTATTCCAAGAATTCTTCAGACCAGAAATAAGCACCCAATCACCATATCTCATCCCCTGAACATATGTCCTATGTAACCATAACACAATGCCTATATCTATGTCCCAATTAACTGTCAAAAATCATTGTTGGCCACCTGGTGACGGCCCCAAACCCTTGTAATTGATTATTGTATGTTCCACCGCTTTGACCCGATGAAAAGCGGGATATAAATACAGCTAAATAAAATAATCAGCCTGAGCCACTAGGGGCATATTCAGTATTTGTACTCACGCATATGACAAGGAATCTGACTTCACACAACCTCAGTGAAAATAGCAAAGTTCAACAGAACAGTCAGTGTACCTCAGGGTTCTTTCTTGGGACCTCTACTTCTCTCTCTATACTCGGTCCCTTTGTGCATTTATTTCTTCCCATGGTTTTCAGTACCATCTTTACTCTGACAACTCATAGATTTACCTCTGTACATCTGAAATCTCCCCAGGAATCCAAGCAACTTATTAGGCATTACTGCCTGGATGTCCCACTACTGTCTGAAATTGAACATGGCCAAAATTAAGCTCCTTATATTTCCCCCTGAAACCCACCTCCCCCCTTCCTCCCTTCTCTATTTCTGTAGATACTATACTCCTCCCTGTTTCCTCAGCTCACAACCTTGGGGGGTCATCTTTAACTCTACTCTCTCTCTCTGTGCACACAGATAACTAAAGACTGTCTCTTCTTTCTCTCTAACACCAGCAAAATTCACCCCTTATCTGAACACACTACTAAGACCCTTATCCACTCTCTGATCACCTCCCATCTTGACTATTGTAACCTGCTCCTCACTGGTCTCTCTCTGAATCACTTCTCTCTCCTCATCCTCAGCTGCAAGACTTATCTTCCACTACCATCGCTATGCTCAGGTAACCCCTCTTCTCAAGTCACTTCACTGGTCCCCAATCCCTTTCTGCATCCAGTTGAAACTTCTCTTACTGACCAATAAGTGCATTCATTCTGTAGCTCCTCACTACCTTTCCTCTCTTATCTACACCCCTTCTCAGGAATTCTGTTCCTCTGGCAGGAGGAAAGCATGGCAGTTTTTATGACCTCTCAGCCAAAGGCCATTTCTGAGCATGGCTATCCAAGCAGTAATGCTGGACAAGGTGGAAAGTGACATCCATGTTGCTGCTCGACAAATGTCAGAGGGGACTACTGAGCTACACTCTGCCCATGGGGATGCTTGCCATTCTGCAGCAAATATGTTGAGGCAATGGCCTCCTTGATCCAGTGCTCCAAGGTAGACTTAGCTGCTGCGTCATCTTTACGCAGATCTGCAA
Source organism: Ichthyophis bannanicus (assembly GCA_033557465.1). Taxonomy (NCBI): domain Eukaryota; kingdom Metazoa; phylum Chordata; class Amphibia; order Gymnophiona; family Ichthyophiidae; genus Ichthyophis; species Ichthyophis bannanicus. The sequence goes on from CM066032.1 coordinate 1,648,349,387, forward strand.
ACTGTACAAAGAGATGGTCTGACTTGTGAAAAGAGTTAGTAACCTTCAAGAACCATAGAAGCACCCTCCAGATATCCACCAGATGAATGCTCATCTTTCTCCTGGCACTACTCCTTCTAAAAGGAACAAAAAAGGAGAGAAAAACTCCTCCAATGTAAACAGTAGAAACCTATCCACATTTTTTTTTTTTAGTGCTGTCAAGTCAATGCTGACCCAGTTGCCTTGGGGCTTTCTTGGCAATGTATCACTGGAAGTAGATTGCCAGGCCTTTACCAGTGGGAATTGAACCCTTTATTGTCTGGGTACTAGGTAGTTGCTCTAACTACTAGGCTACTCCTCCACTCTACATTCAAAATCCTTAAGGACCTCAAATCAAGATTGTCTGGCATCAAGCCCAAAGAGTAATTAGACCTTACCTGCTAATTAGCGTTCCTGGAAGAACTTCAGTCCAGTCCCACACCTCTGGGTAGTGCACCTCTTCCAGAAGCTTGGAGACTGAGCATATCATCGTTTTGATGACACAGGAGTACATATACCGCTGGAACCTCCCACTAGCTCCAGTAACCTATTGGCAAAGCAGACTCACAGGAGCGAAAAATAATTTGTTTGGTTATATGCAATTAAGTTTGCATTAGACATTCCAAAGAGTTAGTGGAGTGATACATCACTGTAAAGTAGCTGCTAGAAATGAAATAGCACAACATTGGCAGGGGAAATCCATGCCACAAAAGGCAGGATTTGTGAGAAGAGTGGCAGAGATGTGTTTGATGCATAGATTGACAGATGAGGCAGGGGACAGGTGAAAAAGTTGTGGAACAATGGAAGAGTGTGTAAGTGGTTGGAAAAATGGAAGGAATAAAAAGAGTGGGAGTGCTAGAGAAAATATGATGGGGATTCTATACAAAATTTAAATAAAATTTTACTGGAAGGATAAATGGTGATTGGGTGAAAGGAGAGAGGATATTAATATTAAAGGCAGCCGGCGATCGGCGGGAACAGTGCCATTTTCAAACTCCCCCGATTCGGGGTAGAGCACCTCACCGCTCCAGCCAGCTGCCCTGCTCAGGTACTCCAGCCCAATCGGGGCTGTGGGAGGGGAGCAGCAGCTCTTTAAAAGCAACCCGCCTCTAGACAGGCCCTTTGGCGTGGCCCTTAGGCGAGGACCGCCAAAAGTAGTTATCCGCAGAGTATTCCATCAAACACCTTAAGCTATCAGCCAGCTCCCCCGCTCTCCACTGTTCCTGACCACTAAAGGGGTCGAACAGGAAACCACATGATCTGACTCCTAGATTGAACGCACCAACTCAATCAAAACCGCTCACCGAAAACTCAAATAAGTACCATAAAATCAAGCAGCTGGAGCTCCCCTAGGGTCGAGCTCGCTCCCACCTTCAACCGGACTATCCCTTGATCACAGCAAGTATACTACACCTAAATGAACTGTCTATAACTGGGACTTCTTGCACATTCGTTCATAATGTTGGCGTTAGCCAATGCATATTCTCTTCTGTGAGCTATTCATACTGTTACTAGTAACCAATGATCTACTTACACTCTTGTCAGAATTCAGTATTGTTCATTTACCTGGCTAGCCAATACTTAACCCATTAATGAATCATCCCACCTTGGTCAAAACATAATTATCACCCATATCTATCCTTCATAACCTATACATACTGTTGTCAGTAGTCACTACTTTCCCTACTTACCCTTCATATACTGTTATCAATATCTGTATATACTGCTGCCAGTATCCATATGTACTATTACCAGTAGCTATATATACTATTAGCAGTAATCATTAATTTCCCCACCCATCCTTCATGTATTGTTCCCAGTTGCTATATATACTGTTGTCAGTAATCATTAATTTCAAGTACTGTTACCAGTAACCATATATATTGCTCTTTCACTACATATACGGTTCTTTCACTTGTTCACCTACTAAAGTTACTGTTGCCAGTAGCTATATATACTGTTGTCAGTAATCACTGATGTCATGTACTATTGCCAATAGCTATACTGTATATATTATTGTCAGAAATCTCTAATCTCAGCAAAGCTCCCTCGCACCCAATCCCCCCACCCATAAAAAACACTTGTCTCCTACAAATCTTGTAAACCTCCCTCTGATTCTCCTTCTAATAACACTCCTGACACAACACATCTATACATACAAAACCAACCAAAGCCCCTACAATAACATCCCCATCATCCACAATCATTACCGAAGCCACTATAATTACTTCCCAACCATTCATAATCACTACCGAAGTCCACCACACAGCTCAACATACACACACTCTCACAATCATTACTCACGCCACGACTCAGACAAACACCATCATAGACTCATCCAAATAAAGCACCATCCCCATAGCACTATAAATGACAATGCAGATAATAATGACGCTAAAATAAAACTCATCCTAATAGGGGGGCGGAGCCTGATGTCCAGCGGGTTAGACGCTTCGCGCTGAAGCTCCCGAGAGGCCTACTCAGAATCCTGACTTAATACCTACATAAACTTAATATTTTGCTCCGAACTTACCGGGGTACCTCGGGGGGGATGGCGGCCCACAAACCAGCGCGCTTAGACTTCGGGTCTCCCTCTTCTTCACACGGAAAAACGCTCCAAAACAGAGTTGTCTTCCCCACAAAAGATAGTTCCACTTCGGGAAAACCCCGAAATGCAACAGGAGATCTTGGAGGAAATACGCGGTGTGAAGGAACTGGTACAGTCCAACGGAGAAGCGCTCCGAGCCATGCGAGAAGATTTCGGTATGCTTCAGGACCGGCTTGAAGGTCTTTCACTACGGCAGGACAACATGGCGGGGGTCCTCGACTCGCACGCGGTGCGCTTGGTGAAACTGGACAAGGCTGAGCGTCAGATACAGAATCTTCAAAAAGAGTTAGAGGATAGCAATAATCGAGCCCGTCGCAACAATGTAAGGCTCATTGGAGTACCGGAGGGGGCGGAAGCAGGAGATATAAGAGAATTCCTGGTCAAAACTCTTCCCTCCTTGCTGAAGATCACTTTTCACAGAGATCTGGAAATTGACCGAGCACATCGTGTTCCTACCAACATGGCGCTCAATCGGACGACCCCCCGGCCTATCATCTTTCGATTACTGAGATATCAGCAAGTTGAGCAAATTCTAAATGCTGCCCGGGCGAATCATCATCTGGAGTTTGAAAGTCATAAAGTCTCCTTCTTCCCTGACTTGGCAAAGCCCACAGTTGACCGTCGGAAGAGACTTCTTGCTTTTCGCCCTAGACTTCAACAGCTACAGGCTTGCTTTGGCCTATTGTATCCAGCGAAGCTCAGAGTGACTCTCCATAACCAAACTAGAACCTTCGAAGATCCTGATCTACTAGCAACATTTTTAGATTCCAAAGAAGCAGACCAGATGCGCTAATCCAACAACTTGGATCTGTAATCCGCCGGATCTGCCCGCCATTTTGAATGGCCCGACGCGGTGATCACAGCCTGGAACAGAGACTGCCTGGACTTTTCTTTCTTTCTATATATAACTTTCTTGGTCTCCTATCCCTCCATGATGTGCACCTCGGTTGGATTCGGAACACGCACAGCTATACAGGTTATATGTTTCAATTTAGGCCTTCTCTGGGGTTTCTCCCCGCAGACATATGGTCGCCAGTAATTTCTGGGGTTCTGCTTCTTCTCTAATGCACTTCGGTGCTGATTTTTTTATATGGGGCGCTTCATTGTTTTTCATTAGCTTATTTTCTATCATGTCATGTGTACAGCCATATACAGTTAATATGAGGGACATTGTGAAATTATGTGCGTTATCATGTTCTTTCTCAGAATTTTTAACCCTTCTGAATGGCCTTATGTAAGATCTTATCACTGAACGTAAAAGGCATCAATAGTCCAATCAAAAGAAAGAAAATCCTTAGCTATCTTAATCATGAGCATGCTGATTTAGTGTTTCTTCAGGAAACGCATTTAAACTCCGCTGAAACACTGAAACTTAATGCTAAGCCTTACATGGTGGCTGCCTACTCTCCCGCCGTTTCCAAACGGTGTGGGGTAGCCATCTTGGTTAAGAAGTCTTTGCAAGCTACTGTAATGGATACTAGCTCTGATAAGGAGGGTAGATGGGCCCGTGCACACCTTAAGGTTGGAGATAGTGAATTCACGTGTATTTGTATTTATGCTCCGAATGTGGATAACCCTGCTTACTATGCAAGTATCGCGCAGTTGGCACAGGCCTCTGCCAATACTCCATTAATACTTGGCGGCGATTTCAACCAAGTACTTGATCCTTTGATAGACTGCCGCCTAGAACGAGTGGTCCACCCAAGAGTCTTGATACCCTTACAGCTCTGATGAAAGATCTTGCGTTAGTAGATATATGGAGGCTGCTTCACCCCTCCGACTTAGAGTTCACCTTTTTCTCAGCCCCCCATCACTCACAATCTAGAATAGATTTTTTTCTTATCTCCAAAGCACTGATATCCCAAGTGGACACGGCTAGGATTCATCCTCTCCATATTTCAGATCATGCTGCCATATCTTTCTCATTACATGTCACTACGCCAGGTGAACATCCCCGTGCTTGGTTTTTTGATAGATCCCTACTAGACCAAAAAGATTTTCAGGTTGACATAAAGGCCGCTATCCAAGACTACTTTCATTTTAATTCACCCCATGACACTGCGAGCTGGGCTTGGTGGGAGGGTTTCAAGGCGTCTATCCGTGCAACTATAACTAGCTATCAAATTCGACAGGGGAAACAAAGAAAGCAACATTTACTGATTCTAGAACAACAGATACAAGCTGGAGAGCGTCTCCTCACGTCCCGTACAGACCCATGTATTTTACTTCGCTTACAACGCCTTCGTTTTCAATACAATCAGCTTTTATATACCGCTGCTGCTAAAAATATTGAATCACAACAAGGGATGTACTATCGGGAAAATAACCGTGCTGGCAAATTGTTAGCCAATGCCCTGAAAGGTCAAAAAGAAGCCAAGCGTGTTACCGCTCTCCGCAATCCGTCGGGGGGGAGCTTGGTCACTAAAGATACAGAAATATTAGAACTCTTTCGTGATTTTTATACTCGGCTTTATCAATCTGAATGTGACTTTGAGCCAGAAGCATTTGAACGATTACTATCAGGGGTACAACGGCCGACCCTATCTGACGAAGATAGAGAGGCCATGGACAAACCATTCACTTTATCAGAAATTCAATCTGCACTCAAGAGATGTGCCACAGGTCGAGCCGCAGGCCCGGACGGTCTCCCAGCTGAATTCTACAAAACTTTTAACGCTGACTTAGCTCCGTTTTTGAAACTTTATTTTTCTGCTCTGGCCGAGGAGGGATCTCCTTCTGGATCCTTCTCAATGGCAAATGTAGTAGTTTTTGAGAAAGAGGGGAGAGATCCGCAACTAACAGCTAATTATCGTCCAATTTCCCTACTAAACGCAGACTATAAAATATTTGCCACCATTCTCTCCACCCGGCTCTCTGACAAGATGTCTACTTTAATACACCCAGATCAATGCGGTTTCATCCCCGGTAGATCAACTGCTGATAATGCTAGGACTCTATGTCATGTACTGACTGCCGCAGTTAATCTTGATCGACCATTGGTTGGCCTCTCACTTGATGCTGAGAAGGCCTTTGACCGCTTAGAATGGCCCTTTTTGTTTGCAATTCTCCGCTGGTACGGATTCGGAGAAGGCTTTCTCCGTTGTCTCCAAATCATGTATGCACAGCCTACAGCTAGTATCTGTGCTAATGCTTTAAAGTCTCAGCCATTTCCCCTGCAACGCGGTACTCGTCAGGGATGCCCACTGTCTCCACTTCTTTTCGATCTCGCACTCGAACCCTTAGCTTTACTAATCCGGCAATCCAAGGATATTCACGGAGTCCCCTTCTCTCATAGGGAAATCAAAATTTCAGCATATGCTGATGACCTTATGCTCTTTGTCTCCCTAGACTCAGTGCCGGCTGTCCTAGAGCAAATTGGTAAATATTCACAACTCTCGGGCTATAAGATAAATTGGACCAAATCGGTAGCCTTTCCACTAAATCCTCTGATCCATCAGGCAGATATGCAATCCTTTCCCTTTTTATGGCAACCTCGCATGGTCAAATACCTTGGGGTGCACTACTGCTCTCCTTTGGAAGACACCATCACCTTTAATGCCAAAGACTTAACCTCTAAGGTCCGGGCGCTTACTCAACGCTGGACTCCTTTAACACTTACTTGGTGGGGCCGCCTAGAAACCATTAAAATGATGATTGTTCCCAAAGTGAACTACATTTTAGAAATGCTGCCATGTCTCCTACCTCGACGTACATATAAAGATTTAGAGGGTCTTCTGACTAGATACTTATGGCAAAACAAGACACCTAGGATAGCGAAACATAAGTTACAAGCAGATAAAGAAAATGGTGGTGTCAGATTCCCTGATTTCCTGAAATACCACCATTCTTTTCTTCTCAAACAAGGCGCTCGTTGGCTGGAAGACCCAGCACCGAGTAGACCAGTGTGGCTAGATATAGAGGAGGACCTTTGCAAACCAATTCCTCTTACTTATCTCCCTGGTATGACTCTCCCATCAGACTCCCACTATCCACCAATGCTCTTAGACACTTTAGGTGCCTTTAATACCCTTGAGCAATCTCTAGACTCCCGACTTTGTCTGCTAGATAGACTCCCGCTTTGGCACAATGCTCGATTTCAAATACAAAATAAACCGATGGCGTGGAGCCCCTGGTACACTAGGGGCATTTGGATCCCTAACCAGCTGTTCTATGATGGTCGCTGGAAAACTTTTAGCGAATTACAAATTGAATTTGGTCTCCCAGCGAAACACTACTTTCAGTTGGTGCAACTTCAGCATTGTCTTCGGAGTGCTAAGGTGCTCCCGCCATCGGAAACTCATACCCAAGGATTGTCGGAGATTATCCGATCTATCGGGAGCTTATCGGGTGTGGCATCTAACTTTTACAAAACTTTATGTAATACTGTAAATAGAGGCACTCCTACAGCACAGAAATCCTGGGAGCGGGAAATGCATGTAACTTTGACCCCGGAGCAATGGAGCCTAGTCTGGAGCAAGGTGACACGGGTCTCTCGATCCGCCTCACTCACTCAGACACTTTTCTTTCTAGCCCACCGATGTTTCTATACTCCTGACAGGTTAACCAAATGGAACGCCACCCAGAGCAATAGATGCTGGACATGCCATGCGGCCATTGGTTCACTAACTCATGTTATGTATGAATGCCCCGCATTACAGTATTACTGGAGTCGGGTCTGGGGTCGTATTCAATCTATTTTGCACTTTCAAGAGCCCCTCTCTTGGAAGATAGTGGGACTCCGCTCAGCTGCGGGGATCCCCTCTTCCCAAATCGGCTTACTTCCTTTTAGACTTTATGCTGGGCATAGCTATTTCCCTAATTACGAAATACTGGAAAAATAGCTCTCATCTGAGCCCCAATGAATGGTGGAATCATGTCTGTCTCTACAGTAAATATGAGCAAATACCTCGTATGTTAGCTTCTTCCGCTCAGACCCCCCACCACTTGTCTAAATGGAAGATGCTCAACGACTATGTTCAAACTGCTAAATGCTCTCATCTGTTTAAATCTGTGTAAATCTCTGTCACATGATCATTCTGTATCGCAGATACTATTTCTGTTTGTTTTGATGTACAATTACTGTTGTTTGTAAGCGCTTATATGATGATACTTATCAGCTTAGAGAAGAAGCATAGGGGTGGGGGGTAATTGGGGTTGCTTTTCCTTATTGTATGCTTGTATTTGTTTCCTTTGGTGTGTTGTTTCTTTTTGCTTGTTGTAAAATGAAAATAAAAGTTTAAAAAAAAAAAAAAACTCATCCTAATAAACATTTGTTCCATACGAAACAAAATACCAATAATCGATGACATATTAAAAGACACAAACCCAGACATTATCTGCATTACTGAGACATGGCTCACAACCATAGACACTATACTATTAAATCAGCTAACCACACATCAATATGATATATTCAACTGTCATCGAGATGTAAAAAGAGGAGGTGGCACTCTAATACTCACTAAAAAAAACCTACAATACACCCTAACAAACTTAAATAATATAGACGGAATGGACATCATCAACACAGAAAATAGAACCCTTGCACTCACCCTCATATATAGACCTCCATCAACTGATCAAAAAAACCTCACTCCCATCCTTGAACTCGCATGCTCAGCATCTCAAAGTAAACCACTCATACTACTAGGTGACCTGAACCTCCCATCACTGAACCATTCCCAATCGGATAACTTCATGGACGCTATGACACAAATGGGCTATACACAGATAATACATGCCCCCACACACAAAAAAGGCAACACATTAGACCTCATCTTTCTCCCTTTCACACTTAATAGTCACCAACTACATACCCCGCCAACTATAACCGAAGTACCATGGTCTGACCATCACCTTATATCACTCCACCTCCCGGCACAAGCACCAATAAATACTGCACGCACAACACCGCATACATCACGATTCGCACACTTCAACAAAAATGCATTCCTTGACAAAGCATTACCCATACTCAATACAAACTCAGACATAAATTCAATTGTAACACATTGGAATTCAACAGTCCAAAAAGCAGCTGCCCCCACACATGTCATACATAGACAAATAGACAAATAAAAAAACGGAAAAATGGTTCACAAAAGAACTAGCAAAACTAAAAAAACAACTGAGGAAACGAGAAGAGATGGAGGAAAACAAAATCAGACGAAAACAAATCCCAATACATGAACTTACTCAACGAATACAAGAATGCAATCAACAAATCAAAAAGAGATTACCATTCTAAAGTAATAAACTCAGCCATCAACCGCCCTAGAGAGCTATTCGCGATTGTAAAAACATTAACAAAAACAAAAAACTCTGAGCCTAGACAACCAGCAATAAGTGTACAAACCCTAGCAACACATTTTGCAGAGAAATTAAAGATCAAACCCAGTACCCTGACAGCAATACTACCTTCAAGCACAAAGATCATTAACAAATGGACAATTTTTCACATGGTAGATCGAAAACACCTCCTCAAGATCATAACAATGATCAATACCACAACCTCCCCACTCGACCCATGCCCTGTGTCGTGGATTAAGTGTGCAAAGGATGAACTGGCTGAAAACTTACAACACATAGTGAACCAATCCCTTTCTCAAGGCATCATGCCTGATGCCTTAAAACTCACAATGCTCCGTCCAATAATAAAGAATAGTAAGCTCAACTCAATAGACCCGAACTCATACAGACCCATAGCAAGCATTCCATTTATTGCGAAAATAGAAAAAACAATCCAACTACAATTACAAGAACACATTGATGAGCACAAGCCCCTTGACTCACACCAGTTTGGATTCCGCCCCTTCCATGGAGTAGAAACTCTAACCACATTGATGGACTTCCTCATCAGAGGTACAGATGACTACAGCCAAGGCTTCCTACTCCTCTTTATAGACATCTCTGCCGCCTTCGACATCAACCACCATACACTGATCAATAGGCTAGAAAACATAGGAATAGGTGGGACTGTCCTCAAATGGTTCAAGTCTTACATCACCCACAGACTAATATGCATCCAAATAGACCAAGAGGCATCAGAAACATTCCCCCAAGGACAGGGAATACCCCAAGGATCAGCGCTCTCTCCGCCCTCCTTTTCAACTTGTACCTTCAGTCTATTACAAACATATTTAAAAAATACAGGATTAACCATTTTATCTACGCTGATGACATCATCATGGAGTGGAGGAGTGGCCTAGTGGTTGGGGCAAGGTACTTCAGGCCGGAAGGTCGGGGGTTCAAATTCCACAAGAGGACAGCAACCTTGGGCCGGAAGGACTGGGGTTTCTAGTCCCACAGGTTGCTCCTTGTGGTCTTGGGCAAGCCACTTAACTATTTTACAGGGAACATGGGTTATGGAGGGTTATCTCCAAGTTATAATGCCCTGTTCAATGTAATTTCAGTTTGTTCAATGTAAACCACACTGATGCAGAATAGCGCGGTATATAAGAGAATGTAAATAAATCATGCTCGCCATCCCCATAATCACTAAAAACCCTACATATGACACCTTATCCGAATGCATGGCTGAGGCTACCTCTTGGATGGAAACCAACTACCTCAGCATAAACCTTAAAAAAACGGAAGCAATGTTCGTAACAAGGACACCTATGACTGAGGACACTTACCCAACAACAATCACAATCAACAAAACAACCATACCTGTTAAAAAAGAGGTCAAATACCTAGGTGTAATAATAGACTACACTTTCACCATGTTACCGCATATAAAACAGACAGTAAAAACCATATTCTACAAACTCAAAACTATACAACACCTAAGGCCTCTCCTCGAAACACATGACTTTAGATCTGTAGTCAGTACACTCATCACACCCCACTTCGACTATTGCAATAGTCTCCTAATTGGCCTTCCACAAAAAAAACACCTACCTGCTACAAAGAGCCCAGAACATCTGCGCAAAAGTAATTGCCAAAGCTCGCCTAACAGACCACGTAACCCCAATACTGCTAGACTTACACTGGCTCCCTATAAATAGCCGAATCAGATATAAAATAATCCTAACAACCTTCAAACTCATAAACGGCATCGCCCCCTCACATCTGTCCACACTGCTGCACGCTCCAACTGAAACGAGAACTCAGACAAAATGCAGCCCACTCCCTTAACACACCAGAAGCCTTCAGGAAGTCTAAGAAAACTACAAGCTCCAGAGCATTCTCACTCGCTGCCCCTACGCTCTGGAACGATCTCCCAATAGACCTTCGCATCATAAAAGACCTCTCTCAATTCAGGAAAGAACTAAAAACGTACCTATTCTCCGAACACTTTGAAATCCCCTACCCCCCAAGTCCAGCTCCACAGCAACCACAGTCAAACACAAAACCCCTGAAAGCATAGTTACTCACCTGTAACAGGTGTTCTCCAGGAGCAGCAGGAATCAGTCCTCACATATGGGTGACGTCGGCGCCGACGGAGCCCTCGCGGAGCAATTTTCCCCAGCTTTCAAAGAAAGCCTTTGGGAATTGCAGCGCGCATGCGCGGTCCCCTTCCCGCCCAAGGGTGCCATCTTAGCCAGTCAGATGACATAGCTAAAAGACAGCATAAAAATTTGCAAAAAAACTAAAGCAGATGATTGCAACTCCAAGGGGAGGAGGGAGGGTTGTGAGGACTGATTCCTGCTGCTCCTGGAGAACACCTGTTACAGGTGAGTAACTACGCTTTCTCCAGGACCAAGCAGGAAGTCAGTCCTCACATATGGGACTCCCAAGCTTAAGGCTACCGGAGACCCTAAGCACAAAAATGAGCTCCCTCTAGCTCAGCGGTACAGAAGGAAGGAATCTTCACTGAATTATTACCCACCGGTAGCCCCCATCCGGGATGGAGGGTAGGAGTTGCTCAAACCTCGAAGAGATTTCGGAGAACTGCCTGTCCGAAAGCACTGTCCCTGCGGGACTCCCTCTCGAGGCAGTAATGGACCGCAAAAGTCTGGCTCGAAGACCAAGTAGCGGCCCGGCAGATGTCTGCCAACGGAACAGAGCGGAGGTAAGCCACTGACGTAGCCTTTGCCCGAACACAATGAGCCGTGACTCGACTTTCTAACGAGAGTCCGGCTGCCCCATAAGCCCAAGCGATACAGTCAGCAACCCAGATGGACAGAGTACGCTTGGAGACCGGGAGCCCCAATTTATTGGGGTCAAAAGACACAAAAAGCTGAGCAGCTTTACGGTGCTCCCGCGTACGGTCAAGGTAGAAGTTCAATGCCCTTCTACAGTCCAGGGTATGCAGGACCATTTCAGCTCGGCTGGAGTGTGGCCTGGGAAAGAAGGTCGGAAGTACCACCTCCTGATTGATGTGAAAAGGGGAGATCACTTTTGAAGAAATTTTGGGTGAGTCCGTAGGACTACCCTATTTTTGTAGAACCGAGTGTAAGGGGGATCAGACACAAGGGCCTGCAATTCACTTACGCGTCTAGCGGAAGTGAGGGCTATCAGGAATAAAGTTTTCCAAGAAAGAAAACGGAGAGAGAACAGGTAGCCATAGGTTCAAAAGGCGGACAGGTGATCCGCTGTAAAACCACATTCAGATCCCAGTCAGGTGCTGGCGGGCGCAGAGGTGGTTTAAGCAGAAGGAGACCTCGGAGAAACCTCGCTACGAGAGGGTCGCTGGAAAGAGGTCTGCCGTCCACCGGCACATGATGTGCTGAAAGAGCACTGAGGTGAACTTTGATGGAGTTGGACTTAAGTCCCAGATTAGAAAGGTAGAGCAAGTACTGCAAGATCACCGACACCGAGCAGGAGAAGGGATCCTGAGACTGCTGGGCACAACAAACGGAAAAGCGACGCCATTTAAGGGCGTAGCATTTGCGGGTAGAAGGTCGCCGAGAAGCTAGGACGACCTCTTCCACCTCTGCCGGTAGTAGAAGGGGAGCAAGGACTACCCTTTCAGCAGCCAGGCCATCAGATGTAGAGATCTGAGGTTGGGGTGTAGCAGGGACCCCTGATCCTGTGTTAGGAGATCCGGTTGAAACCCCAGAGGGAACGGATCCTCTACCGCTAATTGCAGCAGGAGTGGAAACCATGGCTGTCTGGGCCAGCGAGGAGCTATCAGGATCATGGAAGCTTTGTCTCGGAGAACCTTGAAAAGAGTTTGAGAGACTAGCGGTATGGGAGGAAAGGCATACAGAAGGCTCTTCGACCATGAGAGCAGAAAAGCATCCGCCGCTACTCGAAGGGGATGCGGCTGACGAGAGCAGAAGCGAGGAAGTTGCCGGTTGAGAGGACTGGCAAAGAGATCCATCGTGGGGAGGCCCCACTTCAGAAAAAGTTTCTGAACTACCAAGGGATCCAGGCGCCACTCGTGCGGCTGGAGGATCCTGCTGAGTTTGTCCGCCAGGCAATTTTCTTGGCCTGGGAGATAAACTGCCTTGAGAAGAATGCCGTGGCTGACGGCCCAAGAGCAGAGCTTCTGTGCTTCTCGACAGAGAAGGAAGGAGCCCGTGCCTCCCTGTTTGCTCACGTAGAACATGGCAACTTGATTGTCCGTCTGGACAAGGACGGACTGGTGAGAAGTCAGGTGGGAGAAAGCCTTGAGAGCCAGACGGATTGCTCTGAGCTCCAGGAAGTTGATCTGCTGAGCAGACTCCCACGTGGTCCAGAGACCTAGAGTACATACCCCTTGGCAATGCGCTCCCCATCCCAGGAGAGAAGCATCGGTCGTCAGCACTTGAGCCAGCGGAGGGGACTGAAAAGGCATTCCGAGCACCAGGTTCGGCCGATGAAGCCACCACTGTAGAGAAGAGGCCAGCGGGCCGGAGACGCGCACTAAGTCGGCTAGACCGCCCGTGGCTTGTTGCCACTGCTTGCGAAGGCACCACTGAGCAGGCCGCATATTCAGGCGAGCATTGGGGGTCACGTGGACGGTGGAAGCCATATGGCCGAGTAGTCTCAGGAAGCGCCTGTCTGAGACCAGGGACTGGCTGCGAAAACGGCCGGCTAGGTCCATGAGCCGTTGAGCCCTGTCGAGAGGCAGGAAAGCTCGTGCCTGAAGAGTGTGCAGTCTTGCGCCGATGAACTCGAGATCTTGCGAGGGGAGCAAAGTGGACTTTGCGAAGTTTATGACAAAGCCCAAGTACTGCAGAAGAGTCACAGTGCGGTGTGTGGCATTTGTGACTTCTGGAGAGGACGATGCTTTGATGAGCCAGTCGAGGTACGGAAAGACAGAGGCCGTGAAGCCGGAGATAAGCCGCCACCACCGCGAGACATTTTGTGAAGACTCGTGGTGCGGAGGATAGGCCAAAGGGCAGTACTCTGTACTGGTAATGATTTCCTGCCACCACAAACCTTAGGTATTGGCGGTGGCTTGGGTGGATGAGGATGTGCGTGTAGGCATCCTTTAGATCCAAGGAGCATAGCCAATCTCCCTGCTGGAGGTAGGGCAGAAGGATTCCAAGGGTAAGCATCTTGAACTTCTCCCTGACGAGGAACTTGTTGAGGTTGCGCAAGTCCAGGATGGGTCGGAGGCCTCCCGTTCTTTTTGGTATTAGGAAATACCTGGAATAGAAGCCTTGACCCCTCAGGTGGTGGGGCACCGGTTCCACAGCCTGTTCCTGAAGAAGACTTGCTAACTCCTGAAGGAGTAAGTCCCTGTGCAGAGGGAGTCGTGGAGGTTCTCCCGGGAAATAGAAGGGAGGGACCTGGTGGAAGTGGAGAAGATAGCCTTCTCTCACAACATGAAGCACCCAGGCATCTGAAGTGATGTTGGACCACCTGTGGGCAAAGTGAACCAGCCGGCCTCCTGTGCTGGGAGGAACCAGCTGAGGGGGAGAGGCTATGCTGATGAAGTCAAAAACCCCCACCCTGCTGAGCAGGGGCCGGTGGTGCAGGCTTGGGGGCTTGCTGCCTACGGGACCCGTTACCCCGTCCCTTGCCCTGCTGACCCTGTTGGGGAGCTGCGGAAGCCTGATATTGAGGGTAGTGTTTATAGGCAGCCGCCTTTCTCGGGTAAAAGGACTTCTTTCCCGAGCCCTTCTTCTTCTGGGAAGGGGCGGAGGTCTTCCTAGAAAGCCTAGTTCTGGTGAGAGTCTCCGTCTCGATTTGTGCAGCCTTTTCAGCCATGGGCTTGCCAAAGAGGTTCTCACCTTGGCAGGGGACATCGACCAACTTGTCCTGCACCCAGGGTTCAAGGTCAGACGACTGAAGCCAAGCCTGTCGGCGGGCACCGATGCCGGCTGCGGCCACTCGTGCCGATGCTTCAAAGCCATCATAGGCTGCTCGAGACATGAATTTGGAGCATTCCCGAATACCAGTTGTCAAGGCTAGGAACCTCCGCAAAGGTTCCTCGGACAGCCCAGCGGAGAATCCGGCTATCTCTTTAGCCAGGTCTCTGAGATACATGCCCATGTAGAGCTGGTAGGTCTGGACCCGACAAGAAAGCATAGAGCCCTGGAAACACTTCTTACCGAGGCCATCCAGGTTGCGGGCCTCCCTGCCAGGAGGCACCGAGGAGTGCATCTTCTGGCTCTTAAGCCTATGCATGGCCGATTCCACCACCATGGAATGGTGCGGTAGCTGTGCTTTTTGGAAGCCAGGACTCTTGCGGACTCGATAGATGGAATCGACCCGCTTGCTTAATACCGGCGACGATGCCGGACTCTCCCACATGCGGAAGAGTAGTCGTTCCAGCATGGGAGGAACCGGTACAGTAAAGTGCTCCCTGGCGGGAGAGTCGTACTGAAGGGCATCGAGTTCTTCGGCTCGAGGCTCCTCCTCGGGATCCGCAGGGAAGGCCAAAGCCTTGGCCATATCCCTGACGAAGTCCGAGAACCGGGCATCCTCCAGAGGGGACTGTTTCTGAGGTTCGGACTCAGGCGAGTCCGAGGGGACACACCGAGTCCGAAACGAATCAGGTGACTCTTCCTCTTCAGACTCCCAGGCCGACTCCGAGGAGGAATCGGTGGGGTCGGTTCGGGCGGGCGGAGGCGTCGGCCGCCCCGACGCCGAGGGAGTCGGCGTCGACGACCTCGGTCCCGAACGGGAGGCCGAGGGTGACCTCGACCGAGGATCGACTCGAGCCCGCATGGATTCGAGGATCGGCTCGGTCTCCGGGGTCGACTTAGACGTCGACGTCCCGGCGGTCGGGGCAGAGGCGCCAGCGAGGCTAGCGATCAGTGCCCGCTGCTGGTCCATGAAGGCAGATAGTCTGCTCTCCAAGGCCGTCAACCTGAGTCCGACCTCAGGTGACCCAGCAGCCCCCGACTCGGGCCGACGTCGGACCCCTTGGAGGCGAGTCCAGGAGGACTACAGGACTTACCCGAGCAGGCAACTCCGACTCCAGACGAGGTCGCTTCGGGAGATGTTCCTTCTCCAAAGACCCGGGACGGCTATCGGGGCTATGCGACCTGGCCCTCGCGGAACCAGGAGCGTCCACCGACGCCGCCCTCGCGGGTTTCACCTTCCGATGAGGGTCCCCGGAGGGAGAACCCCTGTCGGAGGAACTCCGGCGACGGTCAGAGCTGGAACCTCTGGACGCCGAGGCCTCCGACGAGGTCCGGGTACGGGTGGGATCAGCGAAGATTCGTTCCCGCTGATGCCGCCGACTCCTTAACGCTTTGGAGGACATTTTGCTGCAGGCCCCACAGATCAGTTCCTCGTGATCCGGGCCAAGGCAGCGGAGGCAATTATCATGTGTGTCAGTGAGTGACATATTTCTGTCACACTGAACACACCGCTTGAAACCACTGGCAGCCATCGGGGGAAAAAGGGCCCCTGCAAGGTCAAAGGACCGGGCTGCCAGCGAAAAACCGAAAACGAAACTGACAGAAAATCAGAAAAACCGAAAAATAACAGAAGGACTCGCAACGGCGTCGCGAGTCCGGGCAGGAAAGAGACCAGCGTCGAACCGAAGAAAAAATAGAAATAAATCACGAAAAATCAACTTTCAGCGGGGACAAGACGGGCACGTCTGTAGGGCTCCGCGGAAAAAAGAAGACTGGCTAAGATGGCACCCTTGGGCGGGAAGGGGACCGCGCATGCGCGCTGCAATTCCCAAAGGCTTTCTTTGAAAGCTGGGGAAAATTGCTCCGCGAGGGCTCCGTCGGCGCCGACGTCACCCATATGTGAGGACTGACTTCCTGCTTGGTCCTGGAGAAATTACAATTAACTAACTCCTAACAGTCCCCCGCCACACACACTCCTGACTTACGAAAAAAAAAGGAAATTCCAATACCTACACATGTCCAATAACTATCCAACTCTGTAACACACTATACATAGCCTCTGTAAATAGCCAATGTAAATAGTTTGACAGTTGTTTGTATTATTACCTGTACGTAGTTGAATTCTACTGTTCAATGTAAATGTATACAGATGTGTACAAAATTGTTAAACTGTTCCATGTAAACCGCCCTTGATCTCTGGAAGGGGCGGTATAAAAGAAATAGATAAATAAATAAAACATAAATAAATAAATTCAATAATGGATTAGGTTGGATGAGCGGGGGAGGGTGGGAGAGGGTGGTTAGAAAGGGAATGGTATAAAGAGTATGTAGAGTAATATTACATGAATTAATAAATAGAATATATAACTGTTAATACAAATGTGTGAAGTTTGATACATAAATGTTGTGTAGTTTGATACATGTTAAGTGAAGTTTGCAATGATACTAAATACTTAATAAAATGATCAAATGGAAAAAAGTTTGCTTGTTTACACTTCTCCCCCTTGAATACAGAAGGAATTCTTTCATGCCCCCCATACGAGAAGGAGACTTACCTGTGGTCCGCAGAAACAACGCCATCGCTTCGAGAGATAGAGACAGCTTCCCGGACTGCCCCTACTACCTCTGCCTCAAAAGGTGTTCATTTCTTGTCCCCGACTCCTGCCACCCCATTCCAAAGATACCTGTGCAGGGCCGGGTTCGCGAGCACTCAAATCGGGTGGGATCCAGGACAGGACTGGAGTTCCTCCAGGAACGCTAATTAGCAGGTAAGGCTTAATTACTCTTTCCTTATCGTTCCTCCAGTCCAGTCCTGCACCTCTGGGATGTAACAGAGCAGTTTGATTACTGGGAGGGGCTTGCAAGGCCAGCCCAAAGAACCATCCTACCGAACCAGGCATCTCCCAACACTTGAATGTCCAGCTGGTAATGCTTCGCAAAGGTGTGTAGGGAGGACCACGATGCCGCCTTGCAAATCTCCACTGGCAGGACTAGGCTATACTCTGCCCAAGAGGCCACTTGGGCACACATGGAGTGTGCCCGCAGCCCCAGCGGTACAGTCCTACCCTTCAACATGTAAACAGAGGCAATGGCTTCTCTGATCCATCTGGAGATGGAGGCCTTGGATGCCACCTCTCCTTTCCATGGTCCCCCCAAAAAAAAAAACAAGGCGATCCAAACTGCAGACCACTCCTGTTCTCTTCAGGTATCACTGCAGCACCCTCCAAACATTCATCAGGCACAAGCATGCATCTGCAGCATCCTCTACTGTGCTTACCAGTGCTGGCAGGGAGACCAACTGGTTCACATGGAAGGCTGAAACCACCTTATGTAAGGAGGAAACGGGTCAGAGGACCAACTGCTCCTTCAAAAAAGAAAGAAATGGTTCCTCACATGAGAGGGCTTGAAACTCCGTTGAGCAAACCGTCACCAGGAACACCATCCTCCGAGTCAAATCCTTTAGAGAAGTCCAACTCAATGGCTCAAATGGCTCCTGCGTAAGGGCTGCCAGAATCGAGTTAAGATACCAGGGCAGGACCAGTGCCCTCTGGGGCAGCCTGAGGCACCCCACTGCCCTCAGGAACCTCACCAGATTCGGGTGAGCCCCCAACGATACCCCCTGGACTCTACCTCAATAGTAGGGAGCTGGGGGCCAACCCCTACTCAAAACCTGCCTGCAAGGCAGCCAAAATGTCCGGGAAGGTTGATGCGAGAGGCTGACATCCTCTACCTCCACACCACGCCTCAAAATGCGTCAGACCCAGACGTAAGACAAGTAAACCATTTTCGTGCACTAAGCAAGGTTGAGATTACTGCAGCACGAGGGCTACCACCCTCATTTCTAGACTGTTGATCAACCAAAAGGTTTCCTGTGGGCTCCAGCACCCTTGAGCAATGTGACCCTTGCAATGGGCTCCCCAGCCTCACAGACTGGCATCCATCAACAACCACTATGGGGACTCATGGGGCATGCCCTTCACTAATTTCCCTGGGTATAGTCACTACCTGAGCACACTCCTGACCTCCGGTGGGCAGGAAGGCCTTCTTGTCAAGGAGTGGAACTGGCGAGACCAACAGCAGAGCAGTGTCCTATGTAATAGTTTCATATGCGGCCTCACCCATGGGACCAGATCGAGAGAGTCGCCACCATAGTCCCCAGCACCTGAAGGTAATGCCAGGTCGACTGTTCTAACATGTCCAGGAACCTGTGCGCCAACCATCGCAGGCCCTGTGCCCGGAGCTCCAGCAAGACGACCTTCCCCGGCTGGGATTCTATTTCCTGCACTGGGACCAGATGACTCTTGCCCCGGTTTATCACCCAACAGAGACTCTGCAAGAGCTCCACCCCTATTGCCATCGCCCTTTCGCTCTCTTCCCTGGACTTTGCCCGCAGCAACCAGTCTTTGAGGTATGGGTGTACCAGCACCCCCTCCTTTCAATGGGGCACCGCAACCATCACCATGTCCTTGGTGAAGGTCCAGGAGGCTGTGGCCAGACCAAATGGCAATGCCCAGAACTGGAAGTGGCCCACCATCAACGTGAACTGGAGGAACTGCTGATGTTCCTGGCAGATGGGGATGTGCAGATATGCATCCGTAAGGCTGAGGGTCATTAAGAACTCCCCACGCTGTACCACTACTATGATGGAACGGAGAGTCTCCATATGAAACCGTGGTACTCTTAAGCACCAGTTTACTTGCTTGAGGTCTTGCATAGGACGGAAGGATCCCTCTTTTGGTATGACAAAGTAAATGGAGTACCGACCAGCCCTGCACTGATCTTCAAGAATCTGCACTATTGTCCCCAACTGCTGGAGCCGAGCCACGGTGTCCCTCACTGCTGCAGCCTTGCTTGGAGTCTTGCAGGAGTACTGGATAAAAGACGGACGTACCAGCTCTGCCAAATAGAAGGCGCAGCTCTTGTGGATGACCTCAAGGACCCACTGGGTCATGATCTGGGCCCAGGCAGAGAAGAAGTGCTGCAGGCGACCTCCCACAGGCTGCACCTTCACCTGGGCCCCCCTTCATTGTACTTTTAGGCTCCAAGGGCTAGGGAGTGCTGAATTCCCTTCCTGCTCCTCAAAAGCCTCGAAACCCCTGACCCCTCAAGGGAGAAAGACTCCAAGCAGGCTGACCCAAACCTTCTGAACTCTTGTGGCTGGGTCTGCCCCGCAGGGGAGTGGCAGCTCTGCTTTTGCTTATCCTCCGGCTGGTGGCGTCCCTTTGATTCCAAGTCCTTCACTGGCTTGTTCAAATCTTCCACGAACCGAAGCTTCCCTATAAAGGGCAGCTCGCTGAGCTGGACCTTGTAGGAAGTATCAGCCGCCCAGTTCCAAAGCCAGAGGTAGTGGCATGCCGCTACTAGGGAGACCATGCTCTTAGACAGACCCCCTGATAAGCTCATTGTTGGTGTCTGCTAGATAAGCTGCTCCGGAATCCAGCTTTGCAGCTTCCTCTGCCACACCTGCCTCCAGATCTCCTGGCTCCTGAATCTTCTGAGACCAACGTAGGCACACTGCCGCCACCCAGGCCCTGCACAGACGCCTGCAGGGCCTGGGTGATATCAAAGACCTGCTTTAGCATGTTGTCAAGCTTTCAAACTTGGGCATCCCTGAGCACCATGCTACCCACAACTGGGACAGTCTTCTTGGTTACCACTGACACTGCAGTGTCCATCTTTGGTGACCTGAGCAATTCCCTTTCTTGATTCAGCATTGGGTTCAGGCGAGTCATGGACTGCACACCCTGTAATCTGACTTCCAGCTGGCTCCACTTGTCCTGGATCATTTGTTTGACCAAACTCTGGACTAGGAACACCTTCCGTGGCTTCCTAACTGCCTGAAGCAGGGGGTCCTCCAATACTTCGTCCTCTGATGGGCATATTAAGTGCCTTTAAGGACTCGGCTATGAGCACTGGCAACTCCTGCTGGCAGAACACCTGTACAATTCGGGCATGCTATTCCTGCACTGGAAATTCCCCTTCTTTGAGTTCCTCCTCTTGTCATCCAATTCCGTGTCCAGGTCTCCCCCTTCTGGGCCCTCTGACAGGGGGGAATGATCACCCCAATCCTCCTGACCCTCTTGGGTGTCCCCTGTCACTGGTCCGTCCTCCACCAGGCCCGTTCTTATCGCCCTTTGCTCCTGCGCCAGCCCCCTTACTGGCACAGACAGAAGGCCTTATGTAGAAGTAGGACAGGATAAAACTCTGGAGGAAAAATCTCCCAGAGCTTCTCTGTCCCCTAGGATCTGAGAGGATGGCAGTCTGGGGGGCTGATGGGGGGGGGGGGGTCAGAGGCCAGCTGCAGCTGCACTGCTGCAACCACCGTTCCCCTGGCCTCGGCCTCCATTGTGGCCCAAGACACCTGGGGCAGGGAGGGGCTTCTTTCCCTGCTCCCACTTGACTGCAAGTCGCGCTCAATTGAGGGGGTCTTGGTAGAGCAACCGCGGCAAATGCCTGCTTCAGAGACTGCCCCCCTTCTGGCTCCACACACTAGACATTGTGGTCTAGCAGGCATCCTGTGAATTTGTAAAGTTCCTCTATGTAGACCCACCTGAGAGAAAGGGAGATAAGCAGAGAAGGGAGAGAGAGAGAAAAGGCCGTCTCTAAACCTCCCCCCCCCCCCCCCACACACACACAAACTGTCTTCCACTTTTTTTTAATAAAACCTTCAGCGCCGCTCTGGCAATCACGGCCTAAAGAGCCCTGGCAGGGAAATGAGAGGAGAGGCCTCACTGCACCTGCGGAAAATGGTGCATCCTTTCCTTGCTTGTTGAGCATTGCTCTACTCTGCATTTGCACTGTTCCGCACTTTGGTGTTAACTTGTTTTGCACAACGTATTTTGCACAACGCCTGGGCTGTAATGCAATGTGAAATAAACTTTCCAAGCTTCCTTACACCTAGGCCTCAGCATCTGCTTCTTTCTGCCTCATGACATCGACCTGGCCCCTTCCACCATAGTTCAGCGCAGCCAGGGAGGCACCAGGTGTGGCTGAGTCATCCTGCTTGACCTAGGAAAAATGAGGTTACTTACCTGTAATAGGAGTTCTCCATGGGCAGCAGGATAAGTCAGCCACATGTTCCCGTCTACCTCTCCTGCAAGGGGCTGGTCTCCTGCTCTGTCACTGCCCCTAGCGATTAGGCTCATAGTGGCTTAGGGGCAGGCCTAGGGGTATGGCCAAGGGGCTCATGCTCAGAAGGGCAAAGCCCTTCTGAGCTATCGAGAGTACTTCCATCTTCAGTGCCATTGGATGATGTCACCAGGTGTGGCTGACTTATCCTGCTGCCACGGAGAACTCCCTTTACAAGCAACCTCATTTATTCTGCACTAGAGTTTACATCCTATTATGTTACCTGTAGTTGCAATTTAGGAATTTATATATGATAATATAAAAATGATTCAGAGGTTAATAATCTAACAAAATCCATTAGTGAAGTCAGTATTTGCCTTCATACCTATTCTGAACTTATAAGGGTGCAAACAGAGCTAACACCAGAGTGTGCCATATTACATTATCAGATCCCCTACTCCTTACAGTCCCCTTCTGGGCTACTCCTGCAGGGCATCCAGGCCTGCTAGTCATGGATTCTCCTGAATCTGCAAAAAAAAAAAATTTAAAATCTTTCTGGCCTATCCTCAGTGGCCATCAAGCTGAATACTGGAAAATCCCCTCTTTGTACTATGAAACCAAACCTGTTAAGCCCCATTTGCTGAAGTCCATGGAGTTCCGGCTCAAAAAGATGACCTGTACAATGTCAATGCCGGTAAGTGGACTGTTGCCAGAGCCACCAAGTGCTCTCCTACCCAATGACAATTCTGTCACCTTGAGAGTCATTCTGGTACTAAAAGTTCTGTCCTGCTTGTTTACTTAAGCCATATCCATGGCACTGCAAGAGAACTCACAGGCCACTTAGCCTACCAAAAGAAGACGGGGCCTCTCTAAAGCCAGTTTACTCTGGCCCCCAGTTGGCTGACCAGGAGACTGAGGGGGCCAGAGACCTTGATCCAATTGGTCCTGACAATGAGCTCCCCAGTCATTTAAGCTGGCATCTGAGAGATCATCCTCCATTTCAATACTTCTAGAGGCATCCTGCCCAACGAAGCACAAGGCTGCTACCATCCATGCAACTGCTCCTTGATCTCCCAGTGGAGAGAAGAGTCTGATCACCAAACTGAAATCATGGAGACTAGTCAAGCAGTTGATGTCTCTGAAGGTGGTGCCCGAGTACCCTGGCTCAAAGAAGAAGCTTCAGGGCCAACACCTTGGAACCTAAGGGGTATGTTTACTAAAACCCCGGTAAAGTGCGGGCCGCGGTAGTGTGCGGGTGCCATATAAGGAATGGGCGTTCCGTCCTGAAAAAGAAAAGCCGGAATTTACATATGCGCTAAGGTGCGCGGCGCCCATGTGCGCCCCGCACCTTAGCGCATGAGATAGCTGCGCGGGAGGCATAAGTGGCGCGCTGATGTGCAGGAAGAAAAGCAAAGCCACAGCACAATGGTTAAGACACATACCAATGGTGCAGGGATCAGGGGTTCAATCCCCCACAGTGCCCAATGAAGACAGCTGGCAGAGACATTAATTTATGAGGCACATAAATACTGGGCAGCATAAGGCGGCGCGCTAATGTTTTTGGTGGCATATTAATACTGGGCGGCATAAGGCGGCATGCTTATGTTTATTGAGGCATTATAATACTGGGCGGTATAAGTGGCGCGCTGATGAGCACACAGAAGAGCAGAGCCACAGCACAATGGTTAAGACACATACCAATGGTGCAGGAATTAGGGGTTCAATCCCCCAAAGTGCCCAATGAACAAGGCTGGCTGAGGCATTACATATTATGGGGAAGATTGCTTTAGGAGGCATTTTATTTATATTTTAATCATCACTACTAGCAAACACACTCTCAAAGCGTGTTAACATAAGGCGCCCTATAAGGCACATTTTAAAGTGCACTGTCAGCCAAGGCACCCTAGAATGTTGCTTATAGGGCGCTTTAGAGGGTGGCGTATGAGGTACCACAAGGTCAGAGTACTGTTTTTTATGGCAGCACTGTGCAGTTTAAGGAATGAAAAGCATAAGTAGGTGCGCTGACAGGCAAGGAGGAGCAGCAGTGGAGCACAATGGTTAAGGCACTGACTGCTGCTACAGGGGTCATGAGTTTGCTCCCCAGTGTGCCTAATACGTAAGGCTGGCTGTGGCATCAGCTTTACATTGTACATATTTTTTCCTGCAGCACTTTATTTTTATGTTATTAATTGCTGCCAGCAAACACGCCCTCACGTGCCGTAATTGAAGGTGCCGTATAAGGCACCCTATAAGGCACTCCATAGGGCACATTATAAATTGCACTGTCCGCCACAGCACCCTAAAATGTCCCCTATAGGGTACCCTATAGGTTGCGTCACAGGATAATGTATAGTGCACCTTATATGGATGGGAACCATAAGGTGCCCTATAGGGCGCCCTATAAAGCACCCTCAGAGGCACCTTATGGGTACAGTACGCTGAGGGTGTTTTTGCTGGCATCAAAATATGTACATTAAAAAAAGATAATGCATTGGACAACCCTATCAAATAACCCCACTGAGTTTGAACCCATTACCTCTGGCTTCAGAGGCAGTGAAGCAATCATTGGGCTACAGCTCTATAGCTGCTAACAAGCCCCTGGCTGGCTGCAGAGAGCATGCACATCACCAGTCTGCTGTGGTCACCAGGATAGGGTTAGCCCACCCATACCCATGATGCACTGCACATACAAATCAGCTGTCCACAGAAACACAAGATGGGCAATGCACCCCCACAGCACCTCGGCCTGGTAGAGGGAAGTGACCATGTGCACCCACACAGCACCATGGCCTGGTAGGGGGTACTGACCGTGTGTTTTACTGGCACAGAGTAGCTACACACCGTCACATTGTGCGGGTACTGTGCTCACCCTGAGGGTGCAATGAGGCGCCCAGGACCAGGTCCACAACACCTTCCATGGCTGAAAGAGGCCATGCTGGAGGTCCAAAGCAGTGTTAATGTACAAGATAGGTAGTTTCTGCACAAACACCTTGGATATCTGTCTGTTTCAGCCAGGTGTAGCACCTATGGACCCCTTGGTGGGCCATGCACCACCACCACCCCCCCCCCCCCCCCAGGGCTGAGTGTGGCAAACAGGGTCTCCTATCAATAGATCCACATTCTACCTCCCTGCAAAGGTGGCAGTAGAGGGGACCATCAACCCCACAAGGCAGTCAATGCAGCTCTATACACATCCATAACACAATAGCAGACAGACATTAGGCCTGGATATGGTGAGCTGCACCCCACCACTATCTGATATTCTCCTGCAGCAAGTCATCAGCCACTGCACCCTGCTCCATCAAGACACATACCAGCTGCAAACAGTGTGCTAGTTAGTCCATAGTGCATGTCCATAGTGCATGTTCCCAGTGGAGATGCATACACCCAGAACTGGGATGTCAGCATACACAGCAAGCAGATAAATCAGTGACTGGGCCCCAAAAGGAAACCCATATCTATCACATGAGAAAAATACCATATAGCACTATGGGGGTGCCTAGCCATGCTGTGGTCACTGCACAGTCAGGGTGAGAGTGATCTCTCAGCAGGACATACTGAGGTCACCCTGTCTGTGTAGGTGGTGGCCGGGCACTAAAATGTCCCAGTCAGTGCCCTATGCCCTGTGCAGATGCACCCTGGCCAGGCCACCCTGTCCGGCCTATACCCATGGTACCTTGCTCCTCATTATGCACATTGGCAGCCCAATGCTGGCAACATTGCTGGCAGTGTGGGCTGTGGAAGGTGTTTGCAGCCACCACACACTGGATAGACAGACAGCCACCCCCACACCTATGCCAGCATTGTGCTACTATAGAGGAGTTCAGCAGCCATACCCACCACAACAGTCCTGGGCACAGTACAGGCATGGATATGGTACGCAATACTGTTGGGGGTCACTCCCCAGGGTGGTAAACACTGTCAGAGACCAGACCTGCAGCACACACCGCAGACATCAGAATGATTGTTATGGTGGAGCTCAATGAGCAAAATGTGCTTAACGTAGGAATTGATATCTGCCAGTTATCATGGGAAACGTTTGATAGCTGTGTACCATATACCCAGGTGTAGGGTGGCATTGCTAAGGTATACAACTGCTAGTATTGGGAGATACAGGCAGGGCCCAATGTCCTGCCTCTCCAGGAGGCATTGGCCAATGGGGCCTGTGTGTGTGTGTGTGTGTGGCTGGCCCTGTTGGCTGCTACTTTACGGCAGAGTTTCCCAACTCCAGTCCTGGTGTTCCAAACACTGTTCAGGTTTTCATGCTGTCCCTCAAATATGCATGAGCTACATCTGCATACCATGGGGGTGGTGCATAGATCTGCAGCACAGGCATCTTTATTAGAGGCAGCATGGAACCTGAATGGTGTGGGGCAATCCAGGACTGCATTTGGGAGACTCTGCTCTAGGTAATGCGGCGGTGTATGGTGTCTGTGTTTGGTGTGGTAAAATATAGGCATATTAACCATGCGTATGTTCTCAGCAATAAAGGTTTGTCCTTGCTATCATGGTTTGGTTGTGTGAAAAATATGTGGACAGGATTGGCAGTAGCCCCAGCTGGCCTTTGAACCTGTGACCTTCTGTTTTTGCACACACTGTGTGCACTGCACCACCGTGTTACCACAGATATGCTGTATTCCCGGGGGAGTCCATGACTGTACATCCAACAGAGCCTGTCTGTTGCGGTGGACGGTGCCAGCCTGCACAGGCCTAGGCCACTGTCTGCTGTGGTTTGCAACCACTGCCCCCTCCACCACCTGTACCCTTCCGCCAACATGCAGACATGTCCTTATCTGGGAAAAAGCATATGACCTGATTGAGTTGTGGCACTCCAGGAGTGAATTTGGTGGACTCGGCTGTAGGTAATGCCCATTGTTATGGTTTGTGTGCGGTGTAGGGTAAAATATGGGTGTTTGAACCATGCTTATGTTCTCTGCAATAGAGGAGTGTCCTCACTATCACTGTTTAGTGGTGGGTAAAAAATGTGGAGACTGGGTTGGCAGGAGTCTCAGCTGGAATTTGAACCTGTGACCCTCTGGTCTTACAGGCACTGGCTGTGTCTGTTGCACCACACTGTATCCACAGAGACAGTGCAGTCCCTGGAGATAGGAAACCTGGCCTGATGGGTCAGAAACCCTGCTCTGCACATTTTAACTGTGGGCTCATTTACCTTGTATGGGGACAAAAGTGCAAATAAACCTCAAAAATGACCTCGAAAAAAGGGGAAAAAAACCAAAACCAAGCTGGGCAACAGTGATATCACTGGGCAACATTACAAAACACTCCCAGGAAAGCTCCAATACACGGAAATGATTTTTAAAAGGGTCTACGGAGCCTAGACCCTTCCAAAAATCATTTTTTTCTGGAGCTTTCCTGGGGGTGTTTTTTAATGTTGCCCATTGATATCACTATTGGCCAGCTGAATTATATATTTTTAGAATTTTGTTGTGGTCATTTTCATGTTTTATTTGCTATTTTGTTCTGTGCACATGTATCACACTGCTCACGTTTTTCAGGTTTCCCCGGTTTTGCTGTACAATGCTGACGGAAATGTTTTCTCTTCCCTTTAAATCGGCTCTAACGCAAGGTTTTCACTCGCGGTATTTTTTTAGATGGCATTTCAGCCCCGCTCTTGTGCGGGGAGCCTCTCCCCTCCCACTCTCCACCCATTGACCCCGTCCCTCCGCCCCTCGGGAGCCTTCCTCCACCCTCCGGGAGCCTTTCCATGCCTCTATCGCACAGTAGCAGGCCGCGCACATGAGCGGGCCCGTTAGTGTGACGCGCACATGTGCGGGGCCCAAAAATGCACTATTAGCGTGCGCTAAGGTACCTTAGTGCACGCTCAAGTGCGCCCCGCACATTTGCGCGGTTTAGTAAACATACCCCTAAGACTTGGAGGTAGTCCTAGGCCCAGGAAGATGACTGAGCACAAAAAAACTCCAAGTCAGTTCTGCTGCTTGAGAAATCTTATCAGCAGTATAAATTCTTACCCCAGGAGGGTGCTGAACCGAGATTCAAGGTATCCTGGGGTTTGGGAAGGAACCAGGTTGCTCTAGGGATAGCTGATCACTAACCCTAGTCTCTCTAGCCAGCCAAACTGGCCAGCCATCCTGGTGCAAGTGAACCAATCTTCCATGCTTATGCAGGACCACTGTCACCTTCAGTGCAGTCTCCCAGAAACTTTGAGGAACTGTTGCTAGGCCAAAAGGCAGGACCAGAAACTGAGAGTGATGGTTCAGAACACAGAAGTGGAGGACCATTGGTGTTGCTCTCAGCTGGCAATATGGAAGCATGATACAATGACGAACCTGATAGATCCATGTGGAAAGGAGGCATTCGGAGCTTAGCAATGACTGCCTTCATTACCATAATAGACCAAAAGGAACCTCTCTTTCTGGGCCACATGAAGTAAATGTAATACCATGGAGTAGGGCCAGGGGTGTTAAGTACAGACTCGGGGGACCCAAGTAGAACTGCTGGCTGAAGCATGAGGCTTTTTCACCATGTTTCCCCTCCACATAAACCACATGGCCATCCTAGATGGCCATGTGTCCCGTGGGAGGGGCACTATTATTGGCATTGAGTCATGAGAGTTGACTCTATCTGCACTGCTGCACCAGTCCACACACTTTGCCACCTGCTGGTGGCATAGTGGCTTCTCTCAGGCCTGTACAAGAGGCTGTACCAAGTGATGACGATACTGAAAGCTGATTGTCTGCCTCCATCTTCTGGCAAGGGAGCCTAACCCACTTGCCTGGACTCGTCTTGCTGGATAAGGAATGGACTTTCAAAAAATGGCTATCCTTGTCTGCAGGTAAAATTATGCATGCATCCCCTGAATATCTGTAATTTAAACCGCTGTTGGTGGTAGTGTTCCTGAGGATGGTGGTGGTGGTGGTGGGGGGGGAGGGGATCACAATTAAACACATAGGGGGAATATTCAAAAGCATTTAGGTAGTTTCAACCTTAATACCACTCAGTAGGATATTCAGCGGCACTAATGTGATTTGCCATGCTGAATATCCCCGGGTGCAGCCATTAAGTGCTTCAAAGCTATCCCGGTTAGCATCGGGGTGTTCCAAAAGCAAAGCAGAGGTGGCATCCAGGGATTACTAACTAGCAGCGATATTCAGCCGCTAGCCAGTTATTCCAAAGCTAAACGGCTGTCCTAACTTTAGCCACTTTTGCCATCCAGCAAACACCTGAATATTAACGCTGGCCACACTGCAAAAGTGTAATTCGGCCAACCCAAATATTCAATGCCGGTGGCCAGATATGACCTCAGCATTGAATATATATGGTTTCAATTTCAGCAGTGACAGCTAGCCAATATAACCATGTTAGCCGCTGCCACTGGAACATTCCCCCCACACCCCCAAACTTCTGAAAATTCAAAGATTTCTGTAAATTTTGAAATAGAAAACCTCTGCACGCCATGTCACAGGTGTAAGTGTGTGCATAGTTTTTCTGGGGAAAGTGCAGGAGTACTATTGCTTTCAAATTTGGGGCAGTCCATATAGTGAAAAGTATACATGTACTTTTTACTAATTTTGTGGACATCTGTAGATTGTGTTAGCAGGTGTCAAAGACAAAACTAAAGTTCCAAACAGCAACATCAGATCAAATATAATTTTTTGTTAAAATTGTGTGAATATATAAACAGCATGCTGAGGTCAAGGGAAACTAAGGGGTATGTTTACTAAACTGCGTTAGTGCAATTCGCGTTAGGAGCCGCGGTAGTGACAGAAACCCCAAATAAGGACATGGGCGGTACATCATCACCACTAACGCGCGTTAAAAAAATTAACGAGCGTTACCAGGCGCCGTGGCGCGTTACTGCGCGTTAAACGTAAGAAGACGTACAGACACAAAGCACTGAAACAGAGCTGTAGCACAATGGTCACGGTACTGACCACTGTTACAGGCAGCATGGGTTCGAGTCCCCAGTGTGCCTAACGCAGAAGGCTGTCCCAGGCATCACCCTGTACATTACAGAGGGAAAGAGGAGGCATGTTTTTCGTTACGTTGAGTATTGGTGTCAGAAAAACACCCTCGAAGTGTGCCTAGCCACGTACGTTGGTACGTGCGTAGCCCCGTGCGTAGCTGCGCACATACAATCGTGCGTGGGTACGTGTGTTTTTACGTGCGTGGGTACGTGTGTTTTTACCAGCCTGGGCATCTTATATTACAGACTCTGTAGGGTGTCTTGCACCTATGCATTATGCTAACAGATGTACGTGTGATGGCCTATGGTTTATCAGAGCCTGTGAGCAGGTGCTGGAGTTTCACAGGGTTGGATTGTGCCAGTCACACCCATGATGCACTGCACATGCAAATCAGCTGTCCACAGATACACACCATGGGGAATGCACCCCCACAGCACCTCGGCCTCCATGTGCACCCCCACAGCACCCGACCTGATAGGGGGTACTGACCGTGTGTTGTACTGGCACAGAGTAGCTACACACCGTCACATTGTGCGGGTACTGTGCTCACCCTGAGGGTGCAGTGAGGCGCCCAGCACTAGGTCCACAGCACCGTCCATGGCTGAAAGAGGCCATGGCGCAGGTCCATAGCAGTGTTACTGTGTGAGATAGTTAGTTTCTGCAGGAACACCTTGGACATCTCTGTCTGTTTCAGTCAGGTGTAGCCCCCATACACCACCACACCCCTCCCCCAGGGCTGAGGGTGGCAAACAGGGTCTCCTATCAAAAGATCCACAGTCTACCTCCCTGCAACAGTGGCAGTAGAGGGGAACATTAACCCTAGTCCTGCTGGGGAACAGACACCCCACAGGGCAGTCAATGCAGCTCTGTACACAGCCATAACACAATAGCAGACAGACATTAGGCCTGGATATGGTATACTGCACCCCACCACTATCTGATATTCCCCTGATGCAAGCCATCAGCCACTGCACCCTGCAAGCCACTCCATCACAACACCTACCAGCTGCAAACAGTCTGCTAGTGCCCAGTGGAGATGCCTGCACCCAGAACTGGGATGTCAGCATACACAGCAAGCAGATACATCAGTGACTGGGCCCCAAAAGGAAACCCATATTTATCACATGAGAAAAATACTAGATAGCACTATGGGAGTGCCTAGCCATGCTGTGGTCACTGCACAGTCAGGGTGAGGGTGATCTCTCAGCAGGATATACTGAGGTCACCCTGTCTGTGTAGGTGGTGGCCGGGCACTACAATGTGCCTGTCACTGCCCTATGCCTTGTGCAGATGTACCCTGGCCAGGCCACCCTGTCCGGCCTATACCCATGGTACCTTGCTCATTATGCACATTGGCAGCCCAATACTGGCAACATTGCTGGCAGTGTGGGCTGTGGAAGGTGTTTGCAGCCACCACACACTGGATAGACAGAGAGCCACCCCCACACCTATGCCAGCATTGTGCTACTATAGAGGTGGTCAGCAGCCATACCCACCACACCAGTCATGGGCATAGTACAGGCATGGATATGGTACACAAGACTGTTGGGGGGGTCACTCCCCAGGGTGGTGAACACTGTCAGAGACCAGACCTGCAGCACACACCGCAGACATCAGAATGATTGTTATGGTGGAGCTCAATGAGCAAAATGTGCTTAACGTAGGAAATGATATCTGACAGTTATCATAGGAAACGTTTGATAGCTG
Organism: Ichthyophis bannanicus; assembly: GCA_033557465.1. Lineage (NCBI taxonomy): Eukaryota > Metazoa > Chordata > Amphibia > Gymnophiona > Ichthyophiidae > Ichthyophis > Ichthyophis bannanicus. The sequence goes on from CM066032.1 coordinate 1,648,380,922, forward strand.
TGTACCATATACCCAGGTGTAGGGTGGCATTGCTAAGGTATGCAACTGCTAGTGTTGGGAGATACAGGCAGGGCCCAATGTCTTGCCTCTCCAGGTGGCATTGGCCAATGGGGCCTGTGGGTGTGGGTGTGTCCCTGTTGGCTGCTGCTTTATGGCAGAGTTCCCCAACTCCAGTCCTGGTGTTCCAAACACTGTTCGGGTTTTCATGCTGTCCCTCATAAATATGCATGAGCTACATCTGCATACCATGGGGGTGGTGCATAGCTATGCAGCACAGGCATCTTTATTAGAGGCAGCATGAAACCGGAATGGTGTGGGGCCCTCCAGGACTGCATTTGCGGGACTCTGCTTTAGGTAATGTGCCTGTTTCTGGTGTCTGTGTTTGGTGTGGTAAAATATAAGCCATGCGTATGTTCTCAGCAATAAAGGAGTGTCTTTACTATCACTGTTTAGTGGTGGGTAAAACTATGGGGACTGGGTTGGCAGGAGCCCCAGCTGGGATTTGAACCTGTGACCCTCTGGTTTTACAGGCACTGGCTGTGTCTGTTGCACCACACTGTGGCCACAGAGACAGTGCAGTCCCTGGAGTTAGTTAAACCGGCCTGACGAGTCAGAAACCCTGCTCTGCAACAGGTTTACTGTGGCCTCATTTACCTTGTATGCAGACAAAGGTGCACATAAACCTCAGAAAAGACCTCAGAAAAGGGGCACACACCCATAACCAAGCTGGGCAACAATGATATCATTGGGAAACATTACACCACACGCCCAGGACAGCTCCATTACAATGTAATGCTCTTTGAAAGGGTCTGCGGAGCGTAGACCCTTCCACACATCATTTCCTTTTATTTTGGTGCTTTCCAGGGAGTGTTGTTCCTTGTTGCCCATTGCTATCACTGTTGCCCAGCTGAATTCTGCTTTTTAAAATGTTTCTTGTGGTCATTTTTAACGTTTTATGTGAAATTTTGTTCTGTGCACATGTATCACACTGCTCACGTTTTGTGGGTTTTTCTGTACATTGCTGACGGAAATGGTTTCTCTTCCCTTTAAATGCCTTTAACGACAGGTTTTCATTCGCGTTGGAATTGAGCTCTGAAATACAGCGCGTTAGTATGAGGGGAGCCTCTCCCCGCCCACTCTCCGCCCATTGACCCCTTCTCTCCGCCCACTCTCCACCTTCTGCGCTGTTTTAACGCGCCGCGGAGGTTTACGATCGTTAACTACGGTTAACGCGCGTAGTATGACGTTAACAGTTGTTAGCGCGTCGGTACGCGCGTTATACGGCACTTACGGTCGTTAACGTCGTATAACGCGCGTTAGTCACGTTTAACGCACTTTAGTAAACATCCCCCTAAGTATGAATCCCACTGCTGTTCCTTGTGATGTTGGGCAAGTCACTAAATCTTCAATTGCTTCAGGTACACATTTACATAACAAGCCCTCCAGGGCAGAAAAAACCTACTGTACCTGAATGTAACTTGCTTTCAGTTACTCCTGAAAAGAATGTGAGGAACAGAGGAGCACAAGAGTTGCGACCTCTTCAGCTGCCCGCAAAAAGAGCATTCAATGCATCCAGGTCCCCAGAGGGTCCAATTGGGTCCCAAATCCCCCCACAGGGGGCTGCTAAGCAACTAGCCAACTGAACATAGTCCAAGGGCTGTTTCAGGAGCAGCAGAGCAAGCCAGCCTAGCTTCACTGCTGTACAAGTCCACACACCTTGCCACCTGGTAGAGGCAGACAATATTGGCTTCTTTCAGTGCTGTATCAGAGAATATACCAAGTGATGACATCACTGAAAGTTGCTCAAGTCTGATTCCACCTGCTGGCAAGGGAGCATAACCCACTTGTCAGGACTAGTATATCAGGATAAGGAAATGTTTTGATTGTACTTTTTGAAAAAGTAAACAAAGACTTGAAGACACGCTATGAAGTTACTAAGCAGTATATTTAATATAAATAGGAGAAAATAGTTTTTCAATGAAGGCACAGTTAAGCCCTGGGAATCACATATTCTTATGTTCTTAACTGACAATGTAGCAGAAAATATGGAGCAAGTGCATTGTCCCTCTGCTTATTATAAAGCAGTGGTTCTCAAACCAGTCCTCTGGGACCCCCTACTCCAGTTGGATTTTCAGGATATCCACAATGAATATACATAAGATAGATCTGCATACAATGGATGCAGTGCATGCAGATCTATCTTATGTATATTCATTGTTAATATCCTGAAAATGTGGCTGGCCTGGGGATTCCAGAGGACTGGGTTGAGAACCATTACTGTAAAGAAAGATGCTGGGCACACCTCCAAAAATTAACACAAAGGCTTTACAATTACTGTATTTTAATTTTGGCAATTAATACATGGTAACAGCATCAGTTTTACATGGCTATTTAAAAAGGGGTGTAACATTCTGATCTATTGATGATTTTCTCCAGTTTTGCACCAGTATTTTCCCTTTGAAAATAATGGTAAATGTTTGTGGTTTTGAAAAATCTCACAAGTTTATTGCAACAATTCCTTCTTTTTTATTTCAAATTTTCTGCTATTCTCAGTAATTTTACAGAAGACTTCTACTGCATACTTTCAGACAGCATACACATTTACTACTGTAGAAGTTAAGGGGAAGATGAATGGAATTAATTTGTCTTACCTGCTAAGGATGACATATTAACAATAAGGCCTCCTTCACCTCCATTTTGTTTACGCATATGTTTTAGGCCAAGATATGTTCCATGTATAACCCCATTCTGAAATATATAAACAGAAGAAAAATAAGATTTGAAAGTGAATCTTCGTTTTTGCTCCATTATATAGACTATCAAATTTCTTTAAAAAAAAGTTGCTAATGCTAAGTAAATATGGTTCATTGTTGACTGCTCTTACGCTCCATCTATTTGATATAATTTGAGATTCAGGGCAACATAAATAGCATATATTTTTTTTCCTACAGGACAATAAATAACTATGTCATAAAGCAAACATGACTTTATGCAAACAATTGCAAGCTGAATGATACATTTCTACTAGACATTTGATTTACCTGTTTACATAAGGGTAAGAAAACGTACTAAGATGTAATCATGAAAGTCTGTTGAAATCTGTCAGGGTTTGCCTGACAGATTTCAACTATTTTACATGCCTGAACAGAAACTGCACATTTTAAACTTTACTCTTTACTAATAACCATGTTCAAGCACTTATAATTCTTGCTGAGGTCTGATAAAATGCATCGGTACTCTGAGGCTGCTGTTTAAGGAATATATGGCCATATAATAAGAGGCTGATTTCCTAGAGTTTTGTCCCATTTGTATATGGGGAAAATGTTTAGTAGATATGGCTCTAAACTTTGAACCACTGATACAAAATGATTTTATTAAAACAATGTGAATTATTTTTGCATATCTTCTTTGCATAAATAGCATCATTTTTTAAACTTTAATTTTCTTAGTTAATCAGCCCTGGGAGAGATCCAAAACTAAAGCTCAATCATGGTTCTTGCATTTTATCATTTGCTAGGTTGTATATCAGCCAAACCTCTCTGTCATATTAGCTGAAAATGACTGAGATGGCTAATCAGATTTCATGATTTGTTAGTGATGTAAAAATCTGCTCCACATATTACAAAAAGGGTGTGCACATGGCATGGCAAGATTCACTAATAAATAAGGGCAGAGAATGCCATATAAACTGGCTTGTGAAGTAAAGTGATACTTGTTATATTAACCCTTTTATTCAAATATTAAACCAGCTTTAGAGAGGCTCATAAAATCACCATGATTTTAAATTATGTCCCAAAGGCATATATAGCAATCCTTTCCCAAAAATATTGTAGAATGATGAGTACATTAATACAAAAAAGTTAAAGAACCTTCATATCTGAACCAAAACACAGTACAGTACAAACCAGTAGCTCATAGGTTCACAGCTATAATCATTTGCTCTTCAAGTATTTATTTGAAAGTCTTATGTTTGCAAATAAAATCTCTTTAGAAAAATCGCTTAGCTCATATCCTTGTTGGAGAGACCAGCAGTTCTATATTTTGGGAAGGCCATGTTTCAAAGAACTCTGCATCAGGGAAGTGATATACTTGCAGGCAACACACAAACACAGAGTAAGCATAGTTACTCACCTGTAACAGGTGTTCTCCGGGGACAGCAGGAATCAGTTCTCACATGTATGTGACTTCGGCACCAACAGAGCCCGCATGGAAGCATCTCCTCAGCTTTCAAAGAAAGCCTTTGAGAGATGCCACCACACATACATGGTCCCCTTCCCACCCAAGGCTGCCATCTTACTCAGTCAGCTGACATAGCTAGCCGACAAAGAAGATGGCAAAAATAAAAACATACACGTGGGGCACATTCCAATGTGGGCATCCAGGCCCCTGTGCAACTGTTTGGAATCGGGATGCCCAGAGGTCGAACCGATTCTGATCCCGTGGGGGCAAGACTTGCCCACGGGATTGGAATCGGGTCTAGTGCCTGAATGTGCAGGCCGGACCCAGATTCCAATCAGCCTGCACGCACAGCCACTTGCCCAGCTATCTCAATTAGGCTCCTGAATGGAGCTGCAGTGCCATGGCATCCCACCACCATGGCACCACGGCTCCATTCAGGAGCCGCAAATGACAGCCACCGCTGATTCTCTTCATTCTCTGCAAATGGACTCTCAATCCAGCTGTGGGGAACTTCTTGCACCCCCCCTACCTTTTGTCCCTGGCCAGCAACAGGTTCACTCGATGTCCAGGGGACTTATTTCACCTCTGCAGTGGAATAAGTCTCCTGTCTATGTTCATGGCCCCGGACGTACAGGGCTGACCTCAGAATCAGCCCTGTATCTCTCAGGTGCATTCTGACAGTTTGATTTGAGCCCAGATTGTGAAAGATGGAGAAGGTACTGCAGCACCAGCTGCACTGGGCAGGAGAACGGGTTCACCTTTGCTCCGCACACCACATTGAGAACTTGTGTCACTTGAAAGGCATAGGCTTTCCTGGTAGAAGCCTTACGGGAAGCCAATAGGACCTCCTCCCCCTGAGAGGATGAAAAAGGCAAAGACTACCCTTTCAGCAGCCACACTGTCAGTGACAGGAAACCCAGATTGGGGTGCAGGAGAGTTCTTCCTGAGACAAATGTCCCGGGGCACTCCCTGGGGGGGGGGGGGAGGGGGTGGAAATCAGTGCCTCCATCGACAACCAAAGAAGCAGCAGGAACCACAGCTGCCTTGGCCACCCAGGAGCCATCAGGATTTGCGACACTGTTGCAAGAGACCTTGAAGAGGGTCTTGGCAATCAATGGCATGGGTGGGAAGGTGTACATGAGGTCTTCTGACCACAAGATGAAGAACACATCTGCTGCTACCCGGCCCGGATGGGGAAGATGAAAAACAGAAGTAGGGCAATTGATAGTTGTCTGGGCTGGCAAAAAGGTCCACCCGTGGTGTCCCCCAAAGTCAGAAGAACCAGGTGGCCATTCTGGGGTCCAGCTGCCACTTGTGCTGTTGGAGGACCCTGTTAAGTTTGTCAGCCAGGGTATGCCCTGACCTGGTAGACACATTGCCCGTAGGAGCATTCCTTGATGAACTGAGTAAGAGCAGAGTATGCAAGACCCCTTGCTTGTTCACAAAGAACATTGCCACTTGATTATCCATTTGGATCAGTGACAATTGCTGCCTCAGATGGTGGCAAAATTCTTGGAGGGCTAGATATATAAGAGAATGTAAATAAATAAATATATTGCCTGGAGCTCCAAGAGGCTGATCTGCTGGTTGCCCTCGGCCTGTGAACAGCTGTCCTGGGTGTGAAGTTCCTTTCAGTGGGCTCCCCAGCCCAGCAGCAAGATGTCCATTATGATGACCCTTGAGGGGCTTGGGGCTTGGAAGGGCATCCCCGCCAGGAGGTGCTGTGGGTCTTGCCACCACATCAGTGAGCCTGCTAGCTGGCGGGTCACTAAGACTCTGCCCTGAGCCAGCCCGTGGATTGTGTTCATTGGTCTCGAAGGCACCACTGAGCAGCCCTCATGTGCAGATGGATGTCTGGGGTAACATGGATGGTGGAGGCCATGTGGCCGAGTAGGCACAGCAGAAGCCGAGCAGACACCGAGGGATGGTGTTGCACATCTGCTGCCAATTCCCTGAGATGGTCGGCCTGATCCAGGAGAAGGAAAGCCTTTGACTGGACAGTGTCCAACTTTGCCCCTATAAACTCCAGAACTTGTGTCTGGAGAAGATGGGACTTGGGGTGGTTTATTACGAACCTCAGATGTTGTAGGATGTGGATGGTGCAAGCCATAGCTTGCTGCATCTCGGCAGCCATGCCTCCTTTTATAAGCCAGTCATCCAGGTAGAGGAAGATGAATACCCCCTGGAGATGGAGGTACGCGGCCATTATTGCCAGGCAATTGGTGAAGACCCTTGGGGCGGATGCTAGGCCGAAGGGTAATACCGTGTACTGGTAGTGGCCTCCCCCCACCATGAAGTGAAAGTACTGCCTGTGACTAGGGTGAATGAGGATGTAGATGTAAGCATCATTCAGATCCAAGAAGCACAGCCAATCTCCCTGCTGGAAGTAAGGCAGCAATGTTCCAATGGAGAGCATCTTGAACTTCTCCCTCACCAGGAATTTGTTCAGGTTCTGCAGGTCTAGGATGGGCCATAGGCTCCCTGTTCTTTCTGGCATGAGGTAATACCTGGAGTAGAACCCCTTACCTCTGAGGTGTTGGGGTACTGGTAACACCGCCTTGTCCTCAAGAAGGTCTATAAGTTCCTGCAATAGAAGATCCTGGTGAAGGGGAGACATGGTCTCCCGAGAAGAAGGGAGGAGGTGTCTGTGCCAGGTGGAGAAGGTAGCTCTCCCTGACCACCTGGAGTTCCCAGAATCTGTGGTGATGGTTGGCCACTTGTAGACATAGTGAATCAATGTTCCCCTGTGGGTGGCTGTCCTCTTTGGGGTAGAGAAGCTATGCCCAAGGAGTCAAAAGCTCCCTTCAGGCTGGGCTGGAGCCAATGCCTGAGCTTGGGAGCTTTCTGCTTATGAGAGCTACACCCTTGCCCCTTAGCCTGCTGACCCTGCTGGAGAGGCTTGGATATGTGGGTAGTTTTTGTAAGCAGATCTTTTTCTCAGATAAAAGGGCTTTTTCCCCCAAGCACTTCTGTCGGGGAAAGGTAATAGTCTTCTTGGAGAGCCTGGTCCTCATCACGGGTTCAATCTTCAACTCGGCAGCCTTCTCCATCATGGGTTTACCAAAGAGGTTCTCCCCTTTGCATGGGACATCGACCAATTTATCCTGAACACATTGGTCGAGGTTGGAAAACTTGCCAGACTAAAGGAAAGGATATTAACTGATAAGTAAAATGTCACCTGCCTATCGTCCTGCTAGACCAGTCCAGACAAGTGGGATGTACCAAAGCTACAGCACCACTGGGAGGGAAGAAGACTCAGCAGTTTGCAAAACCCTTGAGCCGAAGGCTGTGTCCACTCGTGTGTAGACACCTAAGCAGTAATGCTTGACAAAAGGGGATAGTGATACCCACATTGTTGCCCAACTATGTCTACAGAGGCTACCAAGTTCCGGTCCACCCACAGGGACACTTGCGTTCGAGTAGAATGGGCAAATAAACCCTCCAGAACCTGCAGGTTCTGCAAAAGATACATCAAGCCAACAGCCTCCTGAACCCAGTGCCCCAAGATCGACATGGCCATCACTTCACCCTTGCATGGGCCAGCAAAAAGTACAAAAAGACAGTTGGACTTATGAAGGGATACGTAACCTCCAGGTACCAGAGAAACGCCCTCTGGACATCCACCAGGCAAAGATTCTTATCCTTCCCTGACCCTGCTCTTTCAGGAAGGAAGGCAGGCAAACCTTGCCACCATCAACACTACTACAGCACCGAATGATCCTTGTCCTGCCCATTGGATCAGATCGATGCGTGTAGAACTCAGCTCAACTCTAGCCTACATCATGGAGCTCTCCTTCACAACAGGAACATTCCCAGAAACCCTGAAACAAACTTCCATATGCCCTCTCCTGAAAAACAACAAACTTGACCCAACAAAGACAGACTCATACCGCCCGATTTCAAGTATACCCTATCTAGCCAAACTTATAGAGAAGGTGGTTCAAATGCAACTACAACACATCGACATATTAGCCCCTCTTGATCCTTGTCAGCATGGATTCTGTGAGTCCCATGGTGTAGAGACCCTACTCACTATACTCATCAATACATTATCCAGAGGTATTGACAAAATTGAGAATGGGTTCATACTCATATTTCTTGATGTAGCGGCTGCATTTGATTCTGTTAACCATGTACAACTCCTCTCCCGCCTCCAGGAAAAGGGAATTCATGGCCTTGCCTGGGAATGGTGCAAATCCTATCTCATGAACTGCTGGCAACAAGTACAGATAGGTTCCTCAACATCGGACCCATTCCATCAGCAAGGAGTACCCCAAGGATCATCCCTTTCGGCTCTACTCTTTAACATTTATATGCAACCCATCTGTGATATCATCCGTTCTTTTAACATCTCCAGTCTGATCTATGTGGATAATGTACTGATCTTCGCTCCAATTAAAATCAAAGCACCCAAACCTTGTTCCACTTATTGAATGCCTCAATGCAATTACTAATTGGCTCCTGTCCTAAAATCTTCGCATAAACTTTAAGAAAACTGAAGTCCTTTTCATAACCAGGAACAAAAACTTCTCTCCTCCTGCCTCATTGAAAGTTCGTGACGCCGAGCTCCAATGCAAGTCTGTAATACGATATCTAGGGGTTACAACAGACCAGCAGCTCAACTTCAAAGAGCATATAAAGAATACCACCAAATCCATTTACAACAAAATACGGACACTACAACATCTAAGACCTCTACTAGCCCCTGACAACTTCAGAACAATATTCCAGACACTCATAATGCCACACATTGATTATGCCATCATCCTACATGGACTCCCCAAGAGCACTCTCAATCCTCTTCAGATGGCGATAAACACAGCAGCCCGCATTCTTTGCGGCATCTCCAGAAAAAGACCACATAACCCCATACTTATGGATCTACACTGGCTACCATTACAATGCAGAATCACCTACAAGGCGTTAATCCTATCATTTAAAGCAATTAACCGGATATCTTCCACATCCCTCTCTTCACTCCTGACCAGTACCCCTACTAACAGGCTAAGAAGGTCAACAACTAGCAATACGCTATCTATACCACCTGAGTCCACTAAATGTACCCAAACAACTAGAAACAGAGCATTTACATTATATGCTCCTAAGTGCTGGAACAATCTCCCACCTCATATACGATCAATCGCTGACCTCTCACAATTCAGAAAAGCTCTTAAACATCACTTATTCTGCCTTTATTTTACCCACCCTAACCTAACACATTCACATCCAACACCTCATCTCACCCACACAGCATCTGACGTACCAACAACATAATTCCCAGTGATTTACAAAAGAAACTCACCATTAAGCACATTCACAATGAGCATGATTACATTACGACTCTAATACATAATATAACTTAAATAATTTATAAGCTCCTTTGTTTGAACTGTATATAGTTACCCTGTTACTTCCAAGTTACAATCCCCATTACAATGTAAGCAAAAGATCTTGTTTCTAATGCAAAATGTTATTATGTAAACCGCACTGATACTAAATAGCGCAGTATAAGAATTTGTAATAATAACCACCACCACCTGGTTCACATGAAAGGGAGAAAGTACCTGCAGCTCGGAAATCTGTCATGCAGAATAAATACGACCAAGACGACAGTCAAATCCTTTATGTCATCATGCTTCAATGGACTACCATCTGGGCCCTGAACACCATATACAGATCCTGGGAAGGGATCCTAGACTGAAGGGGATGCAGCAGATGCTGAACCCCCTGGAGAAAACATGAGACATTTGGGTGCAAGGCCAAGTACTTGCCTGCCATGGACTATGGAAACAGTCCAGAGTTTCCACCTGAACTTTCAGGGAGCTAAGTGAAATTCCCTCCTCTAGACAATCCTGCAGAAAAGACTAACAGGGAGGACACCTTGGCCGCCTAAGGAGTCAACTGCCATGTGCTGCACCAGCGCTCAAAGAGACACCATATCTGTATGTAGGCTAGCTTGATAGACCTCAGGGCACTAAGCAGAGTAGAGCTCTGCTGGAGAGTTGCCCTTATGCGCTAGCCCCAGAGATGAAGGCAGCCGAAGAGGCAACGCCTGCAATAGCTGCATCAGGTCTCCGAACCATACTCTATATGGCCAATCTGGCACTACCAAGACAATCCTGGCCAGGTGGTGCTCTATATGCTGAATCACACGTCCCACCAGGTGTCACCGAGGAAACACGTACAACAGCTGCTGATGTGGCCAAGACTGGGTCATGGCATCAATGCCTGTAGACTCCATCTCCATATGGCAACTGAACAAGCATCAACTTAAACACTGGAGGGGGTCACCATTAGATCCATTTTGCAGCAACTCCAGCAGCACAGAATCAACTGAAACACCTCCTGACTCAACTCCCACTCTCCAGAACGCTGAGAGTGCCAGCTGAGGAAGGCCACTGCCACACATTGTCCACCCTGGCAATATGCTGGCCCAACAAGGCTAGGGGATTCTTCTCTGCCCAGGGAAACAGGATATCCATCTCCAGAGCCACCCCAGTGCTCCTTATGCCACCTTGCCGAATGACATGCTACTGCAGTGGCATGGTCTTGAAAACACTCAAACCGCCCAGCCCTCAATCAGGGGCCGGAAATGCACAAGAGTCATCCTGAAGTTCCTCACCTTAAGGCAGTTGATGGACCACACTGCTTCCCTACAGTTCCGACAGCCCTAGGCCTTACGGTCTTTGCAATGGGCTCCCCAGCCTGAGAGACTGCCATCAGTCATCAGCAGCATCCTGGAGAAATCATCCAGTGGTGCACCCTTCCTCAGATGACAGGGATGTTGCACCACTACAGGCTGGCCTTCATCATCAACAGGAGCAGAAAGCGTAGTTACTCACCTGTAACAGGTGTTCTCCAGGAGCAGCAGAAATCAGTCCTCACTTATGGGTGACGTCGGCGCCGACGGAGCCCTCGCGGAGCAATTTTCCCCAGCTTTCAAAGAAAGCCTTTGGGAATTGCAGCGCGCATGCGCGGTCCCCTTCCCGCCCAAGGGTGCCATCTTAGCCAGTCAGATGACATAGCTAAAAAAGACAGCATAAAAATTTGCAAAAAAACTAAAGCAGATGATTGCAACTCCACGGGGAGGAGGGAGGGTTGTGAGGACTGATTCCTGCTGCTCCTGGAGAACACCTGTTACAGGTGAGTAACTACGCTTTCTCCAGGACCAAGCAGGAAGTCAGTCCTCACTTATGGGACTCCCAAGCTCAAGGCTACCGGAGACCCTAAGCACAAAAATGAGCTCCCTCTAGCTCAGCAGCACAGAAGGAAAGAATCTTCGCTGAATTATTACCCACCGGTAGCCCACATCCGGGATGGAGGGTAGGAGTTGCTCAAACCTCGAAGAGATTACGGAGGACTGCCTGTCCGAAAGCACTGTCCCTGCGGGACTCCCTCTCGAGACAGTAATGGACCGCAAAAGTCTGGCTCGAAGACCAAGTAGCGGCCCGGCAGATGTCTGCCAGCGGAACAGAGCGGAGGTAAGCCACTGACGTAGCCTTTGCCCGAACGCAATGAGCCGTGACTCGACCTTCCAAGGAGAGTCCGGCTGCCCCATAAGCCCAAGAGATACAGTCCGCAACCCAGATGGACAGAGTACGCTTGGAGACCGGGAGCCCCAATTTATTGGGGTCAAAAGACACAAAAAGCTGAGCAGCTTTACGGTGCTCCCGCGTACGGTCAAGGTAGAAGTTCAAAGCCCTTCTACAGTCCAGGGTATGGAGGACCGTTTCAGCTCGGCTGGAGTGTGGTCTGGGAAAGAAGGTTGGAAGTACCACCTCCTGATTGATGTGAAAAGGGGAGACCACTTTTGGAAGAAATTTTGGGTGAGTCCGTAGGACTACCCTATTTTTGTAGAACCGAGTGTAAGGGGGATCAGACACGAGGGCCTGCAATTCACTTACGCGTCTAGCGGAAGTGAGGGCTATCAAGAACAGTGTTTTCCAAGAAAGAAAACGGAGAGAACAGGTAGCCATAGGTTCAAAAGGCGGACAGGTGATCCGCTGCAAAACCACATTCAGGTCCCAGTCAGGCGCTGGCGGGCGCAGAGGTGGTTTAAGTAGAAGGAGACCTCGGAGAAACCTCGCTACGAGAGGGTCGTTGGAGAGAGGTCTGCCGTCCACCGGCACATGATGTGCTGAAAGAGCACTAAGGTGAACTTTGACGGAGTTGGACTTAAGTCCCAGATTAGAGAGGTATAGCAAGTACTGCAAGACCACCGACACCGGGCAGGAGAAGGGATCCTGAGACTGTCGGGTACACCAAACGGAAAAAACGACGCCATTTAAGGGCGTAGCATTTGCGGGTAGAAGGTCGTCGCGAAGCTAGGACGACCTCCTCCACCTCTGCCGGCAGGAGAAGGGGAGCGAGGACTACCCTCTCAGCAGCCAGGCCATTAGGTTGAGAGACCTGAGGTTGGGGTGTAGCAGAGACCCCTGATCCTGAGTGAGGAGATCCGGTTGTAACCCCAGAGGGAATGGATCCTCCACCGCTAATTGCAGCAGGAGCGGAAACCACGGCTGTCTGGGCCAGCGAGGGGCCACCAGGATCAGGAAGGCTTTGTCTCGGAGAACCTTGAAAAGAGTCCGAGAGACTAGCGGGATGGGAGGGAAAGCGTACAGAAGGCTCCCTGACCATGAGAGTAGAAAAGCGTCCGCCGCAACCCGAAGGGGGTGAGGCTGACGAGAGCAGAAGCGAGGAAGTTGCCTGTTGTGAGGACTGGCAAAGAGATCCACCGTGGGGAGGCCCCACTTTAGAAAGAGCTTCTGAACTACCAAGGGATCCAGACGCCACTCGTGCGGCTGGAGGATCCTGCTGAGTTTGTCCGCCAGGCAATTCCCGTGGCCTGGGAGATAAACTGCCTTGAGGAGAACGCCGTGACTGACGGCCCAAGAGCAGAGCTTCTGTGCCTCCCGGCAGAGGAGGAAGGAGCCCGTGCCCCCCTGCTTGTTCACGTAGAACATGGCAACTTGATTGTCCGTCTGGACAAGGACGGACTGGTGAGAAATCAGGTGGGAGAAGGCCTTGAGAGCCAGGCGGATCGCCCTGAACTCCAGGAAGTTGATCTGCTGAGCAGACTCCCACGTGGTCCAGAGGCTCTGAGTACGTGCCCCTTGGCAATGCGCTCCCCAGCCCAGGAGGGATGCATCTGTTGTCAGCACCCGGGCCGGTTGAGGTGACTGGAAAGGCATGCCGAGTATCAGGTTCGGCCGCTGAAGCCACCACCGGAGAGACGAGATCAGCGGCTCGGAGACGCGCACTAGGTCTGCTAGGCCGCCTGTGGCTTGTCGCACAGCTGCTGGCGGAGACACCATTGAGCAGGCCGCATATTCAGGCGGGCATTGGGGGTCACATGGACGGTGGAAGCCATATGGCAGAGTAGTCTCAGGAAGCGCCTGGCGGAGACCAGGGGCTGGCTGCGAAAACGGTCGGCTAGGTCCATGAGCCGTTGAGCCCTGTCGAGCGGTAGGAACGCTCGTGCCTGAGGAGTGTGCAGCCTTGCGCTGATGAACTCGAGATCCTGTGAGGGGAGCAAAGTGGACTTTGCGAAGTTTATAACAAAGCCCAAGTACTGCAAAAGAGTCACCGTGCGGCGCGTGGCGTTGGTGACCTCCAGAGCGGACGCTGCTCTGATGAGCCAGTCGTCGAGGTACGGAAAGGCATAGAGGCCGTGAAGCCGGAGATGGGCCGCCACCACCGCGAGACATTTTGTGAAGACTCGCAGTGCGGAGGACAGGCCAAAGGGTAGTACTCTGTACTGGTAATGATTTCCTGCCACCACAAACCTTAGGTATTGGCGGTGGCTTGGGTGGATGAGGATGTGCGTGTAGGCATCCTTTAGATCCAAGGAGCATAGCCAATCTCCCTGCTGGAGGTAGGGCAGAAGGATTCCAAGGGTAAGCATCTTGAACTTCTCCCGCACGAGGAACTTGTTGAGGTTGCGCAAGTCCAGGATGGGTCTGAGGCCTCCAGTTCTTTTTGGTATTAGAAAATACCTGGAATAAAAGCCTTGACCTTTCAGGTGGTGGGGCACCGGTTCTACCGCCTGTTCCTGTAGAAGACCTGCTAACTCCTGAAGGAGTAATTCCCTGTGCAGAGGGGGTCGTGGAGGTTCTCCCGGAAAATAGGAGGGAGGGACCTGGTGGAAGTGGAGAAGATAGCCTTCTCGCACGACTTGAAGCACCCAGGCATCTGAGGTGATGCTGGACCACCTGTGGGCGAAGTGAACCAGCCGGCCTCCGGTGCTGGGAGGAACCAGCGGGGGGGAGAGGCTATGCTTAAGGAGTCAAAAACCCCACCCTGCGGAGCAGGGGCTGGTGGTGCAGGCTTGGGGGCTTGCTGCCTACGGGACCCGTTACCCCGTCCCTTGGCCTGCTGGCCCTGTTGGGGAGCTGCAGGGGCCTGATAGTGGGGGTATTGTTTGTAGGCAGCCGCCTTCCTCGGGTAAAAGGACTTCTTTCCCGAGCCCTTCTTTTTCTGGGAAGGGGCGGAGGTCTTCCTAGAAAGCCTAGTCCTGGTGAGAGTCTCCGTCTCAATTTGTGCAGCCTTATCAGCCATGGGCTTTCCAAAGAGGTTTTCGCCTCGGCAAGGGACATCGACCAACTTGTCCTGCACCCAGGGCTCAAGGTCAGACGACTGAAGCCAAGCCTGTCGGCGGGCACCGATGCCGGCTGCGGCCACTCGAGCCGATGCTTCAAAGCCATCATAGGCTGCTCGGGACATGAATTTTGAGCATTCCCGAATGCCAGTGGACAAGGCCAGGAACCTCCGCAAGGGTTCCTCGGACAAACCAGCGGAGAAGCCGGCTAGCTCTTTAGCCAGGTCTCGGAGATACATGCCCATGTATAGCTGGTAGGTCTGGACACGACATGCGAGCATAGAGCCCTGGAAACACTTCTTACCAAGGCCATCCAGGTTACGGGCCTCCCTGCCAGGAGGCACCGAGGAGTGCATCTTCTGGCTCTTAAGACGATGCATGGCCGATTCCACTACCATGGAATGGCGTGGTAGCTGTGCTTTTTGGAAGCCAGGGCTCTTGCGGACTCGATAGATAGAATCGACCCGCTTGCTCAGGACCGGCGAGGTGGCCGGACTCTCCCACATGCGGAAGTAGTCGTTCCAGCATGGGAGGAACCGGTACAGTAAAGTGTTCCCTGGCGGGAGAGTCATACTGGAGGGCGTCGAGCTCTTCGGCTCGAGGCTCCTCCTCGGGGTCCGCAGGGAAGGCCAAAGCCTTGGTCATATCCCTGACGAAGTCCGAGAACCGGGCATCCTCCGGGGGGGACTGCTTCCGAGGTTCGGACTCAGGTGAGTCCGAGGGGACACACCGAGTCCGAAAAGAATCAGGCGACTCTTCCTCTTCAGACTCCCAGACCGACTCCGACGAGGACTCGGTGGGGTCGGCCTGGGCAGGGCGCGGCGCCTGCCGCCCCGACGCTGAGGGAGTCGGCGTCGGCGACCTCGGTCCCGAACGGGAGGCCGAGGGCGACCTCGACCGAGGATCGACTCGAGTTCGCATCGACTCGAGGATCGGCTCGGTCTCCGGGGTCGACTTAGACGTCGACGTCCCGGCGGTCGGGGCAGCGGCGCCAGCGAAGCCAGCGAGCAGTGCCCGCTGCTGGTCCATGAAGGCAGACAGTCTGCTCTCCAAAGCCGTCAACCTGAGTCCGAGCTCAGGTGACCCAGCAGCCCCCGACTCGGGCCCCGACGGCGTCGGGCCCGACGTCGGCTGTCGCGGAGGCGAGTCCAGAAGGACCACAGGACTTACCCGAGCAGGCAGCTCCGACTCCAGGCGAGGTCGCTTCGTGAGGTGCTCCTTCTCCAAGGACCCGGGGCGGCTATCGGGGCTATGCGACCTGGCCCTCGCGGAGCCAGGAGTGTCCACCGACGCCGCCCTCGCGGGTTTCACCTTCCGTCGATGGTCCCCGGAGGGAGAACCCCTGTCGGAGGAACTCCGGCGACGGTCCGAGCTGGAACCCCTGGACGCGGAGGCCTCCGACGAGGTCCGGGTACGGCTGGGGTCAGCGAAGATTCTATCCCGCTGATGCCGCCGACTTCTCAACGCTTTGGAGGATAGTTTGCCACAAGGCCCACAGATCATTTCTTCATGATCCGGGCCCAGGCAGCGGAGGCAATTGTCGTGTGTGTCAGTTAGTGACATATTTCGGTCACACTGACCACACCGCTTGAAACCACTGGCAGCCATCGGGGGAAAAAGGGCCCCGGCGAGGTGAAAGGACCGGGCTGCCAGGGAAAAACCGAAACGAAAACTGACTAAGTCAGAAAAACCGAAAAATAAGAAGAGGACTCGTGACCGGCGTCGCGAGTCCGGGCTTCTGAAGAAAAATCAACTTTTTCGCGGGGACACGACGGGTACGTCTGTAGGGCTCCGCGGAAAAAAGAAGACTGGCTAAGATGGCACCCTTGGGCGGGAAGGGGACCGCGCATGCGCGCTGCAATTCCCAAAGGCTTTCTTTGAAAGCTGGGGAAAATTGCTCCGCGAGGGCTCCGTCGGCGCCGACGTCACCCATAAGTGAGGACTGACTTCCTGCTTGGTCCTGGAGAAATATGCATTCGAACTCCTGAGAACTTGGGGACCATTAAGTCAACAAGGACCGGCAGAGCAGTCACATGTGAGCACATGTTCATGGCATCATCTTTATGGTCATGGTCATGAAACTGAAGAGATGAAGATAATCCCAGACTCTGCGGCCTGCTGCGCACAGAACAGTATCAGGCAATTCAAGAGTCTTATGACCTTTTCCTCTAGAAAGAAAATCTGCCCACTCGAGTGTCGAAACATGCTCCCAGAAACTCCAAGGACACCATTTGGGATGCAACTCAAGATGCTTCTGAGAGAGAACGGACTCGGATGAGCCAGTCATCCAGATAGGGATGGAGACAGATCCCATGGTGCTACAGGGCAATCACCATGATCTTTGAGAACCACCATGGCATGTTAAATAGCCCGAAAGGGAGGGCAGCAAACTGATACCGAGAGCCAAGCATGGCAAAATGCAGATACTACTGCTGATCCATCTGGATCAGGATATGAAAATACCTCGGCGAGACCAGAGAAACCAGCTGTTCCCTATCTCCAGGGGGTGCCCCAAATTGGGGATAATTAGCCAAAGGCAGTCAAACAGCGCTTCCACTCTCTGCCTACCCCGCATGAGACTGCACACGGGGGCACTCAGAACATGCAGGGTACAAATTTCCATGCCAGAAGGACCAGGCCTGCTGCAAAAAAAGAAAAGAATTCCAGGGAGGACAATCCAGAGTTTGGAAAACCTCCTCTCTGAAATGACCCCGCACCACCAGGGGGCACAGCTCCTGCAGACAGACCCCCTAGAGGATGAGGAGTGGCTCATAGCATGCTCGCTGTCCAGCTGGCTGGATATCCTTATCCATAGAGCTATCTGTCACCTCCTGTCCTGAGGCAGGCAAGGCCAGATTAACTGCATTTCCCAGCTGAGAGAGGGGGAGCAGGCCCTTCAGTGATGGTTCAGAAGCTGATATGTAAGAGGAGCAGAGTCAAGAATCTGGAGAAGACGCACCTCACTTACCACAGGCCAAATAACATTTCCTGGAGGAAGACAGAGTGTTAAGGCAAGTATCACACCAGCGCACTCAAAGGCTGTGACAACCCAAAGGCACGCATTAACTGCGCTTTTACTGTGGCATACGTTAACTGCGCTTTTACTGCACTGCACAATACAGGATAGGAACACGTGTTGGAGTTGCTTGTGCAGGAGCACAATAGGAGAAAATACTACTAACACATACAGAAATGGAAGGGAAACCCCCACACACTATGCAGTTGTCAGTGGTCTACTCCAAACTGTGTTCCACAAAGACGGAATCGGGAACCCCCAACAAGGACAATGACAAGGTCAAGCCTTGGTACTCCTCCCCTGTAAGCCCCAGGCAGCGGATCCATGCCAGGCTCAGCTCTACTCCCTGATACTGTTTCACTGGCTTTTGCAGTATTGCATTCTGCAGTCTTCAGCAGGGAGGATCAGAGGGGGAGGGAGGAGGCTTTGAGGTTGTGCAAGGCTGCTGCACTCTTCCAGATCCTTCCAATTTCTGGCTGCTCAACAGGTTTTTATCATAAGCCGCTCATGGAGCTGAACCAATTTTCCCTCCTCCTATGGCTACCGAAAAGACTGCAGTCTAGTGGAGCCTCCCATGTCAAGCTCAAATGAAAGAATCATCCTCAAGGTGGTCGTTCACGAGCATTCAATCTTTATCTCAATCTTCAGATTTTCTTCATAGAGGAGAAAATCCATCCACCATCTGTTAGACAAAAATACCGGAATAGACCTCTGGTGGCTGAGGCAAATAGAGGCATGGGAGTGATGTCATTGAAACCTGGGCTTTTCATTGATTCTTTGTCTCCACCACTCTGCTGGTAGGGGAACACAACCTACTTGTCTGGTCTGGTCTAGTAGGATGATATGGAAAGAAAAAACCTCTTTAAATATATAAACTTAAAATTAAATTCATGCAGAAAAGCAATATTTGGCAGGGCTGTACAACTGTATATAGATAACTGTGAAGACAAAAGGGGTCTTTCAAAAGTGTAATATATTTTTGCACTTACTGCATGTTACATGTAAAATCTAACATGCGGGAAATGCAAAGCCTGAGCAGTAACTCTGGGAGAGTAGCCATCATTTGCTCCAAAGGTTTCCGTGCAAGGCAGATATAAGAACATAAGAACATAAGATATGCCATACTGGGTCAGACCAAGGTCCATCAAGCCCAGTATTCTGTTTCCAACAGTGGCCAATCTAGGTCATATGTGTCTCTTGGGGAAACTGCTAGGTACAAGTTCCACAATGCTTGTACTGGGTCAAGCATTGATATCTTCGGTCACTTCTTAATAATGGTTTATGGACCTTTCCTCCAGGAACTTGTCCAAACCTTTTTTAAACCCAGCTACACTAACAGCCTTTACTACATCCTCCGGTAACAAATTCCAGAGTTTGATTACACGTTGAGTGAAAAAATATTTTCTTTTATTAGTCTTAAATAGTTTATCCTGTAGCTTCATTGCATGTCCCCTAGTCTTTCTATATTCTGATAAGGTAAACAATCGATCTACGTTTATCCGTTCCACTCCGTTCATTAATTTATAGACTTCTATCATATCTCCCCTCAGCCGTCTCTTTTCCAGATTAAAGAGCCCTAACCTTTTTTGCCTTTCATAGGAGTATCCTTCCATCCCCTTTACCATTTTGGTGGCTCTTCTCTGTACCTTTTCTAAAATCGCTATATCCTTTTTAAGATACGGCGACCAGAATTGCACACAATATTCAAGGTGCGGTCTAACCATGGAACGATATAGAGGCATTATAATATCTTTTGTTTTATTTTCCATTCCTTTCCTTATGATACCTAGCATTCTATTTGCTCTCTTGGCCGCCGCTGCACACTGGGCCGAGGGTTTTAACATGGTATCCACAATGACGCCTAAATCTTTTTCCTGGGTGGTGGTTCCTAATGTGGAACCTTGCATCATGTAACCATAGTTTGGGTTGTTCTTCCCTAGGTGCATAACCTTGCACTTGTCCACATTAAATTTCATCTGCCATTTTGATGCCCAGTCTTCCAATTTATCAAGATCCTCTTGCAATTTTTCACAATCCTCTTGCGTTTTAACAACTTTAGTTTTGTGTCATCTGCAAATTTGATAACCTCACTCGTTATTCCACTTTCCAGGTCATTTATGAATATGTCAAAAGCAGCGGACCCAGCACAGATCCCTGGGGTACACCACTATTCACCTTTCTCCATTGGGAAAATTGGCCATTTAGCCCTACCCTCTGCTATCTATCTTTTAACCAGTTCCTGATCCACAATAGTACACTGCCTCCTATCCCATGACTCTTTAGTTTCACCAAAAGTCTCTGATGAGGGACCTTGTCAAAGGCTTTCTGAAAGTCCAGATACACAATATCAACCGACTCACCTTTGTCCACCCGTTTATTCACTCCTTCAAAAAACATAACAGATTAGTAAGACAAGATCTTCCTTGTCTAAAGCCATGTTGGCTGTCTCCCATTAGGTTGTGACTATCTACATGCTGAATAATTTTATTCTTTATGATGTTTCTACCATTTTTCCCGGTACTGACGTTAGGCTCACCGGTCTGTAGTTTCCCGGATCACCCCTGGAACCCTTTTTAAAAATTGGTGTTACATTGGCGATCCTCCACTCTTCAGGTATTAGAGATGATTTTAATGATAGTTCACAGATTACTGATAGCAGTTCTGCAATCTCATATTTCAGTTCTTTCAACACCCTTGGATGTATACCATCCGGCCCAGGTGATTTGCTACTCTTCAGTTTATCAGTCATGGGTAACATCCCTACATCTTCCTCAGTAAAGACCGAAGCAAAGAATTCATTCAGTCTCTCCGCTATCGCCTTGTCGCCTCTTAGTGCTCCTTTAACCCCTTTATCATCTAATGGACCAACTGACTCTCTCACAGGTTTTTTGCTACGAATGTACTTGAAAAGGTCTTTATTTCGCGTTTTTGCTTCCACAGCAAGCTTATTCTCAAATTCTCTTTGCCTGCCTTATCAATATGTAATGCATGTAATGCATGTAATGCATGTAATCAATATGTAATGCATGTTAAAAATACATTGCTGATATTGTGGTTGTAACCACACTATTGGCAATGCACAAAACACCTAAGCTCCCTAATGCACACTGCCTGATACCCCAACCAATATTCCATAGTACGGCCCCCCATGGTCCTATTAGTGGTTCCTCGTGTCTAGTGGAGAGCAGAAGTGATCCCCAGTCATTCCTATGCCATCTGAGCCTGGGTTCAAAATGGCAGCTTAACATCTAGGGTTAGTCTTGCATTACTAGTGCTACCATTAAAGCTGCCAAATAAGGGAACTGGCAGCTTTAACTTTAGTAGTGTTATTTCAAGACTACTAGATGTCATGCTACCAATTTGGACATCTTGATATCTAGTGGTAATCTCGCAGTATTACTAAGGTTCAAACTGCTTTAGGACTCAAACAAGAAAGGAACAACTGAGGATCACTTCTGCTCCTCTCTAGACACCAGGGACTGCCAGGACTGGGGAGATATACCATGGAGTGTCAGGTGGGGGGATCAGAGGTAGAGACAATCAGTTTGCTGGGAAGGAGTTAGGGGGATCAGGGGTGATGCTGATGCACTTACCATGCAGCATGTAGTCATGCTAAATCCAGCTGTGAATGCGCACACTAGAGTTCCATACACTAATTCTTATGAGCACTACATGCCCACTGGCCACCGTATTCCAGCCCCTTAACAAGGCATGCAGGTAGTGTACAAATGTGCATGTGTTACCACACTGGTGAGCTAACAGCATCTCCTAATTAACATGCTAACTGCTTAATGCACTTTAATAAAAGTGTTTCAAAGTGATTTAAGGTGCCCATGGTTCTTTTGGGTTCATGTAGCTATCAAGATCTATTGATTTGCTTTTACTGCTGCTGCTGTTCTTCATGTCCTTCAGAAACTGCCAGCATAAGCAAAGGTTAAGCTGGTAGCATGCAGTGGGTACAAAAACTCTAATCATAAAGAAGTTGTACCTTAGGCATATATTCAGGAGAATAATCATTAGATCAGGAAATAAGGAAAACATTTCTATGAGTCCTAATCTAGGCATGATAACGCTCTTATGCAACAAGCATTACATGACAATTGTGAACTTTTCTGTAAAGCACTTGCCTGTTTCACTTTGACAGGTGGCATTATTTATTAGTACTTAGCTCATGCCTTTCTAGTAGTTCAAGGCAAGTTATACTTGTCTGCAGGTAAGTATTTCCCTGTTTGTGTAGGGCTTACAATCTAAGTTTGTACATGAGACAATATAGGGTTAAGTGATTTTCCAAAGGTCACAAGGAGTGTCAATAGGATTTGAACCCTTGCTCCTAGGCCACTACCCTAACCACTAGGCTATTCCTCCACTTCCAGGTGTTTATGTTTATGTTTGCCTTTCCTTGATACACCACATTTAAGTCTACAAGCAATGCAGTTTAAAAAAAGTAAAATACCATTTCTTTACATGAAGTAGAAAAGGAACTCCACTTTAACAAAGTAAGGTGGAGAGAGCTTGAGGGGAGAAGTCATATAGAGGTAAGAAATGAGTGAGGGGGGTTAATAGAGAGGGGAAAAGGATAGGGAGTACAGTCTACTGGAACTCTACAGGCCTAGAGGACTTCAAAAACAAATTTTGAACAGGTGCATTTTTAGGGCTTTTTTGAAGAGTTTAAAATTCTCTTCCAAATGTAAAGGAACGGGAAAGCTGTTCTAGCGTGATGGAGCTAAGGCAAAGAATGCAGATTGCTGTGTGGATTCTAGTCTCTTTAGGTGGGGGAAAGAATATGCAATTGTTTTTTTTTTTTTTTTAGTGTGGAGAAATGTTTAAGCTGATTTATCGTCTAACTTCTGAGTTTAAAATGATCTATAATCCATCACTAGATTTAGAAATAGACTGGATAAATATCCCAGAGATTTGTTTTTTTTATTATTTATTTATTTTATTTTTTTTAACATCCCTCAGACTATCAATACATTCATGGTAAACAATATGGGGCTTACGAAATCAAGTGTCATGGCAATTGATATCAGTCATACAAAATTCCCCCAGAAGTCAGAAATCCTAATATTCATGACATGTGCGTAAGCAGGGATAGGTCAAGGCCCTAAAAGAAGGTCATTTTATAATCAGACAAATAAGATTATGCATGGGCACGCGCAAATCGATTCTTTAAGTTTTTATATACTGCTTTTGTACCAAAGCAGTTTACAATGAACAGCACATGATCTCTGGAGATTTGTTTTACACTGAACAAAGGGTATACAACTTGGAGATAAATATGGGGGTTATGTTTGAGTTAACAGATCATTGGTGGTTACTGTATATACACTTAGGGGGTCATTCTGAGGCATGAATAGCGGGGATAGACGTCCCATTGGGATGTCCATCCCTGCTATTTGTGCCCTCTCCAGATCCAGTCTAACTTCCCCACGTGTTGTAAGGGGAAATTAGATGTGGGCGGGAAAGAGGCAGATCGGTGGCGGCGTTAGGGCGGGCAGTGGGCGGTTGTCGGCTCCGGACACATAAGGCTGATTCCAATGTCGGCCCTGTATGTCAGGAGCCAGCAGTTTGAAAGGGGAACTTATTTTCAATGACTTACACATGCGGATGGGCACTTCACGTGTGTGGCTTAGATGGGTGCTATTCTGTAATATATATATATATATATACTCTTTTTTTAATTTTTATTTTTTTTATCTTAGGCACATTTTCCACAAATCTGAGTATGGGCATTCACCAAATCTAGGGTTGGCATGCATATCTTACCACTTGCAGCCCTATTTTATTGTATACACATGTACTTTATAAAATAGGTGCAAAAATTGCCTGTGATAACATGTATTAAGCTGAGACACTTATACAAATTTCCTCCATACTGTTAAGATTTCCTGTCTGAACTGCTGAGGAAAGGTTATGAAAATGAGTCAAATGGAAATGTTCAGTATGTGATGGAGCAGAAGCCTCTAAACCAGAGGTTCTCAACCCAGTCACCAGGACACACCTAGCCAGTTAGGCTTTCAGGATAACTATGATGAATATGCATGAGAGAGATTTCCATGCGCTGTCTCCATTATATACAAATTTCTCATTGTGCCTCTGAATTTTCTTGGCAAGGCATGACCAGAAGTAGATTGCCAGGCCTTTCTTCTGAGGCAGTAGAGGGTAAAGTAACTTCAAGGCCACAAGGAGTGTCAGTGAGAATCAAACCTTGATCTTAGTCACCGAGCCACTGCTATAACCACTAGGCTACTCCTCCACTGCCTAAGGTTCCTTTTTTAAAGAATGTATATTGTGCTTAAATTTTTTTAGAGGGATGTAAGCCACACAAAATGCCTAAAGAAAATGTTTCTGGAGAATATGAAAATACAGAGGTTTATAACTGAAATAACAGATCTTCGGAATCTATGGCGTCTTAAAAACGAAACAGTAATAAACCATGCAATCAACACAAACTGGAAATGAAAACATTTCATATGAAAGAAACAAATTGAAAAAGGAAGCTAAAATTATCTGAAAAAGGGGTAGAGCGTAGGGAAAAATATTATAATACATATCTTAATCTAGAAGAAGCAGTGAGCAATATCTGTACTTGAATGTAATTTGCCTTGAACTACTACAAGAAAGGTGTCGACTACATGCAAATTAAACGCTTGTTACAGACTGTGCTCTTTGACCTACTTCCCTGTTAGAGCGTACTTTACTGGCCTGGGTATCCTATGCTTTCTTCACTGCTCTTTCACTCCTGGACTTTGTTGCTCTCTTGCACCTGTGAATTCGGAATTCTTAGTTTCATGCACCTTGCTACTCTCAAACACAGCCCTACCCCCCATACACACTAAAGCTCCTTCAGCAACTTAAAGTGCTGCCAGAAAGGATACAAGCCTTCTCTTGATATCTGACAAGCCCAAATCATGCAGAAAATAAGTTCACCTTAAAGTTAAAGTTAATTACTCAGTTTGAGAGCTTATAGCATTAGCAACAAGGGAGCCAAAGTGTGACGTCAATATTTCTATGCAACTTAATAAACTTCTTATTTTTGTGCATAGGTTAATCCAAATTATATAAGTAATCAAAATGTCTGTAGCTGCCTCATCTTGCAAAAACTTTCTATATCTTCAATTTCTGAAACAAAATGCCATAAAAATGTAATTAATATGAAATCATTAAGGGGGTTATTTTTAAAGAGCTATTCGTGCTTTGGACATCTGCAAATGGGCACGCAGATGTCCAAATCACAGTGACGTCTCTGGAGGCATTACCGGTGCAAGGATGTCCAAGCAATCAAGGAAAGGGGTGTGACGGAGGCATGTTTAGGACGTTCCCAAGAACATAGATGCCCTAAACTCACAACACCATTAGGATAAATGTAACCCTCAAATTGTGTTGTATCAATGTTGTTAAATACCCTCATGTTAAATGTTGTAAAGCCCCCAAATGTTAAATGTAACCCAATTGTGATGTAATGTAACCACTTTGATTGTAGGATGAGGTGGTATACAAGTCTGTCTAAATAACCATATTTCACAAATGTCCTGCACATCCTAAGCCATGTCCAAGTTTATACCTGCTCCAGGCATGAATAGGCATCAGAAAAGTGCTTGTTTCATCAGTCAAACATCCAGAGGGTGTAGAGGAGAAACACTCAGATCCCCTATATTTTACATATTAACAATGAACACCGTTTTCATTTTGTGGATCTCCCCTTATGCCAAGTTAAATGTGATAGAGGTCCCCACCCTATGTTTTTGTAGCAGGATCAGCTATTTTATTTTATTTATTTAACAGGTTTTATATACCACTTTATCATTTCAATCAAAGCAGTTTACATTGAAACTTAAATTTGGTAATGTACATTAAACAGGGACATTGATAACTTGGATTTTTCTGAGGCAATGGAGGGTTAAGTGACTTGCCCATGGCCACAAGAGGTGCTAGTGGGAATTGAACTGTGGTCTCTGGGCAGTTTTCACCACATTTTTTTCCTGGATGTTCCAATTGCACTTGAATACCCTTTCTAAAATGCCACTTTAAAGATGGTACTAGCTTATTTTTCAGTTAAGCTTGCTTTAAACAAAATAGTGGGGTCAATTTTTAAAAATACTTGTGTGGTGGGCGGCAGCACCGACTGCATAAGTGGTGATCTTTGCAGTTTTCCGGGTCATGCCACCTCTTAGTATGTAGAACTGACATTTCAGCCATCATGTGCCTTTCATTGGGGTGAAGCCATCCCCGGTGCAAGGGCATCCAAGGCATAAGAACAAAAGATATGCCATACTGGATCAGACCAAGGTCCATCAAGCCCAATATCCTGTTTCCAGCAGTGGCCAATCTAGGTCATAAGTACCTAGCAGTTTCCTCAAAAGACACACATGTTCCACAATGCTTGTATTGGGTCAAGCAGCGATACCCGGGTCCCTTTTAATAATGGTTTTTATGGACCTTTCCTCCAGGAACTTGTCCAAACCTTTAAGCACAGCTACACTAAGCTTTTACTACATCCTCCAGTAACAAATTCCAGAGTTTGATTACAGTTTGATTGAGTGAAAAAAATATTCTCTTTAGTCTTAAATAGGTTACAACAACGTAGTTCATTGCATGTCCCCTAAACTTTCTATATTCTGACGGTGTAAACAACTGATCTAGGTTTACCAGTTTATCTTTATTTGCAAAGTTCCACTCCATCCATCAATTTATAGGCCTCTATCAAATCTCCCCTTAGCCGTCTCTTTTCCAGATTAAAGAGACCTAACCTTTTTAGCCTCTTCATAGGGGTATCCTTCCATCCCCTTTACCATTATGGCTCTTCTCTGCACCTTTTCTAATAACGCTATATCCTTTTTAAGTAACGGCGTCCAGAATTGAACACAATATTCAAGGTGTGGTCACACCAAGAAATGATACAAAGGCATTATAATATCCTTTGTTTTATTTTCTATTCCTTTCCTTATGATACATAGCATTCTATTTGCTCTCTTTGCCGCTGCTGCACACTGGGTGGAGGGTTTTAACATGTTATCCACAATGACGCCTAATCATTTTCCTGTGTGGTGGTTCCTAAAGTGGAACCTTGCATCGTGGAACCATAGTTTGGGTTGTTCTTTCCTAGATGCATAACTTTGCACTTGTCCACATTAAATTTCATCTGCCATTTTGATGTCCAGACTTCCAATTTATCAAGATCCTCTTGCAAATTTCCACAATACTCATGGGTTTTTAACAACTTTAAATAGTTGTGTAATCTGCAAATTTGATAACCTCACTTGTTATTCCTATTTCCAGGTAATTTACGAATATGTTAAAAAGAAGCGGACCCAGCACACATCCCTGGGGTACTTCACTATTCTCCACTGGGAAAATTGGCCATTTAGCCCCACTCTCTGCTTTCTATCTTTTAACCAGTTCCTGATCCACAATAGTACACTGCCTCCTATCCCATGACTTTTTAGTTTTGCCAAGAGTCTGCGATGAGGGACCTTGTCAAAGGCTTTCTGAAAGTCCAGATACACTATCAAGCGACTCACCTTAGTCTACCTGCTTATTCACACCTTCAAAAAAACATAACAGATTAGTAAGACAAGATCTTCCTTGTCTAAAGCCATGTTGGCTGTCTCCCATTAAGCCATGACTATCTACATGTTCAGCAATTTTGTTCTTTATGATGGTTTCTACCATTTTTCCCGGTACTGACGCCAGGCTCACCTGTCTGTAGTTTTCTGGATCACCCCTGGAACCCTTTTTAAAAATTGGTGTTACATTGGCCATCCTTCAATCTTCAGGAATTATAGATGATTTTAATGATAGTTCACAGACTAATAGCAGGTCCACAATCTCATATTTGTTTTCAACATCCTTGGATGTATACCATCCAGTCCAGGTGATTTGCTACTCTTCAGTTTATCAAATAGTTGTAATACATCTTCCCGGTGTATCGGTATTTCTTTCAATTCTTCCGCAGCATCACATTTAAATACCACTTCAGTCATGGGTAACATCCCTACATCTTCCTCAGTAAAGACCAAAGCAAAGAATTTATTCAGTTTCTCCCCTTGTCCCCTATTAGTGCCCCTTTTATCCCTCTGTCCAGCTGACTCACAGGTTTTTTGCTACGAATGTACTTGAAAGTCTTTACTAAGCGTTTTTGCTTCTAAAGCAAGCTTCTTCTCAAATTCTCTCTTTCCCTGCCTTATCAATGCCTTGCATCTAACATGCCAATGCTTGTGCTGTTTCCAGTTTTGTCATTTGGCTCTTTTTTCCATTTCCTGAAAGATGCTTTTTTGGCAACAGTCACTCTGACCTCACTTTTAAACCATGCTGGCAGTTTTTTGGACTTCCTTCCACTTTTCTTAAAACATGGCATACAGCTCGTCTGGACTTCCAAGATAGTATTTTTAAACACCCAAGCTTGATATAAGTCTTTAACCTTTGCAGCTGCTCCTTTAAGTTTTTTCTTAACAATTTTCCTCATTTTATCATAATCTCCCTTTCAAAAGTTAAGGTAGTACTGTGGATTTCTTTACCCTCCCTCCTCCATTAATTAAATGGAGTGGAGGAGTGGCCTAGTGGTTGGGGCAAGGTACTTCAGGCCAGAAGGTCAGGAGTTCAAATCCCACTAGAGGACAACAACCTTGGGCCAGAAGGACTGGGGTTTCTAGTCCCACAGGTACTCCTTGTGGTTTTGGGCAAGCCACTTAACCCTCCATAGCCCATGTTCCCTGTAAAATGGTTCTCCAAGTTACAATGCCCTGTTCAATGTAATTTCAGTTTGTTCAATGTAAACCACACTGATGCAGAATAGCACAGTATATAAGAGAATGTAAATAATAAATAAATCAAAAGCAATCATGCTATGATCACTATTGCCAAATGGCCCCAACACCCTTATCTCTTGCACCAGATCTGGTGTTCCACTACAGACTAGGTCCAAAATGGCTTCCCCTCTGGTCGATTCATGAACCAGCTGCTCCAAGAAGCAGTCATTTACTTCATCTAGAAACTTTTTTTTTTTTTAAATTAAAGTTTTAATCAGTTTAACACCAACTAAATATAAAGACAATCAGAAACAAAAGGAGAAGCATAACAATACTTATCCAAGAATACATCCATACAAGGTAACAAAGTCTGATGTAGCCCACATATCTGAGATTCAAACTGAGGCATTACAATAAGAGTACAAATAAGAAAATAAGGTACATAACCCACCTATCTGGAGGCTAAACAACAACTACACTCCCCCCTTACTTTCCCCTTACTGTCCTATCCGCTATAAATTTTTCCAAATGCGAAACGTCAGTGAAGATAAATGAATCACCCTCATAATTTATAACACATTTGCAAGGGAATCTGAGAAAGAAAGTAGCACCCAGCTGCAAGACCTGAGGCTTTAAGGTCAAAAAAAGCCTCCTCCGCAGCTGGGTGCTACATGCCACATCAGGAAAAATATTAATAGTATAGCCGCAAAACTTTATAGCTTTATATTTAAAGAAATTCTTAAGAATACATTGTTTTGCATCCAAAGTCTTGCATATCACAAGTAAAGTAGCCCGGGTACTTATTACATCTGTGGAATCCTCCAGAAAAGCTGTTAAATTTGATATAGACGGTTCAATAACATCTAAATCCCCATTGACTGAAGAAACTTTTTTCATTGCTGCGGAAATATAATACATTTGTGAGAATTCAAAAGACTCACTCAAATGCAAGACCTCTCTCAAATACTTATCCAGAAGAATTCTGGGAGATAAGAGAGAGGTATGAGGAAAATTTAATAAACGCAAATTGTGCATACGAAAAGAATTTTCCAAGGCCTCCACTTTACTATGCAGAATCAACGAATCCTTTATGCCAGCCACATTTGCAGAATGCAAAGGGCCAACCTGGGATTCAAGTCTATTACAGGTAGCATCAACAAAAGAAACCTTTTCATCTAGTTGCTTCAATGAAGCAACTGTCTCTGTAGAGAAAACACAGAGGGAATTCAGAGTGGAGGTTAACTTGCCATCAATTGATTGAAGGGCACTCCATAAATCCTTTAGAGTTACTTCAGAGTCAGAAGACGGGTTAGATAGCCCAAAGGAGTCACTAACCCCGATTAATTGAACCGGTCTAGGCAACTGAATTGTAGAAACACTGACACTCACCTTTTCTAGAGAGATTCCACAGAGACAAAAGAAATCCCGGGAGAAGACAGGGGAGGGGGAGGAGGAGACCTCCCTCCCGAACTGAGAGAGGCTCCATCGGGAGAGGACTGCGCTACCGGTAAAGGAACAAGATGCTTATCCATAGGACCAATAGATAATTTCCCTGTCGGGGCAGATACTACTTTGCCACCAGCCTTGGCCTTCCTCTTCCCCATACTAAACAATATACCCAACAGCACAGACCTAAAACAAATTACTAACACCGAATTGACGCCCCTTTGGACACGCCCCTTCGGAGCACGCCCCTTCGGAGCACGCTCCGCGGTCAAACAATAAGACTAGACTTATACCAAAAGAAAAAAAAAGGACCTCCCTGGAAAGGTTGTCCTGCCGCTGCCTGCCCGATGTTAAAGGGCACAGGAAGAGTTCCAACAGCCGGTAGAAAGTGCAGCAGTCTCCGGGGGATAAAGCAAACCCCCAATGCCTCCCACACAGCCTCAGCGAATCCACTGAAGGGGCTGTGGAGCACACACTTGTAGGGTCAGGGTCCTCCCTGGAAAGGTTGTCCCGCCGCTGCCTGCCCGATGTTAAAGGGCATAGGAAGAGTTCCAACAGCCGGTAGAAAGTGCAGCAGTCTCCGAGGGATAAAGCAAACCCCCAATGCCTCCCACATCTAGAAACTTTATCTCCTAGCATGTCCTGCCATGACACTGACCCAGTCAATACTGGGGTAATTGAAATCACCCATTACACAGATACACTAAAAAAAATTTTTTTTAAACTGCCTCTAATGTTTCGATTGATTTTTACGTTTTTTGGTGCGCTGAATCCAAATCTGGTAACCAATTTGCTCCATCACGTACAGTTTTTTTGCTACATTGGGTTAGCAGTTTGAGGTGAACGTTTCAGATTGAGTGCGATCGAGATAAAAGTTTCTTGGATGAATTCTTTATACTAATTGTTTAGTAGTTATTCAAATAAGAATAAAGAAAATTGTAACAAGGCAGCACATAAGAATAGAGTAATGTCAACAAAATACACTGATGGTAGCAAAATTGTCTGCACTTAAAACAGCCACATACATGTGCACAAACATTGAGCATATAAGAGCGAGGTTACACAAAGCAAAGCAAAGAAATGTGCAAAAAATGTTGTACAGGTATGTATGTAAGAATAGAAAATGCAAACCGCACCATTGCAATACATGAAGACAAACACCCGATGGTGTGAAAATAAAATTCTAATAAATGAGATCTGACACTGTGGTAATAACTAGCAAATTTTTATTTCAAAGTTTAGTAAAAACACGATATTTGTCAACACAGTTTAGATTTTAAAGTCATTCTTGGGTCAATCAATCTCCTGGTGGGCCCGTTTCTTCTTCCCCCGAATGCTTCTCTTGGTGCGCTGCTTGGCGTATTTTTCATCTGGGGTTTCCCGCAGCAGCAACCAGCAGAAATCAGCCATCATAGTGGTGTTCCATCTTCCTTGGTACCTTCTCTCTGCGTCCTTGATGTCCTGGTGAAACCTTTCACCTTGTTCTTCACTGTACGCCCCCACGTTTTCGGGAAAGTAGTTCACATGGGAGTGCAAGAAATGGACTTTCAGGCTCATGTTACAGCCTTGTTCTTTGAAGGCATTGAGCATCCTGGCAACAATATCCTTATAGTTCTCATCCCGCCTGTTCCCCAAGAATTTGAGAACATCCTTGAAGGAATCCCAGGCTTCTTTTTCCTTCTCAGACATCGTTTCAGCGAATGCTCCATCTGAAATGAGTTTCCTTATATCAGGGCCAACAAACATTCCTTCCTTTAGCTTTGCTTCAGAAAGTCGGGGGAACTTTGAGCAAAGGTACCGAAAGCACTCACCATCTTTTGGAAGGGACTTGATGAATTGCTTAATGAGACCCAACTTAATGTGGAGAGGTGGTAATAGAATTTTATCACGAGGTACCAAGCTCTCATGAAGAACATTTTTCTCACCGGGTCTCAAATACTCCCGAATTGGCCAGTCTTTTTTCCCCCAGTGTAGGTCGCGGGCCCGGCTATCCCACAAGCAAAGGAAGCAGGGATATTTAGTGAAACCGGATTGCTGCCCTAATAGCATGGATAGAATTTTAAAGTCTCCACAAATCATCCACTTATGCTCATCATAACGAATCTTCTGAAGAATCAGGGCCAAATTCTCGTATTTTTCTTGGAGAATAACAGAGTGAGCAATAGGAACTGAAGCGAATGTGTTGCCATTATGAAGAACACCTTTTATGCTGTCTTTTGACGAATCAATGAACAGCCGCCATTCAGCAGGATCATACTTGAGTTTAAACTTTTCCATCACTCCGTATATATCGTTGCAAAATACCAAATCTTCCTCTTTGCTGAAATACTTCAAAAATTGTGTCTCGCGGTTGCGGTACCAATAAAAAGTTGTTCCTGGTGACAATAGATTTTTCTGTTTAAGCCGAGAACCTAGCAGTTGGGCAGCATCTTTTGGGAGTCCTAAATCCTGGACTAAATCATTCAATTCAGCTTGAGAGAAAAGTTCAGGTTTCGGATCTGGTTCAGTTTCAAACTCGGAAGTACTGGACTCATCGGGAAAAGCCATCTGATGAGTCTCATCATGATCAGAACCGTCCACACAAATATGATCCAAAGATTTTGGTGGTTCAGGCACAGGTACTTCGTTGCTATGAGGCATAGGCCTAATTGCTGAGGGAAGGTTGGGGTAACTTATTACGTTCTTATTTTTTAAGTTGTATCCCTTCACAATGCAAGGGCAAAAATAGCAGTCACTGCTGTGGTCTCTTTGTTCACGCCACATCATAGGTATTCCGAAACGAAATGCTTGTTTTTTACCTTTCATCCATAAGCCTAGATCTTCCTCACATGTCTTGCACACTTTGTGAGGAGCCCACGGTTTGTCTTGATCGCCTAACTTCAAACCGAAATAGGCGAAATATACTTTTTTAATAAATGCAGAAATGTTCCTCTGCCGCTTTTTCACGGTATATTCCCCACAAATAAAACAAAAACTGTCCGGAGAGTTGACGCAACCTCTGGCTCTGTGAGCCATCACAAATACACAGCACTGCAAACTACAACTGTAGTGAACCATTTCGGAATAAAGCTGGATTACGACTGAGCAAACAAAAGGTAATAATGAACTTGCAAGAAACTGAAATTTGACAGGAACGTTCATGTCGCAACCACCGTGTTTGAGCGAGCGAACAAGGCGAGGCGAACAGGAAAGAACATGCGCCAGCGCGAGTACTGGATTTAGCCCCCCGCCTCCCAATTGTCCTGTTAATGTATAAAATGAATACAAAACACTCTAAAATATCATGAGGGAGTGTTTCTAGTTAGTTAACCATTATAACCTCTATTTTGGGCCAAGAAAATAAACTGCAGTCGGCTAAAAAGAAATTATGTGAACATTCCTTATATGGGTAAGAAATCTAATTTTGCAAGAAAACGTGACGTGATGGAACATTTTGGCTATTTTTCCTGGATTCAGTACCCCAAAATCTATAGGAATCAGTTGCAAAACTGGAGGCAGTTTTTTGGTAGTGTACCTGTGTTATTATTACTGTGCTGTAACATTTGTTAGCTTCCCTGCTTTCTTTGAGCATTTCATCATCCATTTGTCCATTCTGGCCAGGTGGTCGATAGTATACCCCCAATACCATTGTCTTCCCCTTTTTACATAGAATTTCAATCCATAGAGATTCTATAGTAAATTTTCTTTCCTGCAAAACTAATCCTTTGTGACTCAATACTTTCTTTAACAGAGTGCAACCCCTCCACCAATTTGATCAGCTCTATCATTACGATATAGTTTGTACTCACGTGTCACAGTATCCCACTGGTTGTCCTCCTTCCATCATGTCTGAGATACCCATCATATCTAACCTCTCATTTAGTGCTATATATTCTAACTCCCTCATCTTATTATTTAGACTTCTAGCATTTGCATACAAACATTTTAGAGATTATATTTTATTCATATTAGTCTGGCTATTGATAGGCAGGGGCAATTTGGAATCTTTAAGCTCTGTCTGCTCCATACTCAAGGGCATTTGGGCTACTTTTGTCTTTGTTGGAACCTCTGCTGATATGCCCTAACTTCATTCTTTTGATAGTATCCTTCAAGGATACATTGTTCTGAACCATGCACTCTTGGGTGACTGTCGGCTCTCCTCTATTATCTAGTTTAAAAGCTGCTCTCCTTTTTAAAGGAGAATGCCAGCAGCCTGGTTCCATCCCAGCTAAGAAGAAGCCCATCCCTTTGGAATAGCCCCTCCTTTCCCCAGAATTTTCCCCAGTTCCTAACAAATCCAAAACCCTCATCCTGTCATTGTCTCAAGCACGCATTGAGACTTCAGAGCTCTGCCTGCCTTTTGGGTCCTGTGCGTGGAACAGGAAGCATTTTGGAGAATGCTACCCTGGAAGTTCTGGATTTCAACTTCCTACCTAAAAGCCTAAATTTAGCCACCAGAACCTCCCTACCACATTTTCCTGTGTCATTGGTACCGACATGTACCAAGACAACAGACTCCTCCCCAGCACTATCTAAGACCTTGTCTAGGTGCTCAATGAGGTCCACTACCTTTGCATCAGGCAGGCATGTTACTAGGCGATCCTCACATCCACCAGCCACCCAGCTATCTACATGCCTAATGATTGAACCACCAACTATAATGGCTGCCCTAAACCTTCCCTCATGGGCACATGGCCCTGGAGAACCTTCCTCGGTGCAAGATGGTTTTAGAACACCTAGAGGACAGGTCCTAGCTACAGGATCACTTCCAGCCACACCAGGGTGATGCTCTGTCACGTGACCTCTCCTCCATGGCAGCAGGGATGCTGCCAGACTGGAGGTGGGACTTCAGTACTATATCCCTGTAGATCTCGTCTATGTACCTCTGGCTTCCTTATGTCCTCCACGTCTGTTACTCTAGTCTCCAGAGATCAGACTTGTTCCCTGAGAGCAAAAGCTCCTTGAACCTAGTGCACACGTAAGACCCCTCACCAACTTGGAGAAAATCATACATGTGACACTCAATGCAAAAGACTGGAAAACTCCCATCTTGTTGCTGGACTGCTTTCTGCATCTTAGCTTTAAGGTTGTGTTTAGGTATTTAAGTTCTTTACCTATTAAGGGTTGGTGGGGATACTTAAACTAATAAAACTACACCTAATATGTTTAATGTACTTTGTTCACCTGAAGCGTAATCTCAGGTCCTTAATGTATGCCTGAGGGGACACAGCTGCACCTGAGAGTGAATATGGCACCGCCTTTCCTTTGAGAGGTTTATGCACCTATAAAGCTGCAATTATTCCAGGGATAGGTGTGTGTTGGAATGGGGAGGGAGGGGGAGAAAGACTTATTAAAAGCTGGCTGCTACAAAGTACCTTGTTCTGTGCTTCTAAGGTAATCTGTGACCAATTTCCAGAGGGAGTCCCACAGCTCTTGCTTGGATAAAGGGAGTCTTGGGATCTAAATTTAACCAAAACGTTCCCTGCTGTGTTTTAAATTGAAACTGAAAGCTCTTTGCTGCTACTAGGCCCTGACTGCTTTAACAGATACACTGGGTTCACATATTAATCAGCTTTAATCCAAAGAATTATTTTCCCCCCAAGATTTAGAAAAATATTTACAATTGCAGGTTTCTCTCCAGAAGTATCAGGCCCCTTTTGTTGTCCTTCAATTCCCCCTGGCACATCTTCAGTCTTAAACAGTTGATTTTCTGGATACTAGACAGTCGCTCTAACCACTAGACTACACTTCCACTCAAGCAAAGAAGATGGCCACAGCATGATGGCTAAAATGTCAGTTCCACTAACTATGAAGCAACATGACCTGGAAAATTGTGAAGACCATGATACTAAATGCGGAAGTCTAAGAGACCACAAAGAGAAATTAGACTTACCTGCTAATTGTAGTTCCTTGAGGAACTCCAGTTCAATCCTTCACCACTGGGTAGTGCACTTCCTCCTGCAGCATGGAGACTGGGCATGGTCTCTCCCATCAGCCCCAGTGAACT
This sequence comes from Ichthyophis bannanicus, assembly GCA_033557465.1. Taxonomy (NCBI): domain Eukaryota; kingdom Metazoa; phylum Chordata; class Amphibia; order Gymnophiona; family Ichthyophiidae; genus Ichthyophis; species Ichthyophis bannanicus. The sequence continues at coordinate 1,648,416,894 of CM066032.1, forward strand.
ACTGACAAAGCAGACTCAAAGGAGCAACAAATAAGTTAAAATTAATGTTATAGCTACTTAAGAACTTAACTTCATCCCCGCTAAAATAAGGAGGACAACCTATCTTTGACTTCCTCTTCCCTCCAGGAATCACCTAAGATAACAAATCCAGAAAAAAAAACATTGCAATCCTGAAACTCTAAAAGGATTTTACAGACATCGACATGAACCTGCCCCCCAAACACTGCCTTCTCACCTACTCATCCTTGGGCATTTATCAGGACTCAACTGGAGTTCCTCAAGGAACTACAATTAGCAGGTAAGTCTAATTTCTCTTTCCTTATCGTTCCTCCATTTCAGTCCTTCACCACTGGGATGTAGCAGAGCAGTAATTACTGGGAGGGACCTGTCCACCCGGATCGCAAGACCGCCAAACTGAAACAGGCATCGTTCGCTGCCTGAATATCCAGGCGATGGTCTTCTCTCCATACCTTCAGTAAGCACTAAGTGGCCGCTCTGCAAATCTCTACTGGTGGAACCAAACTATGTTCCACCCAAGAAGTCACTTGCATTCTAGTAGAGTGAGCCCGTAGGCCCACGGGCACCTGACGCCCTTGTAAAAAATATGCTGATGCTATAGCTTCTCATACCCATCTAGCTATCGAGGCTTTGGCTGCTGCTTCCCCTTTACACGGGCCTCCAAAGAGAACAAATGATCCGACTTCCGGAAGGCTTCTGAAACTTAAGTATTGACGCAGCGTCCTTTTAATGTCCAACCGCCACAGACTACGGTCTGAGGCGTTCTCCTCTATATAGCCCAATACTGGCAACGAAACGGTTTGATTCATGTGAAAAAGAGAAACTATTTTGGGCAAAAAGGAAGGTACTGGCCGCAGCACCACCTCTTCTCTAGAAAGAGACAAGAACGGCTCTCGACAAGACAATGCCTGCAACTCCGAAATCCGGCGAGCTGAACAAATAGCCACCAAAAACACTGTCTTTACAGTTAAATCTTTGATGATGCCTGCTGCAAAGGCTCGAAAGGTTTCCTAGTCAACGCCCCAAGTACTAAGTTGAGATCCCACGAGGAAACCACTGTTCTTTGCGTAGGCTGTAACCGAGACACCGCCTTTAAAAACTGTTTCACGTTGATGTGAGTGCCCAAGGTCGACCCCTGGACCTTTCCTCGATAACATGAAAGGACCGACAGCTGGACCCTCAAGGAGTTGGCTGCCAGGCCTTTATCAAATCCGTCCTGCAAGAAACTTAAAATCATAGGAACGGAAACTGTGGAAGCATGGATCTGCTGCTGAGAGCACCAGTCCTCAAAGATACACCAAATTCGCACATACTCCAAGAGATGTGGATCTCTTCCTGGCTCAAAGTAAGGTCGCAATCACCACTCCAGAATAACCTTTCTTCCTTAACCTTGCCCTTTCAATGGCCAAGCCGTAAGTGAGAATCGATCCACCTGGGGCATGCGAAGGACCCCGAGTCAAAAGATTCATCATTGTGGGAAATTGCCAGGGCTCCCCGTCAAGGAGCCGAAACAGATTGGCATACCACGGACATCTCGGCCAATCTGGCGCCACTAACACTACTCTCCCCTGATGCGCCTCAATGTGCTGAATCACTCTCCCTATGAGTGCCCATGGGGAAACACAGAAGGCCGGCTGACAGCCATTGCATCAGGGCATCGATGCCCTCTGACATCCTTTCCCGTCTTCTGCTGTAAAAGCGATTTGCCTTGGCCGACCAAAATGTTGCCAAGAGATCCATAATCGGTGGACCCCACCTGATAACTATCTGCACAAACACTTCTGGATGAAGCTCCCATTCTCCGGCGTACACTCGGACTCTGCTGAGAAAATCTGCCACCACATTCTGTTCTTGCTATATATGCTACCGAGATTGCATGTACTCAGGGCTCCACCCAAGCAAACAGTCTCTGCTTCCTCCAGTCTCTGCCCCCTTGTCGATTGAGGTAAGCCACTGTCGCAGAATTGTTGGACAACTCGCACTGCTCAACCCTTCACTTCGGACTCTAATGCTTGAAGTGCAAGCGCTACTGCCCTTAGTTCCAGATGGTTGATCGACCACTGGTTCTCCTGCTTGTTCCAAGCTCCTTGCGTGAAGAGATCCCCGCAATGAGCTCCCCAACCTGCGAGACTTGCATTCGTCAACACTGGGAGCCACTGAGGCTGCTCCAGTGGCATGCCTGCCACTAGATTTCCTGGTGAGAGCCACCACAGAAGGGACTGCCTGACTCGCAAGGGGCAAGGAAGCCGCTTGTTTAGAGAATCGTTCTGTGGGACCAGCGTCGAAGTAACGACCTTTGCAAGGGACTCATGCGCTCTGGCCCATGGTACTACCTCCAGGGTTGCCGTCATTGTTCCTAGCACTTGAAGATAACTCCAAGCTGACAGAGCCGGAGTTGACACAAACTGGTGTACCAGCTGTCAAAGGATATGAGCTCGCCATTCCGGCAGAAACACTGCTCCCACTTGGGTGTCGAACCATACTCCCAAGTACTCTAGGACATGAGACTGAACTAACCAGCTTTTGGATGCTTTGACCACCCAGCCGAGCCCCTGAAGGAACTTTACTACTCTGCTGGTAATCTGAACACTCTTGGCCCTCGACTTTGCTCAAGTCAGCCAATTGTTGAGATAAGGATGAACTAAGATTCCTTCTTTCCGCAGAGCCGCTGCTACCACCCCCATAACCTTGGTGAAGGTACACGGAGCCGCTGCCCACCCGAAGGGCAATGCCTGAAACTGAAAATGCCCCCATGGGAGTGCAAACCTTAGGAACTTCTGATGATCTGATCGGGATGTGCAAGTACTCCTCGCTAAGATCGAGAGATGTCAAGAATTCCCCCTTCCGAACTGCCACTATTAACAATCGCAACATTTCCATCTGAAAGAGAGACATTTGCAGACTGCGATTTACTCCCTTGAGATCCAGAATAGGACGGAGGGACCCATCCTCCTTTGGTACTACAAACTAAATAGAGTAACGACTGACGCTGTACGATTCCTGGGGTACCGGTACAACTGCTCCTAACTGAAAGACTATCCAAAGTTTTCCAGATCACGGACGTTCTTTGCTGCCCTTTGCAAGGGGACAGAACAAACGAATCTACTACCAGACAAGCCAATTCCAGAGCATAACCCTCGCGTATCACCTCTAAGACCCATTGGTTGGACGTTATCTGGACCCAGGCAGGAAGAAACTCTCAAAGCTGCCCTCCAATCGGCTGAAGTCCTACCCGTGCCTGCCTTGCTTTATTGTGGTTTTTGGGCAGCCGAGGCGACAGCAGCTGCGAACCCCCTTCCCACTCCTCAAAAACTTCAAAACCCTTGCGCTCGTGAAGCAAACTTTCCTCGTGAGAAACCTCCCAGCCAAGAGGTACGAAATCTCTGAGTCTTGAAACTGACCTTGTGAAGCCAGCAGGGACCTCCCCTGCTTAGGCTTATCTTCTGGTAGCCTACCACCCTTGGACTCCCAAATTCTTAACCAATTTATCCAGATCTTCACCAAACAACAACTTCCCCTTAAAAGGAAGCTTACTAAGCCGCGACTTGGAAGAAATATCCGCTGCCCAATTTCTTAACCACAGGTACCGGCGCTGCTACCGAGGAAGTCATGCTATTCGCCAACGACCTAATCAAATCATAGTGAACATCTGCTAGATATACCACACCTGATTCAAGCTGCATCACGTCTATTAAATGCTCCTGTGCCTGCTAAGATGGTTGTTGTAATCTCTGCAACCACCAGAGGCAAGCTCTCGCCAGCCAAGCTCTGCAAATAGACGCCTGCAATGAGAGAACATTAACCTCAAAGGCTTGTCTCAAATCGTCCACCTTCCGGTCTTGTGCATCTTTCAAAGCCGCACTGCCTTCCACTGGAATAGTCATCTTTTTCGTGACCGCTGCATCTATACATAGAGAACAGAACCTTTCCTTCTCCTTGTCAGCTAAGGGATAGAGTCTGTTCATAGCTCTTATGCCTCGTAACCCCTCTTCCAGCACATCCCATTCATCTTGAATCATCCGGTCAACCACCTGGTGAACTGGAAACACTGCCTGAGTTTGCCGCACTGCTTGAATGAGAGGGTCTTCTAAACCCTCCTCGTCCGCTGGCTGTACTGACGTGAGTGATGTCCTGGAGGGACTCTATAATGAGCACAGTAAGCTCTTTCTTGTGAAATCTTATGATCCTCGCTTGATCCTCCGGTTCCTGTATCTCTCCTTCCTCAAGTTCTTCCATTCCTGATTTGAGTTCTACATCTACGTTTTCCGTATACTGCCAATCCAACACCAAGGACTGACCATCGAGAGATCGAGCCCTCTTAAGGGACCTCACCAGGTTGCGTCCAACTACTTCTGCAGCTAGACTTCAGTCCCTGAGCTCCCAGCATCCAAGGCTCTGGGACCATCCCATGCTGTCTCAAACAATACGCTTGATGTATTGAGCACAAAATCTGGAGAAAAACTCCCAAGGGCTGCCCCGGGTCCTAAAGGTGCTCCAGCACTAGCTGGTCCTGCTTGGCCTTCTAGAAGGGGCACGGCCAGCCCTTCCAACAGACTCACCATCTTCTCTTGCTGATGGACACTGAGTCTCTTCACCAACTATCTTGGATCTCTTGCTCCATGGTAGTGGAAGCGAGTGCGCAGCACCTGCAAACCCCGTCATCCGAGACTGCGCCCCTGCGGGTGCCACAGAATGCAGCCGAGATGGTATTAGCTATAAAATAACCAAATTCAATATTCCTCAGAAATGAAGGATGCCCCTCCAAAATGAAAATTAAACCTTCCCCCCCCCCCAATGTGGTACCATTAAGGCCCCAGAATTAAGCACCAACAAATTGTCTCAAAATAAAACAAACTCAACTTAAATTAAATCAAAACAACTTCACTGGCATTAATTTCCTCTGCAACCACTATCTCTCAGCGTTACGAAGGCTAGTGAGAAATCGCCGTTTCTCTGCGGCCTGAAAAGCATGGGAAACAGAGCCTGCAAAAACCGTCTGGGCCTGCCTCCCTTCGCCGCACTCCGCATCAGGCCCCGAAGCCTCCTGGCATGACTGCGCTCCGACGAATGACTGCTCCCCACTACCAGGATAATTTACCTGCTCTGCCGCCTCTGATCGCCCACCCTGCAATCCACGCCACTGCACACAGCAATGTGTGATCATCAGGCGTGGAGAGGGCTTTCCGGCAGTCGGATGACTGCCATGAGGCTCCCAAACATCGGGGCACTCAGACCGGTCTTTGCTGCTGCTGCACAACTCCCCTCTGTTCCAACTAGGAGGGGAGAGCAGCTCAATACCCAGGCCGATACTGAGGGGAGAAGAAGCACCAGAGGTTCGATTCCTCCCAATTCCACTTTTTTAAAGTATTACCTAAAAGAAATACAATGAAGGGCAAGGAAATTAAATTAAAGAGCTAATCAAAGGGAAACCCCTAAAAAGACTAACTACACTAAGGAATGCCCTTATCTGTTCCTCTAGTGAACCCAGCACCTAGGCTCACTATGTCCTCCTGCTGCATGGAGACTGGACACACTGGGGCTGATGGGAGAGACAAGCAGAGTACATCCAGTGATGTCACGATTTTGACATGCCCAGTCTCCATGCTGCAGGAGCAGGTGCACTACCCAGTGATGAAGGACTGAACTGGAGGAACGATAAGGAAGTGAGTTTTTTTGTTAAATCCAAAGAATTTGGATGGATAATTTTGGACATATAAATCATACATCCAAAATTATGAATTCAAAAAAAGAGCAGGAGCAGGAGTGTTCCAGGGTCAGTGTTATGAAAGACCCTTGTACTAAAGTACAGTAAAGTTTAGCACTTATGGCTTGAAGATAGAAAAAAAAAATGATGAGGTAAGCGCAAAGTTTGTGTGATAACTGTTGGGGGCATTCCCAGCATGGTTCCTTACAATTACTGCACAACAAAGTTCTTTATCATGTGGTAAATGTATTGACTAGGACAAGGCCATAGTGGAGAGACTGAATGAATTCTTTGCTTTGGTCTTAACTGAAGATGTAGGGAAGTTACTCATGCCTGAAATGGTATCTGAAGTTGATATATTCGAAGAATTGTAAGAAATATTGATAAACTGAAGATGTATTGCAAGTATTTTTCATAAACTGAAGAGTAGTAAATCACCTGGATCAGATTGTATAAATCCAAAGGTATTGAAAGAACTGAAGAATGAGACTGCAGACCTACTATTAGTAATCTGTGAACTATCATTAAAATCATCTAATACCCGAGGAATGGAGAGTGGCTAATGTAACTCCAATTTTTAAAAAGCATTCTAGGGATGATCTGGGAAACTACAGACCGGTGAGCCTGACGTCAGTACCGGGCAAAATGGTAGAAACCATTATAAATAATAAAATTACTGAACATATTTATTTACATTCTCTTATATACCGCACTATTCTGCATCAGTGCGGTTTACATTGAACAAACTGAAATTACATTGAACAGGGCATTATAACTTGGAGATAGCACAGTTACTTACCTGTAACAGGTGATCTCTGGGAACAGCAGGAATAAGTCTTCCCTCAGCGCCTGCGTGCTGCCTTCCCGCCTTTCCAACTGTCTCTCCTCAGTTGAGTTTCATAGCTGAGACAAAGAGAGAGAGAAAGAGGAAAGGAAAGATAGAGAAATACAACTCCTAGGGGAGGTGGGTGGGTTGTGAAGACTTATTCCTGCTGTTCCCAGAGATCACCTGTTACAGGTAAGTAACTGTGCTATCTCCAGGAACAAGCAGGAATGAGTCTTCACATATGGGGACTCCAAAGCTAAGATGCCTGGAGCCCTGACATGTTGAAGATTGAAAACATGCTACACCTCATATGGCCAGGCATCCTGAGGATGGAGGGCAGGAGTTGAAAAGAGAGGAGCTGCTGAAAAAACAGCTAACCTAAGAAAGGACTATCCGGAAGGAGTCCATGTATGTATGATCATTATCAAAAGATATATTGAAATGAACAATCACCATATGATGCTCACCTACTGGATTGCAGGAAGTAGAGAGGCTGATGGAGTCTACTGGGGATCCAGTAGAATAATGTTCAAGGTGACCTCACTGGAGTGAAGGTGGAGGTAAACATCTGGAAGTGAGGTGACCCCAGGATTTAATTGGGGTAACACAAACACGGCAGGTCTTCAGTGGGAAGCTTCATGGAAAGCTGAAAACTCTTTTGGCTACAGAAGTATTCAGAGGTAGAAGCAAAAGAGGAAGACTGACCGATCTGGACAAACAGACCTAGTCCTTGAGGGAGGAAGGGTATGAGAAGAACCCCATACTCCCAAGAAAGGACAGATGTTTGAGGAATTGAATCTGAAATCCACTGAAGATCCACCATGTCTTTCCTAACTGGTGAGAGGTAGGAAGACATTGGGGCATGGAGCTTCAGGGATACGTAAACCTAGGATACGGTAGGGCTGTCAGTTCCATAGCAGTGGTTGTGTGCAAAATATCCGAAACATACTGTGGAACAGTATGAAGCTGTGCAAGCCCACTGTCAAAAACATACAGGAAGGTAAACACCTTTATGAGCATAGACAGTCAGGAGATAAGTATGGAAATACCTATCTACCTATAATAAGTATCTGGACATATACACACATAGATATATAGATAGATATAGATAGATATATATAGATAGATATATAGATAGCTATATATATAGATCTATAATAAAATCTAAAGGGCATAGCATATGCACACTTAGCTGACAGACAGATACATCTACAGAGATGTATATAGGTATATATATATATATATATATAGATATAGATATATATACCTGAATATATAGGTCTAAAGATAGATGCCTGCAATAAGCAGACAGAGTTATGCATATCAGGACATTCACATGGAGATGTGAAGGGAAAAGATTCATCTAAGAACGAGGTGAAACCTACTTGAGAAGATATATAGAGAATCTATTCCCCCAGGAATGATGGTAAAGGAATGCTATCCAGTGAATTACCAGGATGGTTATGTGAAAAAACAGAGGATAATATTAGTCTGTAAACAGCAAGTCCGGAGTCCTGTGGAACTCCAGCATGGTAAAAGGACAGAAACGCATAGAATGAGATACCAGGTTGACCTACGTGAGGGACAAAGGAGGTATCAGGTGTTTTTCAGAGTAATATGTGCTGTCCTTGAGTATTAGGATGCCATGAGGACAAGCTGCAAGAAAAAAAAAAAAAAAAAAAAAAAAAAAAGAGTATATTCCCTAAGGAATGGAATAACTCTCAGACTTTCATGTGGAGAAGGCTTATGTTCTTCTCCCTCTTTTTTTTTTTTTAAAGAAGATAGCAGGGTATGAAGAACCCTCACAGTCATAGGGGATGACTGAGGAAGCATTTTTCAACCATGATGGATAGTCATTTGAGAAACTCTATGCTCTCTAGCAAGGGCCCATAGTGGAAAGCTTCTCAGTAGGATTGCAGAGAGCATTATGCAGGAGAACTGGGATATAGAACTGGCTGATGGAGAAAACTGACAGCCATGTCCATTATGCGCCAAACCCAGAGATTGGAGATGGCAAGGGTAAAAGATAGTGTAAGAAGCCTGTAGTGAAAAAGATTATCCAAGAAAGATGTAGAAAAACTGTCTTGGAATCACTACTAAGACCAGACAGGAGTGGTGGAAGACAAGACTGGGACTTGTGGAAAAGTACCAGTAGTCAAGCACTGGAACTCCTGCATGGGCAGCTACTGAATAGGAGAACAGAGAGAGTCGGTCTGTGTCAAACAGAGAACAGACTGAACAAAGAGAGCAAGCTGTCTGTCTGTAGAGCTGCCCAGATAAAGAAAGGAGTTTATTCAGGAGAAGAAACTCTATAGTGAAAAGAAAGACAAGGAAATCTTTCAATGGTAAGGTACCCGTCTTACAGGGGAAACCCTGGCGAAGAGGGTAGAGATAGAAGCTGAAGAAGGACTTACCATATGGTAAGTCCATGGAAGGAAAAAATTCATGCTGGTACAGAGAAACTCTCATGTGATAGTTGCTAAACCTCTCTCCTAGTCAGGAAGAGGTGAAAAACTCTAACTTATAGACATGAATAACCTGACAGTTCAGCATAGTGAAGAGTAAATGGATTTCCTGAGAATAGGAATCCATGAGCAGAGTTTTGAATGGAAAAATAGTGAAAAACTTCTGCTGAAAAGAAATTAATCAGAAACCTATGGTTACTGTGTTTATTCAGCCTGGCTAGAGTTTGGATTCTTTAGACCAGGGCGAGACTTCCCCTGCTTAGGAACATCCGAATGATGGGCAGGTGAAGAGGAAAACCTCTTTCTTTTAGGGAAAGAAGGTTTGGTAGGACATTTCCTACCTGCTGAGGAAGGAGAGGGCTTAGGATGGCCCTCAGAAACAGGAAAGTCAGTGGAGCAATGAGCAACCTGACGTAAGGACTCCTTATTGAAGAGATTTTCTCCAGTACAAGGAGTATTACTCAGTCTTTGTTGTGCCCATCTACTCAAGTCTGATGCTTGGAGCCAGGCTTTACGACGTGCTCCTATGGCTATAGCAGAAGTGCTGCTAACAGACTCAAAAGAGTCTAGGGAAGCTCGAGAAAGAAACCAAGAGATATTTTGGCTATGACTAAGGAGTAAGGAATAGTCTGCAGCCTTGGGCTCTGATAGAAAAGGAGTCAAAAGAGATAATTTCTTTGTGATCTCCTGAAGGGAGAGACTCATATAGAAAATATATGAGAGAATCCTTGTTGCCAGCATAGATGTTTGGAAGGATTGACGTCCAAAAGGCATCTAGTGTTCTAGATGCACGCCCTGGCGGGAAAGAAGAATGTTTTTTCTTGCTTTTTACCTTCCTCATTGCTGATTCCACTACAATGGAATGATGGGGAAGTTGAGGCTTTTGAAATCCTGGAGAGGGGGGCACCTGATACAGAAGATTAGTTGCTGTAGGAGGTGAAGAAACCCTTAAAGGTTTTTCCCATACTCTCAGAAGAAGATTCTGCAAAGAGTGATGTAAAGGAAGCATTATATTTTCCTTTTCTGCAGAAAAATCCTGAGAAGACTCATAGCCAGGGATAGGAATATTAAGGAAGGTTGCCATGTCAAGGAGAAATTTCTGAAAAGAAGGATCTCCAATGGGCACCATCCCTGGACAGGTTAAACCTGAAAAGGAAGCCTGGGCACCGGATGTACTTGTCCGGTGCAGAACAGGATTTGTAATGGATGAATACTGTAACTGGCAATTATGAGTTGAGACAGTCAGTAGTACATCATCCATGCCAGGTATCGGCTCCAAAGTAGGTATAGAAAGGAGCAATCCAGGTGAAAAAAAGCATGGAAGGAGCTGGTTCCGATGATACTGCAGGTACCGGCATCGGTACCGATACCGGTAGTTGTGCCGGAATCGAAGGGAAAACCGACACCGAAGCAGTCATCGGAGGCTGCTCAAGTGGTACCGAGGTAACTAAAAACCTTTGGTGATTATCCTCGGTACCGTGCATGCGGAATCGGTAAACATCGGTTCCGAGACGCGTCGGTACCCAGTCCTCTAGACTAGAAATCGATTCTAGACTCGGCATCGAAGGAAGCGAGTCTATCGATGCATGTCTAGAGGGTACCGACGTCGGTGGTGGTATCGGCGGTACTGCCGATACTGGAAAGTCAATCTGGGACATATCGGTCGGTCCCGAAGGTACCGAGAATGCCAGATGACGATCCCTGGTGAAGAGCGGATCACTCAACACCGGTACCGGCGTCAGGGGTCGTATCGACGGTGCCGATACTGGAAAGTCCATCTGGGTATCGATCGGTCCCGAAGGCACTGAGTACACCAGATGACGATCCCTGGTGAGGAGTGAATCGCTCAACACCAGTGCTGATGCCGGGTTATCGGTACCGCTCGAAGCGGATGCCACCCCCGTGCATGGCTCAGGTATGTTCTGTGAGGGGTGAGCCCCAGGAACAACCTGAAACCCCTGAGATGCTTTGGAGCCCGCAGACTCCCGCCGGGGTTTTAATGCCAATGGGTTCTTGAGGGCAAGGCCGGGGCCGTCAGCATGCTTAGCATGAGACATACCACTCAAGGATTGGCTAGTCTTAAGACTGTTTGTGGGTTACCTGATCCTGTAGAGAAGAAATGGCCGGTGCCCTGACACCGGGAGGGAAAACGGTATAGAGGGTAACCCGAAATAGAGAATCTCTTCTCACAGCATTGTAGCCTGACGGTTCAGCGGAAAAGGGGTCAGGGCCCAAACAGGTTAGATACCAGTTATTGGAGTCTAAAAAGAAAACTGTATTTCCACAGTGAAGGCACTCCTTAGGAGAAGGCTCCATGATGGAGAGGCCTTATAGGCCTAAAAAATTTTAAGACAAAAACTGAGGGAGCTGTCCCTCAGTTTGAGAAAAAGAAAAGAAAAAACCCCACCGGCGGTACCGGTGGCGGCGGGAAAACAGCCGCGACCACAAGAAAACAAGAATTAAAATAAAGAAAAAAGTTTCTGCGGTGACAGGAGGACGTCCTACCGGCTCCGCGGAAAAACGAAAACTGAGGAGAGACAGTTGGAAAGGCGGGAAGGCAGCACGCAGGCGCTGAGGGATGCTCCCAAAAGCTTTCTGATTGGACGCTGGGGAGCATTCCCGTGCAGGCTCCGTCGGTACCGACGTACCCATATGTGAAGACTCATTCCTGCTTGTTCCTGGAGATAACTATTTTACAGGGAACATGGGCTATGGAGGGTTAAGTGGCTTGCCCAAGACCACAAGGAGCACCTGTGGGACTAGAAACCCCAGTCCTTCCGGCCCAAGATTGCTGTCCTCTAGTGGGATTTGAACCCCCGATCTTCCGGCCTGAAATGGGAGAAATGGGAAGAAATGGGAGAAATGGGAGAAAACCAACATGGATTTAGCCAAGGAAAGTCTTGACTTATGTTATATCCCTGAGGTACACCACTATTCACTTTTCTCCTCTTAGAAAATTTGTCATTTAACCCTACTCTCTGCTTTCTATCTTTTAACCAGTTCCTGATCCACAATAGTAGACTACCTCCAATCCCATGACTTTTTAATTTCGCCAAGAATCTCTCATGAGGGACCTTGTCAAAGACTTTCTGAAAATCCAGATATTCTATAATTAACCAGCTCACCTTTGTCTACCCGTTTATTCACACCTTCAAAAATATATAGCATGTCTAAATCCATGCTGGCTCTCTCTCATTAAACCATGATTATCTACATATTCAGTAACTATTCTTTAATAAAAACATTATAATTTGCATTTATAAAGATTACAGTTCAAAACAAGGCATAATAAATGTCTTCCAAAACAAAAGGAAAATAAAACAGAATTCCTTTAAACGAAGGATACAAAGAAGAAAACATCACTAGCCCACATCATAGGGAGCATTAATAACACTAAAGAAAAAATTAAAGGAAAAACTAAGGTGTACAAGGCCTCACACTAAGCTGCCACAAATTAATACAATCCAAGATATCACCATAAAAATATATGGCATTATCAACCCTCCTAAACCACCCCAACTGAAGGCGTGACTGCCTTCCTATCCAATAATTTCTCCACGTGAGAAGGATCCTGAAAAACATTTCACTCCATTCAATGTAACTAAACATTTCCAAGGAAACCTAAGGTAGAAGTTGCTGGATAAGCTCAGCACATGAGATTTAAGGGAGAGAAAGGCCTTTCTTCTTACTTGAGTCACCTTAGATACATCTGGGAACAATTTTTTCACCACAAAAAAGAACTTCCTTATGCCTAAAATAATTCTTCAAAATCAATATTTTATCAAGCTCATTGAAAAAGGAAACCAGAGTGTCTCTAGTATTGAAAGCATCCTGAGAATCTTCGAGAAAAGCGAAGAGACATGAATCTGGCTTGGGCACCAGAATACCCTCCCCCTCCTGTCTAGAGGAAGTCCTCACAAGCTTCATACCTGAGCTGAGATTCAACATGGCACTCACAGGCTTTCACATAGCAGCATTATATCTCCTAACAGCTTGGCTAGGCAATGCTACTGCATTTGCCCCTCAAAATAGTCAAATACCCATCCTTCAAAGCCACAGGAGGAGGTGGACAAGCACTCCCCATCACCCATTTGGTGGTGATGCAAACCCTCACCAACCCCGCTTATTACATATAGCAATACAACATAATTTGCGAGTTCATAAAGAAATATCTTCCTACCAGCAGAACATTAAGTGTGCCCTCATAAACGCAAGGTCAATACGTAAGAAATGGCCAGTCATTGCAGACAATTTCTCTCCAATGCCTAGACATTCTCTTCATAACTGAGACATGGCTATCAAATGATGATAACGTACTCAACCAGCTCCTACCTTACCGCTTCTCAGTACACACATGTCACAGAAGCGGTAAACGAGGAGGTGGTGTTCTCACTATCACCAAAACTGATCTCCACTTCCACCTGAGCAATACAACCAATGCAATACACAGACACAATCACCATTACCAATAAACATTGCTCCTTCAACCTGATATACAGGGCCCCATCCACAGACTCTGATTCCCTCGCAACATTAATTGAGCTTGCCAATCGCCAAGCACACCAAGCTGGGTTGTAGGTGATTTCAATTTACCATCCTTGCACGACGCACAGGCCTCATCTTTCCTGGATGCCTTCGAAGAACTAGGATACACACAACTCGTTGATGAGCCCACCCATGCTAAAGGTAGGACACTGGACCTTGTTTTTGCCCTCCAACTGCCTTTAAAACAAACACCACCATACTGTCCACTACTGCAGTCCCCTGGTCAGACCACGTGTTAATCATGTTCCAAATATCTCTACCCAACAAACTCCAAAAGAGTGTTGATAAGGCCAGCAACCTCAAAACAGCTCCACGCAGGTTCATAGCCTTTGACAAAGACCAAATCTTAAACCATACCCGTACACTCTGACCTTACATCCCACGAACCTGAAGTGTTAGTTTCCACTTGGAATGAAAACTTCAGTTCCATTGAATTACGACCACCATCAAACAAGCCTACCAAGAAGAGAAGAACAGCACCTTGGTACTCCACAGAGCTTAGAACGTCACTCTCCTGCTTGAGAAAACTAGAAAGACGCTGGCGCCGTACTCACCCCAGAGGACCTAAGGACATACAACACTCAACTAGAAAAACACCGCCAAGCAATATCTGAAAGCATGAGGAGATTCCACACTGACACTCTAAAACGGTCCCTAAACAAGCCACACGACCTCTTCACCATGGTAAAGAACCTAGCAAAAGAGCCAGTACCAGAGCAACCTAGTCAAATCCACCCTCAAGCCTTCGCCGACTACTTAAAAGCAAAACTGTGCCAAACTAATAAATCCCCCACACATACCATGGCACTCGAGCCAAGATACTCAGCCTGACTGTCTGCCTTCTCTAAGCCATCTGCCAAACACAGTGAGGACATAATTGCTGGAATGAACACAACAACCGCACAAACTGACCCTTGCCCGGTGTCCTGGATAAAAGAGTTACAACCGACAGTCAGCCCTTTTATAGCAAAGCTAATGGATTGCTCATACACGACAGGCACCTTTCCCCAATCCCTCAAATGTACCTCAATCAGGGCACTCCTCAAAAACAACAAACTGGACCCTAAGAAGCCCGACTCGTATAGATCGATATCCAGCATACCACTGTTGGTGAAAATTGGCGAGAAAGACGTCCAAAGACAAATTCAAGATCATACTGACGCCTCCGCACCACTTGATCCGTGTCAGCACGGCTTCAGAGCCGCACATGGGGTCGAAACTCTCCTCACCCTCCTCTTCAGTACCATAATTGCAGGAATTGACAGCATACGCCGAGGGTACGTACTCATATTCTTGGATATAGCGGCGGCCTTTGATTCTGTTTCCCATGACATCCTCAGAGAGAAGGGGATTTGTGACTTAGCACTCGAATGGTGCAAGTCATATCTCTCGGATAGATGGCAACATGTAAGATCAGATGAAGCATCAGAACCTTTCCACCAGAGCCAAGGAGTCCCACAAGAATCCTCTCTGCCTTGTTGTTTAATATTTATATGCAACCGATCTGCGAGATCGTCCAGTCCTTCAAGGTGGAATGCCTGTTATATGCAGATGACGTGCTCCTATATATGCCTTTTGCAACGGAGAACACCGAACTCTCACCGCTCACGGACTGTTTCAACGCAGTATCCAGATGGCTCCAATCACAAAACCTACGAATCCAACATAAGAAAACCAAAGTCCTTTTCGTCACCAGAGATCCGAAATTCATCACACCACCGTGCTTAAAGGTCTTAGATGCAGATCTACTTACCAAACCCTCTATTAGATATCTAGGAGTCACACTTGACCAGCGACTCGACATGAAGACCCATATAGGCAATGTAGCAAGAGCTATATACCATAAAATCCGATCACTTAGACACATACGCGCCTTACTGGAACCTGGCGACTTCCGCACAGTATACCAAGCCTTGATCATACCGCATCTTGACTATGCAAACGCCATACTCCACGGTCTCCCGCAATCCACGATACACCCTTTACAGCTTGCAATAAACTCTGCTGCAAGAGTGCTCCAGGGCGCTTCCAAGTGGGAACACATTACACCCATCCTTAACAACTCCACTGGCTCCCCATAAAAGGCAGAATTACGTTCGAAACCATAATTCTGACCTTCAAGATCATAAATAAGCTCGCCCCACCAGCCCTAGCAGACCTCATTCAAATAACCCCCCTGAACAGACCTAGACGATCCCCTGAGGATAATAAACTAATAGTCAAGAGAAACAACCAAGTGCTGCCAGACAACAGTGAACAGGGCTTTCAAATTCTCGGCACCAAAATGCTGGAACAGTCTCCCTCCTAATATATGGGCAATCACTAATTTAACGCAGTTTAGGAAAGCTCTGAAATATCACTTTTTCCTCGAGCATTACCCGGAAGATAGCACCTCAAATGCCTCATCAGTAAACTAGCCACGTCAAACTGACATTCAGCCTGCTCTTTCTGTACAGTTGTAAATAGTTACCCCCTTGTTGTCTATCCAAGTTCTGTTGCCTGTTAATTGTAAACACAAATCAAATGTTTTGAGATGTGTATTTAACTGGTTCTATGTAAACCGCACTTATGGAATATAGCACGGTATATAAGTGCATGTAATAAATAAATAAAAAATTATCAGGAACATAGTACAACTTAGATACCATAACATCAGCATTAGATAG
The DNA here is from genome assembly GCA_033557465.1 of Ichthyophis bannanicus. Taxonomy (NCBI): domain Eukaryota; kingdom Metazoa; phylum Chordata; class Amphibia; order Gymnophiona; family Ichthyophiidae; genus Ichthyophis; species Ichthyophis bannanicus. The sequence goes on from CM066032.1 coordinate 1,648,433,118, forward strand.
TAACAATATTTAAGATATTTCATCAAAAGAATATCAGGTGAAAGCAAATGTGTAATTGGAAAGTTAACAAATCTCAAATTCTTAACGCGAAACATGTTTTCTAAGGATTCTAGTTTGCGATGAACTAGTAGGCTATCCATAATAGAGATATACCCACCGAATTCAAGGAGGCAACCTGCACATCCAAACTGGAGACTTTCTACCCAATAGTCTCCAATAAGGTGTCCTCCTGCTTAAACTTTATAGCGGTCTCCTGCGAAAATGCAGAGCTGAGGAACTGCGATTGTAAGAAATCATTCAGTATGACACTACTTGCCGGATATCCTGCAGTGAAACTGGAGTGTTCAACAATGGTATCGGGATCCTATGCATAGTGTATTCAACTGCTTTAGGACAAGGTAACATGATAACAGTTCCAGAATCATCAGGAAAATGCTCTGCAACATCAACTTGAGAACCACCCTAAGAAGATAGGTGGGGAGGGGGGTGGAGGTGGAGTCCAGGGAACTCAAGGATGCACCCTCACCCAGAGACACAGACTAACACAACTTGCCCTGATACACTGACCTTTGGTGTAAGATGTTTCTCCATAGACCCCAGTCCTGTCACAGGCTTACCACCTTTCGCTTTCCTTTTAACCGGCATCCCAATCACGGAGTTACACTACCTCTGCAAAATCTTACCACACTTCTTCCGAGGTCTCCCAAGGGGCCTAAAATGCCCCTTGTTGCTCGCCCCTTAATACATGCCCCAGCCGCATGCCTAGAGGTGGACCAGTTCTTATAGGGCCCCGGGGAGAATGGAGGTGTCCACGGCGATGCTGGGGCTGCAGACAGGCACACTGGTATTCCCTCCTAAGCGGCCAGCAGCAGAAAAACGACTGACTAATCAGCTCACATGCCCGGCTCTTAGAGGGCTCCTGGAGAGAGTGAAGGTGTCCATGGTGATGCCGGGGCTGCAGAAAGGCACACTGGTGTTCCCTTCTAAGCAGCCAGCAGCAAGTAAACGGCTCCCTTTTAAATGGTTTTACCATTTTGTCCAGTACTGACATCATGCTCACTGGTCTATAGTTTCCTGGATCTCCCCTGGAATCCTTTTTAAAAATTGGTGTTACATGGAACATTCTCCAATCATCCGGTACTACAGATGATTTCAATGATAGTTCATAAATTACTAATAGGAGGTCTGCAATCTCATATTTCAGTTCTTTCAACACCTTTGGATTTATACAATCTGATCCAGGTGATTTACTACTTTTCAATTTATCAAATACTTGTAATACATCTTCCTGGTTTATCAATATTTTTTTCAATTCTTCTGATACATCACCTTTAAATACCATTTCAGGCATGGATAACTTCCCTGCATCTTCTTCAGTAAAGACTAAAGCAATTAATTCATTCTGTGTCTCCGCTATGGCTTTGTCCTCCCTTAGTGCCCCTTTTATCCTCCGTCATTCACTGGTTCCACTGACTCTCATAGGTCTTTTGCTACAAATCTACCAGAGCCAGGCCTAAGTGAAAAGGTGCCAGAAACTGCCTTGCCAGGAGCCCCCACTATGTTCCTTCTGTAGGCCCATACCCAATAAGGAAGAGAAAACCACACTGATTGGCCTAAAGGTTTGCAAAACATGTGTTTAATCCGAGCCCCTAGGACCACGAGAATCAAATGGGCTAATAACCTGTGCATACTGTACAACAGTTCACCCAGGGTCAGAGGCAAAGCCGCATGGCATCGCTCCCTTAGGCCATTTCAAAGGATCAGCCATCCATGAAATTCCTCTGTGCCTGAAGCTGCTCCTCAACCAGCATCCGCTGGAAAGGCTGACACATGGGGTACTGGAAGGCTACATTTTCACACTAAGATATTCTGTGTGGAAGGGCCGAATTATCACTTCACTTGGTCTCGGAGTTCCAACACATAATATGAAGTCCAGTAGCATGTGGCCTAACAAAGCTTATAATATGCACTGCAACTAGGGCAATCAGATGTTCCTCTGCGCAACTGCACAGCTGTACAGCTGCAAGAATTGCTCTGGACCCATGAGTCCTGCTTCTGTAAAAGGCAAGTGCAACCATCAGGTCCATGTTTGAGAACACTCAGCCAACTGTTTCCCTTAAAGGAGGTGCAAGCTGCCCCAGGGTCAATGTGACTGCTGTGACCTCCACGCGTAAGATCCCTCCTTTGTCTTATTAAGGAAACGTCCTTTGGCTAAATGGACCAGGTCTCACATCTCTAACCCTTCTGGCTGGAAGCCAGGCTGACAAGCCTCTTCTCAGGCTTTTCCACAACCTACTGGTCAGGAGGTGGAACTGCATTCGCTGCTTCACCTGCTCCTTGATCTCCTGGCAAAAAGTGAGAGCCTGGCCGAATGATAGAACACTAGAGATCAGACTAGGCTGTGGATCTTAGCCAAGAGTGTGCACCCTAATGCAAGAATCTGGTTGCAAATCAAGGCTACATGCCCAAGGACCAGAGAAAAAAAATCTCACCCCTTAAGCTGACTGAGGACTAGATGCTTTGAATCGACAGCATCTTGAACAAATCTTCTGCTAACAATTAACTCCACCCAGGAGAGTAGTAACCAATTCCCTGGACCTTACCTCCTGGAAGATAATCAGGCTGATCTTTAGATAGTTGTCTCTCAACTCCAGACTTTCCAGCCAGAGCTCTGCAGACTTGCATCATTTGTGCCCCTTTGCCAAAGACACTAAACCAGGCCAGCTCAACTCCCAGGAACAAGCAACCATGTCCCCTGCCTGCAAAAAAGCACTGGTATCATCACTATTACCTTGAGAAAGTTACAGGGAGCCACAAAGTGAGAAATACCCTGGTGAGATCTAGGAGGTGGGAGCACCCCCTACTGAATGAATGCAACAGACCCAAAAGTCATACAAAAAATGAGACATGGAGTCTGAAAACAACCAGATCTAGGATCATAACATGCTAGAAGGAACCTCCCTACTAGAATTTGCATGTATCTAGGATTTGTTCCTGGCCCTACTGCAGAGGGGACAGGAGAAACAACTTGTTACTGCCAGAGGCAGTAAACACCCACAGCAGTACCCCAACAGAGAAAAGAACCTTAAGGAACCTCTTCTGACCCTGACCCTTCTAAGCCTGTCCTCCCAGATTAGCTATGGCCAAGCTTCTTCTCCCAGGGAGAAGGCAATCTTAGGTAGAGTGTTTCACCACAGACCATAGCCATCCTCAGAAGCACACCAGCACTCCAACTGGCCAGTACCACTGCCATGGAGCTGGAAGAAACTCTGAACCATCTCAAAACGCAGCTGCCCCTTCGGTGGGTCATGGTGTTCAAAGACCATATGCCCCAACCCAAGCCAGGCATTCTCAGGAACAAACCTGCAACCTTTGGAGCAAGGGACCACATCCCTTATGGCGGAGCCATCAGGCTACCCGTAGAGGGTAGAGCACACATCTGAAAGTCAAAGGAGACAACCATCAATGCCTCCTGAATGAGACTGAGCCTTCAAGACCGAGACACTGTATACACAGCAAGGCCAGCCCCTAGAGCAGTCATGTACTTCCACACCAGGGGCCAAACAGTCTGTTACAGCTTGGCATTAGCTGAGGGAGCAACGGAGCCAGAACTTAGGGCCCCAGGGGCCTAGCTCATGGTTTTCACCCTATAAACCCATATTCTACTGCTAGGGAACTGGAGAAGGCAGAACATTGCAGAGCCATAGGTCCACAAGGGACAAAGGGGACCAAATGCTATCCTCACCCAAAAGCCAATGCGAAGCCAGCAGAGTCACCATGTCCCCTAAAGCCTAAATAAGGCATGGTTAAGGAAAGGCATGGGGAAACCACCATCACACTGTCCTCCTTAGACATACTTTGAGGCAGCTGTAACACCACTTGAGACCTTCATCCAACCATTGTAGTGGAAGGCTGAGCTTGCAGAGGAATGAAGGATCACAAAAGTAAAGCAGCTGTTTAGCTGCCCATGAGAAAAGTGCTCAGGGTCTCAGAGTCCCTGGAGTTTACACTCAGGCCCCAGATATTCTTTCAGGGGTTTGAAACATAGCTAGACAACTGAAAACAGCCCAAAGCTCTTTCAGGAGTTACAGCGCAAGTCAGCCCATAAGCAGAGCCCTGGATTCCTGAAGGACCCCCAGGGGCCCCTGGGCACTTAGATAATGCCATCCTTCAAGGCTCCACTCTTGCCAGGCCCACATAGTTGCCAGTGAGCTCTGCAGCCACTTTGTGGACTAAAAAAAAAGGAGCAGCAAGGGCCACAGGTGTGATATCGGGCCCCAGCCCCACACAGGGAGGTATCAGGATACTGGTCAAAAGGTGCTCTGAGCATCAGAGCCCAACTGCGGGCATAACACTGCAGCCAGCATAAAAAAAAAATTAAAGAATCACTAAAGGCCAAGATAAAACAGTGGTGACAAGAAAAAAATGCAAAAACAAATAAATCACATCAAAAAAAAGTTGAGTAGGGGCTTCCGGTTCCAATGTGAGAAGCAGTGGCTGAGCAAGACTCCGGGAGAATCATTACAAACTGATACTTACTCCCTTCTTAATAGCACAAATCAACTGATGGTTTGCTGAAATATCACGTCTAAACCCCTGCGGGCACGACCTGACAAGTCCGGAGCTGAAACAACGTTGGGGAAAGGCAAACTCTCTCCACTTATCAGACCGAGTTATGGTGAGGAAATGGCAGCCAGTGAGACACCGGTAGTGCTGAGTGCTGAAAAGGACAAAGGGGATAGCATGTCGGAAATACTGAAAGAAATTAGTGTCCAAACTAGAAATTATTGCCAGTCTCAGCATGCTTCGATGAGCGTTTTGATGCACTGGCTAACTGGGTGACTCAGATGGAGGAGAGAATAGGGCAACTGGAAGAACGCAAACCGCCATGAGACAAAGAGCTGGAGAGGCTGGGGAAGGCAGTATGGTGGCTTGAAGATAAAGTGGAAGACTGTGAAAATCAAGACGGGTGACAAAATTTGTGCATCTTCGGCATACCAGAAGGGGCTGAGCTGCCGGATGCACGTGTCTATACAAAAACTCCTGCTGTCATGTTTTCCTGCAAAAATAGCAATGCCATCATATGAAATTGATTGGGCACAAACAAGAGACCAGGTCAAAACCAAATGGCAGAACAGACCCAGAGCCATGATTGTGTGGCTGCTTCGATATCGGGAGAAAGAACACGTTATTTTTGAAGAAAGGCAAAAACAGTGCAGTTTGAAAGCTGGAAAGCTTCAATATTCCCAGATGTCAGTGCAGAGATGGTTCGGAGAAGGAAAACTCTGCTGCCATATCGAGATTTGCTGATTAAAGCAGGAATTAAAGCAGCAATCTGGTTCCCTGCACATCTAACTGCAGTAGTTCAAGGGAAGAGACTTTTTTGTGTTCACCGTAGGCTGTGGAGCAGATACTGGCACGAGAAGGGCCTAACTGCAAGCCTTGCAAGTATCGGAATGATGCACCATGAAGAAAATCGCCCTCAGAACAGCCAGTGGAATTAGCACATTCCCCGATCTCACCAATATCTGGGGCAAGCACCCCAGATGGTTTACACACCTCAGAGAAAGACTTTCATGCAATAGAAGAAAATTCTTCCCCCATTTGCTTGCTGAAAGAATGAACTGAACATGGTGGAGAACATCGCCTATTCAGGAATGTAAACTGACAGATACAGATGCTCTAAGGTAAACTGTTGTCTCTGGGACATTAGATATGAACAGATGTATGATAAATGACGTCCCAAGTGTAGGGCAGGGATGTGACAGACAAATCAGACCCTGATGAAAGGAGAAGTAAGAAAATGACACTGTACAGAGCTGCAGACCAGAGATGAGTCTGTAGCTATACAATCCTGGAGGCCCTGCTCGTATTGGTAATGTAAGCCCAATATTCAAAGATTTTGAAAAAAGGGTTGTGTCTATTAAACCTGTTCTATTACTATGGGGAGGGATCTCAGGCATGGGGTAGAACAAATGTATATAATGGAGCATGTGGGAGATGGGGAGCAAGGAGAAAGGAGCAGAGGGAGGTTTATTAGGCAAAGTTATGACCAAGTGTAGAGAACAGAGCTTTCTACTTTTCTTACATAGCTCACTGTCGTATGATATACGGGCGAGCTGCAGAGATGTCCCATGACTCAAACTTGCCACACTTAATGTTGGAGGCCTTAATAATGCCATCAAAAGGAAAAGGGTGCTAAACTATCTTCAGAAAGAGAATGGATATAGCACTCTTACAGGAGGTCTAGCTGATTCTGCCTGAGGCTGAAAGACTCAAAGGTGGAGGTTGGGAGCAGGTATACTACTCTGCATATAATTCCAAAAAATGATAGGCGGCAATTCTGATTAACAGGCACGTACCCTTTGCTCTTACAGCATCAGGCAAAGATGCACAGGGCCGCATTGTATGGGTAACTGGAAATATTGAGAGTTGGAAGGTGTCTGTGTATGCCCCAAATGGGCCTAAGGGATCTTTCTTCCAGCAGTCATTTTCTGCTTTCGTACAAAAAGCCAGGGGTTCTATATGGGTGGCTGGAGATATTTATTTATTTACATTCTCTTATATACCACGCTATTCTGCATCAGTGCGGTTTACATTGAACAAACTGAAATTACATTGAACAGGGCATTATAACTTGGAGATAACTATTTTATAGGGAACATGGGCTATGGAGGGTTAAGTGGCTTGCCCAAGACCACAAGGAGCACCTGTGGGACTAGAAACCCCAGTCCTTCCGGCCCAAGGTTGCTGTCCTCTAGTGGGATTTGAACCCCTGACCTTCCGGCCTGAAGTACCTTGCCCCAACCACTAGGCCCTTAAGCAGATCAGGCCCACTATGGCTGGTGCACCCACTGCCAGAGGGAGCGGCCTTGCGTAGGGCCTTGGAGGCAATGAAATGGATCTACGTATGGAGAGCAGTCCATCCAGAGGAAAGGGACTATACACACTGCTCCGCAAAGATACAAGGCTATTCGCAGTTGGATATTATCTGTGGGTTAGAAGCTGAACTTGTACAAGTACATGAGTGCTAAACTGCGATTCCCTTGGTTAGCGATTATGCCATGGTGAGCCCGACCCTAGTTATGGAGCGAGGAGTGCACCCGACAGGTCTGCACCCCTGGAGAGCCAATGTATGTTTGCTTAAGGACCAGAAAGTGCAAGAAAGAATGATGAAATGGTGTGAAGAGTATCTGGCTAATGATACAGGTGAAGTATCAGCAGTGGTGTTATGGGACACAGGGAAAACGTATACTACAGTTGGCATCACATCGTAAGCGGGAAGAAGAGGCCCAGCTAGTGCTAAAAACACAGCTAGAGACCCTACAAAAAAATCATAAGCGGACTGGAGATAAAACACAATTGTGCAACTAATGGAGATAAGGCGCCAAAATACTTCTATAGAGTCGGAATGTATGGAATTCCTGCTTAGGCTGACCTGCCAAAACTTTTTAGAGTGTGGTAGTACAGCTGGGAAGCTGCTTGCCTGGCAGTTGTGGAAGAAACGAGCAAGCTGGTTGGTGAGGGCCATAATAGATTAAAAAACTGCCACAGCACCATACCATGACTCTGAAGGAATAGCTCAGGTTTTTCAGGATTACTACTCCTCCATTTATACATCCACGTGCATGACGTTATCAGAGACGTTATCCTCCTTAGAAGGAATACACCTGCCTACCCTACCTGAAGTGCAGCAGGTGAGCTTAGAACAGGATATCACTGGGGAGGAAATAGATAAGAACATAAGATATGCCACACTGGGTCAGACCAAGATCCATCAAGCCCAGTATCCTGTTTCCAACAACGGCTGATCTAGGTCATAAGTACCTAGCAGTTTCCCCAAAAGACACAGGTTCCACAATGCTTGTATTGGGTCAAGCAGTGATATCCTGGGTCCCTTTTAAAGTAATGATTTATGGTCCTTTCCTCCAGGAACTTGTCCAAACCTTTTTTAAACCCAGCTACAATAACAGCTTTTACTACATCCTCCAGTAACAAATTCCAGAGTTTGATTACACATTGAGTGAAAAAATATTCTCTTATTAGTCTTCAATAGTTTACCCTGTAGCTTCATTGCGTGTCCCCTAGTCTTCCAATATTCTAATAACGTAAACAATCGATCTATGTTTACCTGTTCCACTCCGTTCATTAATTTATAGACTACTATCATATCTCCCCTCAGCTGTCTCTTTTCCAGGTTAAAGAGCCCTAACCTTTTTAGCCTCTTCATAGGGATATCCTTCCATCCCCTTTACCATTTTGGTGGCTTCTCTCTGAACCTTTTCTAATAACGCTATATCCTTTTTAAGATACGGTGACCAGAATCGCACACAATATTCAAGGTGCGGTCGCACCATGGAACAATACAGAGGCATTATAATATACTTTGTTTTATTTTCCATTCCTTTCCTTATGATACCTAGCATTCTATTTGCTCTCTTGGCTGTCACTGCACATTGGGTGGAGGGTTTTAACATGTAATCCATAATGACGCCTAAATCTTTTTCCTGGGTGGTAGTTCCTGATGTGGAACCTTGCATCGTCTAACCCACAGTTTGGGTTGTTCTTCCCTAGGTGCATAACTTTGCACTTGTCCACATTACATTTCATCTGCCATTATGATGCCCAGTCTTCCAATCAAGATCCTCTTGCAAATTTCCACAATCCTCATGGGTTTTAACAACTTAGTTTTGTGTCATCTGCAAATTTGATAACCTCACTCGTTATTCCACTTTTCCAAGTCATTTATGAATATGCTAAAAGCAGTGGACCCAGCACATTTCCCTGGGGTATACCACTATTCACCTTTCTCCATTGGGAAAACTGGCCATTTAGCCTTACCCTCTGCTTTCTATCTTTTAACCATTTCCTGATCCACAATAGTACACTGCCTCCTATCCCATAACTCTTTAGTTTTGCCAAACATCTCTGATGAGGGACTTTGTCAAAGGCTTTCTGAAAGTCTAAATACACTATCAACTGACTCACCTTTGTCTGTTATTCACACCTTCAAAAAAACATAATAGATTAGTAAGACAAGATCTTCCTTGTCTAAAGCCATGTTGGCTGTCTCCCATTAGGCCATGACTATCTACACACTGTGATAAGGAAGCTTATCAAAGCTCCGGGAGTAATGACAAAAGAGAAGAATTTACTCTGATTAAGGACCTGTGCTGGCAGGTTATAGAAATACGGAAAAACACAGCAAGGAGCAGCGTTTCTTGCACAACCAATAGGATACACAAAGGAGCAAGAGACGAAGGAGGTTTGGATGTTCGTAAACCTTTAATGGTAGAAAACCCCAACGCGTTTCGGCGTGACCGCCTTCATCAGGGGGAATATGGCTGATTGGTACAACTCAGCTTGTATATGTCTTGCGCATGTGATGTACAAAATCTGCTCATCAGAACTTGAAACCCAAAAAACGCTGTGCCGTCACTGCACGGGTCAGAAAAAACAGATTTTGTACATCACATGCGCAAGACATATATAAGCTGAGTTGTACCAATCAGCCATATTCCCCCTGATGAAGGCGTCTCTTGCTCCTTTGTGTATCCTCCAGGTTATAGAAATACGACAGCTTGTTTCCCTAAAAGACTGCATGTTCCAGAATGCACCAGTATGCAGAAAGTCCCTAGGGGAGCTAGAGTGGAAAAGCATGAGTCTAATCAGAGAAAGCATTATGTCATCCCTGATCAAACAGCCTCTAGGAGAGAACTTAATCCACAACACCTGAAGAGTGCAAGGGAGGAGTTGCAATCTAAGCCCTTTAAAACTAGAGGGGAATCTTCAGGAAGGCAGAAGGGTGCGGTGAACCAGAAGAATGAGGAGGAACAGAAGGAACAACCTGAACCTGAAGGAACAAGGACAAGGAAGCAGACGGTCCAAGAGAGGAGCTCAGAGAAGTACGTATGCCTGGAGAGATTCCTGGGGGAAACAACCTTCAGAGGACTGGAGAAAGCCAGAGGTCTGGAGATCCACGGCCAGGGACCCTCAAGCAGCACCTAGGAAGAGGTCTGCTGCAGCTAAGGAGAAAAGGAGACCAAATACCTCTTGGAGGACGTCTGGAGAAAAGATCCTGAGGTCCAGAGATACCAACTGGAGGACAGGACACAGAAGCTCTATTGCATACTGGCCAGAATACCAGAAGCAGCCTGATGCTTGCCTGGATTCAGGTATGAACTGTGAACGTTTCTCTAGTTTTGAGCAATGCAAACAGGGAAACAGTTTCTCTCCATATAGAGGTCAGTTCATAAAACCCTCTGAGCCAGACAGTGAAAGTGAATCTATGCAATTTCAGGAGCAAGGTTTAATATCAGATGAAGAGAATGTTTATATGGACTGTTCTTTGAGTAGGTTGTTATTTTAGGAAAATCCTAAAAATAAGAGCAAACATCAAAAGGAAACATTCTGAGGGGGGCGGAGCCTGATGTCCAGCGGGATGGTCGCATAACGCTGAGGCTCCCGAGAGGCCTACTCAGAATCCTGAATTAACACCGTACATACTTGGAACTTCTACTCTGATCTTACTGGGGCACATTGGTGAGATGGCGGGGACCAAACCTACGCGCCTGGAATTTGGATCTCCAGCGGCTTCTCACGGCAAACGCTCCAAAACTGAACATCCGTCCCCGCAGAAGGGGCTGGCCTTGTGCGAGGGCCCCGAAATGCAGCAGGAAATTCTCGCAGAGATTAGAGGGGTCAAAGACCTCGTGCAGTCGAACGGTGAAGCACTCCGAGCGCTGCGGGAAGATCTTGGTGTGCTGCAAAGCAAGCTAGAAGGGCTTTCTTCGCGTCAGGACAAAATGGAGAGCATATTGGACTCCCATGCGGCCCGGTTGTCCAAACTCGACAAAGTTGAACGCCAGGTGCGGGCCTTGCAGAAAGAAGTGGAAGATGGCAATAATAGAGCGCGCCGCAACAACATACGACTCGTGGGCATACCGGAGGGAGCGGAATCGGGTGACATGAAAGAGTTTTTATACAAAATCCTCCCTTCCCTGCTCCAAATCACTTTTGTCAAAGATTTGGAGATCGATCGTGCTCATCGTGTACCCACAAGCATAACGCTCAACAGGAAGACCCCGCGGCCTATCATTTTTCGACTTTTGAGGTATCAACACGTGGAGCAAATTCTAAGTGCCTCTCGGGCAAAGGGCCATATGGAGTTTGAGAGCCACAAGATCTCCTTCTATCCCGACTTGGCTAAACCCACGGTCGACCGCCGAAAGCGCTTTCTGGAATTCCGGCCGAGGCTTCAACAACTACAAGCCCGCTATGGCCTGATGTACCCGGCCAAGCTTCGAGTCGCGCTTCACAATCAGACAAGAACATTTGAGGACCCTGATCTACTAGCGGAGTTTTTGGATTCCAAAGAAGCCGACTTGATGCGTTGACTTCTAGAATGTTCCTGCAAGTATTCTCATATCCGCTGTACCTGCCATATTGGATTTGCCGCAGCTCAGCAAAGAGTCTGGCGAGGACAGTTTGTTGTCTTACTTTTGATAATATCTGTGACCCGACTCCATCTACCCACAGTAGCCTCGATGAGTATCAGAGACAGTGTTAATTATGACTCTGGTGTTTCTTTTCTTTTTTTATGTCTTTCCATTTCCTCTCTAGGGCCTCCTCCCGCAGACATATGGTCGCCATATTCTTTGGGGGTTTTGCTTCTTCTCTAAGATACTTTGGTACATACTTTTCAATATGGGGTGTATTAGACAGAATACTCGGTGATTATGTCATTGTTGCACAGATTCTGATTATGTTGTATGTTTTCAAGCGCCCTTACCTAAAATGTCTATTACCGATTGATGGCACCATGTAAGATTTTCTCATTGAACGTAAAAGGAATCAATAATCCGATAAAACGGAAGAAAATCCTGAGCTACCTAAGTCATGAAGCTGCGGATCTGATTTTTCTTCAAGAAACGCATTTAAATTCGAAGGAAACTCTTAAACTCAATATTAAACCTTACATGGTGGCCGCTTATTCTCCAGCCGTTTCTAAGAAATGTGGGGTTGCCATACTGGTTAGGAAATCTTTGCATGCTACTATTATTGCGACTAGCTCAGATACAGAAGGTAGATGGTCCAGAGTTCACCTCAAGATAGGTAGCCTTGAATTTACATGTATATGCCTTTACGCTCCTAATGTGGATGACCCTGCCTTTTTTGCTACCATTGCTCAGGTTGCACAGGCCTCTGCTAATACTTCATTGATAATTGGGGGGGGATTTCAATCTAGTCCTTGATCCCCTGATTGACAAACAGCCGCCTAGGACATGTGGTCCCCCCAAGAGTCACATCACGCTTACCTCCCTGATCAAAGATCTTGCTTTAGTTGATCTTTGGAGGTTACTCCACCCCAATGAGCTTGACTTCACCTTCTTCTCTTCTCCTCATAAATCCCAGTCTCGCATTGACTTCTTTCTAATATCAAAACTGTTAGTTCCTCAGGTGGACACTGCAAAGATTCACTCCCAACATATTTCAGATCATGCTGCCATTTCCTTCCAATTACACACTACTGCACCCCAAGGGAATTCGGAGGCCTGGTTCTTTGATAGAGCCCTGTTAACTCAGCCAGAGTTCCAGTTAGAAATTCGAGCAGCCATACAGGATTACTTCCATTTTAATCTACCCCAGGATACTGCGAATTGGGATTGGTGGGAGGGCTTCAAAGCGGCCATTCGAGCAACGATCACTAGCTATCAAATCCACCTGCGGAAACAACGCAAACAGCAGCTACTCATACTTGACCAACAAATAAAAGCAGGCGAACGAGTTCTAACTTCACGTACTGATCCATGTGTATTAATTCGATTACAGCGTCTCCGTTTTCAATATAATTCAATCCTCTCCACTGCAGCTTCTAAGAGCATTGAGCTTCAGCGAGGGACATATTATCGTGAAAATAACCGAGCCGGTCGACTCTTAGCCAACGCCTTGAAAGGTCAAAAAGAAGCCAAACGCGTAGCGGCCCTTCGTGCTCCACAGGGAGGGGGCATAGTGACCACAGACTCCGACATAGTAGAGCTCTTTCGGGATTTCTATACCCGCCTATATCAATCTGAATGTGAGTTCTCGTCAGAGACATTCGAGCGATTGCTCTCTGGCATTCAGCGGCCGACCCTCTCTGAAGATGATAGGGATGCGATGGATGAACCCTTCTCTACTTCAGAGATCCAATCTGCACTAAAAACGAACAGCCTCGGGCCGTGCCGCAGGGCCTGATGGTCTCCCGACCGAATTCTACAGAACGTTCAGTGCAGACTTAGTTCCCTATTTAAAACTCTATTTTACTGCCCTTGCGGTAGATACATCTTCTTTGGGATCCTTTGCTGCAGCTAATGTGGTAGTATTTGAGAAAGAAGGCAGAGATCCACTACTAACCGCCAACTATCGCCCCATCTCCCTACTCAATGCCGATTATAAGATCTTCGCTACGATTATGGCCACCCGGTTATCTGACAGGATGGCCACCCTAATTCACCCCGACCAATGCGGCTTTATACCCGGCAGATCAACTGCTGACAATGCTCGGACCTTGTGTCATGTGCTATCCAGTGCTGCCAATCTAGATCAGCCATGGGTGGGTCTTTCCCTGGATGCCGAAAAAGCCTTTGATCGTCTAGAATGGCCCTTCTTATTTGCTGTTCTCCGATGGTATGGCTTCGGGGAAGGCTTCCTCCGATATCTCCAAGTCATGTATACTCAACCCGTCGCCAGTATTTGTGTAAATGCCATCAAGTCTCAGCCATTTAATCTCCAAAGAGGTACGCGTCAAGGTTGCCCCCTCTCACCAATGCTCTTTGATCTTGCTCTTGAACCCCTAGCCCTCCTTATTAGACAGTCCGCACGTATTCGAGGTGTCCCCTTCAGTCATAGGGAGATTAAACTCTCTGCATATGCAGATGACCTTATGCTTTTCGTATCCCTCGAATCGGTTCCAGCTGTCTTGGATCTGATTGACGGATACTCACAATTATCGGGCTATAAAATCAACTGGACTAAATCTGTCGCATTCCCACTGAACCGCTGGGTACATGAGGCTGACATGCAGGCCTTTCCCTTCCTTTGGCAATCCCGCATGGTGAAGTATCTCGGGGTCCATTACTGTTCTCCTTTAGAAGATACTATCAGTTTTAATGCCAAAGAGGTAGTCTCCAAAGTCCGCGAGCTCACAAATCGTTGGTCTCCCTTATCTCTTACATGGTGGGGCCGCTTGGACACTGTGAAAATGATGATAGTCCCCAAAGTGAACTACATTTTAGAAATGCTGCCATGCTTACTTCCGCTACATACTTATAAAGATATTGAGGACCTTCTCGTCCGTTATCTCTGGCAGGGCAAGCCACCAAGGATAGCTAAACAAAAACTACAGTCTGCAAAGGAAAGAGGGGGTACCAGATTTCCTGATTTTCTTAGATATCATCAAGCCTTCCTACTTAAGCAAGGTGCCCGATGGCTAGATGCCTCAGACAGTAGACCAGTTTGGCTTGACATAGAAGAGGAGCTTAGTAGCCCAATTCCGTTGACCCATCTCCCCGGTATGTCCTATCAAGTAGACACTCGCCATCCACCAATGATTGTCGATACTCTTGCGGCCTTTAATACTCTTATTCTATCACTGGGCCCGAACGTATGTCCTCGGGACGGACTCCCGCTATGGAATAACCCCAGAATTCAAGTCCTAAATAGAATGATAGCATGGAAACCCTGGTACTCAAGGGGGATCTGGACACCCCAACAGCTTTTCTCTGCAGCTCGTTGGAAAACCTTTTCTGATTTACAAAAGGAATTTGCGCTACCAGCGAAACACTACTTTCAATTGATGCAGCTTCAACACTGCCTTAAAAGTGCTCGAATCATGCCGCCCTCTGCCCCTACTGAGGATGGGCTATTAGAGATAGTTCACTCTATAAGTAGTACACATGGGGTAGCCTCTAACTTTTATAAAATATTATGTCAGGGAGCGCGAACTGCAAACCACTTTAACCCCTGTGCAATGGAGCGTATTCTGGAGCAAAGTAGTGCGGGTTTCCCGGTCTGCCTCGGTTACCCAAACTCTTCTTTTTTGCACACAGATGCTTTTATACCCCAGAAAAAATAGCCAAATGGAACATAAATGCTAGGGACCAGTGTTGGTCTTGCCATACTGCTGTGGGAACCTTTGTTCATGTTATTTATGAGTGTCCTCAACTACAGGTTTATTGGGGGCGGGTCTGGGGTCGTATTCAATTTATCTTGCACCTTCACGAACCTCTCTCTTGGAAGATCGTGGGACTCCGCTCTGCGGCGGAGGTCCCCTCTCTTCCTAAGAAGGGTCGCTTTCTCCTTGATTTCATGCTGGGTATTGCCATATGCTTAATCACGAGGAATTGGAAGGATAGCTCTCGACTTACTGTCAATGAATGGTGGAACCTCGTCTGCTTATATAGCAAATATGAGCAGATACCTCGGAGAGCTATTCCCCATGCCCAAATTCACTCTCGTTTGTCTAAATGGCAGATGCTTAATGATTATGTACAATCTGCTCATTGTTCCAACATGTCTGTATAATGCGCACTCATCATGTTTCAGATCACCGTTAGGTTTTGTAACACAATAATGTACGTACACGCCCGTTTCGGGAATGATTAGTTTTCTAGAGAAGAAGCAGGGGGGAGGGGGGTGGTAGGGGTTTACTTTGGTGTATGTATTACACTTTATGTATCTGTCTTTAGCTGTATGTCTTCCTTTCCTTTGTTATAAAACGAAAATAAAGAATTAAAAAAAAAAACAAAAGGAAACATTCTAAATACTGGCTTCCCATAAAGTTTCCTTGGAAAGAAAAAGCTTTTGGGAAAGTTTGCACATGTGCAGAAAACAAGCTACTGATTGCAGCTAATGGTCACCTTTTGGTAGAGCAGAGCAGAGCACAGCACAAGCCGTGCACACGTGGGATTTTAAAGTTCTTTTCTGTGTGGACAAAGAGCTATGTTTTTGTAAAAAGAAGTTTTCCTTTTTGGTTTTGTTTCACCTCAGCACTGCTAAGGAGTTGATTAGCAGTAGCTGTAAGAAAGCCTCTCTGTTCCATAAAGGACTTTGATACTTATTTACAAAAGCATTTTTCAGTTGCCTTGTTTATATTGCATAAACCCTGGAGAAGTTATCCTGGATGTGTTACCAAGGGGCTTGTTTACAAAGCCGCGGTAGCGGTTTGCGATCGTAATCGGAGCCGCGGCCCCATTGATTTCAATGGGGCCGCGGTTGCGATCGCGATCGCGAACCACTACCGCGGCTTTGTAAACAAGCCCCCAAGTATATCTGTGTGTGGAATAATCACCCCATAAATAAACTCTAATTTTTGCCTTACACTTGACCAACTACAAAGTTTCTTCATTTATTTAAAAGGCAAGCTCTGTGTGAATGGACTTCAATAACCACAATCCTTTGCAAGACAGTTAATTTACATACTTGCCAAGATGGTGGTACCTTCATAACAAGCACCCCCTTTTACAACGCTGAGTAATTTTGTTCTTTATGACGGTTTCTACCATTCTTCCCGGTACTGACGTCAGGCTCACCGGTGTGTAGTTTCCCAGATCACCCCTGGAAGCCTTTTTAAAAATTGGCATTACATTGGTGATCCTCCAATCTTCAGGTATTACAGATGATTTTAATGATAGTTCAAAGATTACTAACACCCTTGGATGTATACCATCCAGTCCAGGTGATTTGCTACTCTTCAGTTTTTCAAATAGTTGTAATACATCTTCCCAGTGTAGCAATATTTCTTTCAATTCTTCTCTAGTATCACCTTTAAATACCACTTCAGTCATAGGTATTATCACTACATCTTCCTCAGTAAAGACCGAAGCAAAGAATTCAGTCTCTCCCCTATAGCCTTGTCCCCTCTTGCTGTCCCTTTTACCCCTCTATCATCTAATGGACCAACTGACTCTCACAGGTTTTTTGCTACGAATGTACTTGAAAAAGTCTTTATTATGCATTTTTGCTTCCACAGCAAGTTTCTTCTCAAATTCTCTTTGTCTGCCTTATCAATGCCTTGCATTTAACTTGCCGCTGCTTGTGCTGTTTCCAATTTGTCATTTGGCTCTTTTTTCCATTTCCTGAAAGATGCTTTTTTGGCAACAGCCTCTCTGACCTCACCTTTAAACCATGCTGGCAGTTTTTTGGACTTCCTTCCACTTTTCTTAAAGCGTGGAATACAGCTGGTCTGGGCTTCCAAGATAGTATTTTTAAACACCCAAGCTTGATGTAAGTCTTTAACGTTTGCAACTGCTCCTTTTAGTTTTTTCTTAACTATTTTCCTCATTTTATCATAGTCTCACTTTTGAAAGTTAAAAGGTAGTACTGTGGATTTCCTTACTATCCCTCCTCTATTAAATCAAAATGAGATCATGCTATGATCACTATTGACAATTTGCCCCAACACCCTTATCTGTTGCACCAGATCTGGTGTTCTACTATGGACTAGGTCTAATATGGCTTCCCCTCTGGTCGGTTCATGAACCAGCTGCTCTAAGCAGCAGTCATTTATTTCATCTAGAAACTTTATCTCCCTAGCATGTCCTGCCGTGACACTGACCCAGGGTAATTGAAATCACCCATTATTACTATGCTGTAATGTTTGTTAGCTTCCTTGATTTCTTTGAGCATTTCATCATCCATTTGTTCATTCTGGCCAGGCGGTCGATAGTACACCCCCACCGCCATCACCTTCCCCTTTTTACATGGAATTTCAATCCATAGAGATTCTACAGCAAATTTTGCTTCCTGCAAAACATTAATCCTTTCTGACTCAATGTCCTCTCTAACAGAGCGCAACCCCCTCCTCCAATTTGATCAGCTCTATCATTACAATATAGTTTGTACCGTTATCAGTGTCCCACTGGTTGTCCTCCTTCCACCATGTCTCTGATATTCCAATCATATCTAACCTCTCATTTAGTGCTATATATTCTAACTCTCCCATCTTAGTTTTTAAGACTTCTAACATTTGCATACAAGCATTTTAGAGACTGTAATTTATTCATATTAATCTGGCTATTGGTAGGCATGGGTAATTTGGAATCTTTAAGCTCTGTCTCCTCCATACTCAAGGGCATTTGGGCTACTTTACTCTTTTTGGAACCTCTCTGCTTTTGGTAGTATCCTTCAAGGATACATTGTTCCGAACCATGCGTTCTTGGGCGACTGTCGGCTTTCCCCTATTATCTAGTTTAAAAGCTGCTCTATCTCCTTTTTAAAGGTTAATGCCAGTAGCCTGGCTCCATCCCGGTTAAGGTGACGCCCATCCCTTCGGAAGAGCCCCTCCTTTCCCCAGACTGTTCCCCAGTTCCTAACAAATCCAAACCCCTCATCCTTGCACCATTGTCTCATCCACACATTGAGACTCCGGAGCTCTGCCTGCCTTTTGGGTCCTGCGCGTGGAATGGGAAGCATTTTGGAGAAAGCTACCCTGGAAGTTCTGGATTTCAACTTCCTACCTAAAAGCCTAAATTTAGCCTCCAGAACCTCCCTACCACATTTTCCTATGTCATTGATACCGACATGTACCAAGACAGCAGACTCCTCCCCAGCACTATCTAAGACCTTGTCTGGGTGGCACGTGAGGTCTGATACCTTCGCAGCAGCCAGGCATGTCACCAAGCGATCCTCACATCCACCAGCCACCCAGCTATCTACATGCCTAATGATCGAATCATCAACTACAACAGCTGTCCTAACCCTTCCCTCATGAGCACTTGGCTGTGGAGAAACTTCCTCTGTGCGAGAGGAGTTTTACATCACCTGGAGGACAGGTCCTAGCTATAGGATCACTTCCTGCCACACCAGGCACCTGTCACATGACCTCTCTTTTCCAAGGCAGCAGGGATGCTGCCAGACTGGAGATGGGACTTCAGGAGTATATCCCTGTAGGTCTCGTCTATGTATCTTTCTGTCTTCCTTATGTCTTCCAAGTCTGTTACTCTTGCCTCTAGAGATCGGACTCGTTCCCTGAGAGCAAAGAGCTCCTTGCACCTTGTGCACATGTAAGAGCCCTCACCAACTAGGAGAAAATCATACATGTGACACTCAGTGCAAAAGACTGGAAACACCCATCTCGCTGCTGGACTGCTGTCTGCATCTTGGTTTTAAGGTTGTGTTTAGATATTTAACTTCTTTATGTACTAAGGGTTGCTGGGGATACTTATTCTAATAAAACTATACCTAATACGTTTAATGTACTTTGTTCAACTGAAATTTAATTAATTTCAGGTTCTTAATGTATGCTGATGAGAATGAACAGCTGCACCTGAGTGTGAATATAGCACCTCCTTTCCTTTAAGAGATTTAAGCACCTATAAAGCTACGATTATCTCAGGGGTGGGTGGGTGATGGGGAGGGAGGGAAAAAGACTTATTAAAAGCTGGCTGCTACACAGTACCCTCTCCTGTGCTTCTAAGGTAATCTCTGACTAATCTCCAGAGGGAGTCCCACAGCCTTTGCTTGGATAGAGGTAGTCTTGGGTTCTAAATTTAACCAGAAAGCTCTCCTCTGTGTTTTAAATTTAGTGCTATATATTCTAACTCTCCCATCTTTGCTGCTACTAGGCCCTGCTTGATTTAACAAATACACTGGGTTCACAGATTAATCAGTTTTAATCTAAAGAATTGCTTTTTTCACCAAGATTTAGAAAAATTCACAGAAGTAATACAATTGCAGATCTCTCTCCAGAAGTAGCAGTCCCCTTTTCTAATCCTTGAAGACTCAATAGAACTAGCAATTAAATCCCTGACCCCTGGGAAGGCGATGTGCCTAGATGGCCTTCCCATAGAATGGTATAAGGGGATTTCGGATTGATTGACATCTATTTTAAATCGAGTATTTAATGAGGCACTTGCCTCAAGGGAACTTCCTTGGTGTCTGTATGAAGCCAAAATCTTATACTTGAGGGACAACCACTGCAAGATTGTGGTAGTTATCCCATTTCACTCCTTAACAGTGATACAAAAATCTATGCTCGGGTGTTGGCCAACTGTCTTGACCAGGATATAGCACTGCTAGTACACCAGGACAGACCAGGTTGATAAGAGGTAGGCAAATATATGATAATGTCAGCCGGCTCATGAACATGGTAATGCATACTGCCCGGGAAAAGAAAGCAGTGTGGTGTGTCACCCTTGATGCAGAAAATGTTTTTGATAGAGTAAAGTGGAACTCTTTATGCAATTATGATCCATTTTGGGTTAGGGCCTAGGTCTGTTGGTTGGGTTCAAGCCCTTTATGCTGTCCCCACTGCCCACATCATGGTCAATGGCACAGGGGAACATGGTAGGGATACCCACTGTCTCCCCTGCTGTTTGCTTTGGGCATTGAGCCTTTAGCAGCTGCAATTAGATCAGCTACAGATATACAACCTGTAGTCATAGAGGGGATTCCATACCATGTATCTTTATATGCAGATGACACCTTTCTTAGAAAACCCCACCTTTTCAATGCAACGGGCTGCTGCGGATATTTCAGGACTTCGCGAGCATTTCTGGCTTCAAGGCCAACCTAGGGAAAATGGGAGGAGTGTATCAAACTGCAGTTAGACTGCCCTTTCAAGCAAGTATCGTCAAAGGTGGCAGACTTATTTAGGTTAAACTACGTGACTTTAGCATCCCAGGTTGCGGAAGAGTTGATTAGATGGGAAGGGCTCACTTTGAGGTGATCAGTAGGCTGACAGCGCTAAAAATGACAATTGTGCCCAAGTTACTATATCCCATACAAACAGGAAGAGAAGCGAGGGGGGGGTCAAACAATTTTCAGAAGACTGTATTTGTTAGAAACTAGCTAAACTTAAAAGTAGACAAAGCATTGGGACCAGATGAGATACACCCTAGAATACTGAGGGGAACATTGTAGCAGCAACACTGACTGACCTTTTCAATGCCTCTGAGTCAGGAGTGGTGCCAAAGGAATGCAGAGAGGCACAGAAGCAGAAGTAAGGATGTGGTTGAAAACTACAGTCTGGTTAGTTTAACTTCGGTGGTGAGTAAATTATTGGAAGTGCTACTGAAAGAGAAAATAGTGAGGTTTCTGGAGTATAGCGGATTACAGGATCTGAGGCAGCAAGGATTCACCAGAGGCAGGTCTTGTCAGACAAATCTGATTGATTTTTTTGACTGGGTGACCAGGGAATTGGACTGAGGGAGAGCCTTAGATATGGTGTATTTAGATTTCAGTAAAGCATTTGACACTGTTCCTCACAGGCGACATAAACTAACTGAGCATCCTAAGGATGGACTCTAAAGTTACTGCTTGGGTTAGAAATTGGTTGAGTGGGAGGTGACAAAGGGTACAGGTAAATGGAGCTCACTCTGAGGTGAAGGTTACCAGTAGTGTGCCCCAGGGATGTCCTTAGTCCGATTCTTTAACATCTTTGTTAATGATATAACAGAAGGGCTGTCGGAGGTGGTTTGCCTCTTTGCAAATGATACCAAAATATGCAATAGAGTAGACACCCAGGAAGGTGTAGATAACATGAGGAGGGATCTAGCTAAGCTTTAAAAGTGGTCTAAAATTTGGCAGCAGAGATTTAATGTTAAAAAAATGCAAGGTCATGTATTTGGGCTGCAGTAATCCAAGGGAGCAATATAGTATAGGGGGTGAAGTACTTTTGCCCATTAAAGAAGAGTGGTACCTAGGCATGATTGTGTCTGATGAACTTAAAATAGCTAAACAGGTAGAAAAGGTGACAGCAAATGCTAGAAGGATGCTTGGGTGCATAGGGAGAGGAATAGCCAACAGAAGAAAGGAGGTGATAGTGCCTCTGTATAAGTCTTTGGTGCAACCTCAACAGGAGTATTGTGTGCAAATCTGGAGACCACACCTTCAAAAGGATATAAACAGGTTGGAGTCAGTTCAGAGGCTGGCTACTAAAATGGTTAGTGGTCTTCATTATAAAGCATATGAAGACAGACCTAAGGATCTTAATATGTATACCTTAGGAAAGGTGGGTGATATGATTGAGAAATTTAAATACCTCCATGGCAGAAATGCACCGGAGGAGAGCGTCTTTCGATTGAAAGCAAGCTCTGCTACCAGGGAACATGGGATGAGGGTGAAAGGGGAGAGATTCAGGAGTGATATGCAGAAATCTCTTTACGGAAAGAGTGGTGGATCCGTGGAATAGTCTCCCAGTGGAGGTGGTAGAGATGGACAGTATGTGAATTCAAAGAAGCAGGATCGCTAAAGGAAAAAAGGGGACTGTTGCAGTGGTTGATATGGAAGGCAGACTAGATCTGGCCATGTGGTCTTTGTCATGTTTCTATGTTTTTTTCACAGTTGCCAATCAAAGCACCTGCTGAATTCTTCTGCAAGCTGGAGAAGCAATTTAGTAAATTCATATGGCGGAATCATAAGACAAAGATCGCCTAGAAAAAAAATAATGCCTTGTGTGGATGATGGGGGAATAGGCTACCCGCATCTCTCTCTATTACAAAGCGGCAGTCCTGAGAGGACTGTGCTACCACTACTTATGATCCCCGGATGCCCATTGGGTGGCACTTGAGTGGTCTTGGCTGGCGCCCAACTCTGTTTTTGAGGACCAGGCAGAGCATCAGAAAGGAATAGCTGGTCATGTGTTTTAGCCCCTGCTCCAGCTGTGGGCACAAATTCATAGGAGAGAGGGGAATCATGACCCAATCTTTCCAAAAGCACAGCTGGCAGATTCTCCCCCTTAGTGGCCCCTCATTTGTGACACTATGTTTGGCCTGGCAGGATAAAAGCATTTGCTGCTTTGATGACTAGCTAGATTGCGGATGCTGTATGAGAATGGCGCAATTAGATGACAAAGTAGGGACCTGAATCCCATTCAACCAGTACTTTCAATTGCGGTACTGTGTCATGTGTAAACATAATCGCACAGATTAGTCAACAATCCACTAACTTAGAAAAGATACGGTTTCATAGAGTCACCCACTGGAAGAGACTGCTCTCATGTATATATCGGGCATTGATGGACCTCTATAACATAAGAACATAAGATATGCCATACTGGGTCAGACCAAGATCCATCAAGCCCAGTATCCTGTTTCCAACAGTGGCCAATCTAGGTCATACGTACCTAGCAGTTTCCACAAAAGACACAGGTTCCACAATGTTCGTATTGGGCAAGCAGTGATATCCTGGGTCCATTTTAAATAATGGTTTATGGACCTTTCCTCCAAGAACTTGTCCAAACCTTTTTTAAAGGCAGCTACACTAACAGCTTTTACTACATCCTCCAGTAACAAATTCCAGAGTTTGATTATACGTTGAGTGAAAAAATATCTTATTAGTCTTAGTTTACCCTGTAGCTTCATTGCATGTCCCCTAGTCTCAATAATCTGATGACGTAAACAATCGATCTACGTTTACCCGTTCCACTCCCTTCATTAATTTATAGACTTCTATCATATCTCCCCTCAGCCATCTCTTTTCCAGGTTAAAGAGCCGTAACCTTTTTAGCCTTTGTTCAAAGGGGTATCCTTCCATCCCTTTACCATTTTGGTGGCTCTTCTCTGAACCCTTTCTAATAATGCTGTATCCTTTTTAAGATATGGCGACCAGAACTGCACACAATATTCAAGGTGCGGTCGCACCATGGAATGATACAGAGGCATTATAATATCCTTTGTTTTATTTTCCATTCCTTTCCTTATGATACCTAGCATTCTATTTGCTCTCTTGGCTGCCGCTGCACACTGGGTGGAGGGTTTTAACATGTTATCCACAATGATGCCTAAATCTTTTTCCTGGGTGGTGGTTCCTAATGTGGAACCTTGCATCGTGTAACCATAGTTTGGGTTGTTCTTTCCTAGATGCATAACTTTGCACTTGTCCACATTAAATTTCATCTGCCATTTTGATGCCCAGTCTTCCAATTTATCAAGATCCTCTTGCAATTTTCCACAATCCTCATGGGGTTTAACAACTTTAAATAGTTTTGTCTCATCTTCAAATTTGATAACCTCACTTGTTATTCCCTTTTCCAGGTCATTTATGAATGCTAAAAAGCAGCGGACCCAGCACATTTCCCTGGGGTACACCACTATTCACCTTTTTCCATTGGGAAAATTGGCCATTTAGCCCTACGCTGGGTTACCCACACAGACTCATGGCACAGATGTTTGGGTAGAACTCTTACCCGGTGGAGTGGCAAACCATCCACAGAAGAGGATATAGGTGTGTCTGGAACACTAGTTGCCACCAAATGCAGTTTCAGCTTTTAAATAGAGCTTATATGACACCTGTTAAACTGATGTGTTGGTTGTGGGCAGAGAACGGTTGCTGGAGGAGTTGTGGACAAGAAGGTATCTTCCTACACATGTGGTAGGAATGCCTGTGAATTCCTAGCTTTTGCAATGAGGTGGTTTCATCTATTAATGAAATTATAGAAGAGAATCTTTCAACCGACCCTGTCAGCTGCCTGCTATGATTACTTAATGACACATCGGGTGTCCAGCGGCGCTCACGGCACTTAACTGAGCTTTTGTTTATATTTGTTTCAAATTCTTTTAAGGGCACAGATAGTAGTGGTGCGCCATTGGAAAACCGATGGGCCTGATCATTAGCAATTGCGCTTCCAAAATGGAAGACCTCATGAGTATGGATCAGCTGGCCTCCTTAGTCAAAGGACACTTAGATTCCTACAATACATTGTGGAAACCCTACCAGATGTAACATACCTCCCAGAGAGATATTGTTAACACAAGTACTCATAAAGGTTGACTGGACTCCCCCTATTCCCGTTAAGCATTGACGTAATCCGAAAAAGGGGCTTGGGAGATACACTTCTAATAGTGAGTAATAGTGGGGCATTTTGGCTGTTGGGAGACCTCCAACATGTGGCAGCATATAGATATACCTTGGTCTTTCATTGCCACCATAAGATTACCTTACTGAGTGTGATTGTAGTTATCTATGTTCCCCCTCTTGGCCTCATGGATAAGGTTAAAATGGAGATTAAATAGGAGGGGGAGGGAGGGGAGATTCAGGAGTTACCCCACCCCCATACCGGATGTGGGTTCCCCCCCCCCCTCCACCTTACTCCCCCTGGGTCCAAAACCAATGCCAAACTGAGAACCATAGTAACAACCTGTTTTTTTTCTGCAACAAGAGAGTTATAACTGTATATATAAATATACTAAAATGCTGTGATAGAGTGCTGTGGAGTGGATGAGAGCCATGGGAAGGGACAGGTCTTCCTTGAAGAAGGTGAGAAAGGGTAGAAATGGAAGAAGTAAAAGGGGACATGGAAGCCTGGATGGGAGTAAGACATAAGGGCCTGGAGGTGGAGACAGAATGGTTGCTAGGGAATCAGCTGGATCAAATTAAGAGCTAAAGTGAACCAACTGTCATAAACCCCGGGATTTTTGGTCAAAAGGAGAAATTACCTTGTTCCCTCTATAAGAAGGTGTTATCGATCGAAATCACCCAATGCACTGTTGATTCGCTGAGGTATTGGAACTGGCCTCAATCATAGGGTCAGGATTGCACTTGCGAGCCTGTTTCACGCTGCAGCTCCCCATCTTTTAAACCCAACTATCAGTCATAGGCCTTCAACCAGGTTTTTTACAAATTTTTAAATGCATTTAAAAGGTTTGAAAAAACACAGCTGATGTTGTAGCACCCAATCTTCAGAGCTGTCGTCACTGCTTAACCCACTGCGTCGACTTGAGTTTCACCCTTCACTTTCAGGGCTGCCTCAGGACTGTACCAAGCAGACAAAAACGCCCCTTTGGGATAAGGTTTGGAGGTTGATGTGGTGTGAGAGCTATTCGGAGTATTTTTGTAGGGAATGAGCAGGGGAACTTAAGGGATGAGAGACAGAAGGAAGAAATGGGGGGCGGGGGGACAAGATGCTGGCAAAGGAATGTGGAATGGAAAAACTTGGGAAGTAAGGAAATGGAAAGCTGCTAAGTAGGTGAAAAGAGGAAGATTGAAGATTAAAGGAGGGAGATGGAGGAATAGAAGGAAGCTATAGTTAAGTAAAAGGGAGATGAGAGAAACAGAGGTGAAACAGCAGGATCAATGTCAGAGAGATGTAGGGAAGGAAAGAACGAAGGCAGGGAGTGTGAAGAAACAGAAAATGGAAATGGGATCCTGTAAAACCACTTAGAAGAAAACCAATGAGAGGAAGTAAAAAAAAAAAAAAAAAAAAAAGAGAAACCAGGATCAACTTAACTGGAAAATAAAATGACCAGAGAGCAAAGTTATAAAAGTGGCAATTTTAAGAGAATGAAATATGTCCGCTTTGAAAATGTGCATTTCTTATAGTTCATTCATTACAGGAGGAAATTAATTTCTGTTTCTCTTTCCTCTGTTTCCAGCTCAGTGTCTGTTTTGGCGGTTTTCCATTTCAACTTTTTTTTATATTTGTTTCAAATTGTATAGTTTTACTCTTTACTGGGCGTTAGTCTATTTTCCATGTGCAGCTGAGATGAGGGATTCAGTTAATATGTAGGTTCTCTCTAGGAACTGCTCTGGCGGCTTTGGGAGTGCACAGAAGAGCCCTGCTGCTGGATGCAACCCAATCATTTGCAGGCTCAGCAAAACTGTTGGGGGGGGGGGCGCGGGCGAAGAAGCGAGCCACTCTCCTGGGTTGCTTTCCACCTGATTAAGCCCAGAGATCATGGATTCCCCCAGGACTTGTTCCTGTAGCCTCTTCCCTGTTCTATCTTTTTTTGTTTTAAAGCTTTACTCAGTCAAGTCCTTCTCCCAGAAAGATATCAAGCCTCACTTCTGCTTTTTTTTTTTAAACCTTAACTTTATCCATTCCTTTAGTGAATCTTACATCTATGGAATCACCTCACCCCAAACTGCTTGGAGACTGAGATACTGGCTCTGGCTGGAGGTGCCACCGGTATGTGTACACTGATGTCATAAATCATGACATGTTCAGTCTCCAAGCTGCTGGTGAGGTGACACAACCCAAAGGTGTGGGATTAGACTGGAGGAATAATGAAATAAGGATAGCAAGAGGGAAGGGGGTTCTGGGTCTAACTTATTGACCCCCCCCCCCCCTCAGAGGCCCCCATGGGATCCTCCTGTTCCTCTTCTTGCCCACCAGCACTAGTAACCCAGTGGCTTTTTGCTCAGGAGACATGAGCACACCCACACTCCAAGCCGTTGGGCCTTTTAGGACTCAATCCGAGACTCAACAAGTGCAGGCGAGAAAAGGCCGACTCAATCCAAGGCCTCTGCATCGAACTGTGGGGGAGGCGAATCAGGCCTGTCTTCACTGCTGTACTAGTCCATAAGCCTTGGCCCCTTCTGGAGGTAAATACTGGCTTCTCACAGTGCTTTACAAGAGAATATACCAGGTGATGACATCACACCACCGAACGTTGCTTGAATTTGCCTCCATGTGCTGACAAGGAGACAACTCACTGGCCTGGACTGGTCTAGCAGAATAAGGAATTTGTAAATTGGCTCCTCCCACTGCATATGGATATGTACTTTTGCAGAGCTTTTTCTTAAATTCCAGCAGAATTATAAATGTGGTGACCTCTCAATTCCAACCTTTTTAAAAAATTTATCTTATTGGCAACAAGAATAGCAGTTTAGAGAAGTACTTGGCCATCCATGCAACAACTCCATTCTCCTTGCCTGATGTAACCTGGGATCAGTTAAAGGAAGGAACTAGAAGGTAGAAAAGAGGTGATGGACGGTGCCTATGAACAGTGGGCAGAGACATTACTAAGTACTTATAGAAATTAAGTTTCAGGCCCTTAGAGCCCCCTCCCAAAATTGTTATTACTAAACATTAACTACAAACTCCCCATCACCACCAAGAATGGTCCTGTAAAAAGACAAACTTTGACATCATATTTTCAAACATTAAACTTTAAACAAATATTTAAATTTTGGCATGACATCAACAACAGCAACAACTTCCCTAGTCCAGTGACAACTGCGTGGTACATTATGAAATACAAAACCATAAAAAAAGACCACTTATAGCCTTTACCATACACAGCACTGCCAAGACTCAAAACAGTACCAGTTGTACCTATGAAAAGGCAGCATTGCAAATATTACACCATGCACTTCACCTATTACTGAGAAAACAATACAAGCAAGACTGCTACAGATATCTACACAAACTATATGCTAGCAGAATTCTTCAGCTTATTCACATATTCCAAACACCACGAAATACAGTATAAGGGACCACAAATTAGAAATAAACATGCAATCATTAAACCAAAATCAAATTATTTTTCTACCATTTCTTGACACTTTGGACCCTGACATAATACCTCCCTACCATAATCTAAGAGCTCCAGTTTTCTTCAGGACCATTACAGCTAGCAAAGCTATATACCACCAATCCAATGAAGACATCACCACTTACCATATATTATGCAACATATTATAAAAAAATAGAAAATCCTAATCAAATATACCAAGTGCATAACCACCTCAATACCAGTAGGTGGTTTAAGGGATGGTAATTAAGGTGACCATCTGGAGGTCTCACACTTATTTATTTATTTTATTTTTATTTATTTATTTATATTCTCTTATATACCGTGCTATTCTGCATCAGTGCGGTTTACATTGAACAAACTGAAATTACATTGAACAGGACATTATAACTTGGAGGTAACTATTTTACAGGGAACATGGGCTATGGAGGGTTAAGTGGCTTGCCCAAGACCACAAGGAGCACCTGTGGGACTAGAAACCCCAGTCCTTCTGGCTCAAGGTTGCTGTCCTCTAGTGGGATTTGAACCCCCGACCTTCCGGCCTGAAGTACCTTGCCCCAACCACTAGGCTACTCCTCCACTCCACTAGGTAAAGTTTTTGCAATAAAGTAACTTTATTGGCTTTTTCACTGTCAGCCTCTTGTTTTTTTTCTTTTGTGATCCCCTTTCAGTTTTTCATGTGTTTTCTTTTTAAAATATAAATATAAATAAAATAGAATTTCCCCTATTTATTCATTCCATTTTTAAACATTCCCTCTAGCCTCCAATTTTTTTGGCTGCCCCTTTATTGTGCTGATCTCATTCTTACATCCCTTTTCTCTTCATTTGCTTGTTTTCTTTCCTATTTTTGTTTCCCTTTATTCTCTCTTCTGGTATTTATCAGAAGCTTCCTTTCTCACATACACTCATTTCATTTCACATCCCTTCTCATCACATACAGCTAACTCCCTTCTCGCTAATACATATGGTATACTAAAGCCATCTCCAACTCATACACATTTCATGCCCTTCATCTCTCACACACAATATCTTACCAACTCTCTCATACACATACACACCTTTTTGGCCTTCACTCTCGCACACTGCCTACTTGCTCCTCCCTTAGGTACACATCCCTTCCTTTCCTTCTAACTTCATTACTCCTTCATTCCATCCCCTTTCCCTTCCATCCATATCGTCTTTCCTCCATCTTTATCTTCCACCCCTCCTTTATTCAATTTTCCCCGTTTACCATCTCTCCCTCCATTATTTCTATCTTCAGTCACTTCGTTTCTCTCCTCCAATCATGGGCGTAGTTTGACTGTTTCATTTGGGAAGCAAAGGAAAACAGGGAAAAGGGTATGATGGCTGCTTCATCCCCTGGCCATGCTGGAAATTTAAGAGTCAAGCAGCTGGTTATAGGCAAGTTCAAAAAAATAAGTCTTCAGCCCTTTCTTCAATTTCTCCAGAGATAATTCTTCTCAATGGCATGACGACAGTGGCAGCAGCTCAGACCATGGCGAGAGTAATGGATGCATCATGACCTCTGTCCCCACAGTCACAGCTGCTGTCTTCTCTAAACCAAGAGCATGTTAATAGAAGGCACTGGCAGCCATCACCATGGGGACAGAGGTAGTGCTGCAACTATTACACACTCCACGGCCTGCACTGCTGCCTGCAGACTGCTTTGAAAACTGAGAAGTGTAATGAGAGTGATTATTCCATATTCTGCTGTAACTCTGCCTACACCTGACACCACTTCATGTGCATCAGCTGGGCCAGGCCTGAAAAAAAAAATGGGGGTAAAGTAAGGTGGCTGCCACAAGGGAATTTTGGGGAACTTTACCCAATGATCAAGCTGCTCTTGCTCCAAGGCCCCCTTGCCTCAGGCTGGTATCTGAGAAACATGGAGCCCCCATCCCCCATGCATCATTGGAGTATGAGTGAAAGTGGCTCACTATGGAGCTTCAGCATTGTTCCTGCTAATGGTCCCCCCACCACCGTCACTGCCAGCACCAAAATGAATACTGCCAGGAAGAGAGTCCTGAGGGAGGGAGGAGAGAGCAGAGTTTAGTTTAGTTTGGCACTTGATAAACCACCTTTTAGTAAAACATACAAAGCAGGTCACAAATGAAAACGGACTAGGGCAGAGTGCTTGCTCAGTCAAGCCCTGGGCAAGAAACATGCTCGTTCATGCCTGGGACTGGCCCTGCCTGTGATTCAGTGTCATACCCAAGGCAAAGAGTGTGATCTGCACGGGTGTCAGCCAGGAGGGGGACGTCGAAATTCCAGGCCCGCATACGTGGCAAACTTACTAAACTCCTTCGCTGTTTTGCCATACTGCATCTATGCCAGGCCAAGTGGCTCTTCCCTCCTGGGCTGAAGTCTTGCGAAGAGGCAGCGCAGCAAGCCAATGAAGCAATTTAGTAAGTTTTCCACACATGCAGGCCTGGAATTTCAGCACCCCTCTCCTGGGGAAGCATCACGGTGGGGGGGAGGGGAACGTCTGCGCTACGTGACAAATAGGCTTGGCAAACTACTGCTATGACTGAGCCCTCCCCGAGGCCCTGGATCTCCAACACCTGGGAACTAACCCTCCAACTCCCTCCCTCAATACACCACTGGGCTGGTGACCTGACATAACATGGCAGAAAATCACAACTGCATTTGCACTTTTCTCACACTCTACTTACATTCTAATATTGCTTTGAAAGTTACATTGCCTGGGTAACAAACAAGTTTAAAATGTAACTACTTACCAAATTAACGCTAATGGTTTTTTCCCAGTTTTTCTCATTGTTTATACCAGCATTGTTAACCACAATATTCAGCTTTCCATACTTTTTAATTGTTTGTTGAAAAGCATCTAAAATATAAGAGATTATATAAAAATGTATGTATTAACAAATGGTACCAAACCAATCATACTCTACTTTTCCATAATATACTAATTTTACTTTTTTTCTACAAAATCCTACAATATCCTCATTTTACATTTAATTTAAAATATTCCCTCTAAACTTGTTTCCAGATTACCATTTTCTGTCTCTTGGACTGCCATATCCATTGGAAAATGACTCTACTAGACCTACAGCATGATAAATCTTCCTTCACAACTATCAAGGTTTTCCTTCATTTTAACCCTTTTTCATCTTGTCTAAGCAGCATACACCCCGAGTCTGATCATTAGCTTTTGCCCTTTTGTAATGAACTGTTTTTTTCAACTCAAGAGACTTCTAGAACATGCCCAGCTCTGGCTGCCCAGTGAAGAAGCTAGATTCAAAATTCAGACTCTGATCGACAATATAGCAATATCCAGCAATGCTACTGAAGCACTGAAATAGCTTTGCTTAATGTATTGCTTGCAGTTCATGATTTTTTAGAAATTTATGGATAAAGTACTTAGACCACTGCAAGGGGTGGACAGAGTACTAAGCTGGGAGGGAGAGGGAACAATTACCTGTATGTCTGAGCATGGGTAACCCTGAAAGGGATGAGGGATGCTGAAAGTCCTGGGTACTATTTTGTCCCAAAAATTTAAACTTCCAAGGAAACATTTCAGGAAACATTAATACAACTTTGACACATCACTCTACTAAAACAAAAAACAAATATGTATGCATAATATAAGTCTTTGCTCATTTAGCCCCTAATCTTACTGGATGATTTTAACCTTCCATCTCTACACAATGCACACTATGACATTTCTCAGTTCTATGGCTGATGTAGCCTATCAGTAGGTTGTACAGGTGCACACAACAAGGTTAACTCTAGACTATTCCTACCCAATAATATCTGTCAGCATTACCTATACAAAACCTCCATACCTGTCAGAAAACAGGTAAAATACTTAGGAGTAATAATAGACCACACTCTCACCATGTTACCACACATAAAACAAACAGTAAAAACCATTTTCTATAAACTCAAAACAATTCAACACCTAAGGCCACTCCTAGAAACACCAGACTTTAGATCCGTAGTAGGTACACTGATCACCCCTCACTTTGACTATTGCAATAGTCTCCTAATAGGCCTCCCGCAAAAAAGCACATACCTTCTTCAAAGAGCACAAAACATCTGTGCAAAAGTGATTGCTAAAGCTCGCCTAACAGACCACGTAACCCCTATACTGCTAGACCTCCACTGGCTCCCTATAAACAGTCGAATTAAATATAAAATAATCCTAACAACCTATAAACTCATAAACGACATAACCCCCTCACACTTATCCACATTACTGCAATCTCCAACTTCGACAAGGACCCTCAGACAAAAACGCAGCCCACTCGCTCATCATACCAAAAACCATCCGCAAAACTAAGAACACCACTAGCTCCAGAGCATTCTCATTCACTGCTCCTACACTCTGGAACGACCTCCCTATTGAACTTCGCACCATAAGAGACCTCTTCCAATTCAGAAAAGAATTAAAGACCTACCTGTTCACAGAACACTTCGAAGTCCCCTACTACCCCAAAGCTAGCTCCACAACAAACCTGTTCACACATGCACAAACTCCCTTAACCTAAACAATGTAAACACAAGCATGCCCCCCCCCCACTCACACGCCCCAAAGACAAAAAAAAGAGGAACTAAATTCCAACACCTACACCAATATCTGCCCCACACAACACACACACCACACACTGTAAATATACATTTGTAAAAAGTTTGATGGGTTTGCTTTAATACCTACAAAGTTCTTGCTTTAATATTTAAAAGATGTCTCTGCTTATTGTTTTTCTTTAATACTTACAAAGTTTATATTTACTGTTCAATGTAAATAGTTGATTTCTATTGTTCTATGTAAAATGTATACAAACTGTGTACAATGTTCAATGTAAATAGTTGATTTCTATTGTTCTATGTAAAATGTATACAAACTGTGTACAAGACTGTTAACCTGTTATATGTAAACCGCCCTTGATCTCTGGAAGGGGCGGTATAAAAGAAATAGTTAAATAAATAAATAAATAAATAAATACTTGCCTCCACAAGCATTACAAATCCCCTCAGACCATTATTTAATAGAATTCAAATTACTATCCCAACTTCCTATACCATTATCAAAGACTCACAGACCAAGCGATATAAGACATCTGAAAAGGACGCCTTCTTGAATGAAATCCTCTCATATAGATCTTCCTCTAACAGATTAACAAACTGGAACACCTCAATCTCTAACACTGCTTCTGCACCTAAATCATATCACAGACAAAACAAAGTTCTGAGGGTATTCTCATGAACTAAGGAAGATAAAACAAAAATTGAGGAAGACTGAGCGTACGTAGAAGGTTATGAAATCCACAGATGACAGATTACTCTATATGAGCACACTTCAACATTACAAAGATTCTATTAATAACAAAGAAAATCATACTGAGATTCTTACCAAATCTCAATCATCTGAGGGAATTGTGAAATTTCTCATTCAGATACCTAATCCAGAAGTAAATAACCTCACCATCAAGCCACAAACTCTGGCATACCACTACATGAATAAGCTGAAACAACCGGCGATAGAGGATAGCTAGCATCCAGATAGAGATTTGGTATCCTCGGAAAAATGTCAAACCTTCCATATGGTTGATCTAAAATACCTTAAGAATATACTTTTCCAAAATTTAAACAACCTCCAGTCTAGACCCTTCTCCCACCAACTGGCTAAAAGCGTCTCAAGCTGAACTATCACTATTCATCCTCAGAATGGTTAACCAATCACTGAAACACATGGAGTGGAGGAGTAGCCAAATGGTTCAATTCCCACTAGCACTCCTTGTGGCCTTGGGCAAGTCACTTAACCCTCCACTGCCTCAGAAAAATCCAAGTTATCAATGTCCCTGTTTAATGTACATTACCAAGTTTAAGTTTCAAAGTAAACAGCTTTTATTGAAATAAAGCAGTATATAAAACCTAAAAAAATCATGCCTTCAGCACTAAAGCCACTATGATCCGGCCAATATTAAAACAAATCAGATAAAGAAAACCCTAACTCATATAGGCCAATTTCTTAGCTAAAGTGATAGAAAAAATTGTGAAAACTCAACTACAGGACTATATTGATCTGAATTCCCCCTTGGACGAGCAACAATATAGATTCAGGCCATACCATAGGGTAGAAACTCTTCTCCTAGCTTTTTTCGATAAACTAATTGGACGAATAGATAATTCTAAACAAGCTTTTGTCCTTGTATTTTTGGACACTGCTTTGGCATTTGATAGCATCAGCCATAGTATACTAATTACAAGACTACACCAGATAGGGATACATGGCAGTGTGCTCCAATGGTTCCAGTCCTACATCTCCAATGGTTCCAGTCCTCTCTCCGATCATACCCAACAAGTTCAGATTGGCCAGCATACGTCAAAATCATAGAAAATAAGAGCTAGATATACCGTAAGGGTCTGACCTCTCAGCCCTACTGTTTAATACATATTTACAGCCAATCTAACATTTTCAAAATATTCAAAGTAGAATATTTTATCTATGCAGATAATATAATGTTATATCTCCCCATAGACATTACAAACCCCATCCAGCATCAGATGTCATGCCTCAGTGAAACAGCAAAGTGGCTAAACTCACATAATCTAAAAATAAATTGTAAGAAAGCTGAGGTATTATACATTACAAGGAACCAAAACTTCACCCCCCCCCCCCTCCACAGTTCCATCTTCAATAAGCTAAACTAGAAGTAAAAAAATGAAGCAAGATACCTTGGAGTCACCCTTGATCAGACACTTAGTATGGTTATGCACATAAAGCTAATCACCAGTTCGACTTCTATAAGCTATGCATGCTTTAACACCTGACACCGTTGTTGTCTAGTTATAATATCAGAGCAGTGCTCCAGGCCATGATCATTCCACATTTTGATTTTTTGCAATAGTATTCTACAAGGTCTCCCAAAGAAGACACTCAACCAGCATCAGATGGCCTAAAATGTCGCTGACCGTATTATTTACAAGACCCATGGCACAGGTCACATCACTCCAGTACTTTACAATTTACATTGGTTACCAGTTCTAAGCCAGATTAAATAAAAACTACTAATGATCATGCTTAAGCTCTTGAAGAACACAGCCCCATCAGACCTCACTTCTCTGATTAATACTCTAATGTAAGAATAAGAAGAGGATTTACCCAAAACACCATAGTAGTCCCTACTGACTTTCACAATACAAACCACTCAATGAGTAATAGGGCATTCTCATATTTTACTCCCATACTCTGGAACGCCATCCCTGAAAAGTTAAGATCCATCAAGAATCTCCAAATATTCCTCAAGGAAATCAAAACACATCTGTTTATTGAACATAATGGGTATTTCAATTACCCCAGTATTGACTGGGTCAGTGTCACGACAGGACATGCTAGGGAGATATTTATTTCATCTAGAAACAGACTGCTTCTTGGAGCAGCTGGTTCATGAACTGACCAGAGGGGAAGCCATTTGGACCTAGTCCTTCGTGAAACACAAGATCTGGTGCAAGAGAAAAGGGTGTTCAGGCCACTTGGCAATAGTGATCATAACATGATCGCATTTGATTTAATAAATGGAGGAAGGACGATAAGGAAATCCATAGTACTACCTTTTAACTTTCAAAAGGGAGACTATGATAAAATGAGGAAGTTAAGAAAAAACTAAAAGGAGAAGTTGCAAAGGTTAAAGATTTACATCAAGCATGGGTGTTTAAAAATACTATCTTGGAAGCTCAGACCAGCTGTATTCCGCGCTTTAAGAAAAGTGGACGATGTCCAAAAAACTGCCAGCATGGTTTAAAGGTAAGGTCAGAGTGAGGCTGTTATTGCCAAAAAAGCATCTTTGAGGAAATGGAAAAAGGAGTCAAATGACGGTAACTGGAAACATAAGCATTGACAAGTTAGATGCAAGGCATTGATAAGGCAGGCAAAGAGAATTTTGAGAAGAAGTTTGCTGTGGAAGCAAAAATGCATACAAGTACATTCGTAGCAAAAAACCTGTGAGAGAATCAGTTGGACCATTAAATGACAGAGGGGTAAAAGGGGCACTAAGAGGGGACAAGGCCATAGTGGAGAAACTGAATGAATGCTTTACTTCGGTCTTTACTGAGGAAAAATCTAAGGATGTTACCCATGACTGAAATGGTATTCAAAGGTGATGCCACAGAAGAATTAAAAGAAATAGCGATACACCGGGAAGATTTATTACAACTATTTGATAAACTGAACAGTAGCAAATCACCTGGACCAGATGGTATACATCCAAGGGTGTTGAAATAACTGAAATATGAGATTGCAGACCTATTAATAATCTGTGAACTATCATTAAAATCTGTAATACCTGAAGATTAGAAGATGGCCAATGTAATGCCAATTTTTAAAAAGGGTTCCAGGGATGATCCGGGAAACTACAGATCGGTGAGCCTGACATCAGTACCAGGAAAAATGGTAGAAGCCATTATAAAGAACAAAATTACTGAACATGTAGAGAGTCATGACTTAATGGAAGACAACCAACAGGGCTTTAGCAAAGGAAGGTCTTGTTTTACTAGTCTGTTTTTTTGAAGGTGTAAATAAATAGGTAGACAAAGGTGAGCTGGTTGATACAGTGTATCTGGATTTTCAGAAAGTTTGACAAGGCCCCTCATGAGAGACGTTTTGCGAAATTAAAAAATAAAAAGTCATGGGACAGGAGGCAGTGTACTATTGTGGATCAGGAAATGCTTAAAAGATACAAAAAACAGAGGGTAGGGCTAAATGGCCAATTTTCCCAGTGAAGAAAGGTGAATAGTGAGTACCCCAGGGAACTGTGCCGAGTCCACTGCTTTAGCATATTCATAAATGACCTGGAAATGGGAATAATGAGTTAGGTAATCAAATTTGCAGCTAACACAAAATTATTCAAATTTGTTAAAACCCATGAGGACTGTGAAAATTTTCAAAAGGACTTTGATAAACTAGAAAACTGGGTATCCAAATGGCAGATGAAACTTAATGCAGACAAGTGCAAAGTTATGCACCTAGGAAAGAACGATGCAAGGTTCCACATTAGGGACCACCACCCAGAAAAAAGATTTAGGCGTCATTGTGGATAACATATTGAAACCTTCCACCCAGTGTGCAGCAGCGGCCAAGAGATCAAATAGAATGCTAGGTATCATAAGGAAAGGAATGGAGAATAAAACAAAGGCTATTATAATGCCTCTGTATCATTCCATGGTACAACCGCGCATTGAATATTGTGTGCAATTCTGGTCGCCGTATCTTAAAAAGGATATAGCATTATTAGAAAAGGTACAGAGTAGAGCAACCAAAATGGTAAACGGGATGGAAGGATACCTTTATGAAGAGGGGCTAAAAAGGTTAGGGCTCTTCAACCTGGAAAAGAGACGGCTGAGGGGAGAGATATGATAGACTTCTATAAATTAATGATTGGAGTGGAACAGGTAAACATAGATCGATTGTTTACGCCATCAAAATATAGAAAGACTAGGGGACATGCAATGAAGCTACAGCATAACCTATTTAAGACTAATAAGAGAAAATATTTTTTCACTCAATGTGTAATCAAACTCTGGAATTCATTACCGGGTTTAAAAAAAGGTTTGGACAAGTTCCTGGAGGAAAGGTCCATAAACCATTATTAAAGGGGACTCAGGATATCCACTGCTTGTTCCAATACAAGCATTGTAGAACCTTTGTCTCTTGGGGAACTGCTAGGTACTTGTGACCTAGATTGGCAACTGTTGAAAACTGGATACTGGGCTTGGTTGACCTTGGTTTGACACAGTATGGCATATCTTATGTTCTTAACTCAACTGACCAAAACAAAATCTACCCAACCTAAAAGTGAAACCTCCCTTGAATCCCCCATCCTCACCCCTACACTTTTACTCCAATAGGAAATTTAATTCTGCATGTACAGATTTACTATGAACACAAAACACCTTTATAAATAAGGTTTTGTAATGTTTACTGTAAATATTTCATGTACAGTTTAATGTAACATCGATGTTCAAAGTTCAATGCATCTGGTTTGTTCATTGTGAACCGCCTTTGATCTCTGGAAGAGGTGGTATAGAAACACTTAAAAATAAAAAATAATTTTAAAATAACTTATTTAAAAGGCAAGAGAGTCAAAAATTGAGTAGATTGCTAAAATCTGACATTTTCCTCTCAGATACTACTTGTGAAACATAGAAACATGATGACAGAAAAAGACCACATGGCCTATCTAGTCTGTCCTTCCATATCAACTACAACAGTCCACTTTTTACCTTTAGAGATCCTCTGTGTTGGTCCCATGCTTTTTTGAATTCAGTTACCTGCTTCTAATCTTGCCAAAGTGGAAGTGCCCACAGTTCTAGTTAGTGCTGTTACCCTATCATGTTTAGTTGAAGATATTGTATTCGGTCTTTAAAAAAGGGTAATTTTATAACAGTTATCTAGTTTAAGGCACATTGTTATAAAATAGGCATGAAAGACGCACATGACAAAGTATGTGCATAAGTTTATAAGATATAGACGCATAATTGGTAAGATATGATCATCAAAGCTAGGCATGACTACTTGCACCAACCCTAGACTTGGCATAAATACTCGCACCTAGATTTGTCAAGAATACACATAAGTTATACTTACACATATAAATTTGTGCTCTACTTATGCTCCACCCCTGTGCTTGCCCACACTGAAAGTACATGACATCGTTCTGACATGCATACTTACAGAACAGCACCTGTCTATGCACATGAAGCCCGATTCAGGAAGGAGCACATCCGGGCCATCTGGACGGCCGAAAAATGGACGGCCCCAAATAGTACTGGATTCTGCAACCACAGAAGCTAGACAGACTGCGGCTGCAGAATTGGGCACCTAGACAGCCCAGCGATGCCCCTATCCCACAGCATGAGATGTCCTTGCAACACCCCGTCCAGCCTGCCCTATGCTCCTGCTGGTGTGCTAGTGCCATGGCATCCTGTTGCCATGGCACTGGGACATCCAGCAGGAGTGCCGACAGACTGCCATGGCAAACACGTGACTTTCCCCACTGCCCAACACTCTGCTGGTCCTGCCAGGGCTGGGGTCACGCAGAGGGGACTCACCTGCCGCAGCTGCTGTGCTGCTAGGGGGCTGTCGGGCCAGACCGCTGCCATCACTGCTGCTTATTCCACCACCAAGCTAGAACAGCACAGCCCGCCAGACGTAAAGAGCTGATTCAGGTTATGGCTCTGTATATCCGGGTACCTGGCCTGCCTCTGCTCTGCCCATTCTCCAACCCCTTCCAGTGCTGCATGCACAGCAGCACTGTGTGTGCAGGAGGCACTTGGGGCAGAATACGGTCCTGGCGGATAGCAGGGCTGGACGTACAGCCATGCTAATGGCCGGTCAGAATTGAGCCCATAGAGGCTTACCCACACACATAAATCATTAAAAATCCATGATTTATGTGTGTGGATGGTGCATAACTTTATATGCCTAATTATAAAAATACCTCCTAAATATTTGCATGTATTTGACGGAATACTTATTGAACTATGACCCACTGACATCCTTAAGATACTTGCAAGAATGGTTATTAAAGATTCCACCTTTGCAAGTGGCAAGGCTAGCAGAAGATGGGAGGCTTCTAGCCTTGTGGGTTCAGAACTCTGCAACAATACCCTTTAACTGAGAAGAGAACCCAGTTATTCGTTTTTCAAAAAAAATGAGGCCTGACCATATGAGCATGCATTTGTAGTATAGACAGCCCAGGATGAGGATGCTCATGAAGATTTGTTATAAGAGTTTTGTATAAATGTTTTTTTCTAGTTATGAATTGTGTTACTATATTTTATTTGATCTGTCACACGTATTCTATGGGGTCTTTCACTAAAGTGTGCTGTCAGTGCATGTTCTGGTGGGCGTTGAAAGTGAGGTGGGACATGCATTGACAACTGGCATGGGACCATGACAATGCAGGCCAATTTCCATGCTGTGAATTGCACGTTGGGGTAGTAAGGGGGTGGAGGCTAGGGATGGAAAGTGAGCATGGTGAGCACTGCACATTTAGTGCAGGTATAAACACTGAGCGCTAACTACGACCCTTGCAATTAGTACAGATTCACCTAACACCACCTCATTAGGTGGAGGTAAGTACATCCCTGTATGCCACATTAGGACACAGAGCTCTGCATTACCTACTACTGCTGCTACTACTACTATTAAACAATTATAAAGCACTACAAGACATATGCAGCACTGTACAAACACAGATAGAGACAATCCCTACTCAGAGCTTACAATCTGATCAAGACAAACAAGACAAAAGATAGGAATAAGGATGGAATAGGGAAGGGGTAAGGAGACAAGGGTCCAAAAGCAGCCTCAAAGAGGTGAGCCGTTAGCATAGATTTGAAAAGGGGCAGAGATGAAGCCTGACATACTGACTCAGGAAGTTTGTTCCAGGCATAAGCAGCAGCAAGGTGAAAGGATCAAAGTCTGGAGTTAGCAGTGGAAAAAAGGGAAAGAGAGGAACAAGCCAGTAGAAGAGCGGAGTTCATGAGGAGAGGTATAGGGGGAGAGGAGAGTGAGGAGTGGAAGAATGAATGCATTTAAAGGTCAGAAGGAGGAGTTTGAATTGGATACAAAAATGGAAGGGAAGCCAATGAAGTGACTTCAGAAGAGGGGTTATATGAGTATTGAGGCTGGCGAAAGATTAGTCGTGCAACAGAGTTCTGAAGGGGAGAGAATGACTCAGAGGGAGACCAGCAAGAAGGAGGCTGCAATAGTCAAGACGGGAAGTAATTAGAGAGTGGACAAGTGTTTTATTAGTGTGTTCAGAGATGAAGAGGCAAATTTTGTTATTAGAGAAAGAAACAGGTTTTAGCTATCTACAGTTAACACAGTGCTGTTGAACCTAATGCACCATTATTTTGGCACTATTGGTGTGTTAGGTGCAACACCATAGTGCCTTTTAGTAAAAGGGCCCCTATATTTTAACTGTTGTAAGTTGCTGCATATTTATTGTTCTCCATTTTGTTGTGGAGGACAAGCAAATCAAATATTAATCAATAATGTGAAAGCCTAATTCACCAAGCACCTTCCAAACTGGTTTGGATAAAAATAACCACGCCACAGTCCTTATGAACACCAATTTGCTTGAGTTTTTAGGGCATCTCTAAAGAATCTATAACTAGCTTCCACAATTTAATGTTAGTTTAAGATTCCTACTGAAGAGTCATTTTGTAAAAGATTAGTCTCACTTTTTCCATTGGAAATTATGGTGCTTGATGTTTAAAAACAGCTTTGGACTAATCTCAATGCTCAAATTATGAAAAACAAACACACCAGGCCCGATATTCATTTGTGAGGGCTAATCCAGGGCCATATCTGGCCACCAGCATTGAATATCCAGGGTCATTGCACAAGGTGCAGAAGCTAACCGGGCAGCGGTGATATTCAGCCACTGCCCAGTTTGCTCCAGCGGCAAAAGTTAGGACAGCTTTTTCTGCACCAACTTTCCTGCTGAAAGATAACTGGGCAGCAGTTACCACCCCCAGAACGCCCCCAACACACCTGATGCTAAGTGGTT
The DNA here is from genome assembly GCA_033557465.1 of Ichthyophis bannanicus. Lineage (NCBI taxonomy): Eukaryota > Metazoa > Chordata > Amphibia > Gymnophiona > Ichthyophiidae > Ichthyophis > Ichthyophis bannanicus. The sequence goes on from CM066032.1 coordinate 1,648,474,888, forward strand.
AGCACTGGGGTGAATAAGCACAGTTACTTACCTGTAACAGGTGATCTCTGGGAACAGCAGGAATAAGTCTTCACATATGGGTTTCGTCAGTACCGACGGAAGCTTTTGGGAGCATCCCACAGCGCCTGCGTGCTGCCTTCCTGCCTTTCCCAACTGTCTCTCCTCAGTTGAGTTTTAGAGCTGAGACAAAGAGAGAGAGAGGGAAAGGAAAGAGAGATAGAGAGAGACAACTCCTAGGGGAGGTGGATGGGTTGTGAAGACTTATTCCTGCTGTTCCCAGAGATCACCTGTTACAGGTAAGTAACTGTGCTATCTCCAGGAACAAGCAGGAATGAGTTTTCACATATGGGGTCTCCCTAGCTTTAGATGCCAGGGAGAGATCCCAGAAGTTGTGTGTCCCTAGGACAGGGCTGCACTTCCCCACCTGGATATCTGGCATCCCATGAGGGATGGTGGGTAGGAGTTGATTAAGTATGGAACAGGTGTTTAAGAACAGCCTGACCAAACAAGGCATCCCGGCGGGAGTCCTTGTCCAAGCAGTAATGGCTGTGAAGGTATGAACCGAGGCCCAAGTGGCTGCTCGACAGATGTCGTCGATAGACACAGAGTTCAGATGAGCCATTGAGGCTGCCATGGCTCTCGCATCGTGAGCTGTGACATGGCCCTCCAGAGAAAGGTCCTTGCTCTGATAGGCAAAAGAAATACATTAGGCAATCCAGTTAGAAAGTGTTCTCTTGGATGTCATCCAGCTAGATGGCAGCTTGAAGACGGAGCTCCGTCGTGATTGCTGAGAAAGCCTGCACAAAAGTGACCCCGGCACAGTGGTAAACCTGGAAAACAGAGGTGGGAGCGGTGTGAGTGGTGCGGTGATGTCGGGACCGAAGAAGAGCGCCACTGACCTAAAAAACTATGCCTTCAAATCCTCCAGCGGGAGCACCGCCGGGAAAGCAAAAATGGCGGCGGTGGCGGCCGGGGCCGCGGAGGAGGCAGGTAGTGCCCAGGAGGATGCGGGGCCCCGTGGGTCAGAGCTGGCGACTTTCAAAGGAGAGCTGAAGGGCTGGTTCGAGGCCCTGAGACAAGACTTGGCGCTTTTCAAGGCAGAGGCCCAGAACTGGATGGCAGAGTTAAAGGAGGAAGTGAAGGAGGTGGGCCAGAGGCTGGTGGAAGTAGAAAGCAAAGTGGAGGAGCATGAGGACACCATACGTGACTTGCAAGGAAAAATGGACGGAGCATTGGGTGAGCAGGAGGACTTGTGGACTAAACTAGAGGACCTAGAGAATAGGTCCCGACGTTCGAATGTGCGAATCCGGGGCCTCCCAGAAAGCAAGAAGGAGGACTGCATGACTATGGTGGTGCAGATTGGCAAGCGGATTTTGGAACAAGCGGGGGTAGACAGTGCTGGACTGTGTTGGAATGTGGATCGGGCGCATCGGGCACTGGGCCCCAGAAGGGATGGCCGTCCGCGGGACATTATAGCATGTTTTCATGAATATCACACAAAAGATCTAGTGATTTCCGCAGCACGCAAACTCACTGAGGTGAAATGGGATAACCACAAAATTGAGCTGTTTGCTGATTTATCAGCTATCACTATGAGAAAACGCAGAGCTCTGTCTGGTTTAACAAGACTGCGGGAAGAGAATATTCGCTATAGATAGACTTTCCCATTCGGCTTGATGTTCAGTGTGGAGGGAGTGGCTTCCCACGTGCGGTCTGTGGCAGATGCTATGGCAGCCATGCAGAAAGCGGGATGGTTGGACAATGTGAGTTCTTTGAGCCCTCCACAAGAGCAGCAACACCCAGATGCAGGACGCTGGAGGAGGGTCTCACTGGGGGAAAAACGCCTGCGGAAGCCAAAGAAGACCTTGGCTAGTGCGGGAGAACACAGATGAACATGGACTCAGTTAGCGTAGTTACTCACCTGTAACAGGTGTTCTCCAGGAGCAGCAGGAATCAGTCCTCACTTATGGGTGACGTCGGCGCCGACGGAGCCCTCGCGGAGCAATTTTCCCCAGCTTTCAAAGAAAGCCTTTGGGAATTGCAGCGCGCATGCGCGGTCGTCTTCCCGCCCGAAGGTGCCATCTTAGCCAGTCAGATGACATAGCTAAAAAAGACAGCATAAAAATTTGCAAAAAGAACATAAGCAGACGATTGCAACTCCAAGGGGAGGAGGGAGGGTAGTGAGGACTGATTCCTGCTGCTCCTGGAGAACACCTGTTACAGGTGAGTAACTACGCTTTCTCCAGGACCAAGCAGGAAGTCAGTCCTCACTTATGGGACTCCCAAGCTCAAGGCTACCGGAGACCCTAAGCACAAAAATGAGCTCCCTCTAGCTCAGCAGCACAGAAGGAAAGAATCTTCGCTGAATTATCACCCACCGGTAGCCCACATCCGGGATGGAGGGTAGGAGTTGCTCAGACCTCAAAGAGATTACGGAGGACTGCCTGTCCGAAAGCACTGTCCCTACGGGACTCCCTCTCGAGACAGTAATGGACCGCAAAAGTCTGGCTCGAAGACCAAGTAGCGGCCCGGCAGATGTCTGCCAGCGGAACAGAGCGGAGGTAAGCCACTGACGTGGCCTTTGCCCGAACACAATGAGCCGTGACTCGACTTTCTAAGGAGAGTCCGGCTGCCCCATAAGCCCAGGAGATACAGTCCGCAACCCAGACGGACAGAGTACGCTTGGAGACCGGAAGCCCCAATTTATTGGGGTCAAGAGACACAAAAAGCTGAGCAGCTTTACGGTGCTCCCGCGTACGGTCAAGGTAGAAGTTCAATGCCCTTCTACAGTCCAGGGTATGGAGGACCGTCTCAGCTCGGCTGGAGTGTGGTCTGGGAAAGAAGGTTGGAAGCACCACCTCCTGATTCATGTGAAAAGGGGAGACCACTTTAGGCAGAAACTTAGGGTGAGTCCGTAGGACTACCCTATTCTTGTAGAACCGAGTGTAGGGGGGATCAGACACGAGGGCCTGCAACTCACTCACGCGCCTAGCGGAAGTGAGGGCTATCAAGAACAGCGTTTTCCAAGACAGAAAACGGAGGGAACAGGTAGCCATAGGTTCAAAAGGCGGACAGGTGATCCGCTGCAAAACCACATTCAGGTCCCAGTCAGGTGCTGGCGGGCGCAGAGGTGGTTTAAGTAGAAGGAGACCTCGGAGAAACCTCGCTACGAGAGGGTCGTTGGAGAGAGGTCTGCCGTCCACCGGCACATGATGTGCTGAAAGAGCACTGAGGTGAACTTTGACGGAGTTGGACTTAAGTCCCAGATTAGAGAGGTGTAACAAGTACTGTAAGATCACCGACACCGGGCAGGAGAAGGGATCCTGAGACTGTTGGGAACACCAGATTGCAAAGCGACGCCATTTAAGGGCGTAGCATTTGCGGGTAGAAGGCCGTCGCGAAGCCAAGACGACCTCCTCCACCTCCGCCGGCAAGAGAAGAGGAGCAAGGACTACCCTCTCAGCAGCCAGGCCATGAGGTTGAGAGACCTGAGGTTGGGGTGCAGTAGGGACCCCTGATCCTGAGTGAGGAGATCCGGTTGTACCCCCAGAGGGAAGGGATCCTCCACCGCCAGTTGCAGCAGGAGCGGAAACCACGGCTGCCTGGGCCAGCGAGGGGCCACCAGGATCATGAAGGCTTTGTCTCGGAGAACCTTGAAAAGAGTCCGAGAGACTAACGGGATGGGAGGGAAAGCGTACAGAAGGCTCCCCGACCACGAGATCAGAAAGGCGTCCGCCGCAACCCGAAGGGGGTGTGGCTGACGGGAGCAGAAGCGAGGAAGCTGCCGGTTGTGAGGACTGGCAAAGAGATCCACCGTGGGGAGACCCCACCTGAGGAAGAGCTTCCGAACGATCAAGGGATCCAGACGCCACTCGTGCGGCTGGAGGACCCTGCTGAGCTTGTCTGCCAGGCAATTTTCCTGGCCCGGGAGATAGACTGCCTTGAGGAGAATGCCGTGACTGACGGCCCAAGAGCAGAGTTTCTGTGCCTCCCGGCAGAGGAGGAAGGAGCCCGTGCCCCCCTGCTTGTTCACGTAGAACATGGCAACTTGATTGTCCGTCTGGACAAGGACGGACTGTTGGGAGGTCAGGTGGGAGAAGGTTTTGAGAGCTAGGCGGATCGCCCTGAGCTCCAGGAAGTTGATCTGCTGAGCAGACTCCCACTTGGTCCAGAGGCCCTGAGTACGTGCCTCTTGGCAATGTGCTCCCCAGCCCAGGAGGGATGCATCGGTGGTCAGCACCCGGGTCGGCTGAGGTGACTGGAAAGGCATTCCTAATATCAGGTTCGGCTGCCAGAGCCACCACCGGATAGACGAGACCAGCGGCTCGGAGACGCGCACTAGGTCTGCTAGGCCGCCTGTGGCTTGTCGCCACTGCCGGCGGAGACACCATTGAGCAGGCCGCATATTCAGGCGGGCATTTGGGGTCACATGGAAGGTGGAAGCCATATGGCCGAGCAGTCTCAGGAAGCGCCTGGCGGAGACCAGGGGCTGGCTGCGAAAGCGGCCGGCTAGGTCCATGAGCCGCTGAGCCCTGTCGAGCGGTAGGTACGCTCGCGCCTGAGGAGTGCGCAGTCTTGCGCCGATGAACTCGAGATCCTGTGAGGGGAGCAAAGTGGACTTTGCGAAGTTTATGACAAAGCCCAAGTGCTGCAGCAGAGTCACCGTGCGGGACGTGGCGTTGGTGACCTCCTGAGCGGACGCTGCTCTGATGAGCCAGTCGTCGAGGTACGGAAAAACATAGAGGCCGTGAAGCCGGAGATGGGCCGCCACGACCGCGAGACATTTTGTGAAGACTCGCGGTGCGGAGGACAGGCCGAAGGGCAGTACTCTGTACTGGTAATGATTTCCTGCCACCACAAACCTTAGGTATTGGCGGTGGCTGGGGTGGATGAGGATGTGCGTGTAGGCATCCTTTAGATCCAAGGAGCATAGCCAATCTCCCTGCTGGAGGTAGGGCAGAAGGATTCCAAGGGTAAGCATTTTGAACTTCTCCCGCACAAGGAACTTGTTGAGGTTGCGCAAGTCCAGGATGGGTCTGAGGCCTCCTGTTCTCTTTGGTATCAGAAAATACCTTGAATAGAAGCCTTGACCTCTCAGGTGGTGTGGCACCGGTTCCACCGCCTGTTCCTGCAGAAGACCTGCTAACTCCTGAAGGAGCAACTCCCTGTGCAGAGGGGGGCGCGGAGGCTCTCCCGGAAAATAGGCGGGAGGAATCTGATGGAAGTGGAGGAGGTAGCCCTCTCGCACGACCTGAAGCACCCAGGCATCTGTGGTGATGCTGGACCACCTGTGGGCGAAGTGAACCAGCCGGCCTCCGGTGCTGGAGGGGACCAGCGGGGGGGGAGAGGCTATGCTGAGCGAGTCAAAAACCCCCACCCTGCTGAGCAGGGGCTGGTGGTGCAGGCTTGGGGGCTTGCTGCCTACGGGACCCGTTACCCCGTCCCTTGGCCTGCTGGCCCTGTTGGGGAGCTGCAGGGGCCTGATAATGGGGGTATTGTTTGTAGGCAGCTGCCTTCCTCGGGTAAAAGGACTTTTTTCCCGAGCCCTTCTTTTTCTGGGAAGGGGCGGAGGTCTTCCTAGAAAGCCTGGTCCTGGTGAGAGTCTCAGTCTCAATTTGTGCAGCCTTTTCCGCCATGGGCTTGCCAAAGAGGTTTTCGCCTCGGCAGGGGACATCGACCAACTTGTCCTGTACCCAGGGTTCAAGGTCGGACGACTGAAGCCAAGCCTGTCGGCGGGCACCGATGCCGGCTGCGGCTGGCTAAGATGGCACCTTCGGGCGGGAAGACGACCGCGCATGCGCGCTGCAATTCCCAAAGGCTTTCTTTGAAAGCTGGGGAAAATTGCTCCGCGAGGGCTCCGTCGGTGCCGACGTCACCCATAAGTGAGGACTGACTTCCTGCTTGGTCCTGGAGAACCTGGACTTATATATGGTTTTCCTGTTGATACTAGGGGTAATGTTGGCTGGGGTCGAGAAACTCGGGAGTGTGTTTTTGAGTTGTGTGGCGGGTGGGAGCGTTATGTGTAAGATTACTATGCTATCCGGGGTGATGTCATGCCTTGTAGCGTTGGGATGGGACGAGAGGAGGTGATCGGGGGGATGGGGGTGGGGGGAGGGAGGGGGACGGGGTGGGGAGGGCAGAAGGGGGGTTTCCTGCCACGTGTCCGTCAGCCTTAGGATCCCTGGTTATACTGGATCATGGCTGAATTACGTGTTTTAACACTAAATGTTCGGGGACTGAACTCCCCAATTAAAACGACAGCGTCTGTTCAAGGAATGTATTAGGCTGAGGGGAGATATTATTTTTCTCCAAGAAACGCACTTAAAGAAGGGAGATGAGTGGAGGATGCAACATAAAAAGTTCCCAGGACAGTGGTTTGCTCCCAATAAGGTGGAAGTGAAAAAGGGGGGCGTGGGGATATTGCTGCATGAGAAACTACAATACACATTGGGAGAGGTTCTCCGAGATAGAGAGGGCCACTTTATGCTCATTAAGCTTCAGATTCGGGGTAAATGGATCACCCTAGTGAATGTTTATGGCCCTAATTCTGCGCAAGGGAAGTTTTATGCAGATTTAACTAGAACGGTGGAAACGTTTGCTGAGGGGGAAGTGATAATGGGGGGGGGGGGGGATTTTAACCTGACTGTTAATCCCGCCTTGGATAACTCCCAGGGGGGAGGGAGGGGTAATGCTAAGGATAGGCGGCGTTTGAAGATGATGTGTCAGGCCCTGGGCATTAGGGATACCTGGAGGGAGTTGAGAGGCCAGAAAAGGGAATACACCTTCTTTTCTCCAGTCCATAATACTTTCTCAAGATTGTCTGAGACCCAGATCATATCCACTCTGCTGGTGGAGGTGCTGGAGTGTGGGATAGGGGAACGGATATGGACGGATCATGCCCCAGTCTGGATAGAGGTGGTGGTAGGGACTGAGCAGAAACCCCAGAGAAACTGGATGCTAAACGAGGCCCTGCTGGAGAACCCTGACATACGGCAAAAAGTCGTTGCCGTTATCACTAATTACCTAGACTTGAATGATAGGGATGGGTGTAGCATAGGGACCCTCGGAGTGTCTAAAAGCAGTTGTGCGGGGAGAACTAATCTCTCTAGGAACTTATACGAAGCGCATGAAGGAGGAAAGGAAACTGTCACTGAGACTCCGGATCAGAGACGGGGAAGGGCGCCATCAACGGGGAGAGCTCGATGACAGGGGGCTGCTGGAATTACGAGAGGCGAAAAGGGAATTAGGGGACATAGAACTGGGAGAGATTAAATTCGCCCAAGAACAATTGCAGCAGAATTTTTTTGCCCTTGGCAATAAACCCACCAAGTGGTTGGCGTATCGGTGGAAACAGCGCAAAAAGCGCAATTTTATTACTAAGATTCGGGCGGCGGGGGGGAGAGAGATAAGGCAAGGGGAGCAAATTAGGGAGCAGTTTGTGCAGTTCTATCAGGACTTATATAGAGCGGAGGAGTCTGGATCTCAAGAGGAGCGTGCCCGCTATTTGTCTATGAAGCTGCCTAAACTTTCTGAGGCGGAGGCAACTTTGCTGGCGAGGCCGATTACAGAGGAGGAAGTGGGGGTGGTGATTGGATCCCTGCCGGCTAATAAAGCACCAGGGCTCGATGGATACACTAACAAATTTTATAAAGCCTTTCGAGCGGAGCTGGGTGGTCTGTTGGCCCGGCTTTACAATTCCTTCCGGGAGGGGGGATGTCTCCCTGATACTTTACGAACGGCGGGGGTTACTTTATTGCCCAAGGAGGGGAAGGACCCAACATTATGTAGCTCTTATAGACCTATTTCCTTGTTGGGATCTGATTTTAAAATTTTTACCAAGATTTTAGCTAATAGACATTTACCGTTTATGTCACGGTTGGTTCATGAAAACCAGGGTGGTTTGTGCCGGGTCGACAGACCACTGATAATATTTGGAAGGTTTTAAATAAGATCTGGAAGGGAAAGAAAGCAGGCATACCATTAGTCCTCTTGTCCATCGATGCGGAGAAAGCTTTTGACCGCGTGTCATGGCCATACTTGTTACAAGTGCTGGACCTAATGGGGTTAGGAGACGGGTATTTGCAGTGGGTTAGGGCGATTTACTCTGCTCCGCTGGTGCAGATTCGGGTTAATGGTGAATATTCTGCCCCTTTCGAATTGGGAAGAGGAACACGCCAGGGGTGCCCGCTCTCCTCTCCTTTTTGTGCTCTCTATGGAGCCATTGGCTCAATTGGTTCGGGAAAACCCAATAGTGAAGGGGGTTCGGGGGACGACATGGGAGAGTAAAATTTCCTTGTTCGCGGATGATCTGCTTTTTCTGCTGACTGAGCCCCTGCAGTCGGTGGAGGCACTTTATAGGATTTTAATGGAATTTGGTAGATTTTCGGGCTTTAAAATTAACGCCACAAAATCTGAAATCTTAAATATCTCCGCAGATCTGCAGACTCAGCAGGTGATGAAGGGGAGACTACCCTTTAAATGGGCTAAGCATTGGGTGAAATATCTGGGGATCTATTTAATGGCCAATGAATGGGATTTGGGGAGAGTGAACTTTGGCAAGATGGAACATAAGATGCGGCGAGACCTCGAATTGTGGGAGAGTAAAAAACTGTCCTGGCTGGGGTGGATTTCCGCCGTAAAGATGGTGATCTTACCCCAGTGGTTGTATTTATTTAGGGCACTCCCAGTGGGGATGCCTAGGAGTTTTGTGGGAAAGATCCAACGGATCATTATGAGGTTTATTGGAGGAGGGAAAAGTAATCGTGTGGCCTGGCCTCTGCTCACTAGGAGCAGGAGTAATGGCCATTCCCGATGTGAATAGATATATGGAAGCGGCACAAAATTGTGTGCCATAGTGGATTGGGGTACAGAGGATTGTAAGGAATGGGTGCATATGGAGGCAGAGGATCTACGAGTAGGGAGGCTGTCTGATTGGATTTGGCTGCCGCGAGGGCGGCATAGCGGGGTGCGAGACTGTAGCCCGTATGTACAGAGGACTTTGTCTCTCTGGCATCGCTGGAGGCGGAAGTGGCTAGGGGTGGGTGAGGTATCTAGGTTGATCTCCCTGATTGATAACCCAGATTTCCCGCCAGCGATGGGACTTAGTGATTTTCGGATATGGGCTCAGAAAGGGTTAACCCATATCGGCCAAGCGCTAGCGGGCAAAGAGATTAAAGCATTCCCTGTCTTGGTGCGGCAATTTGGTTTGCATGACAGGGACTTGTTCCCCTACCAGCAGATGTGTCATTATCTGACCCATAAGATTTTACCGGATTTAAAAGGGGACCCTACGGAGCTTGAGAAGGTATTTTTGATGGGGCAAACGAAGAGAGTGCTAAGTTTTATAATATGATGGAGGAAGCGGGGGGGGCGGGGCTCTTTTCAAAAGACCTGGTAACAAGATCTGGGGATCATGTGGGGTGAGGAGGAGTGGGCTGACATTTTCCAGACTCGATATAAAGGGGCGCTAGCGGCCAGTTATATTGAAAATAATTACAAAATGTTGTATAGGTGGCATTTGACGCCCGAGAAAGTGCATGTTATGTTTCCAGGGCAGTCGGATGGGTGTTGGCGGGAGTGCGGGGAACGGGGAATATATATACACATTTGGTGGTCCTGCCCAGTAGTATATGCACGATGGGGGGAGGTGTTTGGTCTGTTGAACGATATTTTGGGAAAACCCATAGAGCCTGATCCTGCAGTGGCTTTGTTGGGGATGAGGCTGGGTGACCTCACCCAAGCAGAGAGTTTCTTTGTTAATGTGGGGTGTGTGACGTATAGGAAACTGCTGGCCAGGAGTTGGAAACAGGTGAATACGCCCACTATGGGAGAATATGTTGTGTCCTTAGATTCCACTTATCTGATGAGTAAGGCGACTGCCCTTAAGAATAATGGTTCCAAATTGTTTCAAAAAATTTGGGAGAAATATTTGAGCTGGAAAAATGTTACTAGCTACTGATATTGCTATCATTATTATTGTATTTTTTGTATGACGAGACTGTGGTAGGATGGGGGGGAATGGGGGGTTACTATATGGTTTTTATATTGTGGCTGTGGCTATATTTGTGTTTTTGTACTGTTTTACAAAATATAAATAAAAAATAAAAAAATAAAATAAAAAAGAAAGTGTTCTCTTGGAGACTGGTTGTCCGAGATGAGAAGGATCAAAGGCAACAAAGAGTTGGGAAGACTTTCTATGTTGTTGTGTCCTTTGTAAGTAAAAAGCTAGAGCTCTTTTACAGTCCAGGGTATGAAGATTCCTCTCTGCACTTGATGCATGAGGCCCTGGAAAAAAAGACAGGTAGGTAGACCTCCTGGTTGAGGTGAAAAGGCGAGACCACTTTAGGCATAAAGTGTGGATTAGTCCTAAGGACCACCTTGTCATGATGGAACCTTGTATAAGGTGGATTAGCTACGAGTGCTTGCAATTCACTAATGCGGTGTGCTGATGTGATTGCAATGAGAAAGATAACCTTCCAAAAAAGGTATTTCAAGGAGGTGGTAGCTAAAGGTTCAAAAGGCGGCTTCATAAGGTGGCCAAGAACCAAGTTTAAGTCCCATGCCACCGGGGTGGTGTAATGAGAGGCTGTTAAAAGGAGGCCTCTCATGAATCTTGCTACAAGAGGATGAGAGGAAATAGGCTGTCCATTTAGAGGCTTAAGGGAAGCTGCAATAGCACTCAAATTGACTCTTACTGAAATTGTCTTAAGGCCTGCATTAGACAGATGAAGGAGATACTCCAGCAAAGATTCCAGAGGTATGGCAAGGGGGTTAAGACCCTTCCCAGAACACCAGATGGTAAACCTCTTCCACTTGAAAGCATAAGAACATCTAGTGGAAGGTTTTCTGGAAGCATAAAGAACATCTTTCACTTGTTGAGAAAGATGAAGATCCTGGAGATCTAGGCCTTCAGCAACCAAGCCCTGAGATGCAGAGACTGGGGATTGGGATGCCATAACTTTCCGTCCTCTTGAGAGAGGAGGTCTGGAGCAGACCCTAACTCCAGGGAGGCAGCTTGAGAGAGATGTAGAAGCAGAGGGTACCACACTTGCCATGGCCAATGTGGAGCTATGAGAATCATGTGGCCTCTGTCTCTCTGAAGCTTGAACAGGGTTTTGGGAATTAAGGGAATGGGTGGAAAGGCATAAAGGAAGTCTGGACCCCAGTGAAGGAGGAAAGCATCCTTTGCCTGAGCTCCCTGAGCCAGAGTTCTGGAACAGAACCGGGGAAGTTTGGCATTCCACGGTCTTGCAAAGAGGTCTATGTCCGGGGTTCCCCAAATTTGAAAAATCTTGGATACCTGGTCCATATGTAGGGACCACTCGTGTGGAAGCAGAACTCGACTGAGTCTGTCTGCCCAAGAGTTTTGCACCCCTGGAAGATAGACTGCCAGAAGATGAATGTGATGCTCTCTGGCGAGGGCCCACAGTCGCAAAGCTTCGTTGCAAAGCGACAGAGAGCCAGTTCCTCCCTGCTTGTTTACATAGAACATGGCTACCTGATTGTCCGTGTGGATAAGGACTGTCTTGTGGCTGAGCAGGGTGTGTAAAACTCGCAGAGCAAGGAAGATTGCTCTGAGTTCCAAGAGACTGATATGTAGACAAGTCTCTTGTGGGGACCAGATGCCCTGGGTGGAGAGATCTTGAAGATGAGCTCCCCACCCCATTGGAGAAGCATCTGTTGTAAGAGTTGCTTGGGGTAGAGGCTGTTGAAAAGGGGACCCCAGCAACAGGTTTTGAGGGGACTTCCACCAATGGAGGCACAAAATGAGGCGACTTGTGTTTGCTATTTTGTCTGACAGGCAGCCTAATGCCTGGGTCCATTGGGTGGATAAAGTCCACTGAGCTGCCCTCATGTGAAGGTGAGCATATAGTACCACATGTACAGTGGATGCCATGTGGCCTAGCAACTGCAGCATCTCTCGAGCAGTTAGCAGGGGCTTCAACTGTGCTTGAGAAGATAACTGCACCAAGCGATGGCAACGGGCCTGGGGAAGATAGGCCCTTGCCCTTGTAGTATCCAGCAATGCCCCTATAAACTCCAGGGACTGAGTAGGGATCAAATTGGATTTTGGGATGTTTATTACCAGCCCCAAATACTGAAGGATACGCATTGTGCAGGTTAGAGAAGTCTTGGCCTCTGATTGAGTGGGAGCTCGAATGAGCCAGTTGTCCAGGTAAGGGAAGACGAATATTCCCAGGGTGCGCAGAAAAGCAGCTACCACTGCCATGCATTTCGTGAGCACCCTTGGTGCAGAGGCCAGACCAAAGGGGAGCACTCTGTATTGATAGTGCTTCTCCTGAAAAAGAAACCGAAGGAACCTTCTGTGAGTTGGATGGATGAGAACATGAGTGTACGCATCTTTGAGATCTAGAGAACAAAGCCAATCCTGACTCTGAAGGTATGGCAGCAGAGTTCCTAGAGAAACCATCTTGAATTTTTATTTGACTAGGAATCTGTTCAACTCTGAGATCTAAGATGGGTCTGAAGCCCCCTGTTTTCTTTGGAATAAGAAAATAGGGGGAGTAGAACCTTGTGCCCTGTTGTTGAAAAGGCACTTCCTCTATTGCCCCTTGGGCAAGAACAGTGGCAACCTCCTGCTCCAACAGGCTGAGGAGGGAGGTTGGAGAATTGAACTGGTGCACTCTTGTGAGAGGGGGCAAGCTTGAAAAATGAAGTTTGTACCCCTCTCTTATGATGGAGTGTCCAATACTCTGCTGTAATTTGCCCCCACCTGGGAGCAAAGTGACATAACCTTCCTGGAAAGAATCTTCCCTTTTTAGAAAAAGGTGTTATCTTGAACAACCTTTTCTTAGCAGGAGCAGCTGTGGATTTGGATAGTCTATCCAAAGCAGAATTTTCAGCATCCATTTGATTGGCTTTTGCTTGCCAATCTTTACCAAACAGGTTCTCACCTGTACAAGGGATATTTCCCAATTCATCTTGAACCCAGATCTCCAAATCAGATGCTTGAAACCAAGCAATCCTACGTGCACCTATGGCAATAGCTGAGGCTCTGCTTATGCATTCAAAGGAGTCGAAAGCAGCACGGTTGGAGAATTTGGAGATATCTTGGGCATGTTTAAGCCCAGTGAGAGTCTTGCCTTTTTTCTTCAGACATAAAAGGACTTAAAATCTGCAAATGGTCAGTGACTTCTTTTAAGAACATTCCCATGTAGAGACTAAGAATTAATTCTTGCAGCAAGCATGGAAGCTTGGAAGACTCTTCTTCAAAAACATCCAGGGTTCTACATTCACGTCCTGGAGGATTAGAGGCATGTCTTTTGGCACTTCTAATCTTTCTCATTGCAGACTCAACCACAATAGAGTGGTGAGGAAGCTGAGTTTTATGGAAACCAGGACAAGGAGGGACACGATACATGGTATCCAACCTGCGAGAATGAGGAGAGGTGGTTAGAGGTGCTTCCCACATCCTCAACATGAGATCATACAGAATCTCATGAATAGGTAAGGTAGCTGCCTCCTTAGGAGTTTTAGGATATTGTAAAATATCTAACTCCTTGGCTCTGGGCTCTGTCTCAGGGGCTACTGTAATAGAGAGGCCCCGAGCCACCTCTCTGATAAAGTCTTGAAAAGACAAATCCTCTGGAGGAGACATCCTTTGTTTAGGAGAGGACGCCTCCTGTGGAAGTAGTATCACTGCATCGACCGACTCTTCAGAATCCTCAGAGTAATCGAAGTATCGTCTGTCTGGATGCTCTTGCAAAGCCCGATACCCGTACCGACTGGGATCGGTATCGGGAATAACCGGTCCCGGGGTATCGGTACCAGAGGGCTTCAGGAGGACAGAGTACCGGCATAGTGGACACCGATGCCGATGCCACTGGTACCGGGATCGGTACCGATGGCGATGCTAGAGCCGGTACTGGCGGAGTAGTCTGTTGTGGTACCACGGGCGTCGATGCCACAAGGAAAGCCGCCAGACTGCGTTCGATGGACAGAATCCTCTGATCCATCGACGCCGCCAATGCCTGGAAGTCGGTACCGGTGGAAGCCACCGGTACCCCAGAGCATGGCACCAGGAGATATGTCGAGGCCACGCCGTCGAGATCATCCTGGAACCCTGATGATGCTTTAGAGGCCGAAGCCTCCCGCCGGGGTAATTTTGCCGGTGCAGAATCCTCGAGGGCAAGGCCAGAGGCATCTCGATGCTTAGAAGGAGATCTACCCTTCGAGGACCGGCTAGATTTATGTTTAGTTACCTGAGATCCATGTGAGGAAGAAGCAGCCCTGGAAGACGTCTGCCACCGAAGCCGCATCAGAGGGAAACAGGGTACTGAGCTTGGCAGCTCGGTTCTGCCGACCTCTTTTAGACATCATGGAACAGGACACACAATTCGTTATGGAATGGTCAGGACCTAAACATTTTAGACACCATTCATGGGTGTCAGTGACAGAAATAGTACCGCCACATTTTGTGCACTTTTTAAATCCTAAGGCAGGCTTTTCCATATTGAAGGAAAAAAAGTTTGGGGCCTAAGGCCCAAACTCAAGTGCACCTGAAGAAAAAGGGGTTTTTTTGGGGGTTTTTTTTACAAAAAGAAAAGAACAAAGACCGGCGGTACCGGTACAGCGTCGAAGAAGGCAGACACGACACAAAAGAATAAAGAAAAAATAAGGAAATTCTTCTGCGGTGACAGGAACACGACCTGCTGGCTCCGCGGAAAAAGAAGAACTGAGGAGAGACAGTTGGGAAAGGCGGGAAGGCAGCACGCAGGCGCTGTGGGATGCTCCCAAAAGCTTTCTGATTGAACGCTGGGGAGCGTTCCTGCGCAGGCTCCGTTGGTACCGATGAAACCCATATGTGAAGACTCATTCCTGCTTGTTCCTGGAGATGAGGCATTAACCGTGTTAGTACTGCTGAATATCCCACTTAGGGGCATTTACACAGTTTACAGCTCTGTAAACCATGTAAATGTTTAATATTGAGCCCAACATTTCTTATCCTATAAGGAGCCTCATTTTACTTGCTTTTATATATCTGTCCCTTTCTCTCTCACACACACACATCTCTTTATTATGTACATACTTTACATACACATAAACCCGTTTATACAGTACACCAGTACAGTAACACCAGTATACATACAGAAACAGTGTCAACGGAGCCATGAAGAGGTCAGATGATGGGATCTTGGGGGCTATTATCAGCAAGGACACAGTGTTTATAGTCTGGATTTGTAGGGAGATGACTACTTTGTTGCATCCAAACAATTTGAGGTTAAACTCACTCATTAATATTAGAGGGATCTCTGCAGCCCAGTATTGAATTTTTCCCTGATGGTCACAAATCAGTCTCAGCATTGCAGGGGGCTATCACAAAATTAAATGCTGGAAAAAGCTTAGCCAACACTCTTAGGAAGGGTATTATGAATTTGAAAAGGAATTTGAGGTGATTCTTAATGAGACCCCAATGGAGATAATTATGGAATCCTTGTGGAAGGTCAGCACTAAACAGAAAGCTATTTTGGTAGCAAAGATCAATTTACAACATAATGGGTTAGATTTATTAAAACACAGTAGCTTATCATGCATTCAACCCCAAACTTAATGCGGGAGTGGCACCGGCTAGTGCTAATGGAGGCATACACAGCATGACCCCATGTAGTTAGCATGCATCCAGTGCCACCCCCATGCTAAGCCATTTGCCACAATCAATACAGGTGCAAATACAGTACCACCAACCTGTGAGGTGGTAACTTCAGCACTGACAGTGAGTGCGTACCAATGACACCTGCACTAACCACAATGTGCAGTCATCATTCACTCTCCTCCCCTAACCCACCCAGGATCCGCTCCAACCTGCGTTAAGATGTCAGTATGGGATTTTCAGCACAGCCACATTTTTAGTTCATGCCACTGGTTAACACAGCGGGCTTTGTGTGTGGTAAACCCCATGTTAACAGCTAGCGTGGTTTAGTAAACATGCCCCAAAGTTACAATTAGTTACAATTATTTTTTTTTGTTTCATTTTAATTATCAAAGTAGTTTTAATATTTGTTTTATTATTTAGTATTTTCTATTATGTATTGTGTGATTCGTTTTGATAATTAAGAAGTTTGTGATTTTATGTTCCTTTCAGGTTGAAAGGGAGGAATATAAATGAATTCGATTAAATTAGATTTGGTGCTCTTGGGATGATAGAGGTTGTTTCAGAATATGCTTTCATAGACTAATGCAAAGGTTTCTTGTTTGCAAAATTATACAAAATATTGGTTAAATATAAAAAACTTTGTATTACAATGGAAAAGAGAATATTGGAAACCTTGTGAAAATGGGAATGTATCCTTATTTAGCTTCCCCATGGTGACAAATGTTTCACGGTTACATCTTTCAGAAAATTACCTGAAAGAAATTCTGTAGGTTCCCCAATCTGCCTCATCTTTTTGCTGAAAGTTTACATACTAAATAAAAAAAGGTAATAAGGATGCATCTGTTGAAAGCAATTTAGAGTCATGTGGGTTAATACAGTGGAGTTGCTTTTGGGCCAGTCCCTTAACTCTTAAGAAAGCTTCATTTTAATTAGAACCAGATATTTTTATTATAAAAATCAGTTTCAAAATCAAATTAAACACTCATTGGATCATAGTATAAGTATTTATCATAATATTCTTAGGGCAATTCAGCATGTTGGCAGTTTTGTCACACAGACCGGATGTAATTGATATGGGAGCCTTTTTATCCTTGCAAGGGTAAGGCAATGTTTGAAAGATATATACACCGTGAGCCCAATATTCAGAACATCCAATATTTACATGCTGCAGTAGTCAGCCGTGGCTTTTAAATATCTGGATATTCAATGCCAGTATTTGGCTAGTGGTTGGCACTGAATATCCCGATACTGCAGTCAGTACCAACAACTATCCAGATAGCAGCAATATTAAGCCACCATCTGGATAGCCTATCCAGAATGCACTTAGTACAGCTTTTTTGCTGTCCTAAGTTATGCAGATAGGCTATCTGCATGTTGTTGTTAAGTGCCGTCGAGTCGGAGTCGACTCATGGCGACCCTCTGGATAGCTATCCTAAATCGTGTTCGGTCTTCAGTCAGTCAGGCAGCTCATTGTTGACAGACTGGTACCCGCAGCTGCTGTTATTGTCTTAATCCATCTCATTGCTGGCCTTCCTCTTTTGCGTTGACCTTCTATCTTGCCAAGCATGATGTCTTTCTCTAATGATCTCTCTCTTTGCATGATGTGTCCAAAGTATGAAAGTCGAAGTCTTGTCATCTGAGCTTCTAAAGAAAGCTTAGGTTTGATCTCCTCTAGTACCGACTGGTTTGTTCTTCGGGCAGTCCATGGTATACATAGTATTCACCACCAGCACCATAATTCAAAGGCATCAATTTTCTTCCTGTCTGTCTTTTTCACTGTCCAGCTTTCACATCCATATGATGTTATTGAAAATACCATGGCTTGAACAAGTCGAATCTTTGTATGGAGAGAGACATCTCTGCTCTTGAGAATCTTATCTAGGTCTTTCATAGCCATTCTGCCAAGAGCAATGTGTCGTTTGATTTCTTGACTGCTTGTTGCTTCTTTATTGATAGTTGATCCAAGTAGGTTAAAGTTGTTCACAATTTCAATTTCTTCTCCTTCAACGATGAACCTGTTGATTATGCCAGTTGTCATGATCTTTGTCTTCTTTACATTAAGGTGCAGGCCCATTTTGAGACTATGTTCTTTGATTGTGAAAAGCAAATGTTTCAGATCATCTTCACTTTCAGCCAGTAATGTAGTATCATCAGCATAGCGAAGGTTATTGAGTCTTCCACCAATCTTCACACCTCTGTTGTCTTCATACAATCCTGCTTCTCTGATTTGTTCTGCATATAAATTAAACAGGTAGGGGGAAAGTATGCAGCCTTGTCTTACACCTTTGCTTATTTTAAACCATTCTGTTTCTCCTTGTTCCGTTCGAACTGTTGCTTCTTGATCAATGTACAAATTGTGCAAGAGAACGATCAGGTGTTCTGGTATACCCATGCTTCTTAATGTGGCCCAGAGTTTCTCATGGTTTACACAGTCAAAAGCCTTGCTATAGTCGATAAAGCACAAATAGATATCCTTTTGGTATTCTTTAGTCTTTTCAAGGATCCATCTCACATCCGCAATGATGTCTCTCATTCCTCGCCCTTTCCCGAACCCTGCTTGCACTTCAGGTAGTTCTTGTTCCAGGTATGGTTGTAGTCTCTTTTGAATAATCTTCAGTAGAATCTTTCTGGCCTGTGGGATCAGAGCTATTGTTCGATAATTTCCACAGTCAGTTGGATCACCTTTCTTTAGTATTGGTATAAACACAGATCTTTTCCAGTCAGTTGGCCATGATGTCTTCCATATTTCTTGGCAGAGCCTTGTAAGTACGGTAACAGCTGCATCAGATTGCTGCAACACTTCTATAGGAATGCCATCAATGCCTGGTGCTTTGTTCTTTGATAAGGCTTTCAATGCTGCTTCAACTTCTTTCATCACCAATGGTTCCCGATCATAAGGTACAGGTTGAAACGGCTGTTGGTCCACTTGATCTTTATCATATAAAAACTCTGTATATTCTTTCCACCTTTTCTTGATCTTCTCAGCATCATTCAACATAGAACCTTGAGCATCTTGTAACATTCCAATTCGAGGCTGGAACTTTTTCTTTAACTCTCGTAGCTTTAGGAAAGCTGATCTTGTTCTTCCTCTAATAGTTTCTGCTTCTATTTCCTTGCATGCGTCGTAGTACTTTTCCTTGTCCTGTCTTGCTGCACGTTGGAAATCTCTGAGTTCTGCGATTGTCTTTCTTTCTCCTCTGGCTTTAGCTTCTGTGTTTCTGGGCAATTTTCAGAATTTCTTCCATCATCCATTTTGGCCGTTTTTGCTTTTTCACCTTTTGTAGAGACTTCTCGCTTTCTTCCAACACAACCTTCTTGATGTCATTCCATAACTCTTCCGGAGCTCTGTCATTTGTATCTAAAGCAGCAAATCGATTTTGCAGGCAGTCTTTAAATTCCAGTGGTATATTCTCAAGGTCATATTTTGCTGCATTCATGAGTGGTTTGCTCTTTTTCAACTTTAGCTTGAGTTTGCATACTAGTAGTTGATGATCTGTACCACAGTCAGCTCCAGGTTGTGTCTTGGTTGATGTTATAGAGCTTTTCCATCGTCGACTTCCACAGATGTAGTCAATTTGATTTTTATACAATCCATTGGGTGAAGTCCATGTGTACAGTCACCGCTCGTGTTGCTGGAAGAAGGTGTTTTGAGATGAATAGATCATTGGTCTTGCAGAATTCTATCAGTCTTTCTCCAGCTTTATTTCTGTTGCCAAGTCCATATTTTCCAACTACTTTGCCTTCTTCTTTGTTGCCAACTTTTGCATTCCAGTCACCCATGACTATTAGGATATCCTGTTTGCATATTCTGTCAATTTAAGCTTGTACTTGTTCATAGAACGCTTCAATTTCATTCTCTTCTGCAGCTGTTGTTGGGGCATATACTTGAATTATAGTTGTGTTGATAGGCAATCCTCGTAGACGAATAGAGATTAAGCGTTCGCTGACTGCATTGTATTTCATTACAGTTCTTGCAAATTTCTTCTTTATTATAAATGCAACACCATTTCTTCTTTGTCTTTCATTTCCAGCATAGTAGACCATGTGATCATCTGATGCAAAGTGCCCGATGCCAGTCCATTTCAGTTCGCTGACACCCAACAGATCAAGTTGCACACGTTCCATTTCATTCTTGACCACCTCCAACTTCCCTTGGTTCATGCTTCGTACATTCCATGTTCCAATGTGTAAGACATCTTTACAGCTTCTGACTCTCATTTCATGCGCAGCTACATCAGCAGTCAGACTTCCCGAGGGCTTTGATCCAACCACATCATAAATGCTGGCTTTACTCTGAAAAGTCTTCAGCTCTTCCCCAGTAGCTAGTTGAGTGCTTTCCGACCTGGGGGTCTCATCTTCCAGCACCATAGCACAATTTGTTTTGTTGTAACTATCCATTGGGTTTTCATGGCAAGATAGAGAAGTAGATTGCCGGGCCTTTCTGCCGCGCAGTTTAAGTTTGGTGGTGTTGCCGTTGTCACAAAAATGTGATCCTCCGCCGTCAACACTATCCCATTCTGCTGCTGCCCAGATGGGTGGTTTGTCTTGGTCTGGCACCTCAGCTGAGACCTGTCCATCTTGGGAGACCCTGCCAGTAGTTAAACTACCGATAGTTTAGCTCTCAGCATCACTGATGCACGCAAGCCCTCACAGCACGACAAGCTGCAAACCAAGTGAAAGGGCTATCTGCATAAGGGTGGAAAATATCTGGCTAGTAGCTGAATATCACCACTATACGAGTCAATGGTACTACCCTCACTCTGCCCATGGACCTAGGCCAGCCCTAACACTAGGAGGACAAAGCATCCGCCTAGAATGGAATGCTACGTGGGTCGGCAGCATAGTACCAGGACAGCCAACAGGCAGTTCCGAGGAAGCCCTTTAAAGCCACTTTTTCAGCATCTGTATGTGTGAATGCACATGCGCTCAAGGCCTTCCACATTCTACCTCTACATCGAGTGAGCGGAACACGGCAGACCTTCAATACCATAGGCAGCAGAATGGGGAGGGCCACAGGGACCATGGCCCCACCAATATTTAGTCCAATTCAGCATTACCAATTAGAGAACTTGAGGGAGGGGCTAAAAATTGGTTTGGCCCCTCCAACCAAAAAGATGTTCTGCTGTTGTTGTTGAACACGCATGCATAGGTGCACAGATACTCAAAGGCCCACCACTGACAATGTCATTAAAAGGCTTCCCCAGAACTGTCTGTTGGCCATCCCAGTGCTGTACTGCTAACCCCAAAGCTTGATTTTTTTGGTCTCCCACAGAGGTGGGATGGTGGTGGCAGAAGCAGCAGCGGTAGGGGGAAAAGAAGAGGAGGGACATGCTGGATACCTGGGGAGAGGAGGAAAGGAGAGAGATGTTGGATACCTAGGAGCAAAGGGAGTAGAGATGCTGGAGACTTGTGGGAACAGTAGATTAGATAAGGACAGATGCTGGAGACCTGGGACGGGGAGATGCTGGACTACAAATGGGGCAGGGGTACATGACCAATGGGTCGCCTAGGGCATTTCATACCTTTTGAGCCACCCCTGCACAGACTGCCCCAGCATGATCTAGAAAGTGCCACCGAATTTTTCTCAGAGCCCTTATTTGGATAACTTTTAATAGTTATCTAGATAGGGCAATGCCTACAGTACCTGAATGTAACTTGCCTTGGTCTACTACTGGAAAGGCATGAGCTAAATATATAAATAAATAAAATAAGGGTTTCTGAATATTTACCCCTTTGTGTTTTGATCCAGATCAACTGTTGGATTTTTTTTTAAAGCACATAATCATCCATTCTCTGTTAGTGCCTAGACGCTCTTTAGATGTTTAGGGGCATGTTTATTATGGTGCGTGCCGGTATCACACAACTGTGCTGCTAAACTAGTGCAGAGGCCCACACTAATATTTGGAGGCATGTTTGTCTGTCCCTCTACCGATAACATAATTCTAATGTGCAGTACCATGCTAGTTGGCATGCGAGTGCACTTAATACCATCTATTGAGGTGGCGTGAAGTGCACCTGAGCTAACAGTAGAGTGTTACTAACATGCATCCAAACACCCATGCTATGATATGTCATCAATATTCACATTACACTCTTAACTCACTCAGTCTCTGCCCACTCCTCCTTCCTGTTTCCTCGGCCTGCAACTTTGGGGTCATCTTTGACTCCTCCCTCTCCTTCTCCACACGTATGCAGCAGATAGCTAAAACCTGTTGTTTCTTTCTCTATACCATTAACAAAATGTGCCCCTTCCTCTCTGAACACACTATTAAACTCTTATCCACTCTTTGGTCACCTCCCGTCATGACTAATGCAACCTACTTCTTGTTGCCCTCCCTCCCTCAGAGTCATCTCTTGCCTCTTCAATCTGTTCAGAACTCTGCAGCACGGCTAATCTTCCACCAGCCCCGATACACTTATATAACCCCTCTTCTCAAATCATTTCATTGACTTCCCTTCCATTTCCATATCCAATTCAAACTTCTCCTTCTGACCTATAAATGCATTCACTACTGCCCCTCACTACCTCTCCTCTCTCCTCACACCCCTTCTCATGAACTCCGCTCTTCCTCTAGCTTTCTTCTCTCCATGCCTTTTTCTTCCACTGCCAACTCCAGACTTCAATCTCTTCTCCCTGATGCTCCTTATGCCTGAAACAAACTTCCTGAATCTATACGTCAGGTCTCATCTCTCCTTTTCAAATCCATGCTAAAAGCTTGCCTCTGAGGCTGCTTTTGGATCATAATTCCCTTGTTCTCATTGTGTCTCCACTCCATATTTGAACCCCTTGTTACTCTTATATTGTACTATCTGTCTTGATTAGACTGTAAGCTCTAAATAAATGATTAGTAGTAGTAGTACGTGGTTGTTAGAATGGGACTGTTAGTTCATGTCAAACCCTATGCTACCACTTAGTGCACATTAGTAAACATGCCTTAAAATTGTCTAGATCCCTTAATATCTGGATATTTGACGACTGGCTGTGTTTCTTTGGCATTGAGATATTAATGGAAAACTAATGAATGAGCCCCATTTCAGTTCCGCCAAATACGTTTCTTCCTTGTGTCATTATTTCCAATATGTACTTAATCACTTTTATCTAGGGAAGTTGGCCAATTAGTCCTGTTTTCTCATGGGACTTGTTCGGTATATGACTTTGCTATAATTAAAATCAAACACGTGGAACTAGTGATTTTTTCTTCCTCAAGCTCTGTATAGTTATTGTTTAAATTGTAATTTTCACACAAGGATGAGGACTTCTTAGTCAAGACAATACTTCGGCAGGGTCAGCTTAAGCAAACCTGTCACCTAGGGTGACCTCTTCTACAGGAGGCAAAGAGAAAACAAAACAATAGGTCCTAAAAACTACATAAACTGAAAGAACCATCAGCACACATTTTTTATCTGCTGGGAAGATGGGAAATTTTCTGAGTCCATTTACCTGAGTAAATGGCATTAGAAAATTGTTCTCATTATATATACATAGTTCATGTATAAAACAGTTAAAAGTTGATGGTCTATTATGCCTTGTTCTGGGAGGGGTAGTGTTGGGGTGATCATGACTGTTTAATTCTCACATTTTTGAGGGGATCTGGAAGCCTGAAAGTTAAGTGCATAGAGTGCAAGCTGAAGGGTTCAATGAAGGCACCCAAGTCCCTTGTACTGGTCCTATACTTGTCTTGTTTTTCCCCATAGCCTATATTCAAACTGTCCTCTGTGTAACTCGGATAAAAAGAAAAGCATACAAGTCTGCACCTAAAAGTAATCTCATTTTTAAATATTTTTCTTCCCCCCCCCCATTTGGGAATCTTTTTTGGATTTATATATGTTTTAAGGACTTGCAATATTTGCTGTGGTGTTTTCTGTGAAACCAACTGGGACATCCCAGCTGTGAGGTTCATGGCTTTGTTGGCTTGCAAAAGGCTCTGCTAAATGTAGAGCCTTTCATAAAGTATGTATAAGGATGCAGGCAAATACACATGTATTTTCAGGGCCAACACGAAAGCACCACTTAGCTAACCAGCTACATCAATACAAAAGGTTCATGCAGTTCGCATTGTACAGATGTAAATAGTTACCCATGTTTCTGCCCAAGTTCTTATACCTGTTAATTGTAAACACAGACCAACTAGTTTGAAATGTGTACGTAAACGGTTCCATGTAAACCGCATTGATGGAAAATAGCGCGGTATATAAGAGAATGTAAATAAACATCCATTTCAGAAAGAACCGTGAGAAGAGAGCAGCATCACTCAGGGCTTTACAAGTGTAAGTGCCGGCAAATACACAGACGGATACGTGCCAAGTTGCAACAAATACATGTATTTTCCAGCTCTTACACGCTCAAGTGCTAAATTTCACAAACTTACATGTATAGGAGGAGTCAATTAAGAAGTGGAATGAAATAACTTTCTTTTCAAATTCTGAAGTGATGCTAGCTACCAGAGAGGTAAGCACTGCTGAAGACCCCAGATCCAAACGAGCAGGAGCTTCTCCTGTATCTTTTGATGTAGACTTCCCCAACTCTGGGAGCCCTTTTAAAATTGTTGCTTGGGGGCACATAATTTGAACTTCTACCACTGGAGCTGTGGCTTCTACACATGTAAACAATAGCACTGCAAAAAAATCAACACCTGTAGCACATGCAAGTGTGTTAATGTTGCTATTTACATCTACATGTGGCCATATGAGTCTTCCAAAATGACCTTAATATGGTATATTCGCTGTTGTCTTTTTACAGTGTTTTCTCTTTACAATGGAATTATTTCTGATGATAAATATATTTTAGTAAAATAAATATATTTATGCATGAAAGATGCTGGGGATAAATAAATGGAACACATACTTTTGAATGAATGGGTTGTATAAGCATATTTATAGGCAGAGAGGAGTGCATTAATGTTACTACCTTTGCACCTTCCGATTAATTTATTTTGTGGCTGTGAGAAATGTCTCCTTTTTTAGTGTTTTGTGTTCTTTGTTTGCTATTCATTTCTAATTTTTGAATGTGCCTCAAATATTTGAAATTGCTATTCCGAATTTTCCTGATCTTTTCCCTCCAGAGACCAAATCCAGTTTGGATGAATGAGAGACTAAAGTAAAGCATGTATTAGTTTAATGCTGAATAATCAGCAGCAATATAGATTTCAAACCAATAACTTGCATACAGTGTTTCATTAAGGTAGGCAGTCAATATTCCAGACTTTCAGTTGTGTTTTTTGTTTCTGGCCGCATTGCTTTTCTTACCTTCCAGCTGATCCTTATTTGTAACATCGCAAAAAATGAATAGAGACTTTCCTTCTCCAAAGTCCTTAACCAGGGCTTTCATAAGTTCTTCACCTTTCTTCACAGCTATATCGATCAGGACAGTCACCTGTCCAGGGAGGAAAAAGAAGCAGGAAAAAAATGAGAACTGTAAGATGCTTAAGCAGAAAGGGTAACAGGAGCCAGTTGAACCATTATTCCCACTGCCTCCAGTACTTTAAAACCATTGCAAAAGTTTGATGAGTTCTCCAGCTACAAATGCATAAAAAGTAAGCGCGGCGCTTGAACGCTCCGCCCAAAAAAAAAGCCGGCACTCACCTTAGCGCCTTTCTTCAACAGAGCCCTGACCAAGGCAGTGCCGATGCCCCCCGACGCCCCTGTCACTAGAGCCACTTTGCCCTCCACGCTCATTCTGCTGCCCTGCCGTGCGCTCACTGTACTGCGTACCGCTCCTTGACGCTCGCTGCTCTCCCTGGCTCGAGGTCAGGCGCACGGTTCCTCCCTCTATTTATTTACTTTTCTCCCTTGTGGGTGTCGGTCTCGTGTTTAGTCCTATTTTTCATCCTCGCCTTATAGTGGGCGGGGTGAAAAGCGTGGGCGTGTGTTTTGGGGCGGGGGAAGAGATTGGGGATTGCAGCCTACCGCTCCGGCTCTCAGGAGCCTGCCACGCCAGGTACTCGCTGAGTCGCGAGCGACGGCCTTCGCCCCGCACTTTTTTTTGTCCAATCCCGTCCGTGCACGAGGGTAGCTGGGCGCGCATTAATATTTCGGTTGCGTTGCGGTTTGATTGGGAACCGCACAAGGTAGTCCAGCTGGGCTGCTCCGTTTCTGTGAGGTGAATTGCGTGAGAACTCTTTTTCGATAAGAGCTTTTTGGCACCGTGCGACCTTCACTTGGCCCCGATTTTTATAAAAGCAACATTGTGAAAAGAAATAAAAACAAACCTTTTGGAACTGGTGTATAGTTATCTTGCAAACTGTAACTTTCACACCAGCCTGGGGACTTCTGTTAGTGAAGGAAAATACTTGGGAATTCGGCCTCGTTTTTTCCCATGGAGATAATGGACAATAATCAGAACGGAGATGGAAATTCCAAAGCTAGGGCCAGCAGCACTTTTGTAACTTAGATAAATAGAAAAGTGTAAAAGTTTAGATCTGCACTTGGAATACCAGGGATAAATATCTACAGTCTTAGGTTTAACAAATTGCACTTGAGTAATAATTTCTGTACGATGCGTCCTGTTCTTTCGAGGAGGCCACTTTGGAATATACTTCTCACCTTAGATATTATCTCACGTCATGATATTATGATGTAAGTTTTATATTCAGCACCATTTAATTAAGCAATAAGAGTTGATGTGCTGCACAGAATGGCTATGACTCAGCTTTTGTACATGAAAGAGCCTGAGGTCTTCGATATAGCTTAATGTGTGTGTACCTCAGATGGGAGGGAATGGGTGTTTCAAAAAGAGAGCAAAAGAGTAGTGATTAGGCTGAAGTGAAGGAAATAGATAAGGAACAGTACAGCTGGAAAGGGTGAGAGTTCAAAAGGAACAGTTTTTTTTCTTCCCTTTATTTATTTATTTCTGACTTAAGTATTTTTCAATTGTAGCTCAAGGCCACCTACATTCAGGTACAGTGGGAATTTCCCTTTCCTCAGAGGGCTTGAAATCAAGGGATATATCTATGCAAAAAACACTTAGCACAGTCCTATGTTTGTACCTGAACAATGGATGGTGAAGTTTGGGTCCAATAACAAATTTCAGTTTAGTTTCATGATTCTGTAACAAGGACATGGATTTGTATTTGTTTCAAAAATAAGCCTTAGGACATATACAAGGTGGCCCAAAAAAGTGAGAGCATCTCGTAAATTAAAAGCTTAAATAGTTTACTTATTTACCTTTTTTAGCTAAATAAGGTCTTTATTTCAACAATTTCTGGTCACCATCTTTTTTTTAATTTGTCAATCATTTACATCTGTCTTTTTGAATTTTTAAATAACTTATATGCCAAGAGATGTTCTCACTTTTTTTGGGCCACCCTGTATATATGTGCACCTCTCATAACCTCTGCTCTTTCTCTAACCACCTCCTCATCTCTATTCCCTGGCCTTCCAACCTTCTCAGTTTAAATAGATCATCTCTATCCTTCCACTTTTTTTCTCTCAACTTTTATGAACCATTATCTCTCTCTCCACCTCCCCTCCGCCCCCCCCCCAAACAGGAAATCTCAAACATTCCTTAAGGTTCACAAATATATATATCACTAACAGTACCCAAATCTGACACAATATTGTTTTGAACTTATTCACATCAGGAATCATCAGCGAGCGTTTCAAACTAGGCATGCTAAATTAAGAGTCCATCTTCTCTCAAAGCAGCCATACTCAGGAAAAACACTGTATATTGTGCCATATTTGGACATTGTTACTGATATATATATATATATATATATTGTTATGAACTTTATTTTCATTGGACTTTATTTTATTTTGAAAATGAGATAGGATATCTATACACTTAGCTCTTGGTTATTGGAGCTTCAATGGACCAATGGTGAGATGAGAGCAGTCCTGACTAGGTAGCCTTAGGTAGTCCATAGGCTCTGCTTGCTGTAAACCACCTAACTCCTTATATTTGAGGGCCATTTAAAAACAATTTTTAAAAAATTATAAATATAACAATAATCATGGCTTTTTTTTTCGGTGTGGTGTACCTTTATAAAAATAGGCACCTTTTTGGGACTTTTCACATAGGTACCTCATTATAAAATTAACTGCTACATGCCCAGAAAATGTGCCCACTTTCCTGAGGCAATAAAGTAAGTAAAACATAGATATAGAGAACATGATTGCAGATAAAGACCATATGGCCTATCCAATTTGCCCATCCAAACCAATTGCTCAGCTCAGTAATTCATTCCTCTCTCTCATGTTTTCTTGAATTTGAATACTGTTCTTTTCCATCTCTACTGAGAGACTCTTCTATGCAACTATCAGCTTTTCTGCAAAGAATACTTCCTAGAACTTCCTTTCAACCTCATCCTATGACCTCTCTTCTTTCCATTGAAAGAGACCCTCCTCCTTTGCATTTATACCTTGAAGATATGTAAATGTTTCTATCATATCTCCATATCCTGCCTTTCCTCCAGATCTTTAAGTCTGTTCCCATATGCTTTATGATGATCGCTGACCATTTCTCTAGACTAGCTCCATCTGGTTCACATCCTTTTTGAAGGTGCTGTCTCCAGAACTACACTCTAAATGAGGTCTCACCAGACTTACAGAGCGACACTATCACGTCCTTTTCTCCTGATTGCTGTTCCTCTGCCTAGCCATCCAAGCTTCTTTTCAGTCAACCTCTCCACCTCTTTGGCCAACTTAATGTCATCAGATACGATCACCACCACCACCACCCCCCCCCCCCCCCAGTCTTTTTGTGCACAGAAGTACTTTAGCCCTTGTATTGTACCATTGCCTTTGCATGGCCCTGCATTTTTAATCATTAAATCCTAGCTTCCAAACTCTATACCAAGTGCCAAGCTTTGCTAGATCTCACCTCATGTTTTGCACACCTTCCAAGCTGTCAACTAATTTGCAGATTTTGGTATAATCCATAAAAACGCCAACCTTTTCTAATAGCCTTTCCAAAATATTGGTTGCAAAAATGTTGAAAAGAACTGGACCAAGGACTAATTCATGCAGCGCATTGTTGGTAACTTCCTTTTTCCTCAGGGTGAACTCCATTTTCTACTGCCCTGTATCACCGCTCATCCAACAGTTTTTAACCTCATCAGTTGCATTAGTACATGTATCATATTTTATTTGTAAGTCTCATATGTGAAATCATGTTAGAAGCTTTACTGAAATCCAAGTACTCTACGTCTTGCACTCTTCCCTAATCCGACATTCAGGTCACCTAATCAGATTTATTTGACAAGACCTATATCTGGTAAAATCATGTACATGATTTTCCTTTGATTGCTGGTGCAAGCCTGCAGGTAAAAAGTATCCACAGAGTTTACAGTGAATCAGGCAAGATGATTATTGCCTCCCTTAATGATTGAGTTCCTTTCCTTGGGGGCTGTACTCAATATCTCAACAAAAACTGTCTTTTTCATTTATTTTCTTATTTAGCCATATTATCAAAAATGCTGAGTGTGAGTTACATGAAACCCTTATGAAATCGTGGTCAAAAAATAAATAAAATAACAAAATAATTATCAAAAACAATTAAAATAATTGTTAATACCGCATTTTCAAAAACATACAAGAACATCCATCTAGATTAGAAACAATAAAATAATACCAAATTTTAGAAGGGACGTCCACGTTTGAAGGTCTGAAAAAAAAGCAGGCACATGCAAGTGCAGAGATGATTTCACAAATGTGGACATGCCTGATAAGGAAGTCTGTGAGAGTGTGTACAGACCCCAGACCTTTAGGATAGCCTAATGGTTAGAGTAGTAAATTAGGAACAGGGTAGTCAGGGTTCAAATCCCATTGCTGCTATTGTTGACATTGTGCTGAGTACTAGGGATGATTAAATGCTTTCTTCTCTACACCTTCTGCATGTTTTTCAGTCAAAACTAGCACTGTTCATGCCTGGAGTAGATCTAAACCTAGACACAATGCTGGACATCATGGCTCATGGAGATCAGGCAAGAACGTCCAGGTTCCTGGGAATGCTGTGGCCACACCTCCTCCTTGTTCAGACTTGGGCATCCTCATGTTGGAGATCTCCCCAGAGTAAGCTTCTAAAGCACAGTTACTTACCTGTAACAGGTGATCTCTGGGAACAGCAAGAATAAGTCTTCACATATGGGTACGTCGATACTGACGGAGCCTGCACGGGAACGCTCCCCAGCATCCAATCAGAAAGCTTTTGGGAGCATCCCACAGCGCCTGCGTGCTGCCTTCCCGCCTTTCCAACTGTCTCTCCTCAGTTGAGTTTTATAGCTGAGACAAAGAGGGAGAGAGAGGGAAAGGAAGAGAGAGAGAGAGACAACTCCTAGAGGAGGTGGGTGGGTTGTGAAGACTTATTCCTGCTGTTCCCAGAGATCACCTGTTACAGGTAAGTAACTGTGCTTTCTCCAGGAACAAGCAGGAATGAGTCTTCACATATGGGGACTCCCTAGCTTATGATGCCAGGGAGAGAGCCCAGAAGTTGTGTGTCCCTGGAACAGGGCTGCACTTCCCCACCTGGATCTCTGGCATCCCCTGAGGGATGGTGGGTAGGAGTTGATTAAGCATGGAACAGGTGTTTGAGAACAGCCTGACCAAACAAGGCATCCCGGCGGGAGTCCTTGTCTAAGCATTAATGGGCTGTGAAGGTATGAACTGAGGCCCAAGTGGCTGCTCGACAGATGTCATCGATAGATACAGAGTTCAGATGAGCCATTGAGGTTGCCATGGCTTTCACATTGTGAGCTGTGACATGGCCCTCCAGAGAAATGTTCTTGCTCTGATAGGCAAAAGAAATACATTGGGCAATCCAGTTGGAAAGAGTTCTCTTGGAGACTGGTTGTTGTTGTTGTTGTTTATTTAGATTTGATATACTTGTCCCAAATGAGAAGGATCAAAAGCAACAAAGAGTTGGGAAGACTTTCTATGTTGCTGTGTCCTCTGTAAGTAAAAAGCTAAAGCTCTTTTACAGTCCAAGGTATGAAGATTCCTCTCTGCATTTGATGCATGAGGCCCTGGAAAAAAGACAGGTAGGTAGACCTCTTGGTTGAGGTGAAAAGGCGAGACCACCTTAGGCATAAAATGTGGATTAGTCCTAAGGACCACCTTGTCATGATGGAACCTTGTATAAGGTGGATTAGCTACTAGTGCTTGCAATTCACTGATGTGGCATGCTGATGTGATTGCAATGAGAAAGATAACCTTCCAAGAAAGGTATTTCAAGGAGGTAGTAGCTAAAGGTTCAAAAGTCGGCTTCATAAGCTGACCAAGAACCAAATTTAAGTCCCATGCCACCGGTGGTGGTCTAATGGGAGGCTTTGTTAAAAGGAGGCCTCTCATGAATCTTGCTACAAGGGGATGAGAGGAAACAGGCTGTCCATTAGAGGCTTGAGTGAAGCTGCAATAGCACTCAGATGGACTCTTACTGAATTTGTCTTAAGGCCTGCATTAGACAGATGCAGGAGATACTCCAGCAACTATTCCAAAGGTATGGCACGGGGGTTAAGACCCTCTTCAGAACACCAGATGGTAAACCTTTTCCACTTAAAGGCGTAAGAACATCTAGTGGAAGGTTTTCTGGAAGCTTGAAGAACATCTTTCACTTGCTGAGAAAGAGGAAGATCCTGGAGATCTAGGCCTTCAGCAACCAAGCCCTGAGATGCAGAGACCGGGGATTGGGATGCCACAACTTTCCGTCCTCCTGAGAGAGGAGGTCTGGAGCAGACCCTAAGTCTAGGGAGGGAGCTTGAGAGAGATGTAGAAGCAGAGGGTACCACACTTGCCGTGGCCAATGTGGAGCTATGAGAATCATGTGGCCTCTGTCTCTCTGAAGCTTGAACAGGGTTTTGGGAATTAGGGGAATGGGTGGAAAGGCATACAGGAAGTCTTGACCCCAGTGATGTAGGAAAGCATCCCTTGCCTGAGCCCCCTGAGCCGGAGTTCTGGAACAGAACCGGGGAAGTTTGGCATTCCACGGACTTGCAAAGAGGTCTATGTCCGGGGTTCCCCAAATTTAAAAGATTTTGGACGCCTGGTCCATATGCAGGGACCACTCGTGTGGAAGCAGAACTCGACTGAGTCTGTCTGCCCAAGAGTTTTGAACCCCTGGAAGATAGACTGCCAGAAGATGAATGTGATGCTCTCTGGTGAGGGCCCACAGTCGCAGAGCTTCGTTGCAAAGTGACAGAGAGCCAGTTCCTCCCTGGTTGTTTATGTAGAACATGGCCACCTGATTGTCCGTGTGGAGAAGGACTGTCTTGTGGCTGAGCAGGGTGTGGAAAACTCGTAGAGCAAGGAAGATTGCTCTGAGTTCCAAGAGATTGATGTGGAGACAAGTCTCCTGTGGGGACCAGATGCCCTGGGTGGAGAGGTCGTGAAGATGAGCTCCCCAGCCAATTGGAGAAGCATCTGTTGTAAGAGTTGCCTGGGGTAGAGGCTGTTGAAAAGGACACCCCAGCAAGAGGTTCTGAGGGGATTTCCACCACTGGAGGGACAAAATGAGGTGACCTGTGTTTGCTATTTTGTCTGACAGGCAGCCTAATGCCTGGGTCCATTGGGTGGATAAGATAAATATTCCCAGGGTGCGCAGAAAAGCAGCAAACACTGCCATGCATTTCGTGAACACCCTTGGTGCAGAGGCCAGGCCAAAGGGGAGCACTCTGTATTGATAGTGCTTCTCCTGGAAAAGGAACCGAATGAACCTTCTGTGAGTTGGATGGATGAGAACATAAGTGTACACATCCTTGAGATCTAGAGAACAAAGCCAATCCTGACTCTGAAGGTATGGCAGCAGAGTTCCTAGAGAAATCATCTTGAATTTTTCTTTGACTAGGAATCTGTTCAATTCTCTGAGATCTAAAATGGATCTGAAGCCCCCTGTTTTCTTTGGGATAAGAAAATAGGGGGAGTAGAACCCTGTGCCCTGTTGTTGAGAGGGCACTTCCTCTACTGCCCCTTGGGCTAGAAGAGTGGCAACCTCCTGCTCTAATAGGCTGAGGAGGGAGGTTGGAGAATTGAACTGGTGCACTCTTGTGAGAGGGGGCAAGCTGGAAAAATTAAGTTTGTACCCCTCTCTTATGATGGAGAGTGTCCACTGCTCTGCTGTGATTTGCCCCCATCTGGGAGCAAAATGACATAGCCTTCCTGGAATGGTGGAGGGCTCTGGTCCGTCTAGAGCCAGAAAGGCTAGGTTCTCTAGCAGAAAGTCAAAGGCCCTGAGGGGGCTGAGACTGCTGGGCTGGAGCAGGCCTCGCAGCCTTTGCCTTGGTCTGTTTGGAGGATTGCTGACGTTTGGAAGGGACTATAAGCAGGATAGGATCTTCCCTTTTTTGAAAAAGGTGTTTTCTTGAATAACCTTTTCTTAGCAGGAGCAGCTGAAGATTTGGATAGTCTATCCAAAGCAGAATTTTCAGCATCCATCTGATTGGCTTTTGCTTGCCAATCCTTACCAAACAAATTTTCCCCTGTACAAGGTATATTTCCCAATCTTGGACCCAGGTCTCTAAATCAGATGCTTGAAGCCAAGCAATCCTACGTGCTCCTATAGCTATAGCTGAGGCTGTGCTTACTCATTCAAAGGAATCGAAAGCTGCACGGTTGGAGAATTTGGAGATATCCTGGGCATGTTTGAGCCCAGAGAGAAATTCTTGCCTTTTATTGTCAGACATAAAAGGACTTAAAGTTTGCAAATGGTCAGTGACTTCTTTTAAGAACATGCCCATGTAGAGACTATAAGAATTAATTCTCGCAGCAAGCATGGAAGCTTGGAAGACTCTTCTACCAAAAGCATCCAGGGTTCTACATTCACGTCCTGGAGGATTAGAGGCATGTCTCTTGGCACTTCTAATCTTTTTCATTGCAGACCCAACCACAATAGAGTGGTGAGGAAGCTGAGTTTTATGGAAACCAGGACAAGGAGGGACACGATACATGGTGTCCAGCCTGCGAGAATGAGGAGAGGTGGTTAGAGGTGCTTCCCACATCCTTAACATGAGATCATACAGAATCTCATGAATAGGCAAGGTATCTGCCTCTTTAGGAGTTTTAGGATATTGTAGAATATCTAACTCCTTAGCTCTAGGCTCTGACTCTGGGGCTACTGTAATAGAGAGACCCCGAGCCACCTCTCTGATAAAGTCCTGAAAAGACAAGTCTTCTGGAGGAGACATCCTTCATTTAGGAGAGGACTCCTCCTGTGGAGGAAGCATCGCTGCATTGACAGACTCTTCAGAATCCTCAGAGTCATCAGAGGAATCGAAGTATCGTCTGTCGGGATGCTCTTGCAAAGCCCGATACCCGTACCGACCGAGGTCGGTATCGGGAATCATCGGTACCGTGGTATCGGTACCGGAAGGCTGCAGAGGGCAGGGTACCGGCATGGCTGACACCGATGCCGATGTCGATGCCACCGGTACCGGGATCGGTACTGATGGCGATACCGGAGCCGGTACCTGCGGTGTAGTCTGTTGCGGTACCACAGGCGTCGATGCCACAAGGAAAGCCACCAGACTGCGTTCCATGAACAGAATCCTCTGATCCATCGATGCTGCCAATGCCTGGAAGTCGGTACTGGTGGAGGCCACTGGTACCCCAGAGCATGGCACCAGGAAATCTGTTGAGGCCACGCCATCTAGATCGTCCTGGAACCGCGATGATGATGCTTTAGAAGCCGAAGCCTCCCGCCGGGGTAATTTTGCCGGTGCAGAATCCTCGAGGGCAAGGCCAGAGGCATCTCGATGCTTAGAAGGAGATTTGCCCTTCGAGGACTGGCTGGATTTATGTTTAGTTACCTGAGATCCATGTGAGGAAGAAGAAGCCCTGGAAGACGTCGATGCCACCGAAGCCGCATCAGAGGGAAACAGGGTACTGAGCTTGGCAGCTCGGTTCTGTCGACCTCTCTTAGACATCATGGAACAGGACACACAGTCTTTAATGGAATGGTCAGGTCCTAAACATTTGAGACACCAGTCATGGGTGTCGGTGACGGATATAGTACCGCCACATTTTGTTCACTTCTTAAAACCTGAGGCAGGTTTTTCCATATTTAAGGAAGAAGGTTTTGGGCCTAAGGCCCAAAACTAAAGTACACCTGAAGAAAAAATGAAAGGTCTTTTTTTTTTTTTTTTTAAAGAAAAGAATAAGAACCGGTGGTACCGGTACAGCGTCGAGGAAGGGAGACGCGTACAGAAAAGAAATAAAGAAAAAATAAGGAAATTCTTCTGCGGTGACAGGAACACGACCTGCTGGCTCCGCGGAAAAAGAACAACTGAGGAGAGACAGTTGGAAAGGCGGGAAGGCAGCACGCAGGCGCTGTGGGATGCTCCCAAAAGCTTTCTGATTGGACGCTGGGGAGCGTTCCCGCACAGGCTCCATCGGTACCGACGTACCCATATGTGAAGATTCATTCCTGCTTGTTCCTGGAGATAATGGCTTTGGAGGTCCAAATCACAAATAGGGTTTCCAAGATGATGCCCATAGAGTTTAATACACATACTTTTAATTGTGCTAAGAGGGTATTTCAAACAGCAGTTTTATATCTGCACAATGGTATTTTATTTCCATTCAGATATCTTGCATAAAAGTATGTTCTATAAGCAGAGGCAGACCATCTCCCAGCTTTGATGACCGACTATTTTAAATAGCTGAATTGGGAGCTCAAACCAGCCTGAGACAGAAACAACATTTCTTTTTTTTCTTTCTTTTTCTTTAAACTAAAATGAGCTATTATTGGCCTCAGGTTGCAGTGGATTCTTTGCTGATATGCTTATTGCACCTAAGTCCTTGTAGTATATACAGAACTTGTGATTTTTTTTTTGTTTAAAAATCAGAATGTTATTAAGCTAATGCAGCTGATCCAGTTTTTTTTTAAACTCCTGTTGCATTGTCCAAATCGGTCTAAGTTTAAACTTGACAGAGGAAGCAGAAATACCAATAGAAGGAGAGGATGCTAGGAAAGCAACAGCAGAAAGAAGAAACTCAATTGCAGGAAGAGGTTGAACTGTGAGATTTTAATAACGAGATCTGTAAAACTGCCCTTGAGGCACTTGACTAGTCCTCTGCTGGAATGAGAGAGGTAGCTCCCTGCCAGTCCTGGAGTCCAGCTGTAGCCATTGACTCAAATGACATCAAACTTATATCCCATCTACAGGCACACAAAATCATCTCATCAGAAAATTTATATTTGAATTTATCACAGAAATTATCAATATTTGCTAATACTCAGACCTGCTATATTGTCCCATGTAATGCAAGGCTTCAGTTGTTACTGTACCTATAAGGTAGGCACCTATAAAGTTGATCTAGGTATTTTCTGTACTGAGACATATAAGGGCCAATTTTACATATCTTTATCTTTATCTTTATTTACATTTAATATACCGCCCTTGTCGAAACGTGAGGGCGGTTTACAATAAAATAATACAAATAAAAGCATTAAAAACAGAAAAGAAATCCATTAAAATAAGGAAAAGATGGACCAAAGAGGTCACAAAACAAGACAGACAATAAACAGACTAGACAAACCATACGTAAACATAAGCAGACAAAACAAGTGGACAGGGCTACTGGGAGGGGAGATCATATGCCTGTTGAAACAGATGAGTTTTGAGCAAACTTTTGAAATGTTGATAGGAGGATTCTAGGCGAAGAGAGGAAGGTAAAGAATTCCAGAGTGAGGGACCCAAAAAGAAAAAAGCGGCATGACATGTCTGTTCAAGGTGAGCTCGAGAAGGGGGGGGAAGAAACAGACGGTTAGCATGCAATGACCGGAGCTGACGATAGGGAGTGTGAAGAGAAACCAAATTTGCTAAGTACTGAGGATTAGAAGTGTGGATGACTTTATGTAATATTATAAGAACCTTGTATTTGAACCGGAAGTGCAGCGGAAGCCAGTGGAGGCGAAACAAAAGAGGAGTGACATGGTCTGATTTCCGGGCAAAAGTGACAAGACGGGCGGCTGTGTTCTGTAGGAGTTGAAGGCATGTTAAGATCAGAATTGAGTCATAGAGATTAAGACATGCTCAATTTCAGCAGTATTTTACAAAAGATTGTGCCAAGCATGGAGCCTTTTGTAAAATATGTATAAGGATCCCACTAGAGGACAGCAACCTTGGGCCGGAAGGACTGGGGTTTCTAGTCCCACAGGCACTCCGTGTGGTCTTGAGCAAGCCACTTAACCCTCCATAGCCCATGTTCCCTGTAAAATAGTTATCTCCAAGTTATAATGCCCTGTTCAATGTAATTTCAGTTTGTTCAATGTAAACCGTACTGATGCAGAATAGCACGGTATATAAGAGAATGTAAATAAATAAATAGATATGCAAGAACACATGGATTTATTTAGCATTTCTTATATACCACCTTTCATGATATCAAGGTGGCTTATATTGAACAAACTGAAATTACATCAAACAGGGTATTATAACTTGGAGATAACTATTTTATAGGGAACATGGGCAATGGAGTGTTAAGTGGTTTGCCCAAGACCACAAGGAGCACCTGTAGGACTAGAAACCTCAGTCCTTCCAGCTCAAGGTTGCTTTCCTCTAGTGGGATTTGAACCCCTGACCCTCTGTCCTGTGATACTGTTCCCCAACCACTAGGCCACTCCTCCTTCAATGCAGTAGTGTGTAGAGAGAGGAGCCATTTTACAGATCTGCACGGCTATGTGTAAGTGCCGCTCTTTGCAACTTCCACGTGTAAGTGCCCACACCTCCACATATAGCCAAACCGTTTTGTAAACCTATACATGTAAGTGCTATCAATTAGGTCCTGAGCACACATTTTCATCTTGGAAGAGGAAATAATGGGGCATTAAGGAGTATAACTCTTAATCCTTTGTCTAAAGATCTAGCAAAACCACGCACTTTGTAAAAATCTATTAGTGCCTCAGAGCAGGTGTAAATCCCTGTATGGAAAACATTTGACATATATGTAGCTTCCCTTTGTAAAATATGCAATACATCTATAGATTTTGGTCAGCCCTAGCCATTCCCCCATCATGCTCCTTTGGATTTTTCTACATAACAGCAGCTTTCTAAAATTGCATTTACACTTATACTCCCCACGTCTAAATGCCACTATTTACATGTGGATATTCTCCTAAACTAACCCCCATATTATATCAGATTTAGAGGTTTCTTGAGTAGTGTATCTGTTAGTACCTCTACTCATTTCATAGAATAAAAGCATGAGATGACCCACTCGTTCTACAGTACTTGGACATCTTCCTAGCAGAGAAGGTACCTCTGCATGTCTGATCTCAAGTTTTAGAGTTCTGTTGGACAAGACTCTCAGGATCTGGCAACAGAGGGTACCCTAACACTGTGCAACAGGTGCAGTCATGGGATTAAAGCACGAGGAGTGCTGCTCTCTCCTTTTTCAACATCTTGTTGGATGTCATGTTCCTGCACTAATGTATGTATCCTAAACATGGTCAGGATTTACACCACAATGAGTCAGTCAGATTAACTACTTTATCTTTGGCACATATTCCAGGAGTATTTGCCAATTCACTAACTCTGAACCAGGTTAAAGGTGGTTAAATATATGTCAAGGTTATTTTGTAGACACTTCAGCCTCTAAGTGAGCTGCCAAGATAAGGTAATAGTCTAAGGGAGGTTCTAATCAATAAATAAAAAGAAGTCACGATATGCCAAACAAATTTTATGACGTATCATTTGGCCCGATACTTTATTAAGAGTAAATTGAGAAATGGTGTCAGAAATCAAATGGATAAATTATTTTGAAGTGCTACTAGTGATGGAAATTGCAGATCTTGAATTGATTTTTAAGGCGTAAAATCACTTTAATTTCAATCTTGAATTAAAAAAATATAGATGTGGATTAAGGTATCCCATCTGCAAAATTTGAAAGACGTAGAGAGATCTTGGATGCCTTTCATGAACTCTACTCAGGCAAATAGTGATGGAACCCACGAGGGAAAAGGCGACACTAGATCTAGTACTCACAAATGGAGAAAGTGTATCTAATGTATGGAGTGGGGCCCACCTGGGCAGCAGCAGCAATAATATACAGCAGTGGTTCACAACTTGGGGTCAGGACCTCAAATGAGGTCACATCATCAGTAGATGGGGTCACAGAAACATGGCCATTTTCCTTTCTCTCTGGACTTTCACTGTGACCTATGCCAAGTAGTGGCAGTCACCAATCAGCATGTGGCCCTCCTTGGGTAAGCTTCCTGTTGGACTGGAAACCCATGCTGAGTACTAGAGTCTGTAAGAACATGCTGCACACTGACACAAAGGACCCTGTGCTGACTGCCACTGCTTTCTGCTTTAGATGAGTGGAGGAAGGGGAAGGAGGCTGGAGACCTGCTATTTTAATTTCATCATCATCTTGGATCATGTGAATTTTCAGTTGCTAAAATGGGGTCATAAGGGATAAAAGTTTGGAAAGCACTGATATACAGTAAACTATTAACACATCAAATTCAAAGTGATGGACTTCATACAGTACATGCTGACTTTAGTAAAATGAGGTAATTCCTAAGGGGGGAGGGGAGGTAAAGGAAGTGTAAAGACAGCAAAATTGAAAGGCGCTATAAAAAAGGGCAACAGGCATTTATGTTAACAAGGTAAATAAAAGGAAAAGAAGACCTTTATGGTTTTCCAAGAAGGTGACTGCAAAAAATAAGAAGCAAAGGGCTAGCATTCACAAGGTACAAAGTTACACAGAAAAGAATTTCAGATAGTGCTGATAGAAGCAAATAGAGAAAGCAGGAAGACAAAGAGAAGAATAGAAGAAAAATGAAAAATGGCCAACGATGTAAAATTAAATGACAAGGCTTTCTTTAAGTATATATGAGAAAAAAGAAAGGCCAGGGAGGAATTCTAAAACTGAAGGATGCTAAAAAATGATAAAGTCGATAAGGAAAAAGCAGAAAAGCTAAACAAATACTTCTGTTTGGTATTCAGGGAAAAAACTCCTGGAGTGGTTCATGGAAGAGAATGTTTACGAAGAACTTGCAGGGCTGAAAATAGTCAGAGTCATAGGGCAGGATGCAGGGCTGATGCAAGGACTGGAGGTACCCTAGGCGAGCCCTCCATCCTGCTGCACTCCCCCTCTATAGCCACCACTTTCACCCCTCTCTGGGGCTTATAGTGGCAGCAAAAGACCCAAACTGCGATGCAGTGCTTACCTGCCCATGCCAGTACTGCTTTGCAGTTTCCTTAACTTTTGTATCTTCTGCGTCTCCCCCCACCAGTGCAGACTTCTAGTTTATACAGATTGGAAGTCTGTGCCGGAGGGGGCTGAAGCAGAAGATACAGCAGTAAAGGAAGCTGTGATGCAGTGCCAGCAAGGGCAAAAAATTGCTGGAGGGAAGAGTGGACAAGTTACCTCAGACTAGTAGGCCAGGGGTTC
Source organism: Ichthyophis bannanicus (assembly GCA_033557465.1). NCBI lineage: Eukaryota > Metazoa > Chordata > Amphibia > Gymnophiona > Ichthyophiidae > Ichthyophis > Ichthyophis bannanicus. The sequence continues at coordinate 1,648,514,828 of CM066032.1, forward strand.
AAATCTCACTAGAGGACAGCAACCTTAGGCTGGAAGGACTGGGGTTTCTAGTCCCACAGGTGCCCCTTGTAACCTTGGGCAAACCAGTTAACCCTCCATTGCCTCAGATGCAAAAACATAGATTATGAGCCCTATGGGGACAAGGGAAATATATATACAGTATCTAAACATACACCACTTTGACTTGTAGAAAAGTGGTATATAAGCCTAGTTAAATAAGTAATGGCTTGGGGTCCATTGCCACTACTCAGGAGGGTTGATGCTCTAGACAGTTGCCTAATGGTAGCACTGGGTCTGACTAGATGGAATGGATCCCAGGATTCTGAGAGAGCCCATGGAAGTTCTGCCAGGTCCACTGAAGGATGTGTTCAATAGATCCCTGGAGACAGGAGAGGTTCTGCAGGACTTGAAAAAGGCAGATATGTTCCCTGTTTACAAAAATGAAAGTAAAGAAAAAATGGGAAACTACAGCCTGTATGCCTCATGTTAGTGATGGGATAAGTAATGGAGACACTTATGTCCATCTGAGCAACTCTCTTGTCTCTGACCCTCGCCGTCTCTTTACATCTCTCAACTCTCTCCTCAAGGTGCCTTCGCCTCTGACCCCTCTCTCCCTTTCTGCCCAAACCCTGGCTGACTACTTTCATGACAAAAGCCACAAGATCACACTCCAGTTCCCCACAAAGTCAGCTACTTCTCCTCCTCCCCCTCTTCACTCCCACCTCCCACCTCCCCCCCCCCCCTTTCTTTCTTTTTTATGATCTCTGAGGAGAAAACCACTCACCTTCTTTCCTCATCCAAACACCACAACCTATCTATATGTTCAGCAATTTTGTTCTTTATAATTGTTTCTACCATTTTGCCTCGTAATGATGTCTGGTTCACCAGTCTGTAGCTTCTGGATCACCCTTGGAATCCTTTTTAAAAATTGGTATTATGTTGGCCACTCTCCAGTCTTCAAGTGCTATGAATGATTTTAATGATAGTTCACAGATTACTAATAGTAAGTCTGCAATCTCATTTTTTAGTCCATTTAGCACCTCGGGGTTTATGCCATCTGGTCCAAATAATTTGCTACTCCTAAGTTTATGAAATTCCTGTACTGTATCTTCCATGTTTATCAAGATTTGTTTCAATTCCTCCAATACATAACATTTAAATATAATTTCTAGCATGGGTAACTTCCCTTCATTTTTTTAGTAAAGACCAAAGCACTCATTCACCCTCTCTGCTATGACCTTGTTCTCCCTTAGTGCCCCTTTTACCCCTCTATCATCTAATGATTCAACTGACTCTCTCACATGTTTTTTCTTATGAATGTACTTGAAAAGGTTTTTATTATGAGTTTTTGCTTCCACAGAAAGCTTTTTTTCAAATTCTCTCTTTGCCTGCATGCCTAGAAGTGGTGTATTTAGATTTCAGTAAAGCCTTTGACACTGTTCCTCACAGGCGACTTATAAACAAACTGAGCACCCTAGGGATGGACCCTAAAGTTACTGCTTGGGTTAGAAATTGGTTGGGTGGGAGGCGACAAAGAGTACAATTAAATGGAGCTCACTTTGAGGAGAAGGATGTTACCAGTGGTGTGCCCCAGGGATCTGTCCTTGGTCCGATTCTTTTTAACATCTTTGTTAATGATATAGTGGAAGGGCTGTCGGGTAAGGTTTGCCTCTTTGCGGATGATGCCAAAATCTGCAATAGAGTAGACACCCAGGAAGGTGTAGATAACATGAGGAGGGATCTAGCTAAGCTTGAAGAATGGTCTAGAATTTGGCAGCTGGGATTTAATGTTAAAAAATGTAAGGTCATGCATTTGGGCTGCAGCAATCCAAGGGAGCAATACAGTATAGGAGGTGAAGTACTTTTGTCCACTAAAGAAGAGCGGGACCTAGGCGTGGTTGTGTCTGATGATCTTAAAGTAGCTAAACAGGTAGAAAAGGCGACGGCAAAAGCTAGAAGGATGCTTGGGTGCATACGGAGAGGAATGGCTAGCAGAAAAAAGGAGGTGATAATGCCTCTGTATAAGTCTTTGGTGTGACCTCATTTGGAGTATAGTCTGCAATTCTGGAGACCGCAACTTCAAAAGGATGTGAACAGGATGGAGTTGGTGCAGAGGGTGGCTACTAAAATGATTAGTGGGCTTCATTATAAAGCATATGAGGACAGACTTAAGGATCTTAATATGTACACCTTAGAGGAAAGGCGGGATAGAGGTGAGGACAAGCAGGGGCGGCCCAAGGGGGGTGCGGGGCCATGTGCGGAGACTCGGTGCGGGGCCTCATTTGCATAAGGGGCCTCATTTGCATAAGGGGCCTCATTTGCATAAATATTTGCATAATGTTACCATATACTAACTTTTAGTAAACGTGCCTCTTAATGAGTGTATGGATAAAGAAAGACTAAAAGATTTCTACATTACTATAATCCAGTGCCAACTGCCAGACACATTAGGAACTACTACAAACACTGCCCATTTAGAACCCATAGCAAACCCGCCGTATCCTAACAGCACTACCAGGACTCACAAAGCACCATACTCTACCAATCAAAAGGTAACACTGCAAATATTAAACCAATACATTTCAGAGAACAAGAATACATGACCTACTGGGGAAAGAGAACAAGTGGCAATGTCAAATAGGAATTATATAAACAGAACACCTCAGCTCAGTTACACATGCAGAACATAGACCATCACCAAACAAGTAATCACAATTTAGAAACAGGAAGACAATAATTAAACTGGGAATCCCAAAAGCCAAACTTGGAATGTACAACACTGTAGAAATAAAACTATACATTAATTTGCTCTTGTACTAAACAAATCGCAGACGTTAATGATGCACATTTACCAGAGCTGACATATTCCAATTAATAAATTCAAAATAAAGAGATATTTTTCTACCTTTTGTGCATTTTTTTTCAGCTGCAATTGCTCCAGCCACTTTCTTCTGGTTTCTTCGTGTCTTCTGCTAACTCTCCATCGTCTGCTGTCCATTTGTCCTTTCTTCTCTCTTCTAGTTTTTTTCCATTCTCTCTCTACATCTGCTTTAACATACTAATCTTTCTCCTTTTGCTCTTTCCTCATTCCTATTTCATCCACTCAAATTTTACCCCTCCATCCTCAATCCCCACTTACTCTCCCAATACCTGGCCAATTGTAGATTTTTATCCCTCCCACACAAAATATTTTTCCCTTCTCCATTTTACTCTTCCAGCCCCATCCCATTCTAATCCTCCCCCAACATCAGCTCCCTTCTAGTTCCAGCCTCACCCAGCATCCATTCCCTTCTAGTCCCTGCATCAGCCCATTTCCAGTCCTAGCCACCCATCAACCCATTTCCAGTCCTAGCAACCCCCCAACCCAATACCAGTCCTAGCCCCCCATCAACCCACTTCCAGTCCTAACCCCCTATCACCCCATTTTCAGTTTAAGCCCCCCGCTATAACCCATTACCAGTCCTAACCCATCAGCCCACTTCCAGTCCTAACCCCATCAACCCATTTCTAGTCAGCCCCCCATAGCCCATTGCCAGTCCTATCCCCCTCCCCCATCAGCCCACAGCCTATTACCAGTCCTAACCCCATCAGCCCATCTCAAGTCCTAACCCCTCCCCATCAGCCCATTTCCTGTCCTAGCCCCCCCATAGCCCATTATCAGTCTTAACCCCCCCATAGCCCATTACCAGACAGCCCCCATCAGCCCACAGCCCATTACCAGTCTTAACACCCCCATAGCCCATTACCAGTTCTAACCCCCCCCCCAACAGCCCACAGCCCATTACCAGTCCTAACACCATCAGCCCACCTCAAGTCCTAACCCCTCCCCATCAGTCCATTTCCTGTCCTAGCCCCCCCCCCATAGCCCATTATCAGTCCTAACTCCCCCCCATGGCCCATTACCAGTCCTAACCCCCCCATCAGCCCACAGCCCATTACCAGTCCTAACCCCATCAGCCCACCTCCAGTCTTAAGCCCCCAGCCCATTTCCAGTCCTAGCCACACCATAGCCCATTACCAGACAGGCCCCATGAGCCCACAGCCCAGTACCAGTCTTAGCCCCCCGTAGCCCATGACCAGTTCTAACCCCCCCCCCCAACAGCCCACAGCCCATTACCAGTCCTAACCCCATCAGCCCACCTCCAGTCTTAACCCCCCCAGCCCATTTCCAGTCCTAACCCCCCCCACCCCCCATCGGCTCAAGTAAAATTAAATAAAAATAAAAAAACGCTGTCTGGTACTGCTGCCGCCGCAGCAGCAGCAGAATGGACAGTCCCGCGGGGCCCCCTCTGCCCGGCTGAATCCCTCCCTCCCTACCTCCACGACGGCTGAGCCTCTCCGTGCCGGCTTTGAGAGTCGTGAAGGGAGAGTGTCTCCCTCACGTCTCTGTTAAGCCTGCAGGGGCTGATGGGAAATAGTGTGGAGGTGAGCTGAGTGGAGGAATAGCCTAGTGGTTGGGGGCAAGGTACTTCAGGCCAGAAGGTCTGGGGTTCAAATCCCACTAGAGGACAGCAACCTTGGGCCTTAAGGACTGGGGTTTCTAGTCCCACAGGTGCTACTTGTGGTCTTGGGCAAACCACTTAACCCTCCATAGCCCATGTTCCCTGTAAAATAGTTATCTCCAAGTTATAATGCCCTGTTCAATGTAATTTCAGTTTGTTCAATGTAAACCACACTGATGCAGAATAGCATGGTATATAAGAGAATATAAATAAATAGTTGTAATACATCTTCCCAATTTATCAAATTTTATTTTAGTTCTTCTGATACATCAACTTTTTATAGCATTCCCAGCATGGGTAATTTTCTTACATCTCTCCACCATAGTTTTGTCTATCTCCTTTCACCCTCATCTTTTGTCCCCTCATTGCAGATCTTACTTTCAACTGAAAGAGTCTCTCCTCATAGGCATTTATGCCATGGAGGTATTTAAATGTCTCTATCATATCTCCTCTATCCTGCCTTTCCTCTGAAGTATACATATTGAGATCTTTAAGTCTGTCCCCATGTGGTATATAGCAAAGATCACTGACCATTTTGGTAGACATCCTCTGCACTGACTCCATCCTGTTTAAATGAGGTCTCAGCAAAGACTTATACAGAGCCACTATTACCTCCTTTTTTCTGCTGGGCATTCCTCTCCTTATGCACCCAAGCATCTTTCTGGCTTTTACTGTTGCCATTTCTACCTGTTTAGCCATTTTAAAATCATCTGAAAGAATCCCATTTTTCTTTCATGAACAGAAGTACTTCCCCCCTTATACTGTACCGCTCTTTTGGATTTTTGCAGGCCAAATGCATGACCCTGCATTTTTTAGCATTAAATCTCAGCTGCCAAATTCTCGACCATTCTTCAAGCCTAGCTAAATCCCTTCTCTTGTTATCTACTCCTTCCCTGGTATCTACTGTATTACAGATTTTGGTATTATCTGCAAAGAGGTAAACCTTACCTGACAGCCCTTCCGCAATATCACTAACAAAAATGTTAAAAAGAATCAATACGTAGGGCAGATCCCTGTGCACACCACTGGTAACATCCTTCTCCTCAGAGTGAGCTCCATTTACCTGTACCCTTTGTTGCCTCCCACTCAACCAATTTCTAACCCAGTCAGTCACTTTAGGTTCCATTCTTGTACCGGCTCTGTCAGGGGCTATGATAGTCTTGGAACAATTTGCATTGGATCTGTCAACACTCAAAGCTTACTTTAGAGTAATGCTTCTTAACCTAGTTTTCGCAGCACACCCAGCCAGTCAGTTTTCAAGATTCCCAGAGTGAATATGCATGATATAGATCTTTTTTTTCTATAACCGATCTATGTTTACACATTCCATTCCATTCATTAATTTATAGACCTCTATCATATCTCCCCTCATCCATCTCTTTTCCAAGTTGAAAAGCCCTAACCTTTCAAGCCTTTCCTCATAAGGGTATTCTTCCATCCCCTTTGCCATTTTGGTGGCTTTTCCTTGTACCTTTTCTAATTATACTATATCCTTTCTACGATATGGCGACCAGAATTGCACACAATATTCAAGGTGCAGTCACAACATGGAATGATACAGAGGCATTATAAAATCCTATGTTTTATTTTCCATTCCTTTCCTTATGATTCCTAGCATTCTATTTGCTTTCTTGACCACTCTAGCACACTGGGCGAAGGGTTTCAACATTTTATCCATGATTTTTCCTGGGTAGTGGTTCCTAATATGGAACCTTGCATCTTTCCTACATGTTCCTACATGTTCCCTGTAAAATAGTTATCTCCAAGTTATAATGCCCTGTTCAATGTAATTTCAGTTTGTTCAATGTAAACCGCACTGATGCAGAATAGCGCGGTATATAAGAGAATGTAAATAAATAAATAAATATAACTTTACACTTGTACACATTAAATTTTATCTGCCATTTGACCGTCCAGTCTTCCAGTTTATCAAGGCTCTCTTGCAATTTTTCACAATCCTCTTGCGTTTTAACAACTTTGAATAATTTTGTGTTATCTGCAAATTTGATTACCTCACATGTTACTCCCATTTCCAGGTCATTTATGAATATGTTAAAAAGCAGTGGGCCCAGCACAGATCCCTGGAGTACTCCACTATTCACCTTTCTCCATTGGGAAAATTGGCCATTTAGCCCTACCCTCTGCTTTCTATCTTTTAACCAATTCCTGATCCAAAATAGTACACTGCCTCCAATCCCATGAATTTTAAATTTGGCCAAGAGTCTCTCATGAAGGATTTTGTCAAAGACTTTCTGAAAATCCAGGTACTCTATATCAACTGGCTCACCTTGGTCTACCTGTTTATTCATACCTTAACGAAAATATAACAGATTAGTAAGACAAGACTTTCCATGGCTAAATCCATGTTGGCTTTCTCCCATTAAACCATGATTATCTACTTGTTCAGTAATTTCATTTTTTTATAATGGTTTCTACCATTTTGCCTGGTACTGATCTCAGGCCCACCAGTCTGTAGTTTCCCAGATCACCCTTAGAACCCTTTTTAAAAATTGCCATTACATTGGCCATTCTCCAGTCTTCCCGTACTACAGATGATTTTAATGATAGTTCACAGATTACTAATAATAGGTCTGCAATCTCATCTTTCACTTCTTTCAACGCCCTCAGATGTATGCCATCCAGTCCAGGTGATTTACTATTCTTCAGTTTATCAAACTTTTTATTTATCGATATTTATTTCAATTCATCCAATATATCAACATTAAATAGCGTTTCAGGCATAGGTAACTTCCCTACATCTTCTTCAACAAAGACTGAAGCAAAGAATTCATTCAATCTCTTTACTATGGCCTCATCCTCCCTTAGCGCCCTTTTGCCCCTCTATCATCCAATGGTCCAACTGACTCTATCACAGGTATTTTGCTACGAATGTACTTGGAAACATTTTTATTATGCATTTTGGCTTCCTTGGCAGGTTTTCTTTCAAATTCACTCTTTGCCTGCCTTATCAATGCATTGCATTTAACTTGCCAGTGCTTATGTTTTTCCTTGTGTTCGTCATTTTAGCACAAGCAGCTTTGGAAAGAGGGTTTTTGAATTCTACTATTTTTGATTGATATGTCAGATATTTGCCCTGAGGTTGCATGCTCAGTCTGGTGTGGGTCCTTGAGTGCCCAGTGACCCTACCTCCACCCTCCCCCCCCCCTTGCCTGCTTCAAGTGGGGAACTCTGCATGTCTAATGCTCGTATGGAACTGGATTCTGAGTTCTTTGAGACTTGCTAGCCCTATACTACTTGCAATACTGTGACCCAACTGTGGCATGTCAGATATTTGCTCTGTGATCGCTTGCCCAACCTGACATAGGTCCTACAGTGCCTGGTGATCCAGCCTCCCTGCTGTGACTTCAGCTCACGAGACAGGCGGACTTTGTTCATATGGTTAATGCTTATATTGGACTAGATTGTCAGAGAACCTAACAGGAAAATAGCAAAATCAAACTTTGACAAGGAATAGCTCACAAGCAGACAAGCTTTTATGGTTGGAAGCTGGGATTATTTACAGTAACTGAGTAGACAATTGCTTTTATTTGCCATTATCTACTGTGTTAATATGTTGCTGAGTTTTAATGCCAAGAATAGTAAATTATTTTATTTATTATACTGTGCTCTTTTGAATCAGTGCGGTTTACATGTATACTACAGGTACTTTTTATTCCCTTGTCCCCGAAGGGCTCACAATCTAAGTGTACCTGAGGCAATGGAGGGTTAAGTGGCTTGCCCAAGGCCACAAGGAGCAGCCATGGGACTAGAGACCCCAGTCCCTTCAGCCTGAGGTTGCTTGTCCCCATGCGGGAATTGAACCCCTGGCCTTCTGGCCTGAGGTAACCTGTCCCAACCACTGAGCCACTCCTCCCTCTTCATTTTCTTATAAACATCAGAAATTATTTCTGTATTTACAATTCATTTCCAAGTAATTTGAAATGAAAAGTCACAGGGAATATGGAGAATATTCTTAAACTTTTCTAATGTTCTTATTCAAAATTTCCTTACATTGTTGCAGAAATATGATAGGAGCAATAATATCTTTGTGTGGCAAAACAATATTTATCTTCCTGAGCACTGGGTTTGAAGATTTTTACTGGTGTCTAGACTGTCATATGTGCAGTAAAAGAGAACGTCTGCGTAGGGAACACGGGCATTCGCCTTATACTCCCCTTAGCATGCAAGTGGTGGATACTTTGTACTTTAGACTCATAGACTTGCAAACTAATTTTCAAAGAGTTACTTCCTGTAGGTTGCCCTCTGAAAATGTGCAGGTGCACCCTGCCATTCTAGCAGGTCCATAGTATGCGTAGTAATTTATAAATAGAATCATTAATTTCTCCTTCCTAATCTAACCCTTTCCATTTTTACTCATCGATAAAATATACCTGTTGTAAGCCAGTGCATGCACTTGTATCTTCAATAAAGTCAGGGGGGAGGGGGAGGGTAACAGTTTTCATAAGGAATATTTTATATAGGTAAACACAAGTTTATCCATGTAAAAACCTCTGAAAATAGTCTCCCGCACCCCCATCAATATTTGAGTACTTGCAAAATTTAAAGTTCTTATCTCTTAAGAACACAGCTCTTTCCTTTTAAAACCAAAACCAAAATCCTTATCTTTGTTTGCTAATCAAGTCACGTGCACTCTGCTTTCTGAGGTAATTTCCTATCCTAGATGAAACTTTTGTTTGAAGCTCAAAGGTTAGTGGCCCTGCTATGTTTAAGACATTGTCTTCAGCAGTCTGGTGTATTCAGTTCCACACATGAAAATAAGTTACCATAAATTGTTTACATTCTGTTGGATAAAAGTACCTGGAATTACCCCATAAACTAGGGGATATTTTCCTATCAGGTGAAGAGTGTACAATGGCCCATATTAATTTGGGGTATAGGGTTACATCAAAATCTCATGCACTTTCTTGCTATATGTTTAATATCTTTATCTGAAATAGGTATTCTTTCCAAGATAAGTCTCTATTCACTGTCAAACATCACTTTGATTTGGGGTGGCTGCTTATTGATCTCATGAATATGGTACCTTAATTGGCAGGCTGATCCCTAATGGTAATACCATGAGATTACTGCTGGAACTTCATAGCTGCCATTTTGAAACCAGGATGATGAAGATCAAAGGTGACTGGGGATTGCCCTTGCTCTTGCTAGGTACCATGGACCCCCAGTCCCCTTGGCGGTGGGATTGGGGGATCAGTAGGGGGGTTTATTGTGGGTGGGTGGATAGGATATAAGGGGAGTCCAGCGGGTTGGAGGGTCAGGGGAATCACCTGTTGGGAGATCAGATGTTGGGGGAGTGATCGTAGTCCAGTTGCTGATACAGGATCGGATATCCATGCAAATCAGGAGCAGCAGGGCACATATTCAAGTGTGAGTAAAGCTGCTGGTTGTCGCTGCTTTAAATTATTCCCTAATATTCAATGCCTGGGCAATATCTGGCCAGCTGCATTGAATATCTGGGTTGCCCGGATACCAATTTAGATATCCAGTCAGTGGCAATATTCAGCCACTGGCCAGATAGCGAAACCAGCTAAAGTTAGGTCAGCTTTTTTTTTGGCCTAACCTTAGTCAGTTTAGTGTTGGGGCATTCTACAGCACTAAGTGGATTTCAGCAGCACAAACAGGATATATGCCTCTGAATATCCCACTCCATGAGAGTATTGTGGTTAGCAGGTCTGCAAACTGTATTATTCTCTTTGAATATGCCCCCCCCCCCCCCGTGAATTTAAAAGTTGCTCCCAAGCACATGTTGGGAGTGATGCCTGTTTTTCCCCCACATAGAGCTTTATGAAATCGCTGCTCCTGCTCCCTCTACTTTTGCCAGCCTCTCTTGTAAAAAAACTATGGGAATTCTCAATGTCTCAGCCTGGACATGTGAATTTCCCTTTCCATGTACCTTCTAAAATCTGTCTTATTAAGACACATTTATTAGCATTTCCACCATCTATTTATTTTATTAATTTTTTAAAATATTTATTTATGAAGTTATTTGTTTAAAATACTTTTATACTGCAGCACTCCCAATTACTTATTGGATCAGTGTGGTTTACAAAAAAAGCATCATTGATCAGTGATGGTAGAATTACTCACTGATCAATGAGTTCCCATGTCTAATACATATGCATACATAAATCATTCCCAAATCTAATACATATGTATTTTCCCTACGTTACTGTTACTCCAATCTTGTATTTATAATTATATCATGTACATAGTTCACCCTGTTATCCAAGTTTGTACTCCTGTTCTATGTAAAACCAAACAGCTTGTTGTTATGGTCATTGTGTTATAATGTAAACCGCGCTGATACCGAATAGTGCGGTATATAAGAAATTGTAATAAATAAAATAATAAATAAATAAATAAATAAATATGCAAGTTGCTGACTGCATTTCAAAAATATTTAAATTACCTAATTAGATAATAACATGGGAATTATTTTTCAAGAGTAATATCTGCAAGTTTAATGCAGCCCTCCTAATGCAAGACAATTAATTACCAGGTCAATATTCAGCTGCAGTAGTAAGCGTGTTTTTGTTTTGTGGAGTTTTTTTTTAAACCTGTATATTCAGTGCCACAAACCAGAGAGTGGTCAGCGCTGAATATCTGGATAATGTAGTCAGTGCCAGAACCTATCTAGACAGTAGTGATATTGTCTGCATTTTTCCAGTCATATGTTATCCAGACTGAACATTGCTGCTATCTAGATAACTTACGGGACTACCCTGGCTCTGCCTGCCCTCCACTAACACTATATGGACAATACTGATGTGACTTATCATATTTTCAGTAGAACAACTTTTGGATTTTGGACACACCTCACCTAGCTTTAAGGTGCAGAGGGCTAAGCTGATAGCATCGAAAATCATTGTTACCCATTTAGCCCTTTCCTCCACCCTGGAACACCCTCAACACACCCCAATGCTAACCGCATAGCATCTGGGAACGTTAGGGAGTAATTCGGGATTTTCTAAAGGCACTCCTATGTAGGTGTTTTGGAAAATCCCAGATAAGGCATTTACCTGGGTAACTAGGGCAGTTACCCATTTAAATGCCTTCGCAAATGCCGCATCTAGGTCCAAAATAGCTCCCCCTTTTGTAAGTTCATGAACCAAATGTTCCAAGAAGCCGTCATTTATTTCATCTAGAAATGCGAGCCCGCACACCCTTGAAATAATAACAAAAAGCTTTCCTCACCTAGCACTGCATAAAGCACAGCCAAGAGTGACATATTGGATCAGAGTGAATAGCTCAACAAACTGACTTTTTTTCTATAACTGGATCTGTAAAATTAGAAGATGTATTAAAATAGCTCCTTTGTGACACATGACGACAACTTAAGAAAGGCATAAGTTAAGTCCTGGCAGGAAGGAGTGCTCAGCAATGTACTGAATCTATGCCCTTATGTAAATCTTGAATGAGGAAGTACAAGAGGAACCAAATCTATACAGTGTTTCCTGTGTTCTAGAAATGTACAGAGAGGCTGGACCTTGTAGGGAGAGATGTTTCTCTTTAACTAGATCCTAATTTTCTTTAATAAAAATGAAAAGTTTTCAGGACAATAGAGAAGTCATTGCATTTGCTCCAGTGTTTTCCCCACTGAAAATAATAGGATGTTTTAGTTGATAAATCTGGTGCATATTTTGCACATTTAATTTAATTAATATTTCCACAAAAAAAAAGGTCGGTCAATATATAACTTGCAATTAAAGTGATTATAAAACACTAGTAATCTATTACAAATAGTATGTCAAGAGTTAATGCAGTGCCAAAACATAGGAGCATCTTTACTGAAGGATTTAATGTGAATTAATGACGTTAAAGCACATTCAGTGCCCAAAGCCCTTCTATTTCTATGGGTGCAGTGACACATGTTAGCTTCATTAACACGCATTAACCTTTAGTATACATGTCCTATACTGTACATATTTCACAGAAATGAATAACAGATCCTTCTAATTTATAGCAAAACTCAAGAAAAAAATATAGCAATTTTTAAAATACATTTTGTAAAAAATAATTGAAGAAAAAAAGACACAGATTCTAATATTTATTGATCAATTTTCCTTGCTATACTAAGAGCTCAATTCACGATGGCCCCAAGCAAGATGTGCTTGATAGGACCCGTTTCTAGACCACGGGAACAAAACATTCCTTTGGTGAACAGAATCGGGCTCGAGAACAGCCCAGCATGCCCTTCGCTGCCTGCAGGGGCGCTCCTGGTTCCCTTGGCTCGGGCCCCCCCTCTTCCCCACTGCCTGACCCACAGCTAGTCAGCCGAGGCTGGATCGGGTAGTAGGGACCCCCTATACCCGGCCCTGGCCCTGAGAGGGGGATCCCTGGGCCCAGTCGTCCTGCCAGTGCTGATTATTCCACCTTCGAGATGAACTTTGAGGTGACCTGAATCGGCCCTGTACATCCTGCTGGTTCAGCCTGCCCCACTCCGCCTAGACTCCACCCCCTCCCACCCCCCACCGACTCTCCCTGTCCTGCATCTCTAGCTGTGCAGGGAGAGCAGGAGGGGGAATAGAGGTAGGACAGCTTGTAGAACTGCACATCCCGCCGGGACGTGTAGCCCTGCAAGCTGCAACTCGGAATCGGGCCCTTAGAGGACAATAATAAAAACCCTTTCCACAGGTAAAATTTAATCTTAGCCACAGAAAAGGGCTTTCATATTAGTGGTATTTGTTGGTAAAGGTATGCACGTATGTGACCAACACACATACTTCTACCCGGATATGTAGATATGAATATTCTGGGGCATGTTTACTAAAGTGCTGTAAGTAGTGCAAGACTAACACGGCAGAGGTGCATGTTTCTAACGTGGCAGAGGTGGTATGGCTGCTGTAATAGCAGGGGCACAGCCTCAGTAGGATTTTAATGCTGCATTAGGCACATTGGTCATGCAGTAGGAGCGATCATGTGTAGGTGGAGCATGTGTGATGTGAAGGCACACATGCCCTGTACTTGATCGCTACTAATGCAACTCCCCATCAGACAGGTGTATGCCACAGGGGCCACAACACAGTGGTATGTGGAGGGTTGAGAACAACCTGCAGGGTGAGAGAGGACACAGAAGTATAGCTGTGACATGCTATGGAACCAGGGGAACCTTACTGCAGATAGGTTGCCCATGAGACACCCTGGGATAGCTGTAGTAAAAGGGTGTCTCAATGCAAACAGAGTCTGTGCCATACAAAGGCTGAGAGAGGAGCAAGAGCAATGTAATGGACAAATGCAACACACCATATCCCAACAGAGAACAAACAATACATGACCCCCAATCCCACCAAAAGAGAATGGTGTCAGAAGTATGAGGGGAAGAGGAAATGAATTGTGCCATCCTTCCCCACACCAGAGCCCTGATAACCTGTCTACTGGAAGTGGTCAGTGAAGGATAGAGAAAGTTGAATGGGGAATGTGTGCACCCAACCGTACAACTCAGAAATATGGGCCAAAGTACAAGGGGGCGGGGCATACAAATCAGGGAAGCAAACACATGCATAGACACCATTGTGAAAGCAGAGTGTTAACAGTGCCCAGCATAGGAGATTGGCATATGTTTATGTTTATTAAAACTTTATATACCACCCATAAACGATTAGCATCTGGGCGGTTTATATACATAAAAAAAATTAACAAGAAGAGAGAGCTGCGAAAAAGAAAAGGAAAAGGAATGCCATAAAATCCTTAAAAGACAGCTAGGGATAGGGTCAGAAGATAGAAGGGGCAAAAGTAGATAACATGAGGGGGGAAGAAAAACACATTAACATGTCAGTAGTGGGGGGATAGCAGGGGAGGGAAGGATAGGAGAGCAGGAACAGGTTACGAAAACAGTGGAGGAGAGGGGGATAGGCAGCTAACACATCAACGAGATGAAGGGGAGAGGGGTTAGGCTGGGAAGGGGAGGTTGATATAAATCCCTCTCGCTCTGAGACGGCCAGAGTTTGTGACGATCTTGGTTTCCAGTAGATAACTTACCAGTACTCTGGTGTGGGGAAGGATGGCACAATTAATTTCCCCTTTCCCTCATACATCTGACACTAAACCCCTGCAAGGAGAGGGTGTGGACCCCCCACATGTGGGTGAGGGGGGATGCAATGGTCCAACACAAAGACCATACAGATAGGAGGTCTGGGTCAGGTCAATATGACATCCAACCCCCCAAACAACTAGTTGTCCAATAGGTTGCCACCCCCCATGGGTACATAACTGGCAGTGTGTGGGAAGCAAGCCACAGAAGCCACCCATGCTCCAAACTGGATGAGAACTCTGGGAGCACACTGCAGTATACCCCATTCTCTACCATGGAGAAAGGCATTCCCAACCAGTCTCCAGCTTAAGCATGCCTGCATTTAGGAAACTGAAGGCCCCCAACTGCTTCTCAGGTGAGCAGAGCCCCATCCCCTCAGCAGCATACCAGGTGGGGAGAGGGAGGAACACTGACCAGAAAGCTCCCATAGAGCTATTCCTCCTTCAGTGGTTGATATATAGGCAAATACACTGAGCCACTGGGTCACAAACATGCCCTCATATTGCATTGGTCAACAAACTTTTACAAAAGTCATGCTACTGAAATAAAAATAGTCATTTCTTATCAATTTTTATATGCTGAACATGAATATGACAGTGAAATTGCAAAGTTGGCTCTAGTTTTTTGTAATCTATAAGAATTAATGTTTACATCACGAAATGCATGTCAATAGTAAATATAATAGTACTTCGGTTAATACCTGTAAAAAAACAAGTCATAGGCTACTTCTTAGATTTTTTCGCCTGTCTCTTGTACAGCTGTTTGGGAGGTTCTCTGGGGCGTGTCCAGCAGTAGTCAGCCAGCATTGTAGTGGACCATTTTCCCTGGTATCTTTGCTCCATCGTTGCGATATCCTGGTGAAAATGTTTGCCCTGTTCATCACTAACCATACCACAGTTGTCAGGAAAGAAATCAAGATGGTAATCAAGGAAATGGATCTTTAGAGACATATTGCAGCCAAGTTTCTGATACTGCATCAGCATGTCTTCTACTGGTTCCTTGTAGTTTTCTGCCCTAACATTCCCGAGAAAGTTTGTTGACACTAGACGAAAAGCATTCCATGCTTGTTTCGCATCACCCTGCAGCAAGTTGAACTGGTCATCTTTGAAGAGTTCTCGAATCTGAAGATCCACAAAACTCCCTCTTTAATCTTTGCTTCGCTGAGTCAAGGGAATTTTTCATGCAGGTATCGGAAAGCTGGCGAAGTGCGGTCCATGGCTTTCACAAAGTTTTTCATCAAACCTAGTTTGATGTGAAGGGGTGGTAGCAGGATTTTGTGAGCCTCAACCAGAGCTGGGTGCTGGATATTCTTCTCTCCAACTGTTACATTTTGTCTGCGATTCCATTCCTTCCACAAGTAGCGCCAATCCCTTGCTCGGCTATCCCACTCACATAAGAAACACATGTATTTTGTATATCCCTGCTGCAGTCCCATTAAAATGGCAACTACCTTCAAGTCACCACAGAGGTGCCAGCTGTACTTGTTATAGTTAATGGAAGTCAGTAGATGCTTTAAGTTATTGTATGTCTCTTTCATGTGGACGGCATGCGCTACTGGAATAGATGGAAGACGGTTTCCATTGTTCAAAAGCACAGCCTTCAGACTCAGTTTCGAAGAGTCTATAAATAGTCTCCAGTCTTGTGGGTCATGAGTGATTTTTAAGGCATTCATGAGGCTTTCAATATTGGAACAGAATACCAGATTACTTTCCTTTCTGACTGCATATAGTACACTGCTGACGTCAGATGGCTTCAGCAGCCGTCTGGCAGTAGTATTGCATTGCATCAGAAAATGATGCAATCAACTCTGGATGATGTGTGCATGCTGGTATTATGCAATGTGATGCAATATTACATCATTCAAGGCTTATTTGGGATGTTGTTGATGTCCTACTGGATAAATTTACACGGTGAAACGTCAAAAATTAACTACATGCAATATCTTCAAAACGAGAGCCAATAAATTTTTCTTAACGTTATATTCATGTTCAGCTCACCAAGATACTACAGATTAGGGCCTTTTAAAGTCAGTAACGATTTCAGTGTTGACCTGTGTTGTCAGGGGGAGGATCCATGATCCCCAGAAACAGAGCCCATGGCACCGGCATAGACCCTCCTCCCCCCACCATCACCATATGTGGTTTTGTGTGTGTGTGCATAGACAAATATTGTTTTCTTATAGTCTACTAAACAGCACAGGGTACAGAGGGACCGTATTGTTAAGGATTTTAATTTTTTGTTTTGTCTGCAGCTGCTTACTGAAGCAGCTACAGGCAAAACAAGGGGGCATCAGCCCCTAAGATTAAGAGGTAATACTTTTTACCACCTTCCTGAGGATGTAGTAAAGGCTGTTAGTGTAGCTGGGTTTAAAAAAGGTTTGAACAAGTTCCTGGAGGAAAGGTCCATAAACCATTATTAAGAAGGGACCCAGGATATCAATGCTTGACCCAGTACAAGCATTGCGGAACCTGTGTCTTTTGGGGAAACTGCTATGTACGTATGATCTAGATCGGCCACTGTTGGAAACAGGATACTGGGCTTGATGGACCTTGTTCTGACCCAGTATGGCATATCTTATGTTCTTATGTTATGTTCTTATGACACTGCATAGTAAATCTATAGCACCTAGTATTCCAAGATAGTCTCCCAGGTTAGTACGTGAATGGGAGATATGATACAGATATTTAAGTACCTCCATGGCATAATGCACAGGAGGAAAACACCCTTCAATTGAAAGATAGTTCTGGAACAAGGGAACATAGCATGAAGGTGAAAGGGAATAGACTTGGGAATAATCTAAGGAAATATGGGGAGACATGTGTCCAGTTGACCATTATTTATCCTTCCTTTTTTCTTACTGCCATACTTTCACTGTAGTGTCACCTTGCTGAAATGTGTTATAGATTTTATACAATGGGGTCACTACATGAAGGTACACAGCAAGACTTGGAGAGAAAAATTATTTTTCTCCTCTTCAGAGATTCACAGCAATTCGCCAGTTTTCCTGCTGAATTTTATGGTGCATTCCCCTTTGAGATTTATCTCTATGCATTCTTTAATGTTTTTCATGTTCTTCATTAAAACTAAAATTAATTTTGTTAGTTTGCTTTTGGTCACGTCCAGCCAGAACTGAGTGTCCGTCCATGCCCATATGGCGGATACATCCAGAACTCCGATATTCACTCCGTTTGCCCAATATGCTTGGGCTTTGAGTATGACCTTCACTGTATGAGCATTGTGCTTCCATGTCTTTATAAAACTGGGAGAACCACCATATCTTGCAGTACTTCACACACATCAGGAAGAGGGGAACAGTATGCTCTCAGCCCACCACGATTTACTGACTGTGCACTGAATCCACCTCCCTGCGCAATGGCCTCTGGGGTTCATTCACAAAGAAGCAATATTTTATACTAGTTGCTCTATAGAAAAGCTCCTTAGAGATTGCCAAGCTAAAGGCACATTGATCTCCATGATGCTCATATAGGACTGAGTTTGGGGTATCCTATGCAACACCTTTGAAATTGTAGAATTGTTGAGAGCCTATGTCCTATGTGCTCAGACTTGTGCAGTCAAACCCATCCTCAAAAAGGTGTCAGCTACACTTCTCTGCCTCTGCCAGCTCTATCATCCCTGCACACCATTAATTGTACTTCTCAGCAGACTCCAATCTCTGCCAGTGCACTCTTCCCTGCACACCATCAGTGCAGCGCGATGGTCTCTTTCAATGCAGTCTTGCTGGCGCACTATGAACATGGATCAGTTGCCAGTAAAAAAAACCATAAATCCTCTGCTGAAGCAGCATGCAGCTCTGATATACCACAAGGCTCTTGAAGCTTGCAGGTTCAGCCACACACTTCACCCTCCGCAACAATCAGCCATCCAAACCTCAAGGCCTTCAACCACAGTTCCATCATTAAAACCATTTATTAGAGCTTTGTACACTATCCATGGATTATCCCCACTTTATCAATGTGTTTGATAAAGGTTACTGCAAAGATGGGTTCAAATCACAGATTATATCCCAGTCACAATGCCACATCAATCTACAGGTGTAAGTCCTGTGAAGAAAGCCAAAAGCTTCGTATGACACAAGGGGCGATCTATATTATGAGGTCTCACAGATTGCTGAGAACTATCTAGAGCTGTATTCCATTCACCATGAATCTCCACTAGAAGCAGACAATAGTTAATATCCAAGATATTTTTCATGAAGTGGTATTGGTCTCTCCACTACAGAAATAACAGCACCACATCCATATGTTTTTTCATATAATTTTGTAACTGGACTCACTATTCATTTCTCTGCTAAAGGCAACTTGGCCATGCAGTCAGCAAGAGGGGGCAAAAAAATCTCCAGTTGTTAATGTTCCTTGTAAAAGACCCATGCACTCCAAGCCCCGCAACAGAAGTTTCATCTTCCCTCCCCACCCTTAGCTTGGTGCCTTCACCACCATCATCCCCCTCCCTACCCACCGCTACCTTCCCTCATCTTTGGTCTTCCTTCTAGCCCATCACTGCCACAACCGTACTCAAAGTTATCAATTCATCCCATAAGACTACATGCCCCTCTGACCCTATCCCTTCCACTTGGATCATGGAATCTTCCCTTGCCCTCCTTCCTTTTGTACTCTCCATCTTTAATTCCAGTCTCACTTCAGGTATCTTTCCCTCTCTATGGAAGCACGTCCTTGTCTGTCCCATCCTTAAAAAGCCTTCACCTGCCCCAGACACTCTGGCTAAGTGGTGTCCAATTTCTAATCTTCCCTTCCTTGAGAAACTAATCTTCTCTCAACTCTCTTCACACTTGGATTCCACTCACTTCTTGCATCCACGTCAATCTGGTTTCCGCACTGGCCATAGCACAGACACTATCTTTATTTCCCTACTCAGTGAAACACACACTGCTCATAAACAAGGCAACATCTATCTTGCAATTTCCTTGAATCTCTCCACAGCCTTTGATTTGGCAGATCACCCTCTTCTACTTTCTTGTCTCTCGGACTGTGAACTTCAGGACACAACCCTTCACTGGTTTTAGTCTCTCCTGTCCTCATGTTCCTTCTCAGTGCTTTGCAGTTCTGCCTCGTCCCCCCCATCCCACTAACCTGTGGCATCCCCCAGGGCTCAGTTCTGGCCCCCCCTCCTCTTCAACATTTTCTTAGCCCCCCTTGCACTACTAACCCAGCAACTTGGTATCTCTGCCTACTTTTATGCAGACAATATCCTCCTTCTCTTTCACAAAAAGGCTCGCTCCCTGGATATAACCCTCTAAAATGCTTGTTTATCCTCTCTCTGACTGGCTTAATTCCAATCGTCTCTCTCTCAATCCCTCCAAATGTTCTGCAATATGGCTCACCTTTAATATCCCACGACCCGCAATAGCCCCTTCTCTCTCCAACTCCCCAGTCCCTCTTGTTCACTCCCTCTGCTATCTTGGGGTCATTCTAGATTCCTCTCTGTAATTTCACGGCCACATATCCTCCCTTGTCCAATGGTCTTTCTTCTTCCTCAGTCAGATCCGTGCTCTTCGTTCTTCTCTCAACCAGCACACCCTTCCTACCTTCCTATCACTAATAGTTTCTAGACTAGATTATTGCAAAAGTGCTCTTGCCAGTCTTACCAACTACCAATGTTGTCGATTGCAACTTCTCCAAAATACAGCAGTCCAGATTATCACTTACACCTCGCAACATGAACACATCACTCCCACCCTGATCCAACTTCACTGGCTTCCCATAAAATTTTGCATAAATTACAAAATTTTCATATCTGCCCACCAGGCAATCCATATAGGCATACCGCAATATTTGACTGACCTTCTTCATTATCACTCCCCACACCGTCTCCTCAGATCCCTCCACACTCAGTGCTTGGCCCTCCCCTCAGTTTCCCATGCACATTTGGAACAAACGTGTCATTCTGCTTTCTTTTTCCTTGCTCCTGCCTTATGGAATTCCCTTCCTGCCTCACTACGTGCAGAGACCTCCTTTCTCCGGTTCAAATCTCAGCTCAAAACACACAAAGCAAACTGTCTGTCTTCAAATTGCCTTCACCTTAACCTGACTAAAACTTCCACTACATGGTTCACTTTTGGGAGCCCCAGTCCCTCACTTGCACCCTCCATTGGTAATTCTACAGTTCCCTTGGTTTCTTCTTTCCGCTATCTCGGAGTCCTGCTTGACTCCAATCTTACCTTCACGGATCATATCTCCCACCTTGCCAAGACTTCATATTTCTTCCTATTCCAAATACGTTCTATCCGTCCTTTTCTTTCCCCCTTTGCTTTGACTACCCTTACTCAGGCTGCAGTTATTTCTCGGCTTGATTTCTGCAATTCTGTTTTCACGGGTATCACTTGCACTCCGTTACGTCACTTACAATTATTACAAAACACCACAGCCAGGATCATCACTCGCTCTTCTCGTAGGGATCATGCTACACCACTGCTGTTTCACTTACATTGGCTTCCTATGGAATTTCGTGTTCACTTTAAGATTCTTACTCTGGTGCACCGAGCTATCTATACCCACACACCACAGTACCTCGCTGACCTCCTTCAGTTTCACGTTCCCACATGCAGTCTCTGCTCCATTCACATCAACTGCCTTCATCTACCTTCACCCTCATGCGCACATCTTCAGTCCACCCGCCACTCTGCTTTTTTCTTCCACGGTCCTGCCCTTCGGAATTCTCTACCCACTCCACTCCGACTAGAATCAAATTACTCCACTTTCAAATCTCAGCTGAAAACCCACCTAGTCACCACTGCATACAACCTCCCAGTCTCTCATAACTGACCTGATTTATTTATGTTTGTTTACAATCTCTTCTTTATGTCTTGTCTTTATGCTCTCTGCTATTTCCTCTTTTCTGTTAAAATTGTAGTTCCTTTTCTTTCTTCTGGCGTTTGTGCCACTATTTAATTGTTAATATGACTGTAAACCGCCCTGATGTCATAAAGAGCGGTATATCAAATGCAAATAAACTAAACTAAAACTAAACACCTGTTTCAGTTAGCTTATGACCTTCCCTCCCCTTCCCCTGTACAGTCTCCCCCTTAGCTCGCTCCCTTAGTCTAAGTTCTTCTCCTCTCCCCCCCATCTGTCCATTGCTCTCTTCTTCGTTCTCTTTCTTTTCTGTCCTGTCCTATATATGATTGGCCTTCTTTTCCTTTTCCTTATTTTTAATTTAGATTTTTGTAAACCGCTCTGATGTCTTGCTGCCTAGGGCAGTATATCAAATGACAATAAAGATAAAGATAAAAGATCACTTTGATAACAAAATGTATTAAACAAAGGCTGCTATCACATGCAGTTCTTAAACACTGCATGGGACCACATATGTCCATTTGTCACCTAGCCTATCTCCAGAGGTGCAGCCTGTTCTAATAGCCATCAGCAAATAGTAGATGTGTGTTGAACCCATTTTTTCCTATGTACACAAGATCTGCGTGGATTTCAATTTCTGCCATTCCTGTACAACCCTTTGTATAGTGGTGTGCTATAGGCCTGAGAAAACACCTTCATACAAGAATCCCAGATGCTCCATATACTGAGGTTCACTTTTTTAGGGTCACTCTAATGGACACAATCTACTGAGAATCACAGCTGTTTTTCATAGCATCTTTCTACCATTCTACCAATGACTATATCATCTCTAGACTAACAAGCATTTTGTAATACAAAAGCGACTATTGTGGATGTAGAGAGCCCTTCTTTGCTTTACAAAAAAAGCCTCATCAAATTCACTGTCCTCCTCTTACCACTAGCAACACAGAGGACAGAACAGATAGACACCAAAAAACAACCACCATCATTTTTGCTGTCTCCAACATTCATAGCCACAATTTGTTTCCGCAACATACACCCTGCTCCATCTCTGGGAGTTTGGGTTCACTTTTGTGTTTAAATTGTCATGTTCTAAGCTTAATAAAAATAACATTTTTAAAAAAATGAGAACAATTAACCAGAGTCTTGAGTTCTCAATATCTAAGAAGGGCTACCATTGGAAATTTCTTACTTTGTCACCTGAGATCTCTGCTAATTTGACTCCATACTTCATTCCTTCAGGAAGAAGTCAATATTCTCCTGCAGTCTACTGTAGTGGAACTAATTACTCTCCAGGAAAGAAAACAAAAACTTTATTTCATGTAATTCCTGATTCACAAAAATGTAAGAGGCTTACATTCTGTCCTAGAACCCATTGGCTTTAACCTTTTTCCTCTACCAGGGAGGGTTGTGCATATAGGATCTCAAAGATGCTAACATCCATATTCCAGAAGATACCTCTGTTCACTCTCCATATGGACCATTATCAATATAAGGTCCTTCTATTTTGGTCTGTCATAAAAGGCTTTGGTAGTCATTTTTACATATCTGCACAAGTCAAATGATCTAGTATTTCATACTTCTTTTTCCTAATTCTTCCAGTGTTGTCAGAAAGTTTAGAGATAACCCTTAGAAAATTTACCTGCTCAGGTCTAGGTCTAGGTCTAGTCATCAATTTTAAAAAATCAGTCTTGTATCCCTCTACCAGGATTATACCTGGAGAAGGAAACAGCTGAGCTGCTCAGGAGCTAACGAGAGTGAGCCCCTTCATTTATTTTATTTATTTAACATTTTTTTATATACCGCCTTTCAGAATCTCAAGGCGGTTTACATAGAACAGAACTTCGATTACATAGAACGTTTTTCAAAACTATATACAGGTTTACATAGAATAGAATTTTGTTTACATAGTACATTTTTTTCAAACTATATTTAGCTATTTAACTACTTACATAAAGTTTGTGCTCTGCTTGGTGCCTGGGGTTCTGTCTGTTAGGTGGTAGGTAGTCCGTTACAAGGATGGTGGGGTATAGAAATATTCAGTAAATAGGTGCGTTTTCAAGAGCTTCCTGAAGGTAGAAATGTCTGTGGTGGCTCTCAGGGAGTGGGGGAGGGAATTCCAGAGTGCAGGGATGTAGAGTTCGAAGGCTCTCTTTATTCACCAAGAGAGCTATTCACCATCGTGAAGGCACTTTCCAGGACTCCACAAAGCCAAGACACTGACGACCTGATGCTAGAGACTTATGCCTCATACCTACATGGCAAGCTAGCTTGCCCACAACCTCCTCCAAACCTCCACAAAACCTTTGTTATTCTGGGGCTGGAGGTGTCTTGCTGCTGGTAGCCGCATTACCTTCCCTGATGTCACTAGGTAGTGCCTGAAAGACTTTAAAATCAGAGAGTCCACAAAAGGCACAAGTACAGTATACTCGCAAGTACTAAGGCACCAGATACAAGGTGAGTAGCGAAAAGAAGTTTTATTCAACCTTGTAAAAACCAGAACAACTACCAGCAAAGAAACAAAGCCCAACATGACCTTCCTCAGGGGCCATGGTCTGCTCAAATATAAATAAACAAATACATAAATATAGTATTATATGAAATCATAAAAATAAAAACCATAAAAAGAATAAGAACATTTATGCCATGAAACCAATGAACAGAGAAACAGAATAAACTCATTATATGGATAACCTTAAATATATATAAAAATCAAAATACATGAATAGCTGGATATCTATACAAAAAATATAATAAAAACATATCACATAATGAACCTCTTGGGTTAGACATATGAAAATATATAGAAAAAGATAAACACATATGGAGTCATTCCAAGGCACAAATAGCAGATGGATGTCCCATTGGGACGTCCATTCCCACTATTCGGGCCCCCTTCCAACCCCGACTAACTTCCCTGCTCATTGTATGGGGAAGTTAGACGGGAGCGGGAAAGAGGCAGATCGGGGGAGGTGTTAGGGCGGACAGTGGGCAGTCATTGGCCCCACATATACAGGGCCGACTGCAATGTCGGACCTGTATGTCCGGAGCCGGCGACTTGAACGGGGAACTTATTCCACCTCTGAGGTGGAATAAGTTCCCCGAGTCGGCGGAGAACAGCAGGCCCAGAGCTGGAAAGCAGCAGGGGGGGGGGGCAGAGGAGATTCCTCACATCCCCACCCTGGTCTTGGGAGGCCAGAGTGGGGGTTGGGCTGTGGGGAATGCAGTTTTCAGTCTGGCGGCCGTGGATCGTGGCTTTTGAATGGATTCGCAGCTCCATTTAAAGGCCTGACTGAGCTAACCAGGCAAGGCCTGTACGTGCAGGTCGATGTGAATCACGATCCCAGCCTGCACATACAGGCCTAGTCACGATTCTGATTCCGCGGGGCTAGATGTGCCCCGCGGGATTAGAATCCCCACTAACTCTGTGTTTCTGGTTCCAACTGGGCACACAGAGGGCCGGGACATCCTTGTCAGAATTGGGCTCTTAAGGAACTAAATACAGAAAAAAACACATTACTAAGTAAAATAAACACAGGTAAAATAAACTCCTGGACTATCACATATCTTAAATTGATATCTAGTAATAAGACCTAATGAGAAATAACGTGTAGTCAAATGAAAAAATAATGTTCCCACTCATACACTAATCATAACCTAAATGCACATACAAATAATGTGTATCCATGGAGTGAAGGCATATAGATGAACTTTAAAAAATTACAGATTTGATGCATAGTCGTGGTATGTTGCTTTCCAGTATAAAGATAATCAAAGACTAAACAGAAGGAGGAGAAAAATAAGAACAATCATGTCTTTTTTTGAAAAAGCATATGTCTAACCCAAGGGATTCATTAAGTAATATGGTTTTATTATATGAACATAATCAGGTAGTTAAAACCAATTCTGGACCAAGATCACTCCTGCACCATCTGCCAAGCAATCATCACCCCAACACTTGACTACTGCAACTCGCTCTATCAGGGGCTCCCAAAGCAAACCATCATGCCACTTCAAATAGCACAAAATACAGTAGCACAACTCATCACAGGAACACCCAGACAATAAGATAACACCCCCATACTTGATCAGTTACACCGGCTCCCAATCCACTCTCGATCAGGTACAAAGCAACCTTAAATATATTTCAAAATCATCCACCAATCCTCAGCTGACATCCTACAAGACAGCATAATAAGAGACACAAGCACCCAACAAAGGAGAAATAACAACAAACATATGATTATCACACCCCATGGATACCATAGGACAAACCAATCCACATCTGGAAGAGTGCTTTCACTTTATGCTCCGTCACTATGGAACTCGCTCCCAGACGACATGCAAGTGACTACAGACATTAAAGACTTCAGAAAGAAATTGAAAACTCTTCTCTACACAAACTACTTGGGATACATCACTTAACCACCTGACCAACGACAAGATCCAATCCACCATTTGTTGATCCCTGGCTATGGACAACAACTCACCCTTAATACTATGCACTGAATTGTATGTAGTTATGTCATACATGACACTGTACATATTTAATCCTGTTTCTATCTAATTAGGGCAAACTATCAACAGTTTACACAGCACGCATGAGGAAGGGCTGGGAGTTTTCGGTGGCTTGAAACACAGCATTGTGTAGAAAGTAGACTGAGATACATCAGAAAGAGAGTCCTTTGACATTTCAGCGCTATGAAAGATATGATAAATTGAAGCTGAAGTTGTTGGGAGAGCATGATTTTGGTCACAGCAATTACCTTCAGAGTTTGAGACAGCAATGGACTTACAGACTCTTTGTTGCTGCTTCAAATAAGTACATCTGGAGGTAGGCTTTGTGTAGTCCCTTGGGTACTAGAAGAGGGAGGTTTCCTTCTATAAAGGGAGGGAGGAGTGGCTCAGTGGTTGGGACAGGTTACCTCAGTCTAGAGGGCCAGGGGTTCAATTCCCACATGGGGACAAGCAACCTTAGGCCAGAGGGACTGGGGTCTCCAGTCCCATATCCACTCCCTGTGGCCTTGGGCAAGTCACTTAACACTCCACTGCCTCAGGCACACCTAGATTGTGAGCCCTTCAGGGACAAGGGAATAAAAAGTACCTGTTAGTATACATGTAAACCACACTGATTCTAAAGAGCACAGTATAAAAAAAAAGAGAAAAACAGAAGGTTTGTTAAAGGAGGGAGTAATCTCTCAAGGCAAACAGTCCACCAAAAAAATTATGGTCTTTTGAAACAGTTAGGTTATTCAGGTAGAATTTATAATCTCCTCTAATTTTTAAAGTATATATGGGGATTAGGATAGTCTTTTTTGATTATAGGACATGATTATTGGCACCCTTATACACAATTCAAATCAATTTGAACAGAAGAACCACATTCTCATTACAGTAAATTTAGTTGCACCTGTGCTCAATTGTCAGTACTCAAATGACTTGAATCAAGCAATGAATGATGGCTCTAATGTCTAAAATGGCCACATTCACGCCTTGTTCCATTTTCACAATGGTGAAGACAAGAGAGCTGCCTGAGACTGTCAGAAAAGGCATTATCACCAAACATCAAATTTCAAAGGAGTACAAGCAGCGGTGGGATTCAGCCACCTCGGTCCAGTTCAGGTGAACTGATTCCTGCCGCAGCCTGCTTTCCCCAACCCAGCCGAATACAACATTGCAACCCCTGAACTGCGGCTTCAGGAATCCCCTCACCTGACACTTGATTGATGGCATTGGGGGGATTGCGACATTGGGAGATGCCCCCAAAGCTGTTGATCCATTGTTGGGTGCATGGCAGTGGTCATAGTGCACGGCTCCCACAAAGCTGCTTGTTCGGATCCCACCACTGGGTACAAGGCCATCTCCAAAGACTTGGGATTTCTGTGTCTACAGTTCTCAATGTTATTAAGAGTTTTTCTGCTCATGGAACTGTAAAGAACCTCCCAGGATGTGGTGGGAAGAGGAAAATTAATCCAAGAAGTCTTCAAAGGTTAGTGAGAACTGTTGGAAAAACACCACATACAACATGACCCGTCTTTATGGGTTGGCACTATGGCACTGTGCCAGGGGCCCCTCTCATCTAAGGGGCCCTGCACACTCCAGCAGCTGCTTGTAATGTTTTAGTTTTATAAGTCCTTTTTATGTTTAAGACATTTGAAGTTAAATTTTTTTATTATGTTATTTCTTTATTCTAGTTTCAATTAATTTTTTTACATTTTTATTTTACACTCGTAAAGTTTTTTAAAGTTATTTTTAAATGTTTTGGTCCTTCGTTCAGCTTGTTTGGTGTTCCTGAACAGTAGACTGTAGACCGGGAACCAGGCTATCATAATCTATTTCTGGTTTAACTTGTAAACACTGAAAGATGCTGACACCTCACCTGACAGCGTAACATTTAATTTAAATAATATTAAATAGAATTAAACTACAAAGAGGTCTGAAGGTCTGATATGTTATATAATATAATATATATGTTTACTATTCTTTGTAATGTAAATGTAATATAAACACAAGTTTTGTCACGGTCGTCTGCTATTACTAAGTTTTGCTGGTTTAATTTAACCGTGTCTGTGGAGTTAGTTTTATTGGTTACCGTAATATTAACTTGCTTATATATTTTATATTATAGATTTATAGATTATATAACAAAACTATAGTTACTATAATGGCATGACTTCAAGGGAGCATGATATAAACCGCAAGTATAAGTCCGGTTGGCAAAAACGCCATGAACAGGCACAGCGGGATGCTGCCGCTATAACTGGAACGCGGTCGATTATGACGTACTTTGGGCAGACAACTCAGCCCTGCATGACCGCTCCAGCTCAGGAGGCTGAGGTAGGAGTAGATGTCGAAGCTTCAATGACTGCGACTACTAACATAAATGAGACAGCAGTTAAAACTGAAGAGAAAATGGAAGTGGGACTGTCCGCCATTCCAGCAGGCAGAAGACGCTGCAACAGACGTTATCGAGTTTCTATAACGTGATGATGTTCCAGTTCGGTGTCTATTTGCTGTCTGCTACTCTACAGACCTTGGTGAATGGCCCGTCGAGATTGTTGACGACATGCGCGAGTACTGGGCGACAGCAGGTAGTGCGCAAAGTGCCCACTGGGACTCAGATTTCACTCCAACCAGAACTGTCTATGCAGCCGATGGAAAACCAAGGAAATGCTTTCATTACCTGTTCAAAACACCTCATCTGCTGTCGAAGAAACCTATCAATCGTGACTGGCTTTGCTATTCACCATCTAAGCTTCGTCTATTTTGCTTTCCATGCAAGCTAATGTCACCAGAAGTTGTTGCCTTCGGCACAAAAGGTTTTTGCAACTGGAAGCATAAGAAGCAACAAATCATGGAGCACGAGGTCAGTTCTAATCGAGCATCCGTGATTAAACTGCTAATGTGACATGACACAGCAAAATGTGTTGATCAGGCACTAGTAAAGCAACGTGACAAACAACATGAGTATTGGCGTGCTGTTCTCGAGTGGTTGTTTGAAACTATTTCCTTTTTATCTGAATGTGGCCTGGCCTTTAGAGGTGACAACCAGATCGTTGGCTCTGCCCATAATGGCAATTATTTGGGAATCCTTGAACTTATATCAAAATTTGATCCCTTCATGGCACAACACCTGCAGATGCATGCTAACAAGGGAAAAGGACACACTTCATACCTGTCTGCCAACATCTGCAATCAACTAATTCAGCTGATTGGCCAGTCAGTTGTCGATCAGATTAAGGCCGAAGTTCAGTCTGCCAAGTACTTCTCAATCTCAGTTGATTTGAAGCCTGATATAACACACCAGGATCAGCTGACAGTGATTATTCATTACGTGTTGCCATCTGGCCCTGTTGAGCGGTTCCTTATATTTCTACCTCAGCAAGGTCACAAAGGTGAACAGCTTTCAGATAGCTTGCTTCAGTTTCTGCACAGCTGGGGGATCAACATTGATGATTGTCGAGGACAGTCGTATGATAACGCCAGCAACATGAGCGGCAAATACAGAGGTATGCAGGCTCTTATACGGCAGACAAATCCTCATGCCGCCTACATACCCTGTGCAGGCCATTCCTTGAACCTCGTTGGTCAGTGCGCAGCAGCCTGTTGTGCCGATGCCGAATCATTCTTTGACTTTGTCCAACAGCTGTATGTGTTTTTTGCTGGTTTGACAGCATGCTGAGCCATCCTCAAGGACAAGCTGGAACAGACTGCAGGCCGGCTAACACTAAAGAGACTGTCCGACACACGGTTGTCAGCATGATTCGATGCGGCAAATGCTCTGGTGAGGGACTATGATGAGATTGTCGAAGCTCTGGAGGACATTATAGATGAGAAAGTGGGCGAACACAAGGCAGAGACGTGTCAAGAAGCCAGAGGACTGCACGATTGAATGCAGTGCCTTGAGACGGGCATAATGGCTGCTTTCTGGTAGAAGGTTCTCGCAAGATTCCAAGCGAACAGTGTGTCGTTGCAGTCAGCTGATCAAAACTTGAATTCTATTGCTGCGATTTATGACTCACTGCAGATGTACATCCAAAGCCTTTGAGAACAGTTTGACCACTTTGAAGCACACGGTAAAGACCTGTCACACTGTGAAAACTATCGGGCTGATCTCAGCAAGCGAGTACGCAGACGAAATCGCAGCAAGCGAGTACGCAGATATGACGAATCCAGTGCAGACACTGAGATTCAGTTGCAACCATGTGATAAATTCTGTACTGACACATTCATCGTTATCATCGACAGCCTTGCTGCTGCACTGTTGAAGCACAAGGAAGCATATGCGGAATTGGCCGACCGATTTGCTTTCTTGCGTAAAATTTCATCACTTTCTGATGCAGAAATTCGAGAAGGTGCAAGCAAATTAGTTAATCGCTATGCCTCAGATCTGCAGCCTGAACTGGCGGAAGAGTTTGTATAATTTAAGGCAGCTCTGCAAACAAAGTTGGGCAAGGAAGCATTGCAGGCGTCGGAGTCGGACGACCTGGAGGAAGATGAGAATGACGATCCAGATAATGCCACAACCTGCAGCAAGATCGAAATTCAGTTGCATTGCTTCATCATTGATAATGGCCTCCATAGCACGTTTGCAAACACAGAGATCGCACTGCGCATTTTCCTCTGCCTCATGGCGACGAACTGCTCAGGTGAGCGGTCATTCAGTAAGCTGAAGCTGATTAAGAATCATCTCAGATCAATGATGTCGCACAAGCATCTGAACATGCTTAGCTTGTTGAGTATCGAGCAGGACCTTCTGAGAGAAGTTGACTCTGAGTGCCATATCTGTGACTTTGCATTAACACATGTTTGAACTTCAACATGTTGATACTTAGCTAACTGTCAGCAGTCAGCACGTGGAATGTGCATTAATGCATTGCAAAGTTAGAATGCTTGAAACTGTAAATTTCCAATTCGATTATTAAGTGTTTGACAGGCTGACAGCTGTTTGTGAATTGTGATGTGGACATATGATTGTCGGCTTTGTCGGTCAGTTTGTCAGTAATTGATTAAAGTTGATTTCAATGATTTGTAACGACATGATGTCACGAGTGACTTTAGTGAGGAGTCCATGACATGAGCATCTGGGCTCATCATGTGGGATCCAGCTCATCTGGGGCCCCTGCAGGCTGCCAGTTGCCAGGGACCTCACACTGGCAAAAGACGGGCCAGCATACAACATTCAAAGAGCTTAAGGATGACCTGGAGCAATCTTGAGTGGTGGTTTCAACCTTCACCATACACTGTGCACTAAACAAAGAAGGACTTCATCGGCGAAGGCCAAGGAGGACCCCACTGCTCAAAGGCAGACATAAAAAGGCATGCTGGATATTTGTCCAAACTCATCCTGAGAAACCACAATCCTTCTGGGAAAATATTTTGTGGACAGATGAAACCAAACTTGATCTCTTTTGAAATGGAATCAGGACCCCCAGTGTAAATAAGATGTAGATATGTTATACAATGTACATAGTTCCCCCCAGTTACTTCCAAGTTGATCTCCTGTTTATTGTAAATGCAACTCAGGGTTCCTGTGTTGTATGGTTGATGTTGGATGTAAACCGCTCTGATCTAGAATAGAGCGGTATAGAAGAACTGTTAAATAAATAAAATAAATAAATAAATAAATAATGCAGACCAGCAATGCATTTACAGGTGAAGAAATAAAGCTTATAAGGAAAAAAAACATCCTTCCTACAGTTAAATATGGTGGAGGTTCCATAATGTTGTGGGGCTATTTTTCTGCCTCAGGAACTGGAGGCCTGGAACATATTAAAGGAATCATGAAGTCAGAGGACTACCAAGGTATTTTGGAGTGAAATGTGCTACCTAGTGTCAGAATGCTAGATTTGAGTCAAAGGTCATGGGTCTTCCAGCACGACTATGACCCAAAACATACATCCAAAAGTACAAAAGAATGGTTAAAAAGGAACAAATGGACTGTTTTAAACTGGCCAGCAATGAGTCCTGATCTCAATCCAATCGTGAACCTTTGGAAAGAGCTGAAATCTGACATTGGTAAAAGTAATCCTGAAAACATTCATGAGCAAAATCGCAGTTGAAAAGTGGGAGAAACTACCAGTAGACAGATGTAGGAAACTTACAGATGGCTACAAAAACATGTTTGGAGGCTGTCATCACTCCCAAGGGTTGTGCAAACAAATATTAGTGAAAAGTACCATTAATCCTGTCCAGGTCATATTTTCTTTTCTCAGAAATTACATCTAAGTTGCACATACATCTTTTTTGTAGTTGTTGTATTGCTTTGAACATAATATTGAAATATTACAGTGACATACAGTTGGAATATTTCCAATTATTTCTCAAGATATTGTAAACAACGTACCTAAAATGCAAAGGTGCCAATAATGTTGACTATAATTGTATTAGCAAGCATGGCAAGGAAGATGCCTTAAATTAAGGCATGAATATTTACACCAGCCCTAGAGGTAGTATACATACCCATGCCTACATTTTTCAAATATAAACTTAAATTATAGTATTTTATAATCTATACGTGTATTTATGTGCTCTGCCTAAACTCTACCCATGTGCACGCCCACCAGAAAAGTTCACACCATTGAATGAATGCACATATTTTTATACTGGTTGGTACTTTATAAGGCCATTAATGCACGTATGTAGCAATGCATGTGTGTCATTGACTAAAATACTGGCAAAGTAGGCACATACAGTACTGTGTAAAGTTGCTCTCCCTTGTAAAACTTCCCCCCAGGATACATCTCATCATTGTTTCAACCTTGCAGGCCCTGGTTGAGAGACTTCTAATTGCCCATTGCACAGTAATTCCTCAGTTCATAAAAGGCCTTCTTTGTATCAAAATACAAGTGCAGAAGCCTCCTCTATCCTGGGACCTAGGTGTTATCCTTGCATCTCCTGAAGATGTTGGCTGAGGCAAGTGAGTCAATTTAAAATGGCAAGATCAGTACAAATTTCCTGCATCGTGTGACTTATGCTCTTTGTAGAGAATCGATTGCAGTAAAGTAGGAAGCACAGCATTTCCAGTGCTGTATGGCAGGAATGATGAGAGACCCGGGTTGATGTTTGCAGGGAGGAAGGAGGCAATGAAGAGGGAGAAAAATATGCTGGGTGATGACTGGGGGAGCTGAGACAGAGAGAGAGAAACTGGGTGATGGTGGGGGGAGGCTTTATAAGAGAGAGAGAGAGAGAGAGAGAGATTAGTTGAAGTAAGGGTATGGGAGCTATGAGAGAATTTTTTTGTTTTCTTTGCTTCACGTATTTCATGTGTTACCAAGACTTGATAATATGTGAAGCAAGAAAGGAAGTTGTCTCAATGGAAGCTATTAAGTGTCACCAGTATGCCGCTGACAATGTACTCATTGGGGATGGTGGTGGGGGAGGAGGAGAAGGTTGGCACTATGTAATGGCAAATTAATGGGCTGATTCATTAAACTTTCTTTTCCCATAGAAAATGGGAAAAACAGTGAATCAGGACCTTAATAAAGGAGCTACAATATACCTTTTGGGAGGTGGGAGCACTGTGAGCAAGGTCTCAGCGTCCAAAAAGTTTTAAGCTGCCACCTAGATTCCAAGAAAATGTGTCAAGGCTTGTCTTTAGCAGACTTGGGAAAGCCATTGCTTATCCCTGGGCATCAGAAATAAGGAATAGATCTAGTCTTTTGGGATCTTGATGGGTACTTGCAACCTGGATTGGCCACTGTTGGAGAGAAGATGCTGGGCTTGATGGACCTTTGGTTTGAACCAGAATGACATTTATTACATTTTAATATACAAGCTCACTCACGTTTCCTAAGGCTCATATAATGGGCCCGTGGTGTTCCTAACCACCAGCTGAAAAGATAAGCCATATCAAAGTTATTTTACTATGAAAATAAGACATAAAATCCTCACAAGTTACAGATGGCTGTAATAAAAAGGATTCACAGACCTCCAGACTAGCCTGAGATGGTCAATGTTTTTTGTAACGCTGGTCGCTGTGGGCAAAGAAGTCCAAATATTTAGCAGCACTCTCTGGATAGTGGGTGCCACTGAATTACTGGATTGTTTGGCCACTATCCAGATAATTGCCGCTATTATCTGTATAGTGGCAATTTTCAGCCACTATCTAGATAAGCTAGCTGGATAGCATTTAGGACAGCCTTTCACTTGTCCTATGTGATCCAGATAACTTATCTGGATAGCAGTTTAAATTCCTCTTTTCTCCACCCCGACTCTACCCCTGGATTGCCCCAGCACTATGCAGATAGTGCTAAGGTGGTCTGTAATGATATTTAGGGGCACTATTTAGATAGCACAACTGAATATTGGTCTCAGCAGCATTTATTCAGGTAACAGATGTTGCTACCTGGATACATGCTTTTGAATTTTGGCCCCAGAATTTATTGCTTTCTTAATCTCAGCCTTATAAAATCTTTGGATATTACAACACTCCCAGTTTTGATTTATGCTTTCTCTATCCTCATACAGATACTGAAATTGGTGTCAACAGTCTAGGACCCTCACTTTTTGATGTCAGATCTATAAAAAGGTAGAGGAAGGGGGTATCATACAATCCAACAAAATTATCAAGAGCCTGAACAGATCAGCAGCCATTGCCTCAGAAAAGATCCCTTCATCATCCACCATCAGATCATGGAAGCTCACCATTAGCGCATCCTGGTCAATAGCTCTAAGACCATAGCATGGGTCAACTCTTTTTTTTTATTGGCATGACCAAGGCACCTCATCTGTTGTGCTTCACTGCCAACATGTTGGAATGCCTACTTTTTCAGTAGGCAGAACCCAGGCTCTCCACCTACTGCAGTTTCATTGCAATCTCAAGCCTTGTCTTCTCTCAGCAGGTGGGGCCTGGGCTCCCTGCCTGCTATGCTGTTTACTGCTTCACTGCGGCAGCCCCATAACACCCAAATGCATACAGAAAGGAAGATGGACACACCTTCAACAATAAATTATCTTGCTCATGTGAATTCTGTCTAAAAACAAATGTGCCTCTTCACATAAAAAGGACATTTGTTTACCTACTAAACTTTCTTAGTTGCAAATAATTTCTTCATCTAGAAGACATTTCTTGAATATCTCTTTGCTTTGCACATATTTTAGTGGTGCAAAATATTTCAAGAGTGTTTTACTAGAGGGAAAAAATCGCTATGCAGCACAGGTTGTCAATTACTTTTAGGTAGATGATAGCTTCTATTGCGCTGTGCAACTACAAATGCAAAAATAACATTGTTCATGAATACATCACGTTAAACTAAGATCTACCTAAAATACTATAAAAACATGGGAGGGGCATTTCTTTATTTCAATACATAAATCATCTTTCTACAGAGGTTCTCAAAAGTCAAGAACAATAAATAATTGTAAACACAATGCAATACAATGAACAGATTTTTTTTAAACACAATAGACAAAAAAATAATACAACTCAATATAAATATTAATAAAAAGCTAAAATAGCAGTTGACTATAAAAAGTCAAAACAATAAAAACAAAATATAAATTTATAGGAACAGTAAAACATATTAAAACAAGAAAGTAATGTAAAAAGAAAAAGTGAGATCATATTCATAGTTAAACATATATTACTAGAAAGAAGCCTTAGGGACTGTTTTACTAAACTGCGTTAGGATTTTGCAGCTAACACGCGTTTAGTGCAAAACATAACATGCTTCAATCTATTTACCTTGCTGCTCCTTATGCCTGGAACAAACTACCTGAGTCTGTATGTCAGGCTCCATATGTTGCCCTGTTCAAATCCAGGTTAAAAACTCACGTCTTCGAGACTGCTTTTGGATTCTGATTCCCCTAATCTGCTGTTCACCTCCTATGTGTTTCCTTACCATTCCCCTAGATATATCCTAGTCCCCCACTTGTGTGGTCTGTCTTGATTAGACTGTAAGCTCTTATGAGAAGGGGCTGTCTCTTACATGTCTCTCTACAGTGCTGCATACGCCTTGCAGTACTATAGAAATGATAACAATAGTAGTAGTAGTAGTTAAGTGCAAAGCCTATACAGTATCTGTCAAGGCATGGATGCATACCCTAGACACAAGGCACAAGTGCCTAATTCGACCTACTGAGATGGCATTAGGTGCACTCTCGCTAATGGCAGCATTGACAGCACATGCTATGCCCCCTACGGTAAATGCAATTTGCTCACTATGACCACTCTCTGCTTTAACCCTGCCCACACATGAATCAGTATATGGTAACTGTCATGCCCCCGCAGTAACAGTTAGCGTAGGCCCGGGCCCGTGTTAACAACTTAGCACACTTTAGTTAGAGAGACCCCTTAGAGTTTAATCAGGGATGTATTGCTTCTGATTTGAAAGGATAATTGCCCTAGGCAGCACAAAAGAATACATTTGTCACAAATAACATAGGTTTAAATCGAATACTTTAAAAATCTTCTTAAGTAATGTGAAATCAGTCCCTTTGCACAGAAATTTTAAATAAGCGAATAACTATATTCGAAACATCACTTACCTAACCCACTTCAGGAAGGCATTAAAGCAGCACTGTTCACTACATACTACCCGGAATCCAGCCTTAATAACCATACATATGGCCCCTCAGACAATCAATCATTACAATTAAACAATCAGACTCAGCATGAAAAAGGATAGTCAACTGATCACTCAGAAGTACCCACTGAAACAGAATTAAGACCCCCAGTGTAAATAAGATGTAGATATGTTCTACCTGAAATCAGGTACCAGTGTAATACAATGTATATAGTTTCCCCCAGTTACTTCCAAGTTGATCTCCCTGTTTATTGTAAATACAACTCAAAGTTCCCTGTGTTGTATAGTTGATGTTAAATGTAAACCGCTCTGATCTAAAATAGAGAGGTATAGAAGAACTGTTAAATAAATAAAAATAAATAACTAATTTTCTAAAGGTTACAGTATATGATCTTTTTCATTTGTAACACAACGGAAAAGTGAGTTCTATAGAGGGAGGGGGGAAACAAATGTGAAGCATACTGAGCACTTTAGGAGCCCTTTTACTAAAGTGTGCTATGCGGTTAATGCATGATTTGGCGCATGTTTACTGCATGCTCAGGGTTAGGGGTGGAGACTGGGCATTTTGAACACATTGAAGTTAGCAGGGGGGACAAATTGCATAGTAACTGTCAATGTTGCAATTAGTGCAGGTGCTTTTACCTCTATCTCAATAGGTAATGGTATGAGCTCCCACAGTAAGAGAGCCATGCATTAGGCCATGCATTAACTGTCAGGAACATTCTGGTCATGTCTCCAACAGTTACCATGGAGGCTTTAGTAAAAGGGCCCCTTAAAGTCCCTCACAGATGGAATGAATAGGTGTCGCTCTCCAAAGCACATAGGACCCAATATTCAGTGCCGGCGATTAGGCACAAGTAGAGCACTTAGCTGTCGGCACTGAACCTCAAACCTGGATATTCAATGCCGGGATCATAAGCAGCCCCGGCATTAAATATCCTGTCGCCGCACAGCCTCCACAGCCATAGAAGCTAACCATGTAGCGGCAATATTGTATCACTACCTGGTTAGCTCCTATGGGTAAAGTCAGGCCAGCTTTTACTACACCTAGCTTTACCCACAGGTCACGAACTGTGTAGTGGTCCAATATTGATGCTACCCAGTTAGCTACTGTCACTGCCCACAACATGCCCTAGAATGACCATGTCACGCCCCGATGCTAAGTGCTTACACCTTGGGGTGTATAGCAACGTTAGTTGGGTTATTCAATGGCACTAACCATTCAGCAACAAGGATGCAGCGGAGGGAATGAACCACGGCCTACCAAGGATATAGGGTGAAAAACTTTATTGAGGACCCAACTTTACAAGTTTCGGCCAAAAGCCTTCATCAGGGGTCTAAAACAAACACATAAAAAACATAATAATAATAAATAAACCATAATGATAATGTATAATAAAATATACAAAAGTGACTGTGTAAATAGTCAAAAAAAGTTACCAAATAACCACATAGAAAGTGTAAACCACGTCTATGGGGTGGAGCAACGTGGTTTATACTTTCTATATGGTTATTTGGTAACTTTTTTTGACT
This sequence comes from Ichthyophis bannanicus, assembly GCA_033557465.1. Taxonomy (NCBI): domain Eukaryota; kingdom Metazoa; phylum Chordata; class Amphibia; order Gymnophiona; family Ichthyophiidae; genus Ichthyophis; species Ichthyophis bannanicus. The sequence continues at coordinate 1,648,552,770 of CM066032.1, forward strand.
ATTTACACAGTCACTTTTGTATATTTTATTATACATTATCATTATGTTTTATTTATTATTATTATGGTTTTTATGTGTTTGTTTTAGACCCCTGATGAAGGCTTTTGGCCGAAACTTGTAAAGTTGGGTCCTCAATAAAGTTTTTCACCCTATATCCTTGGTAGGCGGTGGTTCATTCCCTCCGCTGCATCCTTGTTGTTTGGTTACCTGCGGAAGGCCTTCTTCTTTTTTCCTTGGTTTACTAACCATTCAGCGGCATTTACATGGCTTATAGGTCTGCAATATTGGGCCCATAGACTCCTATATAGCATATTTTTTCATCCCTCTCCAGAACAGAAAAAAGTAAAACCAGTTTTGCATGTTTCTAAAACTTCATAAAAATAGCATTTCAAACTCTACAATCACCAGAAGTTACAGTTATCAAGGATTCACATAATTTACTCTAATTCCTTTTGTTTTCTGTACATAATCTCAGATCCTTCACAGATTTTTTTTCTCACCTCTGCCTACATAATACACCTCTAAAACCTGTGCATTTTTATGCAGTTCTAAAATGGGGGTTTTTTGCCATCAGAAATGAACAGGTTCTGTTTCTCCTTTTATTTTTATTTTTTCCCCTCATTTACCTCATATAGAACTGAGGTGTGTCAGAGTTATTGAGTATATAAGGCAGCGTACTTACTTAGGTGGTCAAGTATTTTTGACTCATCACCCTTAGCTTGTGCTGACATTGTGAGATCATAATCATTACTTCTGTCTATAGAAATAGCCCTTGTCAAAGGCTCCAGTGATCTGTTCCTGAACAAATCCAAGGGCCTTTAATCGATCCTCATCCTTCCTGACCTATCTGCTACTTGTGACACTGTTGCTCAACACCTTCTCCTTGATATGTTGTTCTCATTTGAATTTCAGGACTCTGTTCTGTTTTCATTTTCTTCTTCTCTCCCATTGCATTTTTATTGTATACTCTGGTAAATCCTCCTCCACTACTATCCTACTGTCAGTCGCTGTACCCCATGGTCTTCTTTTATTTTTGCATACTTGTTTCCTTGGTGCCCTGATCTCTTCCTATACTTATACTTTAGTACTTTCTGGGAAAGTGAACTGGTTGCAAGCTCCTCTCGTGTGAGAGTGGATGCTGGCATGTTGCAGGAAAATGTGCGAGTGGAGGTTTGTTAGCTGCGCATCTTATTGGCCAGATCAAAAATGGACCAGTTGGGAAAAGGGCTTTGGGTGGTTCTGAAAGCTATTGAAGGCATTGCTACTTGCCCAGTAGCTAGTATGAAATATTACTTAGCCTTGAGGCTGGAAGGTGGAGGATTGTTGTTTGTTCAGCAGGACTCACGCCCTCTGAATCGATTTCAGTTCACAGCTGTCTTACGACTTGCAATGCGGCACTTTGTTGAAGAATGGTTTCTTTGCCTCTCATTCCTTTTGTATTGGTGCCGCTACCAGTGTGACTGCTGTTGGATTGTCAGACCACGCTATACAGAGAACTGGCAGATGGCGTTTGCAGGATTTCGTGGGTTATTTTCACTTATGAGTCCAGGAGCGGGGGCAGCCACCTTGATTTATCTCATTACCCTGTTCTCTTTTACAGATGCACTGTTGGCTGATTGGTCATTCGTTTGTTCACTGGGCTGGTCAGCAAGAGGTGGTGCGACCGATGGGGCTTAATTTGTGGCTCATTTTGGCTGAGGTGTCTGTGTTGTGGCTTGACGAGTCCAGCCTACGTTGGATCCAGCTCCTGCCCTTGTTGCAGCATCACGATCAGATGCAAAGTCACCCAATGGTGATTCTCCTTCATTTAGGAGGCAATGATCTTTGTTCATGGACATGCAAGCAGATCATCAGGGCGGCAAAAAGGGACTTGGCAGAAGTTTTACGGATGTTCCAGGGGGTGGTTTTGTTATGGTCAGACAACATTCCAAGACCTTCCTGTATGGACCAGTGGTGCTGGTTGAGGAGTTAGCTAAGATTAATTGCCAAATTGGGTGTTGGGTTTGCGAGCAAGGGGGTTATCAGATCATGCACTAGTGGGCGGAGGCTGATTGTCCGTTTTTTTTTCGGCAGGATGGTGTCGACCTGTCCATAGCTGGTCAGGATTTACTTCTCAGTGATTGGCAGAAGGCTTTGGAATTGATTGTTCACTGGGATGCCTGCTGGTTGCAGCTTTAGGGGGTGGCACTGCGGTTTTAACTTTTGCCCTGCATCAGTGGCGGGTTCCTGGAGATTTCAGGGGTCCAGAGCCTTTTGAGCATTACTGTTGGACTGTGGTCAGGTGATCATGGCCCAGATAATCCCAGGAGGGGTGGCCCAGGAAGGGTGCACCCGGAAACTTGCCTACCTTTGCTAGTCATATGATGAGGTTGGCATTGGGGGAGTGGATATATGGGTTTGTCACTGGCAAGACTGTAACAGAGGGTGGAGATGGTATCACCTTGCTAGTAATATGGCTGGTGAATTTCCAGATATGGTGAGGGTTGTTATTGTTCTATATTATCTTTGGTTGTATTATAAAAGTTCTAGTTGAATTCAATAAAGCTGCAACCAGTTGGTTGGGGGGAGGAGTGGTGAATGGGGGGCATGTACTCGAGTAAGGTAAAGGTAAGGGGACACACCGGGTCCGTGCTACCCTGGTTAGTTGTCAGGCCGTGGGGCAAGGTCCCATGTGGCCACCCATAACCAGGTACATGACCTGGTATGGGGATCCTTGCCCCGTGGTCAGGGCCATTGCTTAGCCTCGGGTGGGGTGGCTGCTTAGGCTCAGAATTCCTGGTGTGTGTGGGGGCAGAGGGTGGAGGGGTAGCATGAGCGGGCTGATCACATCCTTTAAATTCATTGGCTCCCTTCTCTTTTCAAGGGGGGAGACAATGAATGTGCTGGAAAGGCTGCTGGGAGGGGAGGGAGGGGTTGAGCGAGTCTGCTTAACTCATGCAACGGCCACCTCCCTCCTCTCCGGTTCCGGCAGAAGCAGCTAAAGGGGCTGCTGTGTCCCCATCCATCCCACCCTATGCTGTTGTTGTGGTTCTGTGGATCATGTCGGGTTCATCGTGGCTTTGGGGAGGGTTAGTCGAGTTCCCGAAGATGGTTTCACCTTGCAAGTAATATGGCTGGTGAATTCCCGGATCCAGTGAGGGTTGTTATTGTTGTAGATTATCTTTGGTTTGTATTATAAAATTTCTAGCTGAATTCAATAAAGCTGTGACCAGTTTATTTCCAAAATGCGTGTTAAAGTGTCTATGTGGTTAAAATGGGAAAGTTTGGTGGTCATATACTCAAGTAGGGTAAAGGTAAGGGGACACACCAGGTCTGTGCTACCCTGGTTAGATGTTTCTCTGCTTTTCATAACAAGCAGCTTTCTATTGGGCACAGAATATGAGTTTCCTCAGATCTCTGTAGAACAACATCAAATAGAAGAAATACATTTATGTTTATATGTCAAGAAATGATTTATCATGGCGATAAAATTTGTATTTCCTTTCTAAATAAGTTCCTAATTAGATTTAGCGATGTTAGATACATTTCCCATGCTCCTTAGCAGAAGCTTTTTCTTGATACCAAAAGTAGGATTGATGAATGTGGAACTCTAGTAAGGGATAATTTTACAAGTTACACACATCGATGTGCTTAAATCACAGTATTTTAGTGATATACCCATGTTCATGAGCCTTTGCACACATACTTTAGCCGGTTGCTATTCTATAACTACTCATATAGGACCGATGGTTCCGGCTTTCACTTTGGGTTTGCAAATGGGCAAGGTTTGTGTGGAGAGTGGGCAGAGCACCCAAGTACAGATGTAAATTATCAAATGCTATAATTGACACAAATTCTTGACAGATTTAGACATGGGCATTTACAGCAGCCATAGAACTAGTGTAATTGATCATGCCTGGACTTAACATGTTGTTTCAACCACTTACATCTAAAATAGACATGAAATATACATAGAATAACATGTTGTCTAGGAAGCTGTTCTAGATCTTAGGTGCAAATAGAGAGAATGTTCTGTTCAAAATGGTCTGTGTATATTTCTTGTGTATTTGCGGAATGGTAAGTGTGGCTTGCATGCTGGCTCTTCTAGGCCAATCGGCAGGTGCTTTCAGAAGAAGTGAATGTAAGATTCCGTAGTTTAGCTGGTGGTAAGCCTTGAAGGTGACAATTGAGGCTTTGTATTTGGTGTAGGCTTTAATAAAGATCTTTAAGTATAGGTGTTATGAGACCTGCTTTGATTCTCCTCTAAGCACTCTGACGGCGATGTTCTGTGCCATCTGTAGAGGGTATATAGCATATGCTAGTAGCCCATGAAGGATGATATTACAGTAGTCCAGGTGTGGCATGACCAGGACCGTACCGAGCCCTGTGCAAGTGGTGCGGCCACAAAGGGTGGTGGCAGGCAACGGCAGAGAGCTGAAATGCACCCCTGAAGTCTTCCCGCTGGTACACTAAGCAGGTCTGGTCTCTCTGGGAGGAACCAGACCTGCTTAGCGTGTTCGCAGCAGGCGGCTTGCACATCGGGTGCGCGCCTCTTCTCTCCCGCCCCCATAAAGTGGCTAGATGGGGGTGCAGGGGGGGCACACGCCCGATGTGCAAGTTGCACAGGGCGCATTCCACCATTGGTACGGCCCTGGGCATGACCATAGCCTGAAATACTGTGTGGCAAGCATGGTGATCCAGGAGTGGTTGGAGACCTCGTACTGTCTTATTTTCTGGTACATCATTTTTATGGTGGTGTTAATGTTTTGCTGAAAGGCTTGGCCTTGGTCCAGAGTAATTCCTAGATAAAGTATTAGGGATTTGACTTGAAACTGAGCCCCTGGAATGTCAATTTGTGTTGTTGGAGTGAAGTTTGTGTCTTCAGTAACATGGAGGACTTCCGTCTTTTGATAATTTATGAGAAGGTTGTAGGAAGACAGCCAATTTGATAGTACATTTTATCAGTGTAATCAGGACGAAGGGTGGAGAAAGGTACGTATGGCATGATGTCATCCGCATAGATATGGAATGAAACATTATGTGATATGATGGTGTCGCATAGAGTTTGCATAAATATATTAAATAAAAGCACTGACAGAGTGGAACCCTGGGGAACACTTTGGTTGAGTTCATTTGGGGTTTCTGACTTATTATCAACTCTTACTTGTTGTCTGTGTTGGGTTAAGTAAGAGGAGAACCATTTGAGAGTTTTGCTGCACAGACTAGTAGTTTGAAGGTGGTGGAAGAATTCTGTATGAGGTACAGAGTCAAAGGCAGCTGTTATGTCCAAAAAAGTGAGAACAAAGCCTTATGGTTTAGGAATGATATACCGCCCTTTACCCCGTGTATCAGATTGGTTTACAGATATATGCTAACAGGCACTTTTTATTCCCTTGTCCTTGAAGGGCTCACAATCTAAGCATACCTGAGGCAATGGAGGGTTAAGTGGCTTGCACAGTGCCACAAGGAGTGGCATGGGACTAGAGTGGCCATGGGACTGAGGTTACTTGTCCCTATGTGGGAATTGAGCCCCTGGCCCTGGATGAGGTTTTTGGATACCTAGTGAAAGCTTATCCATTAGGGCCATGATTAGAGCGTCTATGCCATGGTGGGGTCTGAAGCCATGCGGGTCGAGGGGAGCGTGGGAGTCAATGTGGTCCTGGAGTTGTACCATTTTTTTCAATGATCTTGGTGAGAAATGGGAGACTGGATATCAGGCGAAATGAACTTGGGGATGAAGGATCTAGTCTGGAGTTCTTGAGTATAGGACTTATAGGGGCTAGTTTAAGGCAAGGTGGCATGTGAGAGGGACAGATTTGTGTTCTCCAGTAGTTTGGGAATAAGATCAGTATGGGTCAACTTGATCCAGCTCACTGGGCAGGGGTCTAGGGGGGAGGTTGTTGTGTTTAGCCTGATTATGATATTTTAAAGATGTTCCTGTGTCACTGTGAGAAATTCTCTCCAAGGATGGACATTGGGGGACATGTCTGAAGGCAGCAGGGGCATGTATGTTATGTTGCATGCTTTAGTTGTTTTGAATAGGAAGTACCCTCGTATATGGATTGGTCTTGAGATGAGGGGGTGTATGGTTTATTGTTCTGTCCTCATTATACCAATAAATGTTATGATATTAAGCCATTTAGTACTATTAATATTCTTTCCTCAACAATGTACATCTTTCTGTAGTCTTGAAGCATGGTTGTGACTGTCTAGTGATGCTACCAACATGACTTCTTTTGACAGGAAAGTCTCACTCTTACCTCGTACTGTAGGGCACGAGCCCACGTCAAAAGGTGTTAAGGATGAAATATTGATGTCGCTAAGTTAGCGGGTTAGCAAAAGATGGGATCCCTATCGTTTATTTGAGTGATTATTAGGTTGATTGTGGTACATATGTGACATAGTAACATTTTTCATGGCTTTTTAGTGCATACGCCGGTGGTTTTTCAGTGAGATTCCAATTTTGCTGTATAGTGTATAGGAGTTGGCTCCTTTTCACACACGTTGGAAAGTAAACCTCAAAGGTAAAGATTTATGAATTGATCTTTATCTCTTTTATCCTTGTTGCACAGGCCAACACTAACAAAAAAATTTTTTTTGTGTGAGCTCCACTGATACACTTTTACCCTCGTTTTTATGTTTTATGTATACTTGGTCTTTTTCATGTGCGCTTGCCCTCTGTCTGGTTTCAATGGAAAACTACTCATAGTTTATTTATACATATCTGATTTTTCTTCCTCTCCCAGAAAAGGTGTAGTATTAAACATATTTTCAAGGATTAAAGCAGGTATGTGTCATTTTGGTCTTTTATCTTTAATGGTTCTTTTTAATCATTTAAAACAACTTTATATGTTATTTAATAATTACTTTTATTGTTCTTATAAGTTTATATATATACAACCTAATTTTTTTAAGCCTGTATGTTTACTTTTTATATGTAATTTATTTATTAATGTTCATGTTATTAATACATTTATAATATCATTCTAAGGCTTATATAGTTTCATTGTTTTTTTAAAAAATTTTATTGTTGTTACCAATATGTTTATTTATGTACTTTTAGCTTTTAAGTCCACTTCAAGCCCCTGAAGAAGGCAGCGAAACACGGCCTGTGTCGGGCCAGTGGCATATCATTTCTTAATAAAGATTGGTTTTATCCTTCTGAGTATTCCACGTCTCTGTACTGGTTCAAGTCTCACTCTTTATACAGGGAATATTTGAAGAAATGGGTGTGCTACTCTGGCTACATCACACTACCTCACTGTAGGAGGATCAGGGAGAAATCTAGTGGGACAAAGGTCAATACACCCAAAGCACTGCCATATCCATTACACTCTCTGCCTATTTTATGACAAAGCCACCACAGCACCTCTTAATGGACCACCTCTGCAAAAGGTTCTCTCCGTAGGCTTAACTCTATTCATGCCAATTGGAATCATGTTTATATGCAGCCTTCTCATTGCACAAAGTAAATCAAAGAACTTCTCTACCCAGTGTCAAGGCTATTACTAGGAGTGGCACAAGGAGATGAGGTACCCTAGGGGATCTTCATCTTTGACATCCCCACAGCTGCCCCTCCCCCATTGCCACCACTGCTGCCCCCACCAGGACCTACAGTGGTGGCAATGGCCTCAAACAGCCATGTGGTGCTTACCATAAAATTTTGATGGGGGCTGTCTGCTTCCACCCCCATCAATGCCAACTTCCTTTTGTATGGCGGGGGGTCTGGTGGAGGCATTCCAAGTTTAGACCTGCTCCAAGCATGAATAAACATTAGAAAAGAGCTCCTTTGGGCCACTAAACATCCATAGGATATAGAAAAGATGGCACTCCACCAACCCCAGTACTCTCCACAGTCACAGTATTTTTGGGGTAATTGAGAAACTTGATGTGTGTTTGAACCATTGCTGAATGTCTCTTAGATGTCCCCAGTCTTGGATACTATTTCAAGGGGCATTTATGTAGCTGGTCCCATAGACGTCCATATCGGGCACATCCACATTTCTGAAATCATGCCTGAACTTGGACATGCCTGCCTTTTTTTCTGACGTTCTGACTGGGGTGTCTTGGATTGCCCTTGGACGTCATGTGTAAAATGTGCCTTCACATGATTAGTTTGAATAACTGATTAATGTGTTGGCCTTAGAAATTCTGAAACTTTTGTACAGATCTTTGTTAGAATTAAACTTGTCCATTCAGGTTTGCAGCTCATTCCAATAATAAGCTTGTACATGAAAAGTGGCAAGCTCAAAGCTTGTGAGGTTACGAAGGAATATTAAATGGGGCAGTATATAAACAGCTGATAGGTTGACTGACGTAATATTGTGAAAAGCTCTGACAGAGCTGGCATACAAACTTTACATTTCTGAAATAACATTTATGATTTAGCTTGTTCAGATGGGTGTGAAGAAGGCCCTAAGGCAAACACATCTATTGCTTTCTCTGGTTGGTTTTGCATAATCCCCTGTTGCCATATGCCATACAAGTCATAAAATTACTAAGTTATTTGTTCAGTTACTAGTGTATACTTTCCTACTGTAAATCTCCTATTTGTATTGCATTTTTTCTTCCCTAAAATAATAAAAATTAGAATGGATTAAAATCGGTATTGGGTGTTGATAACCAAAAGAGATGTCAATATTCTTTTGCAATGTCATTTTAAAATTCAGACCAGAGCTATCACAATTATCAAATATGTTATTTTATTTATTTATTTAACTGTATTTATATCCCGCTTTTCACCGGGTCAAAGCAGCGTTACATATAAGGGGGGGGGGAATTAAGCATTAGGGTGGGGCTATCACCGGGAAGACAACATTGATGATTGTGACATGAAACAGACATTGGACATTGGACATGGTAGAGTAGCTTTGGATCAGAGGTTAGAGCAGTTTTGGGTCAGAGGTTCATGGTGGGCGGTCAGAGGTTGATGCGTTTTTTGGTGGGAGTCGTGTCGAAGTATTGCTGGAATAAGATGGTTTTCAGCTGCTTTCTGAAGGACAGTAGATCAGCATTGTTTCTGAGATGGGTTGGTAGAGAGTTCCATAAGGATGGAGCATACAGTTCAAAGGCTCGGTTGCATGTCCGTTGAGAACATTTGGTTCTTTTGTGGGGGATGATGAGGGAATTACTGGAGGAATGTCTGACATGTAAAGACTGCCGGGTGTATAGGTAATACGGAAAACAATAAACAGAAAATATAATGTACTCCCTGTCCTGTTGTCTAATATTAATTCCATGTTGATATAGTAATATATTTCAAGTTCCACTTATAATATTTAACAAGGATTATCTTGGATGCTAAAAAATATAATTGACAAAATTTTAAATTCTAGCTTAAAATTTGGAATTGGAATTGCCTGATGAGGCTTCTTTGCAGTAAGATTTGGATTGGTCCAAACTGTGCAAACATAACTGTCATTTCAGTATATTTGAACCTCATTATCCCTTTTTGATAGGTCAATTCCACAGATTTTGTCACTTCTAATATGTAGACTATCACAATCTGACAATGGCCCTCTATGCTATTTGGGATATGACAAACATTCTGGAATACACTTACTCACAATAATTTATCTACAACATATAAGGGCCAAGACTAATCCTGCTAGACCTCAAAATATCATGCCCTTTTCTGGATTACTGGGCCTCCCAGCTGCATCTTGCAACCAAATTTCTCCACTCATTCTTCAGCCATGTTCCTTAGCGGTGCGTCAGCAATCTCAATCTTCCACCCTGGGGAAGTACAATAAGTCAGCAGAAACTGTCAGTCATCCCATGGCTGGGATGTAAAGCTGGAATGTTATAACTTTGGTCCCACAAGGTAGATATATTTATTAATTAATTAGTTAATTTATTTATTTATCTGTGCTTATATACCACTAAATCTAAATGGTGTTAAGGGAGCAAGTGTGCTATTAACGCCTGCTATCAGCACCCTTGCGCCCTCAACGGTGTAAAAAAGCTGCATTAACGGACGTTAAAGGCTTCTGCAGTTTTAAGGGTGCAGTAGGAGAATGGCCGTTAACGGGGCGGAGAGTGGGTGTTAACAACGGATGTTACCTTAACACCTGTTGCACTAACGGTTGTTAAAACCCTTTAACGCTGAGAACCCTAATGCCAAGTAAAACGTCAAGGAAAGGGTATATTTTGAGGGGCAAGAGCCTATTTAAATATCTGCAATGTTATGCAGAGACAGGGGAGCCCAAGATAGTGATAGTAGTGCTTCATTAGCAGCAACAGCATAGTGTCCAAGTATGAAAGGGCACTATGTTGATGGTGCAAATGGGGCAAAGGAGGTGGCATGTTGGTCATGCAGTGGGGGTTTCTGGGGCACAAGACAGACCAGGCAGCTGTCCAGGTGGCACATCTGTGATGTCCATCATGATCCCACATCGGCATTGGTGACACACAGACATGCTGCTGCTTTGGAAAGGTGATGCACCACATGGGGCGGGCCAAGGATTCTTGGCATCCTAGGCAGGGACCCCAGCAAGCCCCCTCTCCCCCACTGCTGCTGAAGCCAGCTCTGGAGGAAGAGGATGATAGCGCTAGAGCTGTAGTGCTACAGGGAGCTGCAAAATGCAGGTGTCTGGGGAAATACCATAGCTTTGGCTGCCTGCCTCCCCCCAAGATGTATCAGAAGCAGGCAGTGAGAGGGTTTTGGCAGCGGCAGTTGTTTGCGGGGATGGCAGGTCCGTCAATGTGAGTTTCTGCCTCACCCATCTGGACATGGCACTCTAGGCATCTGCCAAAGCCGCATGGTGGACTGGTCAGTACTGCACACCACCCCCACCAACAGCATTCTGGCATGGCAGCATGATGTGGGGTGTTGGCGGCAGGTGCAGTGGCATCGGCCTGCAGCAGACAAGACCCGTGTCATGGTCCTGTGTGTCAATTGCATCGCAACATGTGCCCAGGTTTGCCTAATGGGTAACTTGTCAGCCCCAGGGACTAGCATCTCTGCATGGCAGCTCTGTGGCTCAACACACAAAGCCATTGTGTATATGAGTGGAGGGGTCACAGGTTCAAGACCCTGCTGCAGCTCATGCGTTACATGTCCCTGTGAATAAACTTTAGCCTACAGTGCAGGTACAGCACCAGCTTATGCAACCCCAAATGAATTGGCCAGACAGACTCTACTATCCATAGCTGCATGGGAAGTCAGCCTGATAGCACCAGCACACTGAATGGGCATTAATGTCAGAGAGTGCTACTAGTGCCTGCACATGTTAATAATGCTTGAGCTGATATGGAGACCAAAGTGGCAGTCAGGAATCCCAATCATCATCACTTCCTCACAGTGTGGTGATGTGATTGTATGTTTCTCCAGAGTTCTGTGGCCTACTGCACTGCACTGTGCCTTGCATTGCCTAGTCTGATCCCAGCCTTAGTCTGCAAATGTGCATGATGAGGAGCAGAGGATTATGGGTATGACCATAAACAGAGTGGTTTGCCCAAGATGTGTCTGCATTGGAGGTAGGGTCAATGGCTGAGACTTCATAGTGCCTGCCTGCCACATGCATGGCCTGGGTGGCCACAGCAGTTCATGCTGTGAGGATACTCTCACTGTGACTGTGCTGTGACCATGGCATTGCTATGTATCCACATAGCACTTACATGGTGTGCTTCTCCAATAATGTGGGTGCACTCCTGTTGTGGGAGGTTGATCACTGTGCCACATGCTGTATGTCCATACTTGCCCTGTGCACTTGCAAGGTGTGCTGACCAGCAGCCTGGCCCCATTTGGTATGTGCATGGGTGAGACAGCCCTGTGTTAAGCAGCAGGTGCAGTCTACCTGAGGTGGATTGGTAGTTCCAAATGGTTGGGACAGGAGCCATTCCTGCCCTGCTCATTGTGATAATGGCAGGGACCACATAGGCCTAGTAAGCCCCCATTGCAGTTGGTGTGCATGGCATCTGCTGCTGCAATACCAGGCACTGACATGCACTGTTCTAGGAGAGTCCCTGTCCAACAGGGGCAGGATACAGGGCCCAGATGTGACAGCCACCTACAGTATGCTACCATTCCACAGTAAACAAGGTGACTAGCATAGCATACTACAGACAATAAGCTGCCACACACTGGCCATGATGTGGATCTGCAGCATTCTCCTAGGACAAGCAGGATGAGTCAGTCACACTAGGCGATGTCATCTGACGGCACTGAGATGGAAGTACTCTCTATAGCTCCGAAGGGCTTTTGCCCTTCTGAGCATGGGCTACCCAGGCCCCACCTCCAGGTCCGCACCTAGCCAGCCACTTTTCACTCTTCCGCCTTGCCAGCAAGATAGACTCTCCTACTCTCTGCATCAAAACTAAAAGATTTACTCGAAATAGCTACCTTCGATCAAGATTTTCAACAACATGCCCAAAGCGGGTTTTGAAAAATGCCCTACCTGCTCCAGGAAGATGAACTCAACAGACTCTCACGATCAATGCATTCAGTGTCTCGGCATATCCCACAATGTTGAGAACTGCACTCACTGTGCCAGAATTTTCTCTCCTCAGGTGAGAAAATCTCATAAGCATGCCCTCCAGGATCACATCCAGGCAAAGAGAAACCCAGCGGTAAGCCACACGGCTGCTCACGCTGCTCCTGCTGACCACGCGGCTGCACAGACTGCTCCAGCATGCTCCAGCTCTACCTCCATGCAGCCTGCTCCCTCCGCAGCTCCGGATGCGCCCATTTCAGCCTCCATCCATAGCCGCGATGCCTCCAGTGTGCCTCCCAGCCTGCTCACCCCTCCAACTGCCTCCACTACTGCCGAATCTCCTCCAGTGTCTCTAGATCCAGCATGGGAATCCCTGGGCATGGCAGTGGCCATCTTTTCTGCTTCCTCTGCCCCCGGCTCCATCCACGCTCCTCCTCTCACCGGAGAACCTCTCCGTTGGCACGGAGACACCGTTCCAGTCTGCGCCAAAGTAGCAGAGGCTCAGAAAAGCATCAGAGGCACAGGAAGAAGCAGAGGAGGCACTCCAGCAGCAACAGCAGATCCAGCAGAAGCCCTCCTCGAAAGAGACACCATCGGAGGCATCAGCACAGGCACAGAGGATCCGCTGACAGTGATTCTTCCAGCCCTGCTCTCCACAACAGGTACATGCTTCCCCCTGGCTCTGACTCTGACTTTGAACCCTCTCAGCAACCTTCTATGGCTCCTGACTCCCCAGAGGAGTCTACCCCTCCACTGGGGGTTCTACAAGAACCTGCTTCAGCTATTCCTGCCCAGCTAGGACTCCGTGACATGGCATCTCAATTTTCTACCCTGCTCTCCAGCCTTTTTCAAAAATGGGTCCAGGCTCACTCTGCTACCCCGGTACTCACCCCTCCAGAGCCGGCGCCTCTGCCCTCCTGCACAACGGACACCCCCTGCGACAGAGCAGATGCTATGGCCCCCGAGCCCCCTATCCCTGCTGAACCCTCTCCGGAACAGGACATCGCATCTACATCAGGACAAGACCTTGCCTCTACAACGGCAGACCCCCCTCTGAACACTATGGAGGACCTCACCTACTCGAGGTTCCTATGCAAGCTGGCCTCAGCTATGGCCCTGACCTCACTCTGCCTCTCCACTGACCAGCATCCAGAAACCAAGGCAGTGCTGAAGTTCCTAGAGACACCCAGGGTCCCTACACCTATACCTGTACATCCCCTGCTCCATGAGAACCTCATCAAACTGTGGCAAAATCCTAACTATGGGCCCCCCACCTCACGCAAACTGGACTTGAAATACCAGGTACAGCCCCTGCCGGGATTCGACAAAACTCAGCTCCCTCACTAATCCATTGTCGTGGCGTCAGCCCTAACGCGCTCCAAATCGACACAGACACACTCCAACAACCCCCCGAGTAAGGACCTCAAGCTACTCAACAACATCGGTAGAAAGGTCTTCCAGGTCACTATGCTATGCGCCAGAGTATCTGCACACCAGCTCAAGCATGCTCTCTACCAGGATGTCCTCCTGGGACAGCTAAAAGATGCGGTTTCTGCTCTTCCTCAAGACAACCAAACCTCTGCCCATGGATCTTTAGTGGACCTCCAGGAGTGCACAAAGCATCAAGTATGGGCGGTCTTCGACGCTTTTGACATAGCCGCACGCACAGCTGGAACTGCCATCTTTGCTCATCACCTTGCATGGCTCTGAGCTTCTGGATTGCGAGAAGATACCCATGACCTCATCACTGACTCTCCCTGTGCCGGAGACTCCCTATTCAGCGACAGGGTTACCGACACCGTCACTACAATGAAGGACCACTGCACCACGCTACAAACCCTCGCAGACGAAGATCTAGAATGCCCTGCCCGCAAGAGCGCCTATCAATAAAAGCCATACGCATCCTCGAAATGGCAATACAACTCCTATCGCAAGTGGCAGCAGCCACGGTACAATCCACAGCCTCAACAGGCCCCCTACCACAACAGACTTTGCCAACGAGAATGGAGGCAACAGGCCTCCTACTGCAACAAACCTTGCCAACGAGAACGGAAGCAACAAAAGACCCCCCCAAGCCGGGTCTACCAAACCCTGCCAGTCTTTTTGACCAGCAACACAAAGCCTACCCGCCCACAGGGGGTCGGCTCACTGCCTTCCTGCCAACTTGGGAGCCCATCACAATGGACAAGTGGGTCCTCCAGATCATCAAAGACGGGTACCGCATCAGGTTCCACTCCGCACCATGGCAACGCAAACCTCCCCGAGAAAAAGCGGTAACTGCCTCTCTCATGGACCTAACAACAGAAATATCCTCTCTCTTGGCTTCCAAGGCAATAGAACCCATACCTTCGGAGGAGATTCACTCTGGGTTCTACTCCAGATATTTCATTGTCCCCAAGAAGTCAGAGGGGTCCCGCCCCATCCTCAACCTCCGCAACCTCAACAAATTCATCATCAAGGAAAAGGTCAGGATGCACTCCCTCGGTTCCATCTTACCCCTCATCCAACGAGGGGAGTGGCTCTCATCCCTGGACCTCATGGACACCTATACCCATGTCAGTATCCACAAGGACCACCACAAATTCCTCAACTTCCAGATCCTGGGGAGACACTTCCAATACAATGTCCTCCCCTTCAGACTGTCTCCTGCACCACAAGTGTTCACCAATTGCGTGGCCATTGCTGTCGCCCACCTCCGCAAGCAGGGCATATGCATATTCCCATATCTGGATGACTGGCTGATTTCAGCCCCCTCCCTTCTTGAAGCTACATCTGCCACATGACAGATCATCTCCCTCTTTACATCCCTGGGCTTCCTGATGAACTATCAAAAATCACACCTGCAACCCGCTCAATGCCTCGAGTTCATCGGAGCGATCATAGACACCACAGTCTCCAGGGCATTCTTACCGCCCCCTCGAAGGGATGCCATCATTCAACTGATTCGGCGCGCCTCTGTGAGCGGCCCCATGACTGCCAGAGCACACCTCCACCTTCTGGGCCACATGGCAGCATCAATCCAGGTGGTAACCATGACAAAACTCCACATGTGCCATTTACAATGGCATCTAAGGTCACATTGGAACCGGCACTTACAGCTCCTTGGCTCACACATTCCCATGGATGCCGCAGTGTTAGTGTCCCTGCGCTGGTGGACCCACAGAAAGAACCTTACACGTGGCCGCCCCCTGAGACACAAGGTCCATCAATTGACCATAACCATGGACACCTCCCCATCTGGATGGGGGGCGCACTGCCTTCACCTCTGTACCCAAGGAGCATGGACGGCATGGGAATGATCTCACCATATCAACCTCCTGGAATTCAGAGCAGTCCAACATGCTCTCAAAGCCTTCCAGAGCCTGATCCGCGGAAAAGACATCCTTCTCCAAACCGACAACCTGGTAGCGATGTTCTACATCAACAAATAGGGTGGGACAGGCTCCCGAGCCCTCTGCAGGGAAGCCCTTCAGATATGGGCATTTGCCCTACACAACCACTGCCTCATCCGGGCATCTTACCTACCGGGACTCCAGAATGAGCTAGCAGACCGGCTCAGCTGCCAGCTCAGCCCTCACAAATGGACACTCAACTGCCAGGTGTCCCTCACCATCTTCCAGCAGTGGGGACAACCACAAATCAACCTCTTTGCCATGGAGGGGAACACCAAATGCTACACCCTTCTGCTCGAAGCGCCCATTGCACCACAGCATCGCCCCGGATGCATTAGGCGTGTACTGGGGGGACTGGTCACTAGTGTATGCATTCCTGCCCTTCCCCCTGATACCACTGACCTTACAATGCATCATCTCAGACAGGTCGCAAGCCATCCTCATTGCGTCCCACTGGCCTCGCCAGGGGTGGTTCACGCTCCTCAATCACCTGGCATGGGAAGCCCCAATCCACCTTCCCCTATGACCAGACCTAATCTCCCAGGACGACGCCAACACCCTGCACCCCAGTCTGCGTACCCTGTCCTTAACAGCATGAAGGCTGAGCGGATAACCCTGTCACCCCTCCACCTTCCGCTTGAGGTCACACACGTGGTTCTCGCAGCCAGACGCCCCTCTACGAGGAAATCATATGGCCTGAAATGGAAATGCTTTACCTCCTGGTGCTACACCCAGCGACTTAACCCTTTCTCCTGTCCCACACCGCAGATGCTGCAATACCTCACCGAACTCTCTCAGCAGAAACTACAACTTCAATCCATCCGAGTCCACCTCGCCGCAATCGTGGCATTCCACGACCGCTGCGGAGACATATCCATTGCAGCTCTGCCCATCGTGGCCCGCTTCATGAAAGGCCTCACCAACCTACACCCTCCACGCAGGAACCCTATCTCTCACTGGGACCTCAATGCCGTTCTCGGCCAGCTCACCCTGCCTCCCTTCGAGCCCCTGCACTCAGTGAACATGAAGTGTGTCTCCTGGAAAACCCTGTTCCTAATTGCCATCACATCAGCCAGACGGATCAGTGAACTACAAGCCCCAGTGATGCACCCACCCTATACCCAGCTCACCAACGACAGAGCTTCCCTACGTATGCACCCAAAGTTTGTGCCTAAAGTGACCTCTGCCTTCCATATCAACCAGTCCATAGAACTGCCTAGCTTCCACCCCAAGCCCCACTCTTCCCCGGAGGAGAGAAGGCTGCACACCCTAGACTGCGTCAGAGCCTCCGCATCTACCTTCTCCAGACTGCACCTTTCCGCAAGGGGACACAACTCTTCATCTCCTACGACCCGAACAAACCGGTGCGTCCGGTCTCCAAACGGACCTTGTCCTTGTGGATCTCCGCCTGCATCGCCTTCTGCTTGGATCAAGTAGGGGCAGAACCTGCACCTTCAGTCAATGCTCACAAGCTTCGAGCGATGGCCTCTTCCATCGCCAACCTAAAATTGGTCCCCGTGGCGGATATCTGCAAAGCCACCACCTGGTCATCCCTCCACACCTTCCAGAGGCACTATTGCCGCGACCTCTACAACGAGAACCTCACCTTCAGCCGGGCTGTCCTATCCACGGCAGACCCTCCAAATCAGTAGTAACTCCAGACTGTCGAACCATCTGGACTGTCTACCTGCAGCATTGTTACACTGCCCCTATGCTGTTATATTGTTGTTGTTATATTGTTCTGCACTGTTTCTCCACTTTTGCACCATCCATTTGCACTATCGTTGTTCTGCACTGTTGCTGCACCTTTTGCACTATTTTTGCACTGCCTGTAACAAGCTAAGATTCTACCTTACTCTGTTAAGATTCTGCCTTGCACAGTGAACCTGCCTTTGCACTATGAACCTGACATAAATATCTACACTCTGAACCGGACATAAATGTCTACACTGTGAAATTGCTAAGAACTACCTCAATAAACAGGTTTCTCTCAAGCAGTAACGTTGCTTTCTTCCTCAACCGACCCTTGCACCTCAGCTCTTCTTAGCTTGGGAGGCACCTAGTGTGGCTGATTCATCCTGCTTGTCCTAGGAGAAAGCAAGGTTACTTACCTGTAACGGGAGTTCTCTGTGGACAGCAGGATAAGTCAGCCACACGTTTCCCCCCTCCTCCCCTGCAAGGTTTATTTATTTATTCTCTTATATACCGCGCTATTCTGCATCAGTGCGGTTTACATTGAACAAACTGAAATTACATTGAACAGGGCATTATAACTTGGAGATAACTATTTTACAGGGAACATGGGCTATGGAGTGTTAAGTGGCTTGCCCAAGACCACAAGGAGCACCTGTGGGACTAGAAACCCCAGTCCTTCCGGCCCAAGGTTGCTGTCCTCTAGTGGGATTTGAACCCCGACCTTCCGGCCTGAAGTACCTTGCCCCAACCACTAGGCCACTCCTCTCTCTCCCGGGTCCACGCCCTAGCTTTTGGGCTCAGCTAGTAACTCAGTGGTTGGCTAGGGGCGGACCCGGAGGTGGGGCCTGGGTAGCCCATGCTCAGAAGGGCAAAAACCCTTCAGAGCTATAGAGAGTACTTCCGTCTTGGTCCCGTCGGATGACATCACCCAGTGTGGCTGACTTATCCTGTTGTCCACAGAGAATTCCCGTTACAGGTAAGTAACCTCACTTTGTCAGCAGAGACCATCTCTAGCAGTGCAAGCTCTAGGGACCAGTGGCTGGGTGCCCATCCTCACCCTCAGGGTGACTGCAGAAACTGCTCAGTAGCATGGTTTGTAGCTGTTCTGTGTTTGTATCACACATTGTCAGTGCATCTTACTGAGCTGAGGTGATGAACCATTGGATTCTCCATTTGGTGATCAGCTGCAGACTGCTGTTCTGCATGTGCATGTACTGGAAGGAGCTAACCTATGCCCACACACACAGCAGACATTTTAGGCAGTGACCTGCAGTCTCTTTGTATCCAGCCATTGCTGTGTGGAGGTGAAGTCTACTGGTTAGTACAATGTCTCTATAAACAGAGGACAGAGGTTTGATTTCTACTTGTTACTGTGTGCTACTCAGATCATTTTCATGCCTGTAACAGTCACGGCTCTGCTGTGACTGGCAGACACATAGCCTTATAGTTTGTTATGCGTTCTGCCCACAATTTTGGGCCAGCAAACAGACTATTTGCCATCATGCCCTTCTGAGAGCATGGTTTTATTGGCTGTGCTACAACACATTGCAGGGGGTCATACATGTTCACCCTGCAGATGTCTGGCAACTGCTTGGAGGTGTGGTGTAATGGTCATGGTAAAGGCTTGGGACCCAGGATTTGGGACCCACCAACACTTGTGTACCGTTGTCCTAATGCAACGGTACAAAAGAATATGTAAATAACCTGAAAAACATGTAAATATGTATATAAATTTGCCTCGGCAGCTTGCAAGTTGTAAATACATATATAACCTCACAAATGTCAAACTGTATAATTCCAATTCTGTGTTATGTAAATGTACAAAATGTTTCCTGTGTAAAGTTCCATGTAAACCGCTACTGATCGCTGGAAGAAGCGGTATATAAATGTAACCAAATAAAATAAATAAATAAATAAATAAATAAATACCACTCCTTTTGTGACACTTTGGAAGGTTTTACTGCGCAGTTTAATGTATGCAACACCCTTCATGGATTTATTTAGACAGATTTGTATACCACCTTATCCTACAATCAAAGTGGTTACATCACAATTGGAGGGTTACATTTAACATGGGGGTATTTTACAACATTTAGCATGAGGGTATTTAACAACATATAGACAGCCCGATTGGAGGTTAGTATGAGGGTACTTAACAAAATTATACAATGCCCACACCTGCCCACACCTCCTTCTGACCTTGGGCAGGTCAAGTAACCCTCCATTGCCTCAGCTGGCTGCAGGTTCTTACAGTCCCTGTTTTATATCAGACATTACAACTTTTTCAGTACAAGGTATCCCAACATGACTTCACTGATGCAGTGGTATACTAATGGGCATTTACATGCATACAGCTGTAACCTGCTTGTGCAACATGAGTCATGCATGCCATAATGACTGTGACTGTGTAGCTTTGGCTCCATAACATCTGTGCAGTATGTGCACACACATCCTACCCCTTGGACAGCCACCTGCAGGTATCACATCATATCTGTACATGCCCAGCTTGCCCAGTTTAGATGACACATGTCCAATTGTTATCTGCACATTTGTCTAGGGCAGGAGTGGGCAAACTACGGCCCGGCGGACCTTTTAATCCGGCCCCTCCGCCGTACATGCAGGCGCAGGCAGGGAGTTGACGTCACGTCAGATGACGTCAACTGCCTTTCCGCGCGCCTGCTAGTGAGGAGCGATCCATGCGGCGCCCGGCAGTCATTTTGTTTTATAATTGTGTCATGCAGATAAAGGGTGAGAACGTGAGAAGTTGAGCCTTGGCCTTCCATAAAGGTAAAAAAAAAAAAAACGGGTGCGCTTTCAGCCTTGATTGTATCTGGTGTTTCAGTGCAGATTATTTAGGCTTAATTTGTATTACCAGTGCTTATGGATTATCCAAAGACATTTAGAAGAGTTGCATGACGTTTGCACATGTAAAAAGCATATTTACATATTTAAATCAGTATGTATGTAGTTGTACATGTAAGTTGCAGCATGCAGACATACATGTGTTGTATGCATAGTTTGGGAAATCCTTCATTACACAGTTAAACCTGTTTCAAGTCACATACATCTCTTGGCAAATTTTTGTTTTTACCTGTTGTGGAGGAGAGCTTGAAGGGGGAATTGTAACTTAACTATTTGGCATTCAAAAGTATCTTTCAGTTGCAAAAAGTTTGACTTTTGGAAGTTGGCTTTTAATCAGTTCCCCACAAGTGCACAGATTTAAAAGCATCTGCCAGCGATGTCACTCTCTTGTTTTCGTGTTTGTCTTTTTAAATGGTTATTCCAGTTATGCACAATGCCAAATATACATGCTTCTTTGCTGGTGCTATGCATATGAGGTGCGATCAAAAAGTATCAAGACTTGTACAATAATGTAAGAAGTATACCACTGACAGTTATTGCGCTCAGAGGCATCCTATCCATCAGGAGATATCCCTGCATAATGTCTTCTCTTCTTTGGTGAATATTAATTCACACATACACACTGTCCATCTACTCTTGGTCCGGCCCCCGGGTCCAATATATGAACCCATTGCGGCCCTCGAGTCAAAATGTTTGCCCACCCCTGGTCTAGGGTGTTGTATGGTGGCTCTGTGGCAGGGGCAGGTGTGAGACCCACATGTCTAGTATCAGGCCTTCCACGTGGCAGTGGTGCACATTTTCACACACAGTACAAATATGTTGGGATGGCACCTACGGCACATCGGTGCTGCCAGCCCATACCACTCTCTCCTCTGCCGCCATTCTTTCTTCAGCCCATCCACCTGCCTCTGTCAGCTATGTGCAGTCATGTCTTCTTGTGCAAGCTGCTACACCATGGCCTACACTGGTACTCTTTTCTGCATTTAGACTCTTCCTCATGCCTCTCCTGTGCCTGATCTGCACGTCACCACTCTTACTCTGTCCTCTTGTCGCCGCACACATCCTGACACTGCTGACTCCTCTGGGAGATACGTCTTCCCCATCCTATACCACACACTGACATTGCACCATTTTACATTGGCACCCCCCTGTGCATTGGTACGCCTGCCTCCCATATGCTTGTCCAATATACTGACTGCCACATAGGGTGCCCTCGGATCTGGCAGGTCCATCAGCTCCCCCTGTCCTTCCATCCATCACCTTTACATTGACTTTCATTGGTGCTCCTTTATCCAGCGTTAGGGATGCAGCCGTTTTCGGATGTTAAGGTGCATGCTTGACACCTTAACACCCGATATCCTGTTAATGCACATTAAATGGCCCATAGCGCCCTTTATGCTGGAACGCCTCCTACCCGCCCAGTGCCCTTTAGGCATGTAACATCCCTTATCGCTGCCATTAATTCCTGTTACCTTAATGCCCTTTAGTAAACATACCCCTAAGAATCAAAGTGGTCTACATAAAACAATAAGCCAACATGCCTTTACATAGAACATTAAATTAAAGGAGGGGGAAGATAAACAATGTAGTAGTTAATTTGATGAGTAAAAGTATATACAACAATAATTTCACAATTAGCACATCAGAAACTTGTTTACATATGTAATTAAGTGTACTGGGTGTATAAGGTTTCATCATCAGTGAAGCACTCGAGGAAGAGGAGTGTCTTGAGATTCCTTCTGAATGTCATTAAATCATCTATGGCTTGAAAGTAGTCTAAAATCGCATTCCACAGTGTTGGCACAAAGAGAGAGAATGCTCTCTTTGATATAGTGCAAGAGGTCTTGGTATTAGTATGGTTATGCATAGGGTATTAACGGAACTAGCTCTCCTGCTCCTGTTGCTTGGTATTTTTTGTATAAGTGATTGAAGATAGATGGCAGAGAGGTTAGGAGTTGCAATGAAAATCCTTAGCAGGGACTTATATTAAATTCTCTCAGTGACAAGTAAGCAGTGCAGTTATTTGAGTATGGGGGTAATGTGTTTGATTCTTGATGTGTTGCTAAGAATTCACGCCGCTGTGTTCAAGGCTAGCTGTAGTGGGTGAGTGGTGGATTTGGAGAGACCTTGAAAGATAATGTTAAAATAATGTGGCGGAATGTGAGAGCTTGAAGAACAATTTGAAAATTGCTGTAGTCTAGTAAAGATCTGAGGTACTGCACTGTTTTGAGCTTGTGGTATATGTTCCTGGTAATGTTTTTGATATGGGAGGATAGTGAGAGATGTTGATCAATGGTAACTCCTACATAGTGTATTTTGTGTTTGATCTGTAGTCGATTTTCGCCAATTGTTATGAATGCTGGTGGAGTGAAGCTACTGTTTTTGGTGACGTAGAGTACATCTATTTATTGTGATTTATTGCGAGGTTGTGCATTGATGTGGGTGATTGAAGGCTTAATGGTATTGATTGGAGCATATAACATGATGTTGTCTGCTTAAATGTGGTATAGTTTATTGTGCAAACTTATAATTGTGCATACTGGTTATAGAAGATGTTAAATAGCAGAGTGGATAAGGCTGATTGCTGAGGTACTCCCTGTAGTTGAGTATATGGGGTTGATCTTTCTTTACCTATTTTTACTTGAAGTTGTCAGTTCAAAAGGTAGGATCTTAACCAGTTGAGTGTAGTGCCTCTTAGACCGATGGATTGAAGCCATTGGATGATCAAGTTGTGTGGGATTGAGTCAAATGCTGCTTTGATATCAATGAAGATAAGTATGAAACCTTTGTTAGTCTTGTCGATGCCCTTTATTAGATTGTTTATAAGGGTCACCATTAGGGATTCAGCTCCATGAGTGGAGTGGAGGAGTGGCCTAGTGGGTGGGACGAAGTACTTCAGGTCAGAAGGTCAGGGGTTCAAATCCCACTAGAGGACAGCAACCTTGGGCTGGAAGGACTGGGGTTTCTAGTCCCACAGGTGCTCCTTGTGGTCTTGGGCAAGCCACTTAACCCTCCATAGCCCATGTTCCCTGTAAAATAGTTATCTCCAAGTTATAATGCCCTGTTCAATGTAATTTCAGTTTGTTCAATGTAAACCACACTGAAGCAGAATAGCATGGTATATAAGAGAATGTAAATAAATATATAAAATGATGGGGCCTAAAGTCATATTGTTGTGAGTTGAGGGGGAAATGAGAGTCTATACGATCTTGGAGCTATATCTGTATTATCTTTGCCAAGAATGGGATGCCAGCAATTGGTCTGTATGAAGTTAGTTGCTTGGGATCATTTCCTGTGGCCTTTCTTACTGGGTGGATGGATGCCATTTTTAGTTCTGTGGGTAAGTAACCTTAAAGTAGTTATAGTTGAACAATTGTTAAAATTATAGGGGATAGCTCTGTTCGAGCAGCTTGAATCCAACTTACTGGACAGGGATCAAGCAGGAATGTTGTGATGTTAATGCCTGTGATAATTTTTTCCAGCTGCTTGTCTGTGACTGTGAAGAAGAATTACCAGGTGATTACATTTTCTGTGTAGTTGTATGATGGAGGAATTGTTACA
Source organism: Ichthyophis bannanicus (assembly GCA_033557465.1). Taxonomy (NCBI): domain Eukaryota; kingdom Metazoa; phylum Chordata; class Amphibia; order Gymnophiona; family Ichthyophiidae; genus Ichthyophis; species Ichthyophis bannanicus. Next base: position 1,648,576,693 of record CM066032.1, read on the forward strand.
GTGTGGGGGAAATCATTTGATGGGCAGGTAAGGGACTGAAAGTGACTTGCCATTAGTTGAGGACTTAAATGTAATTCTTCCTTCTGCTATGAAGGGTCTTTTGTTAAGGATTTAGCTATCTCAAAGAGCTTCTGTGGGCAGTTTAAGGAGCTTTTGAGTAGCTTTGAGTAATTTATTTATTTATTTATTTAACAGTTTTTTATATACCGCCCCTTCCAGAGATCAGGGGTGGTTCACATTGAACAAAAATCTATATACTTCTGTATATTTTACATGGAACTTGTGTTAACTATATACACGTTTAGTTACATTGAACATGTTTTGAACATTAACTAGAATAACACTTTTTAAACTATGTACAGGTCATCATAACATAATTGAGTTACCGGGATTTATTTACAATAGTGATATAGCCGTTTGTTTGTGTAAATCTTTGTCTGTAGGGTAAGGTAGAGTAGAATAAGTGTCTTTCTTATGTTTAATCATTTGTTCTGTCTTGAGAACTGTGGATGTGTTTCTGTGATTGTATTGGAGAGGTTTTTTGTTTGTAGGGGATCTCAAAGTGTTTTGTAAAAAGGTATGTTTTTAGTTCTTTTTTGAATTGGTGAAGGTCCTTTATTGTGCGGAGGGTTAATGGGGTTTCGTTCCAGAGGGTAGGGGCAGCAAAGGAGAAGGCTCTATCACTTGTCGTTGCTTTGGTCCTTCTGAAATTAGTTTTTATGTTGAGGGAGTGGGTTGCGTTCTGTCTTCGTGTTCTAGTTTCTGATGGGGGTTGTAATAGGGTAGATAGTTGGGAGGGAGAGATGTTATTGATGAGTTTAAAGGTAGTCAGGAGGATTTTATATTTTATTCGGCTGCTTATGGGGAGCCAATGAAGTTCTAGTAGTATTGGGGTCACGTGGTCTGTTAGTTTAGCTTTTGTGACCATCTTGGCACATATGTTTTGTGCTCTTTGGAGGAGGTATATGCTTTTTAGTGGTAGGCCATTTAGAATGCTATTGCAGTAGTCAAAGTGGGGGGTGATGAGGGAGTTGACCACTGATCTAAAGTCATGTGTGTTGAGTAGGGGTCTCAGGTGTTGTATTGTCTTGAGTTTATAGAATATAGTTTTTACTGTATGTTTTATATGTGGGATCATGGTGAGTGAATGGTCCAGAATTATTCCAAGGTATTTTACCTCCTTTTTAATAGGTAATATTCTTTCTTAACTTTGCTTGTAGCTGCCTGGTATTCATGTATTTTGGCAGTGTAGCTGTGAAGATTGTCAGCTGATTTGGCATAGCTCCATCTTCTTTCTAGAGCTCTGAGTTTGCGCTTTAGGTCCCTTTGACGTACAACTACCTGTATGTAGTCTCTGGTAGGTTGTATGTGTGTGTGGTTTTGTAGCTATTCTAGCTATAATTTTATTCCAATTGAGTACTAAGATGTCAAGATTGTCAGGAGTGTTTTGAAAGTGTGGTAATATTTTTCTAAGAAGTTTTTCTTCTCTATGTGGTGAAATCTATGTGTTGCTGTTTGTGTTGTGTGGTATTTATGTGTAAGTATCTGTTGAGGTAGTGATGTAGTGATTATTTTGTGGTCAGACCAGGGGTCTTTGGTTAGTGTGGGATGTGTGAAAGTATAGGTTTTAAGCAGATAATGTGGTACAAATATCATGTCAAGTATGTTACCCTTGCTATGTATTGGTTGTAAGATGATCTGTGTGTATTCCACAGCATCCATAACGCCTAAGAAAACTTTGGATGTTTTTGGAGGGGTTGAGGATAGGTTGAGGTCACCTAGTAGAATTAGGTGGTTTGAATATGATTTGTGACTGCATATTGCCTCTAGGAGTATGTCTCATTCGTCTGGGCTTGTGCTTGGAGCGCTATATGCGAGTAAGAGTGATATGTAATTGTTTGAAATTGCTATTGTGTCTAATCCCCTGCCTATGTGTGTGGTTAGAAATTGGAAATGGAAGTGTTGTTTGGCAATGATGAAGACACCACCGCCTCTGCATTGTGTTCTTGTGGAGCTGAATAGACTGTAGCTGTGTGTAATCAGTTGGTTCATTAGTATATTGCTAGAATCTGTGAACCAAGATTCGGTGAAACATAAGATGTCAATTTGGTTATCTGTTAGGTAGTCACTGATGATTTGAGTTTTACAGTATTTGATGCAGAGTGAGCATTGAGTAGTGTACATTTGATGGGTGAGAGATTGTTTGAAAATTGAGGGCTGGAAGGTAAGGAGGATGAGTGAAATCTGGTGATAGAGAAAAATAAATGGAAGAATGCTGAAATGAAGAAAAGAGTAGCGAGAAATGGCAAATAGACAGAATACCCTGGAAAGAGAGTTACAAGAAGGGAGAGGAATGCAGAAACTAGAGACTGGGAAAATAAAATGGTGGAAAACAAAGGTAGAAAAATTATATTTTTAATTTAGTTGTGAGAATATGTTAATTTTTGGAACTTACACATGCTAGCTTTATATTTGGACACTGTACAAACTCCATCTCTTTCTATTTCTCTCGTGTTGCTCTGCAGGCAAAGTCTGACTGCTTGGGTTTTAATTTAATTTTTGTCTAAATATTTCTATTTTTAGTTTGTAGTTTGTAGTTACTTAGCCTGTGCTTGGTGAAGGTCTATCTCTGTTCTGCATGTGTGATTGCAGAATACATACAGAACACAGATTTTCTTAGCACTGAGTGGCTTATTCAGTTTTCTCATTAGGTATATGGATGTTCTCAGGCCAACTGCAATACTTGTATTTATGGAAAATGGATAAGAGACCTTGGAAAGTGAGTTAAGGTACCTCGGATAGCTGGACTTAAAAGAAGTTTAGACACGTTCCTGGAGGAAACATTTTATAAATAAATATTAATTATGACCCCCCCCCCCCCAAAGGTGAGTGTTTCAGAGTATGCTGAATAATTTAGAATCAAAGGGTAAATTTAGTAAACATACCCCTTAATTTATTGATACTAGTGTACTATAAGGGGTATGTTTACTAAACCACGGTAAATGACCCGGTGAAAAGCGGGATATAAATACAGCTAAATAAATTAGTCACCGGCGGTAAAGGCAGCGCTAAGATTCCCGAAGCCATAAAAGGCATTGGCGGGTGGGGGCAGTCTAGTGTAAAGGGAGCTATGGGCCATGTAACATACGGAACAGGGCGTCTTGACCATTTAACTCGTGGTAACAGCACATCTCACGTTAAGGTGACAAGCTTTAAGGTATCCAAGGGGGTTAAAGCACTTTAAACTAAGGTTCCTGAGGTTAAGGTGCCCTAAGGGGGTTAAGGCGCATGAAGCTAAGGAAAGTCTTGTCTTACTAATCTGTTATATTTTTTTAAAGGTGTGAATAAACAGGTAGACAAAGGTGAGATGGTTGATATAGTGTATCTGGATTTTCAGAAAACCTTTGACAAGGTCCCTCATAGACTGTTGGCAAAATTAAAAAGTTATGGGATTGGAGGAAGTGCAGTATTCTGGATCAGAAACTGTTTAAAAGATAAAAAAGCAGAGAGAAGGACTAAATGGCCAATTTTCTCAATGGAGAAAAGTAAATAGTGGAGTACCCCTGGGATCTGTGCTGGGCCCGCTGCTTTTTAACATATTCATAAATGACCTGGAAATGGGAATAACGAGTGAGGTGATCAAATTTGCAGATGAAAATTATTCAAAGTTGTTAAAATCCAAGAGGATTGTGAAAAATTTCAAGAGGACCTTGATAAACTGGAAGACTAGGCGTCCAAATGGCAGATGAAATTTAATGTGGACAATTATAAAATTATGCACCTGGGAAAGAACAACCCATACTTTGGTTACATGATGCAAGGACTCTTGAAGGACTAGAAAAAGGGACTGTTACTTCTGGAGAGAGATCTGCAATTGTGAGTATATACTTCTGGGAATTTTCTGAAAGGAATTCTTTCTATTAAAGCTATTTAATCTGTGAACCCACTATTTTTTGTTAAATCAGTCAGGGCCTAGTAGCAGCAGTTTAAGTTTAAATTTAAAACACAGAAGATAACTTTCTGGTTACGTTTCATACCCAGCAGAGAGCTTATAGTTTTAATTTAATAGTCACTCAGGGCCTAGTATCAGCAAAGTATTTTTAGTTTAAATTTAAAACACAGAAGAGAGCTTTCTGGTTAAATTTGGAACCCAGCAGAGAGCTGTAGTTTAAATTTAATAGTCACTCAGGGCCTAGCACCAGCAAAGTACTTTTAGTTTAAATTTAAAACACAGAAGAGAGCTTTCTGGTTAAATTTAGAACCCAGCAGAAAGCTTGTAGTTTAAATTTCATAAGAAGTTAGAGCCTAGCAGCAGCAAAAAGCTATAATTTAAATCAAATAAGAATATAGATTAGCACAAAAGGCAAAACAGGGTTGGTACTCTTTGAGCAGCAAATAAAGCCTTCTAGAGACCTTTACAAAGAGGCCTTCTACCTAGGGGGCAAGAGATCTGTGAAACCTTTTCAATAGGTGTTAACACCAGGTGGCAGTTCAAAAGGCCATTTTGAAAGACTCCTTCTATCCAAGCAAGGACTGTTAATCATCCAGGAAGTTGGTCACAATTTACCTCAGCAGCACAGGCATAAATAGCTCAACCAGAGCTCTGTGATCCTCAGTCTTGAAGGACTAGAAAAACGGACTGTTACTTCTGGAGAGAGATCTGCAATTGTGAGTATATACTTCTGGAAATTTTCTGAAAGGAATTCTTTCTATTAAAGCTATTTAATCTGTGAACCCACTATTTTTTGTTAAATCAGTCAGGGCCTAGTAGCAGCAGTTTAAGTTTAAATTTAAAACACAGAAGAGAACTTTCTGGTTAAATTTGGAACCCAGCAGAGAGCTTATAGTTTTAATTTAATAGTCACTCAAGGCCTAGTATCAGCAAAGTATTTTTAGTTTAAATTTAAAACACAGAAGAGATCTTTCTGGTTAAATTTGGAACCCAGCAGAGAGCTGTAGTTTAAATTTAATAGTCACTCAGGGCCTAGTATCAGAAAAGTATTTTTAGTTTAAATTTAAAACACAGAAGAGAGCTTTCTGGTTAAATTTAGAACCCAACAGAGAGCTTGTAGTTTAAATTTCATAATAAGTTAGAGCCTAGCAGCAGCAAAGAGCTATAATTTAAATCAAATAAGAATATAACTTACCTCAGCAGTACAGGACAGGGTACTGTGTAGCTCCCCACACCCACCCACCCCTGGGATAATCGTAGCTTTATAGGTACTTACACATCTTAAAAGACAGGAGGTGCTCTCAGGTGAAGCTTGTTACCCAAATCAGACATACACTAAGGACCTGAGATTAATTAAGATTCAGGTGAAAAAGGTATATTAAACGTATTAGGTACAGTTTTATTGGTATAAATATCCATAGCAACCCTTAGTAAGTAAAGAACTTAAAGATCTAAACAAAAACTTAAAACTAAGATGCAGACAGCAGTCCAGCAGCGGGATGGGGGCTTTCCAGTCTTTTGCATTGAGTGTCACATGTATGATTTTCTCCCAGTTGGTGAGAGGTCTTACGTGTGCACTAGGTGCAAGGAGCTCTTTGCTCTCAGGGAATGAGTCCGTTCTCTAGAGGCTAGAGTAGCAGACTTGGAAAACATAAGAAAGACAGAGAGGTACATAGACGAGACCTACAGGGATATAGTCCTGAAGTCCCACCTGCAGTCTGGCAGCATCCCTGTTGCCATGGAGGAGAGAGGTCACATGACAGGAGAGCATCACCCTGGTGTGGCAGGAAGTGATCCTGTAACTAGGACCTGTCCTCCAGGTGATGTAAAACCCTCTCGCACCGAAGAAGTTTCTCCAGGGCCATGTGCCCATGAGGGAAGGGTTAGGACAGCTGTTATAGTTGGTGATTCGATCATTAGGCATGTAGATAGCTGGGTGGCTGGTGGACGTGAGGATCGCCTGGTAACATGCCTGCCTGGTGCGAAGGTAGCGGACCTCACGCGCCACCTAGATAAAGTCTTAGATAGTACTGGGGAGGAGTCTGCTGTCTTGGTACATGTCGGTACCAATGACATAGGAAAATGTGGTAGGGAGGTTCTGGAGGCTAAATTTAGGCTTTTAGGTAGGAAGTTGAAATCCAGAACTTCCAGGGTAGCGTTCTCCGAAATGCTTCCCATTCCACGTGCAGGACCCAAAAGGCAGGCAGAGCTCCGGAGTCTCAATGCGTGGATGAGACAATGGTGCAGAGATGAGGGGTTTGGATTTGTTAGGAACTGGGGTACATTCTGGGGAAAGGAGGGGCTCTTCCGAAGGGATGGGCTTCAACTTAACCAGGATGGAACCAGGCTGCTGGCATTAACCTTTAAAAAGGAGATAGAGCAGCTTTTAAACTAGATAATAGGGGAAAGCCGACAGTCGCCCAAGAGCAGATGGTTAGGAAGAATGTATCCTTGAAGGATACTACCAAAAGCAGAGAGGTTCCAAAAAAGAGTAAAGTAGCCCAAATGCCCTCGAGTATGGAGCAGACAGAGCTTAAAGATCCCAAATTACCCATGTCTGCCAATAGCCAAATTAATATGAATAAAATACAGTCTCTAAAATGCTTGCTGCTAGATGTCCATGTAAACCGCGCTGATGATAATAGTGCGGTATATAAGAGATGTTAAATAAATAAAAAAATAAATAAAATGTCTAAAAAATAAGATGGGAGAGTTAGAATATATAGCACTAAATGAGAGGTTAGATGTGATTGGAATATCAGAGATATGGTGGAAGGAGGACAACCAGTGGGACACTGTGATACCTGGGTACAAACTATATCGAAATGATAGAGCTGATCAAATTGATGGAGGGTTTGCGCTTTATGTTAGAGAGGACATTGAGTCAGAAAGGATTAAAGTTTTTCAGGAAACAAAATTTGCTGTAGAACCTCTATGGATTGAAATTCCATGTAAAAAGGGGAAGGCGATGGCGGTGGGGGTGTACTATCGACTGCCTGGCCAGAATGAACAAATGGATGATGAAATGCTCAAAGAAATCAAGGAAGCTAACAAATGTTACAGCGCGGTAATAATATTGGGCGATTTCAATTACCCCGGTATCGACTGGGTTGGTGTCACGGAAGTACATGCCAGGGAGATAAAGTTCCTAGATTTCATAAATGACTGTTTCTTGGAGCAGCTGGTCCATGAACCGACGAGAGGGGAAGCCATATTAGACCTAGTCCTTAGTGGAAAACCAGATCTAGTGCAAGAGATAAGGGTGTTGGGGCCACTTGGCAATAGTGATCATAGCATGATCGCCTTTGATTTAATTAGTGGAGGAGGAATATTAAGGAAATCCACAGTACTACCTTTTAACTTTCGAAAGGGAGACTATGATAAAATGCGGAAAATAGTTAAGAAAAAACTAAAAGGAGCAGTTGCAAAGGTTAAAGACTTACATCAAGCTTTGGTGTTGTTGAAAAATACTATCTTGGAAGCCCAGACCAGCTGTATTCCACGCTTTAAGAAAAGTGGAAGGAAGTCCAAAAAACTGCCAGCATGGTTTAAAGGTGAGGTCAGAGAGGCTGTTGTTGCCAAGAAAGCATCTTTCAGGAAATGGAAAAAAGAGCCAAACGATGAAACCTGGAAACAGCATAAGCACTGTCAGGTCAAATGCAAGGCATTGATAAAGAAGGCAAAGAGAGAATTTGGGAAGAAGCTTGCTGTGGAAGCAAAAACGCGAAATAAAGATTTTTTCAAGTACATTCATAGCAAAAAACATGTGAGAGAGTCAGTTGGACCATTAGATGATAGAGGAGTTAAAGGGGCACTAAGAGGCGACAAGGCGATAGCGGAGAGACTGAATGAATTTTTTGCTTCGGTCTTTACTGAGGAAGATGTAGGGATGTTACCCATGACTGAAGTGGTATTTAAAGGTGCGGAAGAATTGAAGGAAATATCGATACATCGAGAAGATGTATTACAACTATTAGATAAACTGAAGAGTAGCAAATCACCTGGGCCGGATGGTATACATCCAAGGGTGTTGAAAGAACTGAAATATGAGATTGCAGACCTGCTATTAGTAATCTGTGAACTATCATTAAAATCATCTCTAATACCTGAAGACTGGCGGATTGCCAATGTAACACCAATTTTTAAAAAGGGTTCGAGGGGTGATCCGGGAAACTACAGACCGGTGAGCCTCATGTCAGTACCGGTAAAAATGGTAGAAACCATCATAAAGAATAAAATTACTCAGCATGTAGATAGTCATGGCCTAATGGGAGACAGCCAACATGGCTTTAGACAAGGAAGATCTTGTCTTACTAATCTGTTATGTTTTTTTCAAAGTGTGAATAAACAGGTGGACAAAGGTGAGTCGGTTGATATAGTGTATCTGGACTTTCAGAAAGCCTTTGACAAGGTTCCTCATCAGAGACTTTTGGCAAAACTAAAGAGTCATGGGATAGGAGGCAGTGTACTACTGTGGATCAGGAACTGGTTAAAAGATCGAAAGCAGAGGGTTGGGCTAAATGGCCAATTTTCCCAATGGAGAAAGGTGAATAGTGGTGTACCCCTGGGATCTGTGCTGGGTCCGCTGCTTTTTGACATATTCATAAATGACCTGGAAAGTGGAATAACGAGTGAGGTTATCAGATTTGCAGATGACACAAATCTATTTAAAGTTGTTAAAACCCAAGAGGATTGTGGAGAATTGCAAGAGGATCCTGATAAATTGGAAGACTGGGCATCAAAATGGCAGATGAAATTTATTGTGGACAAGTGCAAAGTTATGCACCTAGGGAAGAACAACGCAAACTATGGTTACACGATGCAAGGTTCCACATTAGGAACCACCACCCAGGAAAAAGATTTAGGCGTCATTGTGAATAACATGTTAAAACCCTCGGCCCAGTATGCAGCGGCAGCCAAGAGAGCAAATAGAATGCTGGGTATCATAAGGAAAGGAATGGAAAATAAAACAAAAGATATTATAATGCCTCTATACCATTCCATGGTGAGACCGCACCTTGAATATTGTGTGCAGTTCTGGTCGCCGTATCTTAAAAAGGATATAGCGTTATTAGAAAAGGTTCAGAGAAGAGCCACCAAAATGGTAAAGGGGATGGAAGGATACTCCTATGAGGAAAGGCTAAAAAGGCTAGGGCTCTTTAACCTGGAAAAGAGATGGCTGAGGGGAGATATGATAGAAGCATAGAAATTAAAGAACGGAGTGGAACGGGTAAACGTAGATTGACTGTTTACGTTATCAGAATATAGGAAGACTAGGGGACATGCAATGAAGCTACAGGGTAAACTATTTAAGACTAATAAAAGAAAATATTTTTTCACTCAACGTGTAATAAAACTCTGGAATTTGTTACCGGAGGATGTAGTAAAGGCTGTTAGTGTAGCTGAGTTTAAAAAAGGTTTGGACAAGTTCCTGGAGGAAAGGTCCATAAACCATTATTAAGAAGGGACCCAGGATATCAATGCTTGACGTAGTACAAGCATTGCAAAACCTGTGTCTTTTGGGGAAACTGCTAGGTACGTATGACCTAGATTGGCCACTGTTGGAAACAGGATACTGGGCTTGATGGACCTTGGTCTGACCCAGTATGGCATATCTTATGTTCTTATGTTATCACCTTAGAAACTACTATCTGGGAAAATAATTTAGGCGTCATTGTGGATAATACATTAAAACCCTCCGCCCAGTGTGCAGTGGTGGCCAAGAAAGCTAATAGAATGTTAAGAATCATAAGGAAAAGAAAGGAGAATAAAACCAAGGATATTATTATGCCTCTGTATCGTTCAATGGTTTGACTGCATCTTGAATATTGTGTGCAATTCTAGTCACTGTATATAAAAAAGGATATAGAGGAATTAGAAAAGGTACAGAGAAGAGCCATCAAAATGGTAAAGGGGATGGAAGGATACCCCTATGAAGAAAGGCTTAAAAGGTTAGGACTCAACTTGGAAAAGAAAAGGCTGAGGGGAGATATGATAGAAGTCTATAAATTAATGAATGGAGTGGAACAGGTTAACGTAGATCGGTTGTTTACTCCATCAAAAAGTTGAAAAACTAGAGGACATGCAATGAAGCTACAATGTAACCCATTTAAGACTAATAAGAGAAAATATTTTTTCACTCAACGCATAAGCAAACTCTGGATTTCATTACCGGAGGATATAGTAAAAGCTGTTAGTGTGGCTGGGTTTAAAAAATACATGAAAAGATACAAAACCACAGAAAAAAGATATTAATGATCATTTCATGAGCCGGATATGTTACATGTTTTTATTGAGCAACGGCCTTGCTGATTTACACCTTTTTGTAGTCTTAGACACAATGTTTTTATGTTTCTAATTTATTCATCCCTTATTGGGCTTTGCGTGTATATATGATTCTTTCAAGGCTGGCATTTATGATATAATCAACCTCTTTGTTTTTAACATATTGAGTTATTTTTATGGTACCATTGTTGCCATTGTTTAGACATAATTATGTCCTCTCTCACTGACTCACTCCTACCTCCTACGTTTTCTTAGTTACATGACAGAAAGATTTATGTCTTTGGTTCTTTCCGCTTTCTTATTTTGTGTACTTATATATTATTTATGCATGCAATGATGCTTGATATTTATGTATTTATGTATATTCATTATACATATTTTATTCATTTTATTTATATTTTCTTTATTGTGTACAGACTCTTAATAGACCACTACGAGACACAAGACCTTTTGGTCTTCTGTTCTTTAGCAGAGGTATTTACAGTTTATGTGTCACATCCTTTTTTCTGTGGTTTTGTATCTTTTCATGTATTTATTAGTATGTTGGCATTTTTTAGTTTTAGCTTTTATATAGATGTATACTTCAATATTGTGTTCCATAGATTTGTTCAGTTTCATTTATTCTTTTTATTGATGATATTTTTAATTTGTTTACCTTTTGTTTGATTATACATTTAATATGTTTTTATGTTGTTTTAAGTATTTATGTATTTATGTTTTTAGCATTTGTTTGACATACCCCTGACGAAGGATAGCGAAACATGGCCTGTGTCGGGTTGTCAATTGATTAATAAAGGCTCTGTCTTTCCACATTTTATCACGTTTTGGACTGGTTTCTATATTCGACATGATATCTGCTTCTGTTGTGTTGCACCAGTCTGTATTATGATCATGTAGACAGCATACAATTCAGCATATTGGTTACTATTATTTGTACTTGATTCAATAAGTAACTGACCAGTTTTGGGATTTAGGGCAGCAGCCTTCCACATCCTATTTCCCTTGATTATTTCTGCAGAGCCATCTGTAAACCAGACATTCTTCTGCTGTTCAGAATTCAAATCTGCATAAGGGATCTGCCAGCATATAGTGAGAACAAATGTGTCTGGTAGTAACACCTGCGCATCTAGAACTGTGGCATTTTTGACAAGTTTATACAGCTTGCTGACACCAGCAATCCCAGGTTTGGCCCGCTCCTGAATGTACCATTTCCATTTAATGATCCTGCTCTCCTGGGCATGTCCAATGCGATGGCTCTTCGGAGTAGCATTTATCCATGTCATAAATGGAATCTCTGGTCACATTTGCACTTCATGTCCCATCGTGGTCGCCTCAGTATCCACTAAGGCCCAATAACAGGCTAGGAGCTGACACTTAAAGGGAGTGTATCTTTCTGCTGCATCCAGCAGCCGCCGTGTCCAAAATCCTAGGGGTACTAGCTTCACCCGTTGTAACTGCCACATACTCCAATCTGCATGTGTACAGGAAGCAGACACCTGTAATTCTACAGGACCATCTCTTATGGGCCATAAATTAATTGCATGCTATATGACATCGGCACAAAAACCGCCGCTTCCGAGGCGTGTGGAGAGATCGGGAGCAGCAGCCATATCTTATGCCCTTTTACTCCCATAGGTGTATGTATGTGTATATGTAGGCATGTGTGTATATGTATATGTATATATATATATATATATATGTATATATATATGTATGTATGTGTGTATATGTATATATATTTTTATGTGTGTATACACATCTATATATATATATATCTGTAAATAGTTTATTCTGTTATGTTCTGTTCACATTGTTAGAATTATATTATGACGTTCCTTGTAAATTTATATTCGGTTAATTATACTAACATTGACGTTCCTTGTAAAACAACTTGCGTTGCCAAGTGTTAAGTTTTGTTCTCTGTAAACCGCAACTGATCTGTGGAAGATGCGGTATATAAATGTGTATAAAATAAAATAAAAATAAATAAATCTTCAGAGGGAGTGAGCAGGAGCTCCTCCTTGCCTCCCCTGCCTGCCTATCAGCGGCCCATGACATCGGCACAAAACCCACCGCTTCCGAGGCGTGTGGAGAGATCGGGAGCAGCAGCCATCTTCAGAGGGAGTGAGCAGGAGCTCCTCCTCGCCTCCCCTGCCTGCCTATCAGCAGCCCATGACATCGGCACAAAAACCGCCGCTTCCGAGGCGTGTGGAGAGATCGGGAGCAGCAGCCATCTTCAGAGGGAGTGAGCAGGAGCTCCTCCTCGCCTCCTCTGCCTGCCTATCAGCGGCCCATGACATCGGCACAAAAACCGCCGCTTCCGAGGCGTGTGGAGAGATCGGGAGCAGCAGCCATCTTCAGAGGGAGTGAGCAGGAGCTCCTCCTCGCCTCCCCTGCCTGCCTGTCAGCGGCCCATGACATCGGCACAAAAACCGCCGCTTCCGAGGTGCGCCCGCGCCTTGCGGGCCCGCGCCTGAGGGCCTCGCCAGAGGGCCCTTTGGCGTGGCCCTTAGGCATAAGGCCGTGGCGTTTGTTGCTGTGGGTTGATCTGAAGACTTGGACTGGGCTGACTTGCTTCTATTGTGTGGTAACTTGCTGTTCCATGTTCCTCTCCTTCTCTTATTCTCTTTGACTGTCTCTGTCCTCTATTCTGTCCTATCATATAAATGGAGTTCCTTTCCTTTTTATTTCCTTGAATGATATAGCATTGTAAACCGCTCTAATGCCTTTGGCCTGAGCGATATATCAAATTCTAAATAAACATAAACATATAGCATCTTGTGCAGCCCTAAGGCTTTAGTGTGTTCCCCTGTCCAACAGAAGTCTGCCTTCTTATGGGCAATTTTATATAGTGGTTGCAAAATTTGTGATAGATGTGATAATTGCTGCCTTCAAAACCCAAACAATCCTACAAACTTTTACAACCCATGTTTAGTAGTTGGGAGATCAAAATTTAAAATCTTTTGTTTTGCTTTCTCAGTAATTTCCCTCTGTCCCTTGTTTCATACAATGCCCAAAATTTAACTGTTTGTGCGGGTCCTTGTATTTTCTTTTCATTTATCTCCCATCCATTATCTCTCATATGTTTTAACAATCCTTATATGAGTATATCATCAATATAATTTGAAATTTGTACAGTATTTTCCTTCTGAAATTCATCTAAATGTTTTGCTACTGCACCATGACAAATAGCAGAGCTATGTAGGTATCCTTGAGGTAACCATGCAAAGGTATATTGTGTACCTTCCCTTGTAAAGCAAATTGATCCATAACCAATTCTAATATGGGAACGGTAAAAAACGCATTAGCCAAATAAATTACAGCATACCATTCGCCATTATGCCTTTGTACATTCTCCACTATGGTAACCACGTCTGGTACAGCTGCTGTGAGTGGGAGCATATACTTGTTTAATTCCCAGTAATCCACTGTCATTCAGCATGACCCATCTGCTTTATGCACTGGCCATATGAGATTGTTAAAAGCAGTCTGTGCAAATCGCAATACCCTTGCTTTAACCATATCATCTATGGTTTGTTTGATTTCAGCATGGCCCCCAGGAATTCGATACTGTTTCATATTGATTACTTTGATTATTAGTGGTATCCACACTTCATAATGCAGTTTACCCACAATCACCTCCTGAACTCTAAAATCCTGCACATCAAATTGGTATCATCCCCCTACAATATCAGAAAATCAATACCAATTATATATTCTGGAATAGGAACAAGAAGAACTGGGTATTTCTTCATAAGTGCATCTCCTATCTTTAATAACAATTCCACTTGAGTAGCTGGAGTCATTTTTCCCCTCAATCCTGCAATAGTACACCGCTTCCCCTGAAATGTAGATGGATTTCCATAAATTAAGGAGGCCTTCGCCCCTATATCTACAAGAGCTGAAACATGTTTTGTACCGCCCCGATGCCAATACATAGTAATGGGCATATAAGGGCGTTGAACACTCTTTGCAACTACAGGGGTGCGGCTGTTTTCCTAATTCAAATGATAATGCTGTTCTGATTGTTGCTTATCCAAGGATAAGCATGATAGTTTACACACTTCTTTAAGTTCTTCCCAAGGATACAAATCACTCGGGGAAGCACGGGGTTCTACGTTCCCCTTTTTGATTTATAATCCTACATTTTTTACCTTCTGCTTGTACAATTTCCACAGTTCCCCTGTCTCTCTGCCATCAATCTCCTCCTTAGCAATTCCTGCCTTCAATAAAGCTTGAAATATTTATTTCCTTGTTATTTGGGGCTGAGATTAATTTTGAAGATTTCCTGAATCCCTACTATAATTCCTTGGGGAAAACTGGTCCTGTCTAGGTGCTCCCAAATCCCCCAATTCCATTGTCTCATTTGTTCAATAACTTGTCGGATAGGTTCCCCGACCTTTGCTAAAAGTAAAATTATCATGATCTGTAAATATCAGGGTGGGGATGTCTTCAAAATCTTACTTCATACTGAATTTGTTAGAGGCAATTCATCCTCCATAGATGGCCAATTTAATAGTTTCTTCTCATAGTTTTTGAATTCCTTCCTTCAATGAGTACCATGGGGACACTGTGTCCGGCCAATCAGCTTCAGCTTCAGCAAGGTATTTAGCACTATAACCCTGGGCAACAAGTGCAAGCAGGGAGGCAGAATGACTATTTGCACCTTCAGTCCAATCCCATATGCTGTCTGCCAGGTGCCAAAATCGGAGAAGTTACAGAGAGTTTGCCGAGACTCATCAGCCCACTGACTATTACCCAATGTTGCTAACCCATGTCAGCACAAATTATACTGCCAGGTATTCCTCTGAGTATATCAAAAGTTACTTCATGACTCTGGGACAGAGGGTGAAGCAGATAGGTGCACAGGTGGTGTTCTCTTCAATCCTCCCTGTTGAGGGTAAAGGCCAAGGCAGAGAAGCTCGCATCCTGGAGATGAATGTGTGGCTGTGTGGATGGTGTCATCGAGAGCGTTTTGGTTTCCTGGAGCATGGAATGCTGTTCCAAGGGTTACAGAGCAGAGATGGTGTCCATCTGTCCAAGAAGGGTCAACGTGTCTTCAGAAGCAGACTGGCTAATCTACTGAAGAGGGCTTTAAACTAGTTTCATTGGGGATGGGTGAAGAAAGCCTCCAGGTAAGTGAAACAAGAAATACCTTTATGAAAATGGGTAAAAGGGGCAACATATGGAAAGCGGTATGTATAAATGCCTGTAGCATGGGAAATAAGATCCCAGATGTTGAAGTTTTAATGGGAGTGGCTGACTTGGATTTAATGGCAGTTACAGAAACATGGTTCACAGAAAACCATGACTGGGATGTAACTAAACCAGGCTATACTTTATTCAGAAAGGACAGGGTAGGAAGAAGGGGAGGAGTGGCACTATATGTAAAAATAATATTAAAGCTTTGGAATTACAGAGCTTAAAAGGGTGTGGGTTAAACTAGAAAGAGGGAAAGAGAAATCTATTTGCATTGGCATGATATACAGACCTCCCTCACAAGAGGAAGAGGTGGATGGAGAGTTAGTTGAAGACATACGCAGCATTGCTAGGAAGGGGGAAGTGCTACTGATAGGGGATTTCAATATGCCAGATGTTGATTGGCACATTCCTGCTGCAGTATCTATCTAGAAGTAAGGAGATCTTGGATTCTCTACAGGGAGAATTATTCAGGCAATTGGTAACAGACCCCACATGTGAAGGAGCCATAATGGACTTGGTTCTTACCAATGGTGAAAGTATTTCTGTTGTTATAGTGGGAGTTCATTTTGCATCCAGTGATCACCAGATGGTGTGGTTCAGTATTAGAGTCCATTCAAAATTGAGGGTCTTAGACTTTAGGAAAGCTAACTTTGCCAAGATGGGCCAATACCTCAGGGAGTCGTTAGCTAGATGGGAACAGCTGAGGGATGTAGAAAAACATACATGTGGTTTATCTAATGTCCTGTAGATGGGAAAATGCCTGTTGTACAGACCACAATTCCCCACCAACGTACAGTTCTCATGTGTGACTCTCCTCAATGATTCTACAGGTGATTAGGGATACTCTGTGATCCTGGCTGATGACTCCATTGCTCAACCTGCAAACAGCGCAGGAGGAGAACTACAATAGAGCACTGGCGCAGACAAGGGCAATGATGGAGTATGCATTTGGCCTCCTGAAAAGTAGATTGAGGTGTCTGGAGAGAAGTGGGGGAGAGCTGCTCTACAATCCTTTGCGGATCTGCTGCATATTTACAGCTTGCTGAATCCTCCATAACATTGCCATCCAGCGGGGCATCTACCTGCCTCAGAAGGAGATGTGTGTGGAAGCAGACTGCAGGCATTCAGGGCCAGAGGAGGAGTACCAGAGGGTTAGCCAGCAAGTGATGACAGTATCACAAGAAACAGACTGATCCAGGAAAATTTCTAGTGTGAGTAAGCTCTTCTATTCCCTTCACCAACAGTTCTCCATCACCTATAGCAATGTGCCCTCTTCCCACTCCCAACCTCTTTGTGATCCCCCCCTGCTTCCCAATCCATGCACTGCGCCTCAGTGGTGGCAACTCTTATGCATTGATTGCAGTCTTATCCTCCTCCCTAAGGTTGGAGGCTTCATCAGACTGTTGGCTGCCTGTCACTGATGCCGAAAAACCAAGGAAACCCTCGACCAGAATCAAATAAATAAATCACCCAAGAAAATTCCGTTCTAATAAAGGAACAATTCTCCGTGTATAGCACTTATTTTTGTTGGAGCTGCCAGCCCAGTGAAAGGAACAAATCAATTCACCACTGTGGCTTCTCCATTTTAATTAAGTAATTTTTTTAAACAGTTTATCCTTGTAATTAGCTGGTTGACAAATTATTTCAGGCTGTACAGAATACTACAGAAACCAACGACATGTCAAGTTTCGGGTTTAAAACTTAATAACCCTGCTTCAGGTCAATCTCAATGCGGTCAGTCTTCAGCCATAAGGAACTCTTGCTAGAGAAAACGCCTTAAATAATCCGGCACGGAATAGCCTCTCATTTGGGGAGGGGTTTCTGAATGGTGGGACCTTCCCCTTAATTGATTGGCTTTGTGTGCTTCAACTCATCTGATTGGTTGGGAGTTGCTCTCGTCAGCTGGGCGATCAGACGCCGTGCCGGATTATTTAAGGCATTTTCTGTAGTAAGAGTCACTGATGGCATGCTGTGCCCACCCCCACCCCACCCCCCGATAGGCCTCAGTCTCAGGAGGCAGCTTAGCAACTGCAGTGTCACAGAGGGAGTGTGAAATGGAGGCCATGAACATAAGAACATAAGAAATGTCATACTGGGTCAAACCAAGATCCATCAAGCCCAGTATCCTCTTCCCGACAGTGGCCATTCCAGGTTTCAAGTACCTGTCAGGTTCCCAAATAGGTACATAAGTTCCACAATGCTTGCCATGGGGTAAGAGGTGGATTTCCTGAGTCCTCTCCACAGGTCTGCAAAAAATTTTTTTTCGAGAGCTGTTTTGGTTATTCCACGTAATCTTTATGTTTTTTGGTACGCTGAATCCGAAAATGAACTCCATTTTGTCATAGGACATCACGTTTCCTGACAATTTAGGTAACTATGTTAAATAAGGCAATACCTCAAAATAAATGGAAATAGACTTATAAAATTAAAGATTTATTACAATATTTTCATGAAAATCCTTTTTTGAACTGAAATGAGCTCACCTACACACACTAAACTCAATTCTTCTTCCTTGTGAGGCTCCTCTTGGTGCATTTATGCTTGTGAGTAGCATCTGGAAGGTCTCTCTGAAGCATCCAACAGTAGTCTGCCATCATTGTAATGCTCCATTTTCCCTGGTATCTCCTTTCCATCTCTTTAATGTCTTGGTGGAATCGTTCACCTTGTTCCTCACTCACAGCTCCCAAATTTTCAGGAAAGTAGTCAAGGTGGGACTGGAGGAAATGCACTTTCAAACTCATTAGGCAACCTAAAGCTTGAAATGCTTTCAGCATTCGTCCGATGATCTTTTTGTAGTGAGGATCTTTGTTGTTGCCTAAAAATTTCTGTACGACTTCTTTAAATGCCATCCACCCTTCTCTTTGAGGATCCGTTATGGTATTGACAAACTCTTGATCAACTATAAGCCTTCTAATGCCTGGTCCAACAAACACACCTTCCTTCAATTTTGCCTCCGACAAGCCTGGAAAGTTGGTGACCAAGTATTTGAAGCATTCTCCATCTCTTAGAAGTGATTTTACGAATTGCTTCATCAATCCCAATTTTATGTGGAGAGGTGGTAGAAGAACTTTATGGGAAGGTACCAAAGTTTCTCGGAGGACATTTTTTTCACTGACTGTTAGCACCCTCGGCTGCCAACTCTTCTTGGTCCAGTGATTTTGTCGGTCTCGACTGTCCCATAGACACAGAAAACAAGGATATTTGGTATACCCAGCTTGTTGCCCGAGCAGCATGCACAAGACCTTCAAGTCCCCACACACTTGCCAACCATGGTCTTCATATTTAAGTTTAAGAAGAACCAATTCCAAGTTCTCGTAGGTTTCCTTCAAGTGTACGGAATGACCTACAGGTATGGAAGCGTAAAAACCGTTGTGGAGTAAAACTGCTTTGAGACTTCTTTTTGGAGAATCTATAAAAAGACACTATTGCTCTGAATCATATTGGATTTTAAATTGACCCATCAGACCTTCGACATCGATGAAATAAACCAACTTGTCTTCCTGGGCGAAGTAAGGAACGAACTCCTTTTCACGATGTCTGAACCATGAAGATGACACTCCTGGCAACAATAAATTCCTGCTTTTCAGCCTTGATCCGAGTAACTCAGCGGCATCTTTGGGAAGATTCAAGTCTCTTACCAAATCATTCATCTCCTCCTGAGAAAACAATTTTGGTCTTGTATCATCTTCAAAGTCAGAACTTGATTCGTCATCTGGTTCAGGTATGACTTCACCTTCATCGGAGCTAGGTATCTCTTCCAAGGTAGCAGGGGGCTTGGGTACTGGTATATCTGTGCCATGGGGGATGGGACGAATTGCCGAGTGAAGATTGGGGTATGAAATGGAATGCTTCCATTTGGAATTAAACCCTTTCACATCGCATGAACAAAAGTAACAGTTGTCACTATGGTTCTTTTGCTCTCGCCATACCATAGGAATCCCATAACGGAAAGATTTTTTCTTACCCTTGAACCAGTTTTGGAGGTCCTGAACACACCGTTTGCACAGTTTATGAGGCGCCCAGACTTTATCTTGATCTCCAATTTTTAGTCCAAATTATGCAAAGTATACTTTTTCACAAAGTCTGTAATATTCTGCAGTTGCTTCAACACTGTATATTCACCACAGATGAAACAGAAACTGTCTGGCGAATTAATACATTTTCGCAGAGCCATAACATAACGGTTGAAGAATGACAAGCTAACACGAATTGCAATGAAAAAGTGTGAACAGCGTAGAACCAAGAACCTGATGATGATTCGTGCACAAGTGTGGCATGCAGGAGAGAGCAGCTCTGTGTCTGTACATGAGACGTCACAGTGCTGGCCACGCACCCCTGCACTGACCGGAGCTGCTGCTATCTGCCCTGTGTCTCCCTCCCACTGGATTCTTCAGGAAAGATTAACCCCTTCTACCATTAGAAGCACAGACTTAAAACTTGCTTAGCTTATGTATATATTGCTGACCATCAGATTTACAGTGCTATATTTTTTTTTTACATAACTCAGACAACCCCTTTAAGGTTTTTTTGGCATTTTATATCTTAAATGCACTTATGTGAATTAATTAATAGTAATTTGAATTAATTAATAGTAATTTGAAAAAAATTGATAAATTTGAAGACAATTTTGCATGTTGTGGCAAATCATGACGTCTAGGAGTTTTTTCAATATTTTATTTGTTTTCAGCACACCAAAATACATGGAAATTAGATGAAAATAATCAAACAGCTTTTTAGTCGCAGACCTGTGAATGGTTTATGGACCTTTCCTACAGGAACTTGTCCAAACTTTTTTTAAATCTAGCTTTGCTAACAACTTTTTCTATATACTCCAGTAACGAATTCCAGAGTTTGATTACACGTTGAATGAAAAAATATTTTCTCTTATTGGTCCTAAATGGGTTACATTATAGCTTTATTGTGTGTCCCCTAGTCTTTCTACTTTTGATGGAGTAAACAACTGATCTATGTTTACCCATTCTACTCCGTTCATTAATTGATAGACCACTATCATATCTGCCCTCAGTGTCTCCTTTCCAAGTTGAAAAGCCCTAACCTTTTAAGCCTTTCCTCATACGGGTATCCTTCCATTCCCTTTACCACTTTGGTGGCTCTTCTCTGTACCATTTCTATTTCTGCTATATCCTTTTTAAGGTATGGCAACCAGAATTGCACACAGTATTCAAGGTAAGGTCGCACTATGGAACAATACAGAGGCATCCTTGGTTTTATTATCCATTCCTTTCCTTATGATTTCTAGCATTCTATTTGCTTACTTGGCTGCCGCTGCACACAGGGTTTCAATGTATTATCCACAATGATGCCTAAATCTTTTTCCTGGGTGGTGGTTCCTAATGTGGGACCTTGCATTGTGCAATCATAGTTTGGGTTGTTCTTTCCTAGGTGCATAATTTTACACTTGTCTACATTAAATTTCATCTACCATGTAAGCAGCTGTTTCAACAGTGGTGTCCTCAAGAGACTCATTGCTCACCCAAGATGCAGTGATGCAGTCGATTTGTGCAGTGACACCATCATCCAACTTGTCAGCAGAAGGTCCTGGCAGAGGTCCTTCTATGGTAGAGGCAGATAGAGAAGGTTTAGGGAGTAGAGGGGTGCCAGTGTCAGACATCAGGAGGTAGGGGATCGTATAGGTAGACAAATGTTGATGGCCACAAATGCCCCCATGCCAATGAAAAGCCCTGGTGGGGGAATTCCACCCCTGTACATGGAGTGGACAGTTAGTGGAGGTATACCATTGCATAGAGTAGAAGGCAAAGTATCATACTATATCCCTGTATGCATTACAGATGGATGCACACTGGAAACAGAGAAGAGGAGGAAGGGGTTAGGGTGCACAGACTTAGACTGGGGTAAAGAAGAGCCCGGCCAAGCAGCAGTTGCTAGCAGCCAATGGGGTAACATAGAAACATAGAAATATGATGACAGAAAAAGACCACATGGCCTATCTAGTCTGTCCTTCCATAACAACTACAACAGTCCCCTTTTTACCTTTAGAGATCCTCTGTGTTTGTCCCATGCTTTTTTGAATTCAGTTACTGTCCTCATCTCTACCACCTCCACTGGGAGACTATTCCACGGATCCACTACTCTTTCCGTAAAAAGATATTTTCGCATATCACTCCTGAATCTATCTCCCTTCACCCTCATCCCATGTCCCCTTGTAGCAGAACTTGCTCTCAATTGAAAGAGGCTCTCTCCCTGAAAATTTATGCCACGGAGGTATTTAAACATCTCAATCATATCACCTCTATCCTGCCTTTCCTCTAAGGTGTACATATTAAGATCCTTCAGTCTGTCCTCATATGCTTTATAATGAAGACCACTAATCATTTTAGTAGCCACCCTCTGCACCGACTCCATCCTGTTCACATCCTTTTGAAGGTGCGGTCTCCAGAATTGCACACTATACTCCAAATGAGGTCGCACCAAAGACTTATACAGAGGCATTATCACCTCCTTTTTTCTGCTAGCCATTCCTCTCCGTATGCACCCAAGCATCCTTCTAGCTTTTGCCGTCGCCTTTTCTACCTGTTTAGCTACTTTAAGATCATCAGACACAACCACACCTAGGTCCCGCTCTTCTTTAGTGGACAAAAGTACTTCACCCCCTATACTATATTGCTCCCTTGGATTGCTGCAGCCCAAATGCATGACCTTACATTTTTTAACATTAAATCCCAGCTGCCAAATTCTAGACCATTCTTCAAGCTTAGCTAGATCCCTCCTCATGTTATCTACCCCTTCCTTGGTGTCTACTCTATTGCAGATTTTGGTATCATCTGCAAAGAGGCAAACCTTACCCGACAGCCCTTCCGCTATATCACTAACAAAGATGTTAAAAAGAATTGGACCAAGGAGAGATCCCTGGGGCACACCAGTGATAACATCCTTCTCCTCAGAGTGAGCTCCATTTACTTGTACTCTTTGTCACCCCCCACCCAACCAATTTCTAACCCAAGCAGTAACTTTAGGGTCCATCCCTAGGGTGCTCAGTTTGTTTATAAGTCACCTGTGAGGAACAGTGTCAAAGGCTTTACTGAAATCTAAATACACCACATCTAGGGCTCTCCCTCGGTCCAACTCCCTGGTCACCCAGTCAAAGAAATCAATCAGATTTGTCTGACAAGACCTGCCTCTGGTGAATCCATGCTGCCTCGGATCCTGTAATCTGCTGGACTCCAGAAACCTCACTATTTTCTCTTTCAGCAGCGTTTCCAATAATTTACTCACCACCGAAGTTAAACTAACCGGCCTGTAGTTTTCAACCACATCCTTACTTCCGCTTTTGTGTAAAGGCACCACATGAGCCTCTCTCCAGTCCTTTGGCACCACTCCCGACTCCAACGAGGCATTGAAAAGGTCAGTCAGTGGAGCTGCTAGAACATCCCCAAGTTCCCTCAGTATTCTCGGGTGTATCCCATCCGGTCCCATCTCTTTGTCTACTTTAAGTTGAGATAGTTTCTCATGAACACAGTCTTTTGAAAATTGTTCAAGATGTCCATTGCTGGGGTATGGTTGCAATGACTACATGAGCAGAAGGGAGCTAGGGGTCAGGGGGGAGGGATGGCAAGGTGGGCGGATACTGGGGAAGCAGGTCTAGGTGGCGGCCAAGGTAAGATGTATATGGCTCACTGGCTGAATTACAATGGTCCAGCTGGAAGATGGTGTGGCAGCACTGGTGGGGAAGGGTATGGGGAATGGAATGGACCACTATGTGTGCACTGGGGGTAGGTCAAACAGCATGTACACTCCTGTGAATATGTAAGGTTGAGATGTTGGAAGGTGTTTGGCAACACTCAGTCTATTCTACCCACTTACTCTATACCACTCTTGCTTCACAGGGGTAAGCACGTCCTGCTGCCTGGGGAATCCATGACTGTATACATGTTGTTATAAGAACATAAGATATGCCATATTGGGTCAGACCAAGGTCCATCAAGCCCAGTATTCTGTTTCCAACAGTGGCCAATCTAGGTCATACGTACCTAGCAGTTTCCCAAGGGACACAGGTTCCACAATGCTTGTATTGGTTCAAGCATTGATATCCTGGGTCCCTTCTTAATAATGGCTTATGGACCTTTCCTCCAGGAACTTGTCCAAACCTTTTTTAAAACCCAGCTACACTAACAGCCTTTACTACATCCTCCGGTAACAAATTCCAGAGTTTGATTACACGTTGAGTGAAAAAATATTTTATTTTATCAGTCTTAAATAGTTTACCCTGTAGCTTCATTGCATGTCCCCTAGTCTTTCTATATTCTGATAAGGTAAACAATTGATCTACGTTTACCCGTTCCACTCCGCTCATTAATTTATAGACTTCTATCATATCTCCCCTCAGCCATCTCTTTTCCAGGTTAAAGAGCCCTATCCTTTTTAGCCTTTCTTCATAGGAGTATCCTTCCATCCCCTTTACCATTTTGGTGGCTCTTCTCTGAACCTTTTCTAATAACTCTATATCCTTTTTAAGATACGGCGACCAGAACTGCACACAATATTCAAGGTGCGGTCTCACCATGGAGCGATATAGAGGCATTATAATATCCTTTGTTTTATTTTCCATTCCTTTCCTTATCATACCTAGCATTCTATTTGCTCTCTTGGCCGCCGCTGCACACTGGGCCAAGGGTTTTAACATGGTATGCACAATGACGCCTAAATCTTTTTCCTGGGTGGTGGTTCCTAATGTGGAACCTTGCATCGTGTAACCATAGTTTGGGTTGTTCTTCCCTAGGTGCATAACCTTGCACTTGTCCACATTAAATTTCATCTGCCATTTTGATGCCCAGTCTTCCAATTTATCAAGATCCTCTTGCAATTTTCCACAATCCTCTTGGGTTTTAACAACTTTAAATATTTTTGTGTCATCTGCAAATTTGATAACCTCACTCGTTATTCCACTTTCCAGGTCATTTATGAATATGTCAAAAAGCAGCGGACCCAGCACAGATCCCTGGGGTACACCACTATTCACCTTTCTCCATTGGGAAAATTGGCCATTTAGCCCTACCCTCTGCTTTCTATCTTTTAACCAGTTCCTGATCCACAATAGTACACTGCCTCCTATCCCATGACTCTTTAGTTTTGCCAAAAGTCTCTCATGAGGGACCTTGTCAAAGGCTTTCTGAAAGTCCAGATACACAATATCAACCGACTCACCTTTGTCCACCTGATTATTCACTCCTTCAAAAAAACATAACAGATTAGTAAGACAAGATCTTCCTTGTCTAAAGCCATGTTGGCTGTCTCTCATTAGTTCATGACTATCTCTACATGCTGAGTAATTTTATTCTTTATGATGGTTTCTATCATTTTTCCCGGTATTGACATCAGGCTCACCGGTCTGTAGTTTCCCGGATCACCCCTGGAACCCTTTTTAAAAATTGGTGTTACATTGGCGATCCTCCAATCTTCAGGTATTAGAGATGATTTTAATGATAGTTCACAGATTACTAATAGCAGGTCTGCAATCTCATATTTCAGTTCTTTCAATACCCTTGGATGTATACCATCCGGCCCAGGTGATTTGCTACTCTTCAGCTTATCTAATAGTTGTAATACATCTTCTCGATGTATCGATATTTCCTTCAATTCTTCTGCACCTTTAAATACCACTTCAGTCATGGGTAACATCCCTACATCTTCCTCAGTAAAGACTGAAGCAAAGAATTCGTTCAGTCTCTCCGCTATTGCCTTGTCGCCTCTTAGTGCTCCTTTAACCCCTTTATCATCTAATGGACCAACTGACTCTCTCACAGGTTTTTTGCTACGAATGTACTTGAAAAGGTCTTTACTTCGCGTTTTTGCTTCTGCAGCAAGCTTCTTCTCAAATTCTCCCTTTGCCTGCCTTATCAATGCCTTGCATTTGACTTGCCAGTGCTTGTGCTGTTTCCAGGTTTCGTCGTTTGGCTCTTTTTTCCATTTCCTGAAAGATGCTTTTTTGGCAACAACAGCCTCTCTGACCTCAACTTTAAACCATGCTGGCAGTTTTTTGGACTTCTTTCCACTTTTCTTAAAGCGTGGAATACAGCTGGTCTGGGCTTCCAAGACAGTATTTTTCAACAACAGCCAAGCCTGATGTACGTCTTTAACCTTTGCAACTGCTCCTTTTAGTTTTTTCTTGACTGTTTTCCTCATTTTATCATAGTCTCCCTTTCGAAAGTTAAAAGGTAGTACTGTGGATTTCCTTACTATCCCTCCTCCACTAATTAAATCAAAGGCGATCATGCTATGATCACTATTGCCAAGTGGCCCCAACAACCTTATCTCTTGCACTAGATCTGGTGTTCCACTAAGGATTAGGTCTAATATGGCTTCCCCTCTGGTCGGTTCATGAACCAGCTGCTCCAAGAAGCAGTCATTTATTTCATCTAGGAACTTTATCTCCCTAGCATGTCCTGACGTGACACTGACCCAGTCGATACCGGGGTAGTTGAAATCACCCATTATTATTACTGTGCTGTAACTTTTGTTAGCTTCCTTAATTTCTTTGAGCATTTCATCATCCATTTGGTCATTCTGGCCAGGCGCTCGATAGTACACCCCCACTGCCATTGCCTTCCCCCTTTTACATGGAATTTCAATCCATATAGATTCTACAGCAGATTTTGTTTCCTGCAAAACTTTAATCCTTTCTGACTCAATGCCCTCTCTAACATAGAGAGCAACCCCTCCACCAATTTGATCAGCTCTATCATTAAGATATAGTTTGTACCCAGGTATCACAGTGTCCCACTGGTTGTCGTCCTTCCACCATGTCTCTGATATTCCAACATACCCCACATGGAGGGAATATGGGATGCATAGCTGACCTCAACTTTCCTATATGGAATGTGAGGCTGTGTACATGAATAGTGTGGTGAATAAAGTGGCCCTTAGCTTCCCATTGAGATGTCCATTCTAGTATGGTGGTGGTGCTGGTTGGGAGAAGGGCATGGCCATATTGCAAGGCAAGTGGCTAGATTGCAGGTAGAGAGGCAACAGGGACTTGCTCAGGGACTGGCTTCAGCAAAATGTTGGGTGCCCAGAACAGAGTGTTTACAGGGATAGGGGGGCATACAGGGTAAGGGGTAGGCTTAGGGCACAGAAGTACAACACATGGACATAGAACTATTAACCTGCTGCTATCCCAGGAGATGGTGCTAGTGGGTGGGATGGTGGAGGAACCTAGCACTGGAATAATGCCCTACTCACTCTCCAGTGTTGCTGTAGCTGAGCTATCCTCCCCTGTCACCCCAGCAATTCTGATGTTGTCCATACAGATGACCACCCCATCCTCCATGTCACTGGAGGACTTCCTCTGCTCTGGTGGTAGCTTGAGGTTCTCAGCCTACTTCTCCTTTTCACTGACATAGCCACTTTTTCTTAATGTCCTCCACCTCCCTATTATGCTGGTGGACAGCATTAAGCTGCCTGGCGATATGTCAGGCAGGCTGCTTGGTATGGGCATTCCCAGCCCCAAAGAGGGTCCTGTGGTCCCTCAAGATCACTCTGATGGTGAGTCCCACCCCTGTTGGAGAGAAATTCTGCTTCCTTGTCCTCTTCATGGCTGCAATCAGGCAGCATAGCCCAAACATATTTAATCCATATTTAAAGGTTATGCATATTTAAAGGTTACGCAGGTATGATAGAGGAAATCTGCAGACCAATCCATGTAAAATGGGATGCTTCGTGACTATGAGTGGCTGGGTCAGCCACACCCCCTGTGCAAGTCACTGCCTGGTAGGCACATTTAAAATAACCACTGGATTACTCAATTTGGGCAGTGATGCTAGGCGCCAGCATCAGAAATGACTGGCTATGGATACAGATGTGGATATTGTTGCAACCCCAGCCCCCGAGCCACGTGCTTAAAGGGTCAGGGTGGACATTATTGTTTTCATCCAAGGGTGAAATGTTTCTTAGCCCAGATGCATGCTGGTACTAGTAGTCCCTTTCTTAAAATAATTAGTTGTGAAAGCCATGTGTAATGCACAAACAAAGGTTCAACGAAGGAAAACAGGATTCTCACCTCATTCAGGATTTTCAAAAAGGTATTTACAGAATTCAAAAGTTAGACGTGCTTCACAGTCTTATTAGCTATGCAGGTGTTAGAACAAACCAGTTCATGGAAACAAAAGCAAGCTTCTTCTTTTAGCTTATCAAAACTGTATTTTAACGTATACCTTGCGAGCTATACTTCTGCCAAGGATTCCAAACTCCCAGCTAGACAAAGTGTACAATCCATGAGACAGTCAGGTAGCAATGAATCGGGTTCAGCAGGGTCTATTTGCAACTCCTCCTGTTCTGACGATATATCTGCTAGCCCTGAACTTTCCTCATGTAATTCTGGCTTCACTTCAGAGTTTCTCTCTAAAACTCTCCAGCCTTGCTCTACCTGGTCTGGAAAACAGGTAACAGGACTTTTAGTTAGCACTTTTTGTACAGGTTCCCAAACCTCTCTCCAGCTGTGTTTACTGCACCTACGGCTCTCTGGCTTCCATGCCTTTCTAGGGCTTGGCCACAGTTCCTGGTTCAGTGTTGTGTTTCTCAGACTCCTGTGCTGAGTCTTGTGCATCCACCTCTGAACTCCTTGTAGCTCATGGTCAGGAAAGGAAGTATGCAGGTACCTCTGCTCTCTGAGCTGTGCTTCTCTGGTACTCTCTTTACCAGGCACTTTCCAGGTCCCTCTCCTTTCTCTGTCTTCCTTGAAGACTTCTCCCTGGAGCTTTCCACTGTGGAACTCTTTCTCTTGGAACTTGTTCCTTCTCTGTAAGGACCACAAAGCCAACTGCCTTTCCTTCTCTCCTCGGAGCCGTCTCCTTCCTCTCTCTTCTGCGTCTGCTGCTGCTGCTCTGTCTAAGCCATGCTTATAAAGCTGCTTCTCAGTTAGGGTTTCTCTCACCCTGACCAGGTGTGTCTGATTATCCCTTGAGTTAGTTATTGCATCATCCAAGCTTGGGTGTGTCAGCCTACCCTCTGATTCCTCATGCTTGCTCCCTCTGGCTGCGCTTTGCAGTAACTGCACTTTAGGTCTGTCACTTTCTTTAAAGGGATCAGTGATTTTTTACTATCTCCATAGGTTCACTGGCCTCTGCTTCATCACAATATACAGCAGTTTGGATGCTTTGCCATGCTACCCATGCATTTGGAATATCCTTGTGCACTGCGTACACATGGATTGCAATCCTCAAGCCATCATACATAGGAATGTCTGCAGCACTTTCATGATGTAGAGCTGTACATTGGCTGGGATGGGAAAGGGGGCAGCTGCTGTGTGCCAGGGGACATTCTGCATATGGACCATGTGCAGAGTTGACAAGTTACCCAGTTCTAGGAGTGACACTACAGTCAATCCTGGATTTATGACACTCTCATTCCAATGCACTATGGAACTGTCAGCACTGATTCAAATGATTAAACTCTGAGACAACAAATACCATGCCACATTGTAATGCACATATAAAACCAGGACTGGCAGAATATCTCAGCCTGGAACTGAGTAACATGGAAACTCTGCCCATGTGGTAACATGCTGGTGGCAGGTACACAGCTGTGCCAGCAGTCCTCACCCCTGATCACACAGCATGTGCTGCTGGCCAGGGCCTACTGACTGCCTTTGTCAACTTCTTGGCAGGAGAGGGTTAGCACATGTGTCACCTGCCAGGATCTGTAGAGGATGGCTCCTCCCCTGTCCTGCCCCTACACAGGCAAATGGAGTGTAAACATTTAGAAGTCAATCTCACCACCTCCTTCAGCCTGGGGGTGTGTAAACCAGGCTAGAGTAAGCACCTGTGGTGTATGCCAGTGCATGTGGGGAAGTAAAGGGAGGTAGATGGGAGTTGACTGTACCGGGATGCCCTCCAACCCATATCCATGAGTACTCCTCTTTCTTACATAGCTTGGTGGTTGTTCCTGCCCCCTCCTCCATCCATTACCAGACTTTAATATCTACCCGTCCCTTATCACCACCTACCACTCCTGCCTGCACCCTATCCGCCCCTCCACTGTTACCAACCCAGCTGAAGGGTAAATCCCTGCCCCTTCTTGCTTGTTTCCATCTCAGCTCATGGCTCAGA
This sequence comes from Ichthyophis bannanicus, assembly GCA_033557465.1. NCBI lineage: Eukaryota > Metazoa > Chordata > Amphibia > Gymnophiona > Ichthyophiidae > Ichthyophis > Ichthyophis bannanicus. The sequence goes on from CM066032.1 coordinate 1,648,606,213, forward strand.
CACGTTGCATCACCCAAAGTTGTGTTCCCTGAATTGCTAGCGCCATGTTCGCCTTGACCACCTCCCCCCTCCTTTTGAGGATGCCAATTCCATTTCCCACCTACCACAATAGCCAAGACCTCTAACCAACCCTGCATCACCAGTTCAGACAACTTAAACTAGCTACATCCATCGTCTCCTGAATGTGTTTCCCAGGGACCCTCCCTCCTCCACATCCTAATGTCCTGCTCCTACAGCTCCTATTCTCTGCCTCCAACCTGTGACCAGCTGCAATCCAAGGTCAGACAACATAGCTGGTCTGACCTTGCACAGCTGGTCTGCCTCCACACCTTGTGTGGTCTCAACATGCCTTGTTCTCCATGAGCCACATCAAGGAGCATATGGCCACTACAGTGGATGCAATTTTGCAAGCTTGCATCAGTCTGTCATGGAGACAGCAATACATGGGGCACAAGGGACCTGTGACAGTTTGTCCACAGTGCAGTGTTAGCCACAAACCTGAGAGCACAGATATGTGAAGGGCCTCTGCTGCCCTCAGGGATGGAAGGGGGTGGGGAGGTGAGTGTAGGGCCAAGGGCAGCCAGGGGGAAGGGCTGAATCAGGGCAGCAAGCAGTGCAACAGTATGGATAGTGCACTGGTATTGGTGCTTGCCTGCAGTTGCATGTGGTGTGCCACTGCAGTACGTGTCAGCACTATCCCCCCACAATGTGCAAGGCACTGAATGGCAGATTAGATATTGTGCAAGTGGATGCCATATCTGGGAATGGCTCCCCATTCCATCAGTGTTTTTGTACTAATGTAGGGCTACATCATACCCCATGTGATGATGGTTTGTCGGTAGCCTGGATGTACCTGATACCTAGCAAAAAGAAAGGGATTGTGGAGGTCAATCATGAGAAAAGGGCTAACTGCAAACAGAGATGCTTCATATGAGAATGTCCATGGGTCTGCTCAGTACCTGGCAGAGCAACTGTCACATCCAGGTAGTTAAGTGGCTTTGAGAGACTGTAACAAAGGGAGTGGGAATTTTGAGAAAGAGCACAAAATCAGAGGGGTGTTGGGGAGATTCCGTGAGATGGGCTTCATTCATAGGAAACATGTCAGTAGGGGGATAGGGAGTCTAAAGGGATCCTGCATGCCAGCAGGTGTTGTCTGCTGACGGGGCACACACATATGATGGGTGGCCAATGGTATATGGTGCATACTGGGGGCTTCTGTATACTCCAGGCATCCAGGGCTGGATATGTGGTACCGTCTGCATGGGGAATGGGCCATGGGGCTTTGCCCTGTACACTGGAGTGCACTTGTAAAACCGCCTCTGGTGCTGGAGTGTACTTGTAAAACCACGGCATTGTAGGGGGCGGAAAAGGCACATTGAGAAGAGGATGGAACTGTTATGCAGTGCCTGAGTGTGTTAGTAAATGCTGCATCATGATTTGGAGGCTATTGCTGCTGCTGCAGATTCCCAAGGAGGACAACGATAGCGGCAATGGGGTTGGGCAAGCCATGGCGTGGTGGCAGGATGGACAGCCTACCTAGGGCACGTCCAATCCTTGTGTCGACCCTGTAAATATCTTTATCATATTTATCCTCTTCTGCCTTTCCTCCAGAGTATACATATTGAGGTCTTTAGGTCTATTCCCATATGCTTTATGATGAAAACCACTGACCATTTTAATAGCTGCTGTCTGGCCCGATTCCATCTTAACACCTCAGCAGTACAGTCGCTTCGAACAGTATTAACTGCCTTCCTTCTTTGAACTTTTAAGAATGAAAGCTAGAGGAAAGAAAACTCCCAGCAGCAAAAAAAAAAGCCTTTCCTAAAACAAAAAAAAAACCTTCTGCAAAAATCTACAAAAATAAACCAGAGACGTTAGCAGCAATATATATAAATGTTATGTAACAAACATAGCCTCCTTTTTTAAGGAAGCTTAGGCAGAACACTTGTTCAAAAAATCGGATATTTATTTTTCCCTGAAATGAAGCCCTTCCAGGTTGACATTTTGAGATCTCATCCAGAATTTCCACCTCTGTAATTGCAGCCAGACCCTTGCTTGCTTAAGACGCTCTAGTTTGCGTGAGGATGTTCACTCAAAATTGTTTGATGCCCCTTATACTGGAGACTCTCTGTTTGGACATAAATTAAAAGAAAAGTAGATGTGATAAAGGACTATTGCTGTATGCTTTAGTATCTCTCCACAGTCCTACCTAATTCTTCAGGCTCCTCAGTCAGGTGTACCTCCTCCAACTAATTTCACAGAGTTATTACTGCATGAGTTTCTATTACCAGAAACAGTCTCAAGTGCAACACCCTATTGTTCCATGGAAGAGAGAGTGGGTTTCACCTGCTCAGTTCAAGCAGCAGCCTTATTTTTGTTTATTAAGCTTTTGCATATATATACATTTAAAAAAATTACAAGCAATGCCCTATACAGGTATACAAAGCAAAGAAATATAATTGCTAAACACCCTTTGGTGTGGCCCATAGGCATGGACCTCTAACAGGACCCCCATGGTGATCCCACAGAAGCCAGGCCCGCGACCAGAACGAGCTCCAGAGACACAATCAAACGTAATGCAAGGACGTCAATATCACCCCTCAACGCAGACGAATCCTTAATGGAGCTTAACTTCCTTCAGCAAAATAGGTAATCTAAGCCTTTATATAACACATGGACCTAGCTGATGACAATACTTATATGAACCCAACAGTGAACTTATCTGTCTCTGCCCATAATACCTACCTGTGCATGCCTACAATACTTGTCCGGTGATACCTGGCTATGATAGTATATGATGTGCCGGTGATACCTGGCTATGATAGTATATGATGTGCCTGTTGTAACTACATACCTGTGTTACCTGCCTGTGGTTAGCTCAGCCTGTGTACCTGCCTGCCTGCCTGTTATAACTGCACACCTGTGTACCTGCCTGTGATAACTCAAACTACTTCTCTATTCACCGGCCAGCCCAGACGAATCCCTTGGCCACACACAACAGGGTAGATACCAAGAATGGCCCCCTCCCTCATTGCCATAATTGGCTGCTACCTCCTCTCCGGATGGCTCAGTAGCATTACGGCCTTATCTCCTACCCACAAGCACATACCAATCCTACTGAGCCATGGGAGGAGATGGTCAAGTGCTCCCTACTACAAGACAAAGGAAGATACCCGCACGCTCCACCCCAACTTACTACATGTCGCACTTCAACATACTAAGAAAGCCAAACAAGAAGAAAGCGCCCTCCCCCAAAACCTAAAATGTGCCCTCATAAATGCTCGCTCAATCCGCAAGAAATGGCCAGTTATCTCAGACCTGATATTACTCCATGACTTCGACATACTCCTGATCACAGAGACATGGCTATCCAGTGATGACAATGTCCTCCTCAACCAACTCCTACCCACCAATTTCTCAATACACACCTGCCATAGAGACAACAAAAGAGGGGGAGGAGTACTCGTCCTCACCAAGACAGACCTCCATTTCCACCTGATTAATGCCACTAGCAAAACACACCTCGATACAATCACTATAGCAAACAAGCACTGCTCCATCAACCTTCTCTACAGAGCCCCATCAACCTCCCCTGATGACCTCGCAACAATAATTGATCTCGCCTCCAATGTCCGGAGCCCTTGCATACCAAGCTGGGTACTAGGTGACTTCAATCTGCCAGCCCTGCAAGATACTCAGAAGCCACTGAAAGCAGAAACTTAGGAAAAAAAGCTGTTCCTTACAAAACAAATAACTTGCAGAAGATGCAGTTCCCTGGCAAGGCAGCTAGAGGGAGCATGCATGAGCCTACAGAGGCTGAGCTAACACACCCAGGGACTGATTGTGCAGGAGCTAATCAGCTCCACCTGAAGAGTAGGTCGAGGAACTCAGAAGTAAAACGGCTTTATAAGCAGAGGGGCAGCTCAGCAGAGGAGAGCCCGGCCTGAAGGGAGGAAGGAACCTCAGAGGAGAGCCTGGCCTGGAGGGAGGAAGGAACCTCAGAAGGGAGCTCAGAGGGGAGCTCAGAAGGAGAGAGAGAAAGATACAGACCAAGCAGTGAGATAGCAACTGGAGTGAGACCTGGGAGAGTCATACTGGAAAGAGACCCGGTAAGAAGAAATCCCAGAGACAGTGAGCTCAGGAGGAGAAAGCCTAGCCTGGAGAGAGGTCTATGCTCACCAGAAGGGTCTGTAACAAGATTTAAAAGTACTGGAAGAGAAAGTCCTGATAGGAGGATTATTGTGCTAGAAAGCCAAGAAGCCTGGAGGCTTTATCTAGTCTTCCCAAGCTGCAGAGAAGACAAGCACTATCCAGGAGGATTTCAGAGGGAGTCTACAAAAGAGACCATGTCCAGAGAGAAGTGCCTGGTTGGGCAAGTACCGGTCACATGGACGTTACAAAGCCAAGGTACAGTGACTCTTTTTGTCTAAAGAGAAACCCAGCTCATAGAGCGTCTGTGAGAGCAGATAAGCAGTCTGAGAGAAAAGAGAGCAGGCAGGAGTTTTACAAGCCATTGCCTAGAGGTGTAGGGACAAGCCCTGCTGTTTACTTGAAAACCCTAGAACAGCCCAGCTGGAGGCTAGGGAGACGGCATATTGACTTTCAAACCACTGCAGCCAGGGAAAGGTCAATTGCTGAGGGAAGCATAAATAACCCAGAGCCCATGCAGGTGGAATATGGGGATTCAGTTATATCGTCCCAGGAAGATTTAATGGATTGCTCTATGTGTATGGCAGGAAGCCTTGAGTCACTCCCTGTGCTGTAATTGTATATGGACAAGCTCTAATATTGTTTTGTTTGTGCTGAGCGAAAGAGAAAAGCTCACCAAGTTATTTTTGCTCCAAAGTTGGAAAGCCTGTGTTGTTTTTACAAAGAAGCTGTGAAAGAATGTAACAGTTTATTTGTTCACTTTATGCTTTGGTAGAAGAACCTGACAAGAAGGAAATACTTTAATTTCTCTGTTACCTAGCGAACCTCAGTGCATAAAAGGGAAATAAAAGCCTTATTTACCCTCCATTTTGGCTCACACAACTTATTCTCACAAGGAGGAGGACTACAGTACCCAGGGTGCATCTGGCTTAAAGAGTCTTTTACCTCCCTCAATAATAAAATGCTCAACCTGCCCTTGCAGCCACAGGCCACCAGGGGGGGTTGCTGACACTACCCACATGAAAGGAAACATATTAAACCTGGTATTCGCCCCACAGACAACATTTGACTCAACCCACATCCCCATGCTGTCCATTACTGCAGTACCCTGGTCGGACCACAAACTAATCATATTCCAAATACCCTTACCCAACAACCGCCAGAGGAATGCCAGAAGTCAGAGCAGCACCACCAGGGCACTACCTCGAAGGTTCCGACCATTCGACAAAGACTTTATTCTGAGTAAAACCCGCCCACTCCTTGCCTCGACAGCACCCAACCTCGATGTTCTGGTCTCCGACTGGAATAATAACCTCAGTGCCATTGCCCAACGTCCACCATCTAACAAACCTCCAAGGAAACAAGTCACTGCAGCCTGGTATTCCACTGATTTGCAATCATCACTCACCCTCCTAAGGAAGCTGGAAAGATGCTGGTGTCGATCTCACTCCGCAGAAAATCAGAGGGCATATAACCTTCACCTCATAAAACACCGAGAAGCAATAACAGAGAAAATCAGACAATTCCACACGGACACCCTAAAATGATCACTAAACAAACCGCATGACTTGTTTAATCTAGTCAAGAACCTAACAAAGGAGCCAGCCCCTGACCAACCAAGTGAGATCCACCCTCAAGAATTCGCAAACTACCTGCAATCAAAGCTATGCCAGACCAATAAGCCCTCAGCACCCACCACCGTACACGAACAAACCTACCTAACTCCCCTGACCATCTTCTCCACTCCACCCAAGAAGTACATCGAAGACACTATCGCTGCGATCAACACCACTACGGCACAGACCGACCCCTGCCCCGCCTTCTGGATAAAAGAACTACGCTGCGATTTCAGCCCGTTCATAGCCAGGCTCATGGACCTATCCTTCGCAACAGGCTCATTCCCCCAATACCTCAAACATACGTCCATCAGGCCTCTGCTGAAAAACAGCAAGCTCGACCCCCAGAAGGTGGACTCATACAGACCTATATCCAGTATACCACTTCTGGCCAAGATAATTGAAAAAGAAGTCCAAAGACAAATACAAGAGCACATTGAAACCGCCGCTCCGCTGGACCCCTGCCGACACAGATTTAGAGAGTCCCATGGTATCAAAACACTCCTCACCACCCTCTACAGTAACCTAATTGCTGGAATTGATAACATCCGTCAAGGGTTTGTCCTCATCTTCATGGATATAGCTGCTGCTTTTGACTCAGTAAGCCACGAGCTTCTCCTGGGACGCCTCAAGGAGAAGGGTATCCGTGACACAGTACTAGAATAGTGCAAGTCATACTTGTCTGACAGATGGCAGTACATATGATCCGGGGCCTCAACATCAAAACCTTTCCACCAGAGGTAAGGCGTGCCACAAGGATCCTCCCTCTCCGCCCTGATGTTCAACATATACATGCAGCCCATCTGTAACCTCATCCAATCATTCAATGTCAGTTGCTTGATATATGCAGATGATGTACTGCTCTACATGCCATTCTCAACAGAGCAGCTGGACCTCTCCCCACTGACAGACTGCTTTGATGTAGTATCCAACTGGCTCGAATCTCAAAACCTCCGAATACAGCACAAGAAAACAGAGGTCCTTTTCATTACGAGAAACCAAAACTTCACCCCGCCACCCCACTTAAAGGTTAAGGAATCAGAGCTACAAACCAAATCCACAATCCGATACCTTGGAATCACGTTAGACCAACAACTGGACATGAAGGTGCACATAAGCAACATAGCAAGAGCAATTTACCACAGAATCCGAACACTCAGGCACTTACGCTTCCTACTAGAGCCGGACGACTTCCGGACACTCTATCAAGCATTGATTATACCGCACTTTGATTATGCTAATGCAATCCTACAAGGGCTCCCACAATCCACCCTGAACCTGCTCCAACTCGCGATGAATACCTTGCCAGGAGTCCTACACGGGGCTTCTAGGGGCAATCATGTTATACCCATCCTGAAGCACCTCCACTGGCTCCCTATACATGGCAGACTCGCTTTCAAAACCCTACTGCTGACTTTCAAGGCCATCAATGGGCTCTCCTCCACATCACTAGCAGAACTTATCCAAACCATGTCCCCCAATAGGTCCAGAAGATCTGCAGCAGTCAACACACTGGTAATCCTGAAGGAAATAACCCAATGCACCCATGGAACAGCAAAAAGAGCTTTCAGATTCTATGCACCCAGATGCTAGAACACCCTACCACCCAGCATCCGGGCAATCCCTGACCTAACCCAGTTTAGGAAGGCATTGAAGCACCACCTCTTCCTCAAATACTACCCGGAAGAGAGCGCTCCAATAGCCCCCTCCCCCATCTAGTACAGCCACAGCAACTTAACCAATAGCCCCCTCCCCATCTAGTACAACCACAGCAACATACCTCGCAAGTCATCTATGACTACGATTACTTTTGACACGACATAACGTGTCGCCTAGATGTAAATAGTTACCCAAGTTTTATCCAAGTTGTAGTACCTGTTCTTTGTAAACACAGATCAGCTTGCTGCACTGTGCTAGTCATTCTGTTTCATGTAAACCGCACTGATGTTGAATAGCGCAGTATAAAAGAGATTGTAAATAAAATAAATAAATAAATAAACAAACATAAGTAATTAAGCATCAGTCCACATCAAGGGAAGAGCAGAAGCAATACAAGAAATAAATCAATCAAACTAAGAAATATAGAGGGGTCAAAGGGAAGAAACCCCCCTCCCCCAAATAAACATTAATGGACATTATTTTTTAAACTCCAGTTATCCCTGAACTTTCTTATCCATCAAAAATTTCTCTAATTGAGATGAATAATAAAAAAATATATATATTTCCATGCCAAGTAACAATTTATTTATTATTTATTTATTTATTACAGGTTTTTTTTATACCGCGCTATTTGAGATCAGTGCGGTTTACAATGAACGTTAAAACTACACATCTCAGTTTAGTGATTTGTGTTTACAAAAACAGGGATAATAACTTGGGTATACAATTAAACAAGTTTCTTAACAGGGAGAACATGATAAATATATACAGGTCATTTATTGTAACTATATAAAGGGTTATATGAACAGCACAAGCTTCTCAAGGTGGGAGGAGGTTAACGTGTGGTTGCGAGTATTCAGACTCAGAGTGTGAGAAGCATGGGCTTGAGGAGCTGCCATGAGGTGTGAAAGAAGGTGGGTGTGAAGGGGAGACTGAGACATCATAGTGAAGGAGAAAAAGGTGATGCTTCAGTGCCTTCTTGAATTGGGAGAGATCACTGATGGCTCTGATAGTCGCCGGTAGAGCGTTCCAGCAAGATGGTGCAAAGAAGGCAAAGGCTCTAGATCTGGTAGCTTGGGAACACTTAGTGCTTGCCTTAGGTAGAATGAGGGTGTTTGCAGCATTCAATCTCCTTAGCCGGTTAGGAGGTGTGATTGATACTAGCAATATTTCTAGAATGGAAGATCAGCTGCAATCTCTGCAGCAGACCAGACTAGTATCAATCAAACAATGCACTTGCACGGAAAGCATAAAAAGAAAGTTGCACCCAAACCCAAAATTATAGACTTCAAGGCTAGAAATTGTTTCTACGAAGCTGAGTGTTCCTGGAAACATCAGGAAAGACATTCAGCTTCTGACCACAAAAGATTGCATCTTTATGCATGAAGAAAAGTTTCAAAATCTTGATTTTGTCAGCTCCCAAAAGCCACAAGTAAGGTGGCTCTCTTAGATATAACATCTAAAGTATCTTCAAGAAATTTAGTCAGATCCTCACTAACATTAGGAGACAACACATCCACACCCTTGCTGTTGGCAACCTCTTTACGAAGCTTAGTGGGCAAATAGAAACCTTTTTGAATTGGAACAACATCTGACAGTAACAATACCTCCTTGAAATATTTATCCAATTCTGAAGAGTTTATAATTTGTAATGCAGAGAGAAAGAATCTTTAATAAAAGAAACACTGGTCTGCTGCAGAGATTGCAGCTGATCTTCCATTCTAGAAATATTGCTGGACACATCTAGAAACATATTATCTTTTTCCTGGAGCTTCTGTACTGTCTCTTGAAAAAATAAACAGAGTGAAGTAACAGTACTAGATAACTTAGGGCCTGATTTTCGAAAGGCATCTAGACGATTTACAGCCCAGTAAACTGTGTAGATGCCTTAGTTGGGAATATTCAATGGCACTTACACGGTTAATGCCATTGAATATCCTCTCCTAAGTCCCCTATGCGCCCCAATGCAATCCGGTCAGCATCGGGACGTGTTGGGGGCATTCCGGGGTGGAGTAGAGGCAGAGAATGGCGCTAACCAGGTAGCAGCAATATTGGATGCTGCCCGGTTTCTGTGCCTTAAATATAGATGAGGAAAACCCTCACTTATATTTATGGTGCAAATCACTAACCGGGCAGCATCCAATATCACTGCTGCCCAGTTAGCATCAGCAGCTTCCGGCTTTTGCGGCGATCACTGGATATTCAGTGTCATCACCATGGCATTGAATATCCTGTTTAGAAATCGGTGGGGAGAGCTATGCACCGACAAGGCACATAGCCCTTCCAAAATCAGCACAGTTGAATATCGGATCCTTAGAGTCTATATTAGAGATAGGAAACCATAAGTCCTTCATAGTAATATCTTGAGATGGTTCCGAAACAACCTGCCCTCCTTCTTGTAGCACAACTGGCTTTAGGAGAAGGCCAGGTGTGAGTGGGAGAGCCAACGATACTGGGGAGGCATCCAATACAACAGTACATGACAACTGTGAGTTGGGAAAGGGCGGAGGAGTCCTTTCTACAGAGCTAAGAGATGCTCCATCAGAGGAGAGGGTTGCAAGTCAGCACCAACCGCAAAGTGCTTGTCCAAAGGCCCCACTACCTTGCCCGTAAGCTGAGCAGCAGGCTCAGATTTGGGTAAGTTCTTTGCCTTCATTTTCCACATACTGGCAGGAGAAATACCTATCTATCAAAAACACAAAAGGTAAAACTAACCATAATACTTGATCACAGAAGGACAAACAGCCCTGGAGACCTCCATCAATGTTCTGTCGGTATTCTGAAGAGGCTCCAAAGGGGCATATCTTGGCCTTTTTGGGCCTGCCCCTTCAGGCTTTTCTATTTTCTATACAGCCATTTTTTGGAAATTGTAAACCACTCTGATACCCTAAAGTCTAGGGCGGTATATCAAGTGTTAATAAAGATAAAGATAAAGGGCCAGAGATGAAGCCTGACATATAGATTAAGATAGTTTGTTCCAAACATGAGGAGCAGCAAGGTGGAAGGATCAAAGTCTGGAGATGGCAGTAAAAGAGTAGGTCACAGATTGAAATGATCTGCCAGAAGAGTGGAGTTCCCAAGGAGGGATGGTGGGAGAGATAAAAGAGGAAAGGTAGTGAGGTGCAGCAGAGTGAGTGCACTTATAGGTCAGTAGGAGAAGTTTGAACTGGATACAGAAATAGATAGGGAGCCAATGAAGCGACTTGAGAAGAGGGGTTATACTGTATGAGCATATGGAGGCTGGCAGACGATTACCCGCATAGCTAAGTTTTGAACAGATTGAAGGGGAGAGAGATGATTCAGAGGCAGACCAGCAAGAAGGAGACTGCAATAGTGAGAGTCCTGCAGAAGTTCCAGTGATACCCAAGTACCATGATTCTCAGAATACCATATTGGCTTTGACAGAACTGGTTTTATCATCTCAAATGGCTAGCACATTTACTTACTTCCATGAAAACTTGACCAATGCCCATGCTAATAATTCAATATAAGGGTCATCATTTTCATCCAGACTTGAAATCACTATCTTCATGGAGAAGAAATTGAACAGCAGCTAGTTTCTTCTCTTTGCTTAACCCTGGAATTACCGAGATATTTTGCACACACTGAATACCATTGGGGTCATAAATGACCCCACGACGAATTTTAATTGTTAACCATGAAAAATTGAAACTAAACAGACAAATTATTATTCCGAATTAATTTTTATTATATGAAGGTTAAATGTTTTGAAATTTAATGCTTTATCATAAAATTACATGAAGAAGAGTTGCCATGAAAGCAGTTTTTGCATGCACTTGATGAACACAGTAAAGTACTACAGTCATTTGCATGAGACACAGACAATTTCTGAATGTTCTTTGCAAACATTGCGCTTGCAGGAGGTGCAAACTATGTTGCTTTTCTTGTCTTTTTCTCTGGAACAGCAGTGACACCTTGCCTTTTTCTTTGGGATCCCGACATTGCAAACAACATCAGTGGCTTCTTCAGTGCTGGAAGAAGTCTCGCTGCAATTACTTTGAAGCAGCTGTTTTTCTAATTCCAAGAAGAATAGATGACGTCTGTGCTTTGACTTGGACTGCCATTCTGGATTTAGTGACATCCAAACAATGAAGGCGTTCAAAGCACTGATGTCCAACATGCTGTAGAAGATTGTCACTGGCCAGCGTCTTGTCATTCTTTTTGTGGTATACGTGCGCAACATTTGATCTGCCATATCTGCTCCCCCTTTACTAGAATTATAGTCCAAGATCATGCGTGTTTTTTTGTCTGGATGTGTGTTATCTACTTCTTCTTGATCATGCAAACTGCTCAGAAGAACAACCACTTTTCCTTTCTTCAGGCAATAGGAAACCAGAGTGGCGTCATCGCGAAAGGCAAACAGTGAAGTGAATACCTCTCAGCCATTTGCTGTTACAAATTCTGGAGGTAATTATTTTCTGTTCTTTCGAATTGTCCCCAAAAGTGTCATTTGTTTTTCTAGTAATTTCCGTGACAGGGATAAACTGCAGAAGAAATTGTCAACAGTAACATTTCTGCCAGATCGTGTCAATCCTTCATTGAGTTGCAGCACAATCCTTTCACCCTGATTCTGTTCCCTATTTTGTCCGAGTTCCCTTCCTGTATATACTTGAAGACGCAGAACATATGACGTTGCACTGTCACACAACACCCATAGCTTTATGCCATATTTCTCAGGTTTGCTGGGAATATATTGTCTGAATGGAACACGGCCACGAAATGTAAGCAGTTGCTCATCCACGGTAACATTTTCACCAGGAACAAAGGCGTCACTTAGAGTTGCTTCCCAGGTATCAAAAACATGTCTGATTGGAGCAAGCTTATCCACGCCTCGTTGTTCACATCTGTTGGTTGCATCATCAAATCTGAGAGCGCAAGAAATTTGCTGAAAACGGTTAAGGGCCATATTTTTGCCGAAAACAGAACAACCATCTTCAAGGTTCCACAACTGTACTATGGATTCATTTTGTGACTTGTACACGCCTGAGAGGATCAGAAGTCCAAGAAAACGTTGAAATTCTCCATCTGTCAAATCTTTCCAGGTGTCGTCATAAATGTGTCTTCCTTGTTTGCTCATCCACATCATGATTTCATTCAATAAGTTCTTCCTCATGAACAAGTGGAATGCTGCGAGAGGACCATCAACATTTCGTACAGCATACCTTGTAGGACCTTGTTGTATGGGCATGACATTAGCTCTAGCGTATCTTCCAGCAGCTTGCTTTATAGGTTTCCTGTTACATTGAAGCCTATGTATCCTTAGATACATAGGCTTCAATGGCAACATTTGTGCTTATAGTTGATGACCTCTTAGCTCCTCTACGACCACAACTAAGATTCCTCACAGATGATACTGACACCGAGGACTCCTGCCTTCATCCCCGTCCAGCACAGCCTCGACCTTTGCCTCGACCTGTAACTTCACTCTTTGCTGCAGGCGATGTTACCGGCTCAACATCAGTCTCACATTCACTTGGCGACCAACTGCTGTCGCCATCTGAATCATGACTGTCATCATCAGATTTATCGCCCGAACTTGGCTGATATGCTTCTTCACTTGCTGAATATGCTGCATCATCAGACGACTCAGAGCTGTCACTGTCAGCATCTCGTTGCAATATTTCTCTTTCTTCGGCAGCTGAATACTTTCGTTTTGACATCATAAACAATAACCTAAAATAAATAAAAAAAGATAAAGTTGAATAAAACGCAAAGCAGTTTTACTATAGGTGTACAATAATCGTGATGAACGAGCTGAAAGGCTCTAGATTTCTTCGGAAATAATGAGAGAACATATGATATCAATTACAGATAATGTGTAATTTTCATAAAATAAGAGTACAAAAAATAAATGATACATAATTAATGATAAATACCTTTGTCAGATCAAAAAATTCACAAAACTGCAAATTGTATCACAATCCAAACCGGACGTAAGCAACTGGGGTCAAAAATGACCCCTCTGGTACTCTGTGCTGCAATTGATCACTAGCGTCACCTAGCGGATGAAAATTATTCCTCTCATGGCGCAATATAAAGAGAATATTGACATGTGAAAAGTCATAAAAAGATTGCATTCTTGAACAACTAGTTTCCGAGATACTCGTTGTGAAACTTGCAATTGGGTCACTTTTAACCCCATTTGTACTCCCTAGTCAACACATTCTGATAGCTGCTGGGAAATCATTTATTAAACAAACAGGTGCTTTCAAATCTGCACAAGAAAGCCCTGCATACCCTAGAATGTAACAGGCTCTCACTATCTTAAAATAACAGAGTCGTTTAGGAAGTCTACATAACATTTTTTTTCCTTTGATCCCAACACACCAGGCACACTAGTTGCAAAAAGAACTTTAGTAAATTGACTGGCATACTGTTTCCAATTGTTTAAGTTTATTGTGTTTGGGGAGCATAGGAGTTTGTGATTTTTGATTTGTTTGTATTTATTGTGAATGTGCTTTACTGAAGATTGTAAGGCACTCTAAGATTTTTATTGACCATGAGCAGGGTATCAAGAACTAATGAATGAACAAGCCAAATGATTGCACATACCTTAATCTACATACAAATATTTTTATAATCTACACATATAGATTGTCCTCCCTTCATACTTTTACTGTGTAGTTCTGTTTGGACCAAGTCTCAGCAAGCAATAGTGCCTTTGAAGTTGTTCAAAATAATCTGCCTATCTGAAATGGAAACTCTCTTACTTTGTTCATGTGGGCTGCTCTTAGACAATATGAATGTAGTGAGCAATTCTAAGGTTAGGAGTCTCCCATTTGTATGCCTGATTCAGTCCTGCTTGTTGATGGAAAAAGCAATATTGCACATTTGTAACAGGTGTATTCCATGGACAGCTTGATTGATGAAGCACACCATACTTCCCACCTCCCTAATTGTAGTGGGAGATCATTTTGCATCCAGTAATCACCAGATGGTGTGGTTCAGTATTAGGGCTAGGGCTGTTAGAATCCATTCCAAGGTGAGGATCTTAGACTTTAGGAAGACTAACTTTGCGAAGATGGGCCAATACCTCAGGGAGTCGTTAGTGGGATGGGAACAGCTGGGGGATGTAGAAAAACAGTGGGCAAAACTGAAAGGGGGTATTTTAAGGGCAACCAACCTTTTTGTTAAAATGGTAAATAAAGGCAAAAGGAAAAGGAGACCGCTATGGTTTTCGAAGGAAGTAGCTGAAAAAGTGAAGAAAAAGAGGGAGGCCTTCATGAAATACAAGAGATCACAGAGAGAGGAAGACAGGCATCTGTATTTGGAAAAACTTAGAGAAGCTAGCAAAGTAGTCAAGAAGGCAAAGATTCAAAAGGAGGAGGAAATAGCCAATGCAATAAAATGGGGGGATAAGACATTTTTCAGATATATTAGTGAGAAGAGGAAGGGCAAAAGTGGTATTGTCAGACTCAAAGGTGCAGGGGGGGAATATGTAAAAGCTGATAAGGATAAAGCAGAATTGCTTAACAAATATTTTTGTTCTGTGTTCACAGATGAAGAACCAGGAGCAGGACCTCAGAAATCACCCACAAATAGGAACAGAAGCGAGGGACATCTTGAACAATTTTCAGAAGACTGTGTTCGTGAGAAACTATCTCAACTTAAAGTAGACAAAGCGATGGGACCGGATGGGATACACCCTAGAATACTGAGGGAACTTGGGGACGTTCTAGCAACTCCACTGAGTGACCTTTTCAATGCCTTGTTGGAGTCGGGAGTGGTGCCAAAGGACTGGAGAGAGGCTCATGTGGTGCCTTTACGCAAAAGCGGAAGTAAGGATGTGGTTGAAAACTACAGGCCGGTTAGTTTAACTTCGGTGGTGAGTAAATTATTGGAAACGCTGCTGAAAGAGAAAATAGTGAGGTTTCTGGAGTCCAGCGGATTACAGGATCCAAGGCAGCATGGATTCACCAGAGGCAGGTCTTGTCAGACAAATCTGATTGATTTCTTTGACTGGGTGACCAGGGAGTTGGACCGAGGGAGAGCTCTAGATGTGGTGTATTTAGATTTCAGTAAAGTCTTTGACACTGTTCCTCACAGGTGACTTATAAACAAACTGAGCACCCTAGGGATAGACCCTAAAGTTATTGCTTGGGTTAGAAATTGGTTGGGTGGGAGGCGACAAAGAGTACAAGTAAATGGAGCTCACTCTGAGGAGAAGGATGTTACCAGTGGTGTGCCCCAGGGATCTGTCCTTGGTCAGATTCTTTTTAACATCTTTGTTAGTGATATAGCGGAAGGGCTGTCAGGTAAGGTTTGCCTCTTTGCAGATGATACCAAAATCTGCAATAGAGTAGACACCCAGGAAGGTGAGATAACATGAGGAGGGATCTAGCTAAGCTTGAAGAATGGTCTAGAATTTGGCAGCTGGGATTTAATGTTAAAAAATGTGAGGTCATGCATTTGGGCTGCAGCAATCCAAGGGAGCAATACAGTATAGGAGGTGAAGTACTTTTGTCCACTAAAGAAGAGCGGGACCTAGGCGTGGTTGTGTCTGATGATCTTAAAGTAGCTAAACAGGTAGAAAAGGCGACGGGAAAAGCTATAAAGATGCTTGGGTGCATACAGAGAGGAATGGCTAGCAGAAAAAAGGAGGTGATAATGCCTCTGTATAAGTCTTTGGTGCGACCTCATTTGGAGTATAGTGTGCAATTCTGGAGACCGCACCTTCAAAAGGATGTGAACAGGATGGAGTGGGTGCAGAGGGTGGCTACTAAAATGATTAGTGGACTTCATTATAAAGCATATGAGGACAGACTTAAGGATCTTAATATGTACACCTTAGAGGAAAGGCGGGATAGAAGTGATATGATTGAGATGTTTAAATACCTCCGTGGCATAAATGTTCAGGGAGAGAGCCTCTTTCAATTGAAAGCAAGTTCTGCTACGAGAGGACATGGGATGAGGGTGAAGGGAGATAGATTCAGGAGTGATATGCGGAAATATTTCTTTACGGAAAGAGTAGTGGATCCATGGAATAGTCTCCCAGTGGAGGTGGTAGAGATGAGGAAAGTAACTGAATTCAAAAAAGCATGGGACCAACACAGAGGATCTCTAAAGGTAAAAAGTGGGCTGTTGTAGTTGTTGATATGGAAGGACAGACTAGATAGGCCATGTGGTCTTTTTCTGTCATCATGTTTCTATGTTTCTATGTTTCTAATAGCTGCCCACATTCTTGGGCTTTGGAATGAAGAAATTGAGGAGTCTGCTGCATGCGGAAACTACTATGCCTGATCAAAATTTTATACTAAGTTCTGAGCTGTAGGCAGGGCCGGATTTACCTTGAGTGAGGCCCTACGCCAACAAAAATTGTGGGCCCCCAGCAGGGGCGGCCCAAGGGGGGTGCGGACCTCATTTGCATAAGGGGCCTCATTTGCATAAATATTTGCATAATGTTACCATATACTAACTTTTAGTAAACGTGCCTCTTAATGAGTGTATGGATAAAGAAAGACTAAAAGATTTCTACATTACTATAATCCAGTGCCAACTGCCAGACACATTAGGAACTACTACAAACACTGCCCATAGTAAACCCGCCGTATCCTAACAGCACTACCAGGACTCACAAAGCACCATACTCTACCAATCAAAAGGCAACACTGCAAATATTAAACCAATACATTTCAGAGAACAACAATACATGACCTACTGGGGAAAGAGAACAAGTGGCAATGTCAAATAGGAATTATATAAACAGAACACCTCAGCTCAGTTACACATGCAGAACATAGACCATCACCAAACAAGTAATCACAATTTAGAAATAGGAAGACAATAATTAAACTGGGAATCCCAAAAGCCAAACTTGGAATGTACAACACTGTAGAAATAAAACTATACATTAATTTGCTCTTGTACTAAACAAAGCGCAGATGTTAATGATGCACATTTACCAGAGCTGACATATTCCAATTAATAAATTCAAAATAAAGAGATATTTTTCTACCTTTTGTGCATTTTTTTCAGCTGCAATTGCTCCAGCCACTTTCTTCTGGTTTCTTCGTGTCTTCTGCTAACTCTCCATCGTCTGCTGTCCATTTGTCCTTTCTTCTCTCTTCTAGATTTTTTTCCATTCTCTCTCTACATCTGCTTTAACATACTAATCTTTCTCCTTTTGCTCTTTCCTCATTCCTATTTCATCCACTCAAATTTTACCCCTCCATCCTCAATCCCCACTTACTCTCCCAATACCCGGCCAATTGTAGATTTTTTATCCCTCCCACACAAAATATTTTTCCCTTCTCCATTTTACTCTTCCAGCCCCATCCCATTCTAATCCTCCCCCAACATCAGCTCCCTTCTAGTTCCAGCCTCACCCAGCATCCATTCCCTTCTAGTCCCTGCATCAGCCCATTTCCAGTCCTAGCCATCCATCAGCCCATTTCCAGTCCTAGCAACCCCCCAACCCAATACCAGTCCTAGCCCCCCCATCACCCCACTTACAGTCCTTAACCCCCCATCACCCCATTTTCAGTCCTTAACCCCCCATCACCCCATTTTCAGTTTAAGCCCACCCTATAACCCATTACCAGTCCTAACCCCCCATCAGCCCACTTCCAGTCCTAACCCCATCAACCCATTTCCAGTCAGCCCCCCATAGCCCATTGCCAGTCCTACCCCCCCCATCAGCCCACAGCCCATTACCAGTCCTAACCCCATCATCCCACCTCCAGTTTTAACCCCCCAGCCCATTTCCAGTCCTAGCCCCCCATAGCCCATTACCAAACAAATCCCATCAGCCCACAGCCCATTACCAGTCTTAACCCCCCCAAAGCCCATTACCAGTTCTAACCCCCCCCAACAGCCCATTACCAGTCCTAACCCCATCAGCCCACCTCCAGTCTTAACCCCCCAGCCCATTTCCAGTCATAGCCCCCCCATAGCCCATTACCAGACAGCCACCATCAGCCCAAAGCCCATTACCAGTCTTAACCCCCCCCAAAGCCCATTGCCAGTTCTAAGCCCCCCCAACAGCCCACAGTCCATTACCAGTCCTAACCCCATCAGCCCACCTCTAGCCTTAACCCCCCCCCAGCCCAGCCCAGCCCAGCCCAGCCCATTTCCAGCCCCAGCCCCCCAATTGCCCTTTACCTGCCCTACCCCCCCAGTCCATTTCCAGCCCCTGCCCCCCCAATAGCCCATTACCAGTCCTACCCCCCCCCATAGCCCATTACCAGTCCTACCCCCCCCCATAGCCCATTACCAGTCCTACCCCCCCCCCCCTGGCCTAAAGTAAAATTTAATTTAAAAAAAACCTGGTCATCATACCGTTCTTTTAAGTTCTTGGTGAGCAAATCAAGTTTATGGATTCTAGATTGAAAAAGAGCAGTAATGTGATCATCATTTTTCATTATATGTTTTTATTATATAATTTTTTTGTTGTAAAGTAAGTTGATAATTGATAAATTATCACTGAATTCATTCTGAGTGACTTGGTCATCCAGAGATTTCATTTTGGCCTTTATATTACTCACCGCTTTGGAAAAGTCCAGACGAAAGAGTTTAAGTTTGTGTAAGATCTCCAAGATGTCTGCTTTCTTGGCCAGTGAGGAGGAAGCGGCGAAGTCCTCGGGTTTGGAGGTGGGACCATGAGTTGGGTCCAGAGGAAATATAGCTGCGGCTGCAGACTCAGTACGGTGGGAGAATCTGGATAGGGCCACAGCATACGAGCCCTTCTCGGCCATGATGAGCTCCGGTCTCCCCTCCTCTCTGATGGCTATGTAGAGATAGTACCTCCTCTCTGGTGATGGAATTAATAATCTTTGGCAAGGACTCCAGTGTCACCAGCCCTCCAGGAGAGGTGTGAGGTCCACTTGGTGAAAATGGTGGATCACTTTAACTACTTTTTTCTACTTTTTTCCTCTCTCTCCCCTTTTTTTCTTCCCCTTTTTCTTTTCATGCAGTTATTTATTTCATTTATTGTGCTATAATTATGCATTTGTCCCTTTTTTCTTTAAAGCTCTTTTCCTTCTTTACTAACAGTTCCTTTTCAGTCACTTTCTCTTCCTTCACCTCCTTCCTCTCTTTACTCTTCAGTCTCCTGTCGCTTCTTTTTTTTATGATCCTATTCCCTCCTGCCCTTAGGAGCATGCACTTGAATTTACCTGGGCGTGCAACTTCGGTGTTTCAGGATCTCTTTTCTGCAGGGCTGCTGGGATCTGATAGGCCTTTTTTAAGTGTGTGCCACCTCAGACTGCTGAACCAATCAGGTCTCTCCCCCAGCATATGTTGTGTGCAACTGCAGCAAGTCTAAGCCTGCCTTAATCTTCCACCCGCTACCACCACTTTTATTGAGCTGCTGGTGCGAACAGGCTGTCAGTCCGTCGGGTCGGGTCGGGTCGGGTCGGGTCTCTCTCCCTCCCTCCCTCGCTGCAGACTGCAGGCTGCGAGAGACGCGAAGGGAGAGCGTCTCCTCGCGTCTGTGTTAAGCCCATCAGCCCCTGCGGGCTTAACACAGACGCGAGGAGACGCTCTATCTTCGCGTCTCTCGCAGCCTGCAGCGAGGGAGGGAGCGAGGGAGGGAGCCGACCCGACCCGACCCGACCCGACGGCTTCAGCTTGTAGACGGGGCCCCCGCGGCAGCAGAGGGGGCCCCGCGGCGGCAGCCACCAGGTTTTTTTTTTATCGTGTTTAAAAAAAATTAACTGGTTCTTTTTTTGTGGGCCCCTGCCGGCTGTGGGCCCTACGCCATGGCGTACATGGCGTATAGGTAAATCCGGCCCTGGCTGTAGGAAAGCAGTTCTGTCCTGGCACTGTTGGATGATGACACCCCTCGTGTTTCTTATCAATCCTGCAGTCTATAGAAAACACCTTTAACAGGTGAGCAATTCTATTTATTATTTTTTTCCATTGGAGGTCATTCCCCAGCTCATTCTCTCTCTTCCTCTCTCCCCCCCCCCCCCCCCCACTTCCACTGGGGCTTATTCCACCGCTCTCTCTTACTCCTCACTCTCTCTTGCTCTCCCCATGGACAGTAAGGAAATTCAGAATTACCTTGCCAGACTGGAGAACTGAGTGTTTAAATGGCAGATGAAGTTTGTCAGGGACAAGTGCAAAGTCTTGCACTTGGGAAAAAATTCAAACATTTTCTGTTAGGCACCAGCAAATGGGAAAAGGAACTTATTTATTTTATTTAATTTATTTAACTGGTTTAAATATACCATTTTTCTACCAGTCATAATGGTTGGAGTCAATGTGGACCACTTGTGGATCACATGTTGAATTCTCATCTCAGTGTGTAGTGGCAGTTAAGAAAAGTAAATAAAATGTTTGGTATTATTTGGAAAGGACTAGAGAATAAAATGGAGAATATCATAAGGCCTCCTTTCAGTCTATGGTGTGACCCTACCTTCAGTATTGTGTGCAGTTCTTAAGAAAGATATAACAGAACTAGAAAAGACACAGGAAGGATAACAAAAAAATAATAAAGAGCATGGAATGGTTTCCATATGAAGAAGTGCAACACTGCTTAGGGCTTTTCATCTTGGAGGACAGAGAAATGAGAGGACAGAAGATAAAGGTTTATAAACTAATGAGTGAAATGGAACAGGTAAACCACTTTGATATGTTATTGAGAGGCAGTATATCAAGCTTTAATAAACTATAACTAGTAGGGATGTGTGCACCAAAGATTTTTGGGCTCGTTTTTTGTTTGTCAGAATTTACCCATTCGGGTAATCTTGGGGGACCGAAGTATTCATGCGTTCATTCTATTCATCCCCATTAGTCTATGGGGGAAGCTGTTTTGAAATGGAACAAGGAGGCTTGCCATCTATTTTCAATCACACCTGCTTCAAACTTGATGGCAGGCATCACAAGCCCCCAGGGGCACCAGAAGAGGGGAAAAGAATACATACAGTGGCAGAAGAGCAGCAGAAGCCACCATCAGAAGGGCAAAATAGTACAAAGAGGCAGTGGTGTTCCCAGCCCCCTTGGCACCCGGGGCAGGTGTCTCCCCCCTGGGCTGCTGGCACCCCCCTACCTGGCATGGTACTGTCCGCTATGATGCATCCCCTTACCACCGGCTGAGCCCATAGAGGCATCGTGGCAAACTTAACATTAAGCTGGCTTGCCACAGTGCCTCAACTCCATGGCCAGCCACTCTCCTTTTTTGGCCGAAGTCTCATGATTCATGGCTGTCACGTGGGGCAGCCACATCCACCACCCCGCTCTTGGTACACCACAGCAAAGAGGGCAAGGAACACCTCAAGATAGTGAAAGAGGGTACAGCAGCACCACAATTGGTGGAAGTACACCAAGCACTTTGAAAGGAGCAAAACAGCAAGGAGACCAGCACATGGTGGAAGTACACCAAGGCATTTTGAAAGGAGCAAAACAGCGAGGAGACCAGCACAGCATAATCTGCATAATCCTAAATTATGCCAGGAGAAACAGCATATAATATGGAATTTACGGAAGATACAATTCAAAGATTGTTACAAAAGGAGAAACAGCACAGCACTCAGATTGGCTGGAAGGCCCTAAAATAGAAAAGGAGAGCCAACACAACAGCAGAAGAGGCAGCACAAGCCCAGGCAATAGGAGTAAGATAAATTCAGCTAAGCTGTGTGCACACAAGTTATAGTCATGACACTGAGTATTTTTGGTCCCAGCATAGGAACCTTATGTACAGAGGAATATCCCCCCAGGATGGAAGAAGCATTTATGGGCTGCTTAGATGATATGCTGATGTATTTAAATAAAAATCAGAGGATGCACCATGGTGAATGCCCCAAAACGGTGTAAGGGGGATTGCAGCACTGATGGCAACAGCCCAAAAGAGCTGAGGAAGGCCAACACATCAGCAAGATCTGGAAGCCCCTATAATAACAGACTAATACTTGTGTGAGAAGACCAATAGTTAAGAAGTACAGTAATGGGGGATGGTGGATGTAAGGGCAATAAGCCATGATAGCTAGGGTTACTTTGGCTATCAAGCTGTCTAGACCGGTATCCCCTTCCTCTGTCAGCACTCCATGCTCATTCCTCCTGATAGAGAGAACTCTGAAGAGAGAGCTCAAGGCTCTTTGATGGTGGTAGTCTGGTACTTTTCCCCCACTGCACTGGGTTCAGTTTTATCCCACATTTGGGTTGATAGGAATTGCATGTCAAAATGGGTAGTAGAACACCCAAAGAGGTTTGTAACAAACCAAAGGCATCCAGAAAGATGCAAAGCAGGAGGAAGTTGAGGAGTAGCCCAGAAAAAGCCAAAGCACACTGGTAGCAGAGCTAAACTGCAAGAAGGGTAGCCATAAATCATCATAGAATTTTAATAGGGTGAACATCATATAATGATAAACCTTAGCAGTTCAGCTATGCACATGGGTGCAAAACTGGAGGAGGATGAAGAGTGGCCCAGAAAAAGTCAAAGCACACTGGTCACAGAGCCACGCAGCAAGAAGGGTGGCATGAGCCACCCAAATCAGCAGAGCAGCAGCAAGACAAACCATTAGAGTAGTGCCTGCAGGTAGAAGTGACAGAGGAAAGGAGAAAGAGGGTCTTTCTTTTTTCTAGTATATTTCATTTTTTCCTTTCCATCCTGCCATGTGGGCCTAAAGGGTCCAACTGGAAAAATTATTATAGACTGCAAAGGTGTGGCTATGCATGTAGGAGCGTAATTTGTGATTGCTGCAATACAGCTCTGATTTGGATCTCAAGTGCAAAACTGGCAGCAAAGGGGAAGGCAGCAACAGAAATGGCAGGAAAGTGAGACTGGTACCAGCAGCCAAAGACTTTTTTTGATTCTTTTTGTTTATGTCTCTTCTCTTTGTTTCTGGTTTATGCTTTTTTTTAATGTCTTGATTTTTTTATTTTCTTAAGTTTTGGCATGGGAGGCTGAAAGAGAGCCACTGGAAATGGGCACCAACACAGCTAGATACTAGAGGCAGAGAGTGTGGCCAATTGCTCCTCAGCATAGCTCTACTTATTCCTTCTTACAGTTGCATGAAAATGAAGGCAACTCAAGCAATGAGATGTCTTCAGAAACACTAGCTCAACTCAAATGGTAGATATGCATGATAGGGAGCCACGATATCCCCTGCCATGGAGAATATACATTCACTGTGCACACTAGATGGAGGGCAGGACAGGAAATGCACAACCCAGATTGCCAACTTGTGTGCCCAGTATGTCAAGAAATCTGTGTGCATAGTATTCATGGGCTCTACAAGGTAGCGTATTACTGAAATCTACTACTACTATTAATCATTTATATATGTAACCTGAGGATTAAAATAAAATAATTTTTGCCTGGCTAGACTGGGGAAGTGCTGCCCAGGGCTATCTGTGGCAGCTAGAAATGTTTCTTTCCCCTCCAGGGAGGTTTTGCAGTCTCTAGAGCTGTATTTTAATGTGGGGGAGGTACAGGGATCTCTGCAGGAATCTCTTGAGTGAGTAGCCTTTCTGGAGGGAAACTGCAAAGGCAGAAACAGGGAATTGAAACTGAAAGCAGCAGTTGGAGATTGTTTGTCGAAAAGATGAGATGTCTAAGATATTTCAGAGTGAAAAAAGGGCTGAAAGGAGTGTTTTTGAAGGGTGCTGAATAGAGAAGATGGTTGAACTGGTGGTTGTTGACTGTAAAGGTGGGCCTTAATTCTCTGAAAAATGAATTTGCTGACCATTTGGAATTTTGGGTAAGTGGCCCTGATAGAAATACTGACTGATAAGCTGAGACTCTTACTGAGTAAAGAATATTTCTTAAAGGAAATTAAATTCTCCTTGGAATCCTGTCTAAGGTCTAGAGAACCAAAGACACAAAAGGAGCACCAAACTCACAAGGAGACCAAACAAACCAAGGGGCGAGCAGGATAAGGGTCACTAGCACTTTATTAATGAAACACCCCAACGCGTTTCGGCTGGTGCCTTCATCAGGGGGTAGAAAGGACTGCAAATAAATTAAAAAACATATAATCATACATCAATAAAAAACACAAGAAAAATATCTAAGATACAATAAAAATATAAAAATATAAATTATAAACATCCATTGTATGACCACAAGGTAAACTATACTT
The DNA here is from genome assembly GCA_033557465.1 of Ichthyophis bannanicus. Lineage (NCBI taxonomy): Eukaryota > Metazoa > Chordata > Amphibia > Gymnophiona > Ichthyophiidae > Ichthyophis > Ichthyophis bannanicus. Next base: position 1,648,630,679 of record CM066032.1, read on the forward strand.
ACTCATTATACTTCTAGTCATACATAAAAAAGCGCATAAGCAGTGTGTGACCAATAATGCAATAGAAATAGCTGAAAAAGACACAATGAATAAGTTAAATCGCAAGTAACATTTAAAGTCACAATAAATAATACAGAAAATGGGAGACCCAGACCAAAAACATATACAGCGTAATAAGTAATGCACCAATAACATATAAATAATGATACTAAGTAATCATGAAATATCCAATGATTAGAATAATAATATGAAATAAATAATGAAAAATATATATATAATGGTTAAATAATTTAAATACATAAATATAAGAACACACAAAAAATATATATATATGCATTGACGGTTAAACCAATTAAGATACACAAATATAAGAACACATAAAAAATGTATATATATATATGCATTGTTGGTTAAAACATTAAATAAAATCATTAATAACCAATATAAATACATTAAAACAAGTGTGCAATAAAATAGTTAAAAAATGCATGTAGCTATAAACAAACTCTATACATCAATGGCCAACTCTTAACAATCACCTCCAAAAAATCCTCAACTGCCTAAATAGGAGGGAAAGGCCACCCAGACCTTGAAATAATATGATCTATTAAATTAAAAAAGAGTGGCTGTTCAAAAATGATGGCCAACTACGTTTGGATGAATGTGAGAACAATCCTACGAATAATATAAATTGTGAAAAGAAAGAAACCATGTCCACAACTTATATCTTAAAAATCTGAAAAAACAGCTCACCAGAGATGAAAAAGCATTTGCTTCAAATTTATGGAGAGGGGAAGGGGAGGAAAAGAGAGAAGGGGAGGGGGGGAGGGAGGGGGGAGAGGGGAAGGGAGGGGGAAGGGAAAAGGGGGGAGGAGTGGGAAGGGGGGAAGGGGGAAAGGGGGAAGGAGAAGAAAATTAAACGAACTAAATTCATAAAATAAGTTTAGCATCATGTGGGCATATACCTAATAAAAATAAACTATGTAGAAAAAAAGAGTGCAAACATGTGATTTATTAAAATAAAGGAGGAGGACAATTCAATCTCACATAAATGAGCTGCATGAACTAATTATGGAAAATGAAATGTGCAGGGTCAATGTAACCAAACTGAAATCAGAAAAGCCATTGTTACAGAAAATACACATACCTTCAAACCAGCAAGAAACCAAATCAGCTTGAAAGAGACGCGCTAGAATTTTGGCGCAATTTAAAGGGATCACAAGACAAGACTTTGCATAACTACATATGCATTCAGGACATGATGTCATCAAACCGGCAAAAAATCGAATCGGCTTGAAAGAGACGCGCTGGAATTTTGGTGCGATTAAAAGGGATCACAAAACAAGACTTTGCATAACTGCATATGCATTCGAGGCATGATGTCATCAATAGTGATAAAAATGTCCAAAACTACTCCCAAAATGTGTGCGCAAAAATATGTCAAACAAAATGAATGAACCAGACATTAGGTACTTTCTCAACTGGAACCAAGAACACTTAACTTAAAACGTTTTGTCTATGTATTCATTTGTATACATAGTCCAGAGATCTATGAGTTATTTTCAGTAAGAAATTTACAATCATTATTCGTTGCCATTACGGTCTGCATGCACATGTATTTTTGCATAATTTTGTTTTGTTTCTTCTTTTTCAATCGCGCCAAATTTCAGCGCATTTATCTGAAGCTGTTTCCGGTCTGTTGCCGGGTTTGAGGTATGTGTGGGTCATTATTTTGAGTTTATGTTTAATCCTTGTTTTTTTCCTATGCCGTTCGTTTTTTGTGTGGTTTAGATTTTATCATTTGCCATCATATAGTACCTTCCACATGTTGCTTAAGTGTTCTTGGTTCCAGTTGAGAAAGTACCTAATGTCTGGTTCATTCATTTTGTTTGACATATTTTTGCACACACATTTTGGGAGTAGTTTTGGACATTTTTATCACTATTGATGACATCATGCCTCGAATGCATATGCAGTTATGCAAAGTCTTGTTTTGTGATCCCTTTTAATCGCACCAAAATTCCAGCGCGTCTCTTTCAAGCCTATTCGATTTTTTGCCGGTTTGATGACATCATGTCCTGAATGCATATGTAGTTATGCAAAGTCTTGTCTTGTGATCCCTTTAAATCGCGCCAAAATTCTAGCGCGTCTCTTTCAAGCTGATTCGGTTTCTTGCCGGTTTGAAGGTATGTGTATTTTCTGTAACAATGGCTTTTCTGATTTCAGTTTGGTTACATTGACCCTGCACATTTCATTTTCCATAATTAGTTCATGCAGCTCATTTATGTGAGATTGAATTGTCCTCCTCCTTTATTTTAATAAATCACGTTTGCACTCTTTTTTTCTACATAGTTTATTTTTATTAGGTATATGCCCACATAATGCTAAACTTATTTTATGAATTTAGTTCGTTTAATTTTCTTCTCCCTCCCCCTTTCCCCCTTCCCCCCTTCCCCCTCCTCCCCCCCTTTCCCTTCCCCCTCCCTTCCCCTCTCCCCCCCCTCCCTCCCCCCTCCCCTTCTCTCTTTTCCTCCCCTTCCCCTCTCCATAAATTTGAAGCAAATGCTTTTTCATCTCTGGTGAGCTGTTTTTTCAGATTTTTAAGATATAAGTTGTGGACATGGTTTCTTTCTTTTTACAATTTATATTATTTGTAGGATTGTTCTCACATTCATCCAAACGTAGTTGGCCATCATTTTTGAACAGCCACTCTTTTTTAATTTAATAGATCATATTATTTCAAGGTCTGGGTGGCCTTTCCCTCCTATTTAGGCAGTTGAGGATTTTTTGGAGGTGATTGTTAAGAGTTGGCCATTGATGTATAGAGTTTGTTTATAGCTACATGCATTTTTTAACTATTTTATTGCACACTTGTTTTAATGTATTTATATTGGTTATTAATGATTTTATTTAATGTTTTAACCAACAATGCATATATATATATACATTTTTTATGTGTTCTTATATTTGTGTATCTTAATTGGTTTAACCGTCAATGCATATATATATATATATTTTTTGTGTGTTCTTATATTTATGTATTTAAATTATTTAACCATTATATATATATTTTTTTCATTATTTATTTCATATTATTATTCTAATCATTGGATATTTCATGATTACTTAGTATCATTATTTATATGTTATTGGTGCATTACTTATTATGCTGTATATGTTTTTGGTCTGGGTCTCCCATTTTCTGTATTATTTATTGTGACTTTAAATGTTACTTGCGATTTAACGTATTCATTGTGTCTTTTTCAGCTATTTCTATTGCATTATTGGTCACACACTGCTTATGCGCTTTTTTATGTATGACTAGAAGTATAATGAGTAAGTATAGTTTACCTTGTGGTCATACAATGGATGTTTATAATTTATATTTTTATATTTTTATTGTATCTTAGATATTTTTCTTGTGTTTTTTATTGATGTATGATTATATGTTTTTTAATTTATTTGCAGTCCTTTCTACCCCCTGATGAAGGCACCAGCCAAAATGCGTTGGGGTGTTTCATTAATAAAGTATTAGTGACCCTTATCCTGCTCGCCCCTTGGTTTGTAAGGTCTAGAGAAGCCATTTATACTCAGAGCTGGAACTGTAATTCTGAATCTGACTTTAACTTCTTGAGAGTGGATGAGAGGATTGATTTTATAAGAGATATCCTCTTGGGGGTATGTTTACTAAACCGTATTAATGTTACTGGCGCTAGTTGCAGCATTAATATGAAGAATGTTTATGTTTATGTTTATTAACTTTATATACCGCTCTACAAATACATATCAAAGCGGTTCACATAGCATAAATAGAAACCATATGGTAGAAAGAGGGAAGGGAAGTTACAATATTGACAGGAAAGCAAACCTAGCAGACTCAATTGACAGAACAAGAAGGAGAAGAAAGAGGGAGGGGAGAGAGAAGAGGTGGGCTACACAGAGGGGTCAGGGAGATCAAAGGCAAGAGCAAAGAGATGGGTTTTGAGTTTGTTTCTGAAAGTGATGTGAACCTGTTCAAGCCTGATAGAGGGGGGTAGAGAATTCCAAAGAGCGGGGCCAATGAAGAAGAAAGCAGAGAAATGAGTGGATTGGAGGCGAGCGCGAGCAGGGTGAGGAAGGTGGAGACGGTTGAGATGAAGAGACCGCAAGGAGCCGGCTGAGGTGTGGAAATGAACAAGGTCAGCAAGGTACTGAGGGTAGTGAGTGTAAAGAACACGGTGAAGGAGTGTCAGGACTTTGAAGTGGATGCGAGATTTAATGGGAAGCCAAAGAAGGTGGACGAGCAGGGGTATAATGCGGTTACGTGGAGAAGAGTGAAAGATAAGGCGGGCAGCGGTGTTTTGAATGCGCTGAAGGTGGTGAAGTTGAGTGGTAGGGGGACCTATTAGAACTGAATTGCAAAAGTCTACACGGGACATAACAAGGGAAAGAAGAAGGGTGGTGAGTGCTTGTGTAGTGAGAAAGGGCCTAATGGCGCGAATCTGGGGAAGGAAAAAGAATGAGGTACGTGAAACGTGAGCAAGATGATCATGGAAGGAAAGGTGAGAGTCGAAGAGAACCCCCAGATAGCAGAAAGAGGAGACTAGACCCCACCAAACCAAACTGGCTGTTGGGAGACTTTAATCTCGCTTCTATCCAACCTGCCCTAGCTAACACCTTCCTAGAGGCAATGACCAACCTTAACTACAAGCAAGTTGTGGATGATCCCACCCACCAACGAGGGAACCTCTTGGATCTAGTTTTCGTACCTCCTACAGATACGAGCAAGATAAGCCAAATGGAGCTCTCCATCATCCCTGTCCCCTGGTCAGACCACAACCTGATAACATTTCAGATACCAGCGCAACAAACCACAGGCAGCCGCTCAAATGCAAGGGAAATGTCAAAAACTGTCCGCTTCAAGCCGCTAGACAGAGAGATGATCACAAACCATGCAATCCCAAAACTTGCCCGACCAACAGTCAACCTCAACGAAATGGTTACCAAGTGGAATGATACCCTCTCCTTATATGCTCAACAACCGTCCATTAACAGATAGGCAATACCCGAAAACCGAGCTGCTAAAAAGCAGTCTGAACCATGGTTTTCTCCCGAGCTACGATCTTCCCTACTCCACCTGAGAAAACTAGAGAGAAAATGGCGACATACCCATAGTATCTCTGACCAAGTCACCTATTTAGCATACCTGAAACTCCATCGGGAATCAACATGGGCCAAGAGGAAGGAATTCCATGCTGAGCTCCTCAACCGCTCATTAAACAAGCCACGTGACCTCTTCAACCTAGTGAAATCCTTAACCAACCAACCATCTCCACCACAACAAGAATGTATTCAGCCTTAGACGTACGCGAACTACATTCAATCCAAAGCAATAAAAATAATAACCGCCACATCACAGGAACCCTTCCAGACTACCCATATGCAGTTTCCACTCACCAAGCTCTCGCCTCCTTCAGCAAAAACCATTGAGGACATCATCGCCACCATCAACACTACGACTGCCCCAACAGACCCATGCCCAGCTCACTGGATCAGGACTATGCGTTCAGAACTCAGTCCATTCATTGCCAACATTGCAAAGTTGTCCTTTGCAACTGGAGTTTTCCCAGATGCTCTCAAGCATACATCCATTCGTCCACTACTAAAAAACAACCAGCTGGACCCAAAGAAAAAGGATTCTTATCGACCAATCTCTAGTATCCCATTACTAGCTGAAATTCTTGAGAAGATGACCCAGAAACAGATCCAGCAGCATATAGATTCATCTTCCCCATTATACCCATGTCAACATGGATTCAGGGAAGCCCATGGCGTGGAAACTCTCCTAACTACATTAACCAACACACTTATCAATGGGATTGACAGCATCAAGAAGGGCTTTGCGTTAATCTTCCTTGACATAGCGGCAGCGTTCGACTCAGTAGACCACGCGCAGCTCCTTATGCGGCTTCATGAGAAGGGAATCCAAGACCGTGCATGGGATTGGTGCAAATCCTACCTAGAAGGTAGATGGCAGTAAGTTTGAATTGGTAACATTACATCCAAACCTTTCCAGCAGAAACAGGGAGTACCCCAAGGCTCCTCCCTGTCTGCCCTGATCTTTAATATCTATATGCAGCCTATTTGTGACATCACACGTTCCTTCGGCATATCTTGCCTCATGTACGCAGACGACGTGCTGTTGTTTACACCTATAACTGTCACGTGCCCAGACTATACAGCGTTAATCAACCTCTTCAATGCAATAACGGATTGGCTACTCAATCAAAACCTCCGTATAAACTTCAAAAAATCTGAAGTCCAAATAATCACAAGAAATAAATGCCTCCACCAACACTACAAGTTAGAGATGCAGAACTTCCAGTCAAGTCCAACATACGCTATCTAGAGTGATACTGGATCAACAGTTGGACTTCAAGGAGCATATTAAACGCACGGTAAAAGCCATCTACTTCAAGATCAAAACCCTGCGGCACTTGAGACCCATGATGGAGCCTGATGACTTCCGCACCATCGTCCAAGCGCTAGTTACGCTGCATTTCGACTATGCTAATATAATTCTACACGGCCTCCCCAAGATTACCCTAAACCCTCTACAGTTAGCTATGAATGCAGCAGCCCGCGTTCTGTGCAGAGCCTCAAGGAGTGACCACATTTCCCCCATTCTAAAAGAACTCCATTGGCTTCCAATAAGCTGTAGAATCTTATATAAGGCCCTCCTCATTACCTTCAAGGCCTTCAACAAAACGTCACCTTCATCAATTTCCGACCTTATCGCACACACCACAAACAATAGATCTAGGAGATCACTATCTGCAAATATGCTACTTACACCAAGTGAATCTACAAAATTTAACCAGTCAACCATCAATCGAGCATTTGTGAACTATGCTCCTAGGTGCTGGAACAGACTCCCTCCCAGCATTAGAGCAATCAGGGACCTCAAGCAGTTTAGAAAGGCCCTCAAACATCACCTGTTTCTCATGCATTTTACACAGCTAGATGCCCCCCTTACTCCCCCCTCATCGCACCTACCCCATCAATCCCAATCCCGTGCTATCTGATAACATAGAACCTACAGCGAATTAGCACCAGCAAGTAAATTGTCCGAAATGTAAATAGTTTCCCCTAGTTTACCTCCATGTTAAAGCCCTGTTATCTGTAAACGTAGGCCAGACTTGTCTGACCAAGTGTTATATTGTTTTAATGTAAACAGCACTGATGACAAAGAGCAAGGTATATAAGAACTGTTAAATAAATAAATAAAAATAAATAAATAGAGGGATGGGTGAGCCTGAGAAAGAAGGAGAGATCTGGGGAGGGGTGTCACCACGGGAAAACCAGATGGCAAGGGCTTTTGTGAGGTTGAGGTGAAGACAGTGGGTGATAAGCCAGTCGGCAACAGCTGTAAGGCAGGAGTTTAGAGGGGAGAGATCAGGAGATAGGGGAGAGGTGTGATGGAGAAGAAGCAGGTCATCGGCGTAGTAAAACACAGAAATACCATGTTGCTGAATCAATAGAGCTAAAGGGGTGAGGAAAATGTTGAAGAGGAGAGGGGCCAGGACTGAACCCTGGGAAACACCGCAGGGGAGAGGAAGGGGCTCAGAGGTGGAAGAAGTGGAGGATGAGGGGAGGACGGAATAGGATCTAGAAGAAAGAAAAGAGTGGAACCAGTGGAGGACGGTGTTGCAGAGACCTGCTTCCCGAAGTTGGGCCAAGAGGAGGGAGTGATCAACGAGGTCAAAGGCGGCAGAAAGATTGAGAGAGACCGCCACCGAAAGATCACCGCGATCATGAGCTGTGTGAAGTTCGTTCAAGAAACCCAAGAGAGCTGTTTCAACGCTGTGGCCAGGGCGAAAACCAGATTGACGGGGGTGGAGAAAGTGAGTGGAGTCAAGAAAAGAGGACAGTTGAGAGAAAACAGCTTTTTTGAGGATTTTAGAAAAGAAGGGGAGGTTGGAGACTGGGCGGTAGTGAGCGGGAATCGTAGGATCCACTGAGGGCTTTTTGAGAATAGGGCGGACTAAGGCATGTTTCCAGGGCTGGGGAAAGAGACCTAAGGAAATACTAGTATTGATTATGGTCAGTGCTGGTGGAATAAGAGCTAAAGAGGAGGTGAGCAGCCAAGAGGAAGGAATGCCATATAAGGTATGGGCGGAGGGAAGGTTGCAAGGAATCAGTATCATATGATAGTGTGTGCTGTGGCACGTTAACGCGCGTTACCCGTAAGTTCATGCCAGTGCAGTGTTAGAAGCTATAAAGATGTAGCCCACTGGTTACTGCAATGAGTGTGGAGGCAGAGGTCATGGGTTTGATCCTGCAGTGGTGTTATGTAAGAAGGCTGCCTGAGGCATTTCCTTTTAATTTAAATCAGTGCTGCCAGCAAAAATACTCTCACAGTGCCATAACCTAAGGTTCCGCATAAGGCGCCCTATAAGGCACTCCATAGGGCACATTATAAAGTGCCCTGTCCGCCAAGGCACCTTATAATGTGCCCTATAGGGCGCCTTATGAGGCACCATAGGCTACGGCACTGTGGGGGTGTTTTTGCTAGCAGCACTGATTTAAATTAAAAGGAAAAACCTCAGCCAGCCTTATTAAGTAACACCACTGTGGGATCAAACCCATGTCCTCTACCACCACAACCACTGAAGTAACCAGTGGGCTACATCTCTATAACAGAGTGGAGGAGTGGCCTAGTGGTTGGGGCAAGGTACTTCAGGCCAGAAGGTCGTGGGTTCAAATCCCACTAGAGGACAGCAACCTTGGGCCGGAAGGACTGGGGTTTCTAGTCCCACAGGTGCTCCTTGTGGTCTTGGGCAAGCCACTTAACCCTCCATAGCCCATGTTCCCTGTAAAATAGTTATCTCCAAGTTATAATGCCCTGTTCAATGTAATTTCAATTTGTTCAATGTAAACTGCACTGATGCAGAATAGCGCGGTATATAAGAGAATGTAAATAAATAAATAAATATAACGTCTAACACACCACTGACCGACTACAGAAAGACTGCAGGTCACCACACAAACTGTCTGCTGTGGTTACCAGGATAGGGTAAACCCACCCATACCCATGATGCACTGCAGATGCAGATCAGCAGCCTACATCTCATCACAAGATGGGGTATGCGCCTCTATAGCACCCTGGCCTGGTAGGGGGAACTGACCATTTGTGTTACTGGCACAAAGTAGCTACAGACCGTGACATTGTACAGTTCCTGTGCTCACCCTGAGGGTGAGGTGGAGCACCCAGAACCATGTCCGCAGCACCTGGCTTGGCTGAGATAGGCTGTGCTGCAGGTCCCCATCAGTGCTAGTGTGGGATAGGTAGTCCTTGCAGACACACCTAGGATACACCTGTGTCCATCTGCATTTCCCAGTCACATTTAGCCTTTGTGGACTATGATGCCCCCGGAATAGTGCATGTTCTGTGTGGTTGCCATGGTCACATGTTATAAGAGAAGGGTAGTATATGGACCCAAAAGTGGATTATATAGCATCACCCAACCTGTCCTCTGTGGGTCAGGGTGGGGGACAGGATCTCCCACCAACAGATCCACCTTCTACATCTCTGCAATGGTGGCAGTAGCGGAGACCATCAACCCCAGTACTGCTGGGGAATAGGCACCCTACAGCGAAGTCAATGCAGACGGTATGCATCACATAGGGCACTGACAGACAGGCAGTAGGCCTGGAAAAGCTCAGCTGCCCCCCACCACTACCTGACATTCATCAGCAGAGGACACAGTCAGTCTCCACCCCCAGCACCCTGCAAGGTGTTCCAGCCATACACATGCTAACTGCAGACAGTCTGCTAGCTAGTACATAGGGCATGTTCCTGGAGAAACTGTGTGCACCCAAAAATGGGATGTGAGCACACACACCAAAAAAGTAAGTCAGTGATTGAGCCCTCCAAAAAAGGGAACTCTTAGATATCACCTGAGAGAAATACTGCATAGCACTATGGGGGAACCTAGCCATGCCATGGTCACTGCACAGTCAGGGTGAGATTGACCTCCCAGCATGACATGCTGTGGTCGGGCACTACAATGTCCCAGCCATTGTTTTATGCCCTGTGCAGATGCATCCTGCCCAGACCGCTGTGTCCAGGCCATAACAACAATACCTTGCACCTCATTATGCACATTGGCAGGCTAACACTGGAAACAGTGCAAGCATTGGGGGCTCAGTACGGTGTAGGCAGCCTCAAAACACTGGGTAGACATACACACACTCCCACACCTATGTCAGCATTGTGCAAAGATAGAGGTGGTTGGCAGCCCTGGCCACCACACCAGTCCCAGGCACAGTGCAGGCATTGCTATAGTACTCAATACTGTTAGGGTCACTCTCCGGGGTGGTAAACACTGTCAGTAACAAAATATGAAACACACTCCACATATATCAAAAGGTTGCTATGATGAATCTCTGTTAACAAATTGTGTTTAATGTAGGATCTGTTATCTGACATTGATCATGGCAACCTTTTAATATATGTGGAACGTGTTTCCATGTTTATGACGGGACTGCTAAGGTATGCAGGTGCTAGTATTGGTAGATGCTGCTCCGCACAGGGCCCAACAGCCTGACTATCCATGAGGCTTTGGATAGTGGAGCCTGTGGGTGTGGGTGTTTGTGCCCCTGTTGGCCTATGCTCTAGGGCAGAGGTTCCCTACTCCAGTCCTGCTGGGCCCAACACGATTCAGGTTTTCATGCTGTCCCTAATGAATATGCATGAGATACATTTGCATACAATGGGGGCAGTGCATACAAATGCATCTCAAGCATATTTCTTAGGGACAGCATCAAACCTGAATGGTGTTTGGCCCTCCAGGACTACAGTTGGGAAACTCTGCTCTAGGGACTGCACATGTTTATGGTGTATGTGCTCTGTAGGGTAACATATAGGCGTTTATGGCGTGTTTATTTTATCTGCAATAAAGGTCCTTCTATATTACCATGGTTTAGTACTGGGTAAAATATAGGGACATGGTCTGCAGGAGCCACAGCTAGGACCTGAACCTGTGACCTTCTGCTCCTGAACACACTGGCTGTGTGTAGTGCACCAAACTGTTGCCACAGAGGCAGGTCATTCCCTGGGGATACCATTACTGTTCATCAGACAGACCTTGTCTTTTGCAGTGCATGGCACCCACCTAAACAGGGTTGGGCCTTGGTCTACTGTGGGCAGACGCCACTGCCCCCTCCAACTCCAGCACCCCTCCGCCACCATGCTGACATGCCCTTATGCCGGTGGTGCTGGTGGTGCACAGTTCCAGGCCATCTAGTGTGCTGCTAGGCAGCTGCCTATGGTGTGGGATCTGGGGTAGGGGTGCTGACATGGACATCAGCACTTCCCCCTGGCATCTCCTGCCAATGTTCTGTGCCCTTGGGGGTACCTGCTGGGTACTGTCCCCTGGGACACTGTGGGACGCACACACATGGGCATGTTGGACCCTGGTCAGTTGCTGTCTTGCTGCTTTTCAGTTTCTGAATTCCTATGTGCCAGGTAGGCATCTGCCTAGTCCACACTCTGCCCCAGCTGGCCCACTGCATGTGCCGCCTGCAGCCCCTATACCCCATTTACACTATCACCATAGTACCCTTTCCTACGTGCCACTCTGCTGTTGCTGCACATGTGAAAGCCACATAAGCAAGCTGCCCAATATACACCACAGCAAATCCTCATCAACATTATCAATGTTGGAACATTCACTTTGTAGGGAGAATCAGAATTGACCCTTCCAAAAGTGACATCTTCCTTTTTATTCTTTATGGGTAGTGTTGATTACCGTTTATCATTGTTTTTTCTATTGGCCAGCTCGGTGTTGTTTATTTCTATTTTGGTTCTGGTCATTATCTCTCTGGTTTTTGCATGCTTTGTTACTGCACATGTATGACTACTATCACTTATCTGGGTCTCCCTGCCTTTGCTGTACATTGCTGACTGAACTGGTTTCTCTCTCCTGCAAATGTGCCTTTAACACAAGGTATTCACTGGCATTAATTTTCAGACCCTGATTTCACAGCGTTAGTGTGCCTGGAGCCTCTCCACGCCCACTCTCCACCCATTGACCCCTTATCTCCGCCCTCTGGGGAGCCTTACTCCACCCTCTGTGCACCTTAACGCCGCCGGAGACGTTTTCGCACAGTACTGCTCCATTATCGCACGGTACTGTGCCATTATCGCGCGATAACGTTACATCGCGAGATAATGTCGCCACTGCGACGTTAGCACTGTTTAGTAAACATATCCCTTGGACTAGAGAAAAAAACTCTGAATTTCCAGATGTAGGTAATTTCTGGCTGAAGTGACTGAACTGTTTGTGTGCAGAGGTGACTGACCAGTTCCCTGAGAAAAGAAGGGGAAATTCAGACCTAAGCTGTGACTGAACTGTCTGTGTGTAACGCAAGCAGATCACAGAGTTTAAACATTCTGCTGTGCTCTCTGCTTAGTTAATTGAGGCTGACCCTTAATGGGACTGAGAAGATGGTCTCATTCCTGGATTGAAAGAATAAAGCAGTCCCTAGCTGAGTTAAGGGAAATGTGTTTGGGACATTGCTGCATGTGGGCGCAGTTGGGTTGCAATCCAAAGTGTGGAGGTGTGGAGTGGATGTATTCAAAGAACTAAGGGAAGACAGGATGTATCAATTATCCTTTTATTTAATTAGGGAAAGTGTTATATTTGCTAAAAAAAATGTACCCAATATTCTTTCCTAAAGAGAACAACATTTTGCCCCAACTTATAGGATAGACAGGGTTTTCCCTTGTTGATTTATTAAAGGTAGGGAGTAGGATCCAGTGCAGAAGAGGACATCTGAAGAACCTGGGAAGATCTTCAATCCAGTAGTAGAAGGATGCAGAGTCCTGGGCCCCTACACAAGAAAGAGAACTGGAAGAGGTACTCATGCACCCTACACAGAGACAAACAGGGAAAATATATTTGAGCTCAAATAAAACAGACACTGGTAAAAAAAAAAAAAAAAACCACCAGGAGCATTAGGAATTAAAAAAAAGGAAAACTTATCTGTTAGAGGGTGAAAGGTTTGAAGGTTTTGAAAGGGAAGATAAGAATTCCTTAGTAGGAATTGGCCTGGAAATGTTTATCTAAAAGGTTCACCAGCAGATTTAAAGACTAACTTGACTTGCCTGTTACTTGATGTGACTTAATACACTTACCTGACTTATTATTATGTTGATGTGAGCAAAATGTTACTTTGAGTTAAGAAGAATATTTTGGATGGTTACACTACAGTAATGTTTAATAAATTGCACTAAAAATCCTATTCTTGAAAGTAAATGTCTTCTATGTAATCCGTTATTACAAAACACTATCTAGCTACTGTACAATTAATACCTGTAACATCATCTTGATAGTGGCTTATCCACTTTAGTTTATTTTCCTCTTGCTCTCTACTTGCCTCATAGCAAAGGGAGAGTAAGACGAGGTTACTGAAATCTCTCAGCTTCTACCCAAAGAAACCGCCAAGCTCCAACCACTTGAGTCATCTGACTACATTTAAACATCATTGGTGCTGTTGTAAGTGAGTCTGATGGTAAGATCTTTGGAGTAAGGGGGCTAATATAGCGCTACAAGGCATATGCAAACACATATAGAAGACAGTCTCTTCTCATAGAGCTTACAATCTAGTTGCTACTACTACTACTACTACTAAGCATTTATAAAGCGCTACCAGGAGCACGCAGCACTGTACAAAGAAAACACATAAAGACAGTCCCTGCTCAAAAGAGCTTACAATCTAAAAAGACAAAGCAAAAAAAGGAGTAGAAAAAGATAAGAACAAAGGCAAAGAGACAAGAGCAGGAGAGACAGGACAAAGGAAAGAGGTAAGAACAAGTGTAAGAGGAAGAAAGAAAGGTGAAATAAAAGAGGGGAAGGAAGGAGAACAGAAAAATCAAGAGCCAAAGGCAGAGGTGAAAAGATGAGCAGATAGCACAATACAAGAGAAATAAGAGGTTCAATTGGGAGAGGAGACACAAGGAGAACAAGAGATTAGCCTCCAAAAGCAGTCTCAAAGAGGTAAGCCTTTAGCATGTATTTGAAGAGGGAGAGAGATGAGACTTGATATAAAAATACAGGAAGTTTGTTCCAGGCATAAGGAGCAGCAAGGTGAAAATATCAAAATATATAGTTTGCAGTAGAAGAAAAGGGCCTAGGATCAGCGCCGCCCTTTGTACTGAGATGGAAAAGGTGCTGTTTTGATAGATGATGCAGTATGCCATGTTCATAAGATGATCCATCAGCTTTCCTATACTAATGTGCTTCCTACAGTAATTGCATTCTGCATACCACAGATCTTGAAGCATGCAAAAATGCCTCCACATTTGTGAGGGTTTGCAAGACTACTCCTCTACTTTCGGGGGGGGGGGAGGGGCTGCTGCTTTTGGCACTTCTACTGGACCTATGGTTGGAGACAGAAGAGAGGATGAACCTCTAGGAGCATCCTTCCCACTCTTTATTGACCATTCTACATATGCATTGCTCTTGGCCTTGGCACTGCCACTATCACTTTCTACCTCCTCACCCATTAGCATCCTCACCTCTTCAGTACTCTCTTCAGCCAGCACACTTTCAGTATCTGATGATTCTGATGTAAATTCCACATTTGTGGATCCCTCAGGTTCTATATTTGTGAAAACTATCTTCACATACTTTTCAGCTGCCACTGATGGTAAGCTGAGTTGCTTTTATCTTTATGCTTCTCCTGTGTTCCCCCACATTGCACTGTCAACTTCCCTTTTCCCCTCTGTGGAGATGACATTGGACACAGAAACATAGAAAAATGATGGTAGGAAAAGACCATATGGCCTTCTATACCAACTACTATAGTCCCTTTTATTCCTTTAGAGATCTTTTATGTTTGTCCCATGCTTTCTTGAATTTGGATACTGTTCTGGTCTCTACTACCTCTACTAGGAGACTATTCCATGCATTTTCCACTCCTTCTGTAAAGGAATATTTCAGCATGTTACTCCAGTCTATTACCTTTCACGTTCATCCTATGCCCCCTTGTTACAGAGCTTTCTTTCAATTGAAGGAGGCTCAAATTCTGTGCATTTATGCCACAGAGGTATTTAAACATCTCTATCATACTGTATCTTCTCTCTCACCTTTCATCCAAAGTATACATACTGTATTGAGAACTTTAAGCCAGTCCCCATATGCCTTATGATGAAGCCCACTGACCATTTTAGTAGCCAGCCTCTACACTGACTCCATTCTGTTTATATAATTTTGAAGGTGTGGTTTCCAGAATTACAAACAATACTCCAAATGAGGTCTCAACAAAGGCTTATACAGAGGCACTATCCACTCCTTCTTCCTGCTGTCCATTCCTCTTCCTAGGCACCCAAGCATCCTTCTGACTTTTGCCATTGCCTTTTCTACCTGTTTAGCTACTTTAAGAAACAATCACGCCCAGGTCCTACTCTTCTTTCATGGACAAAGGTACTTTACAACCTACCTACTGTACTACTCCTTTGGATTTTTGCAGCCCAAATACATGACCCTGCATTTTTTAGCGTTAAATCTGAGCTGCCAAATTCTTGACCATTCTTCAAGCTTAGCGAGATCCCTCCTCGTGTTATCTGCTCCTTCCTGGGTGTCTAATCTATTGCAGGATTTGGTATCATCTGCAAAGAGGCAAATCTTACCCGACAGCCCTTCCGTAATATCAATAACTAAAATGTTAAAAAGAATTGGACCAAAGACAAATTCCTGAAGCACCCCACTGGTAACATCCTTCCCCCTCAGAGTGAATTCCATTTACTTGTGCCCTTTGTCACCTCTCACTCAACCAATTTTTAACCCATTCAGTCTCTTTAGGGCATATGCGTCTGTGCGGAATGGTGTCAAATGGTTTACTGAAATCTAAATACACCACATCTAGGGCTCTCCCTCTGTCCAACTCTCTGGTTGCCCAGTCAAAGAAATTAATTAGATTTGTCTGACATTGCCTGCCTCTTGTAAAACTGTGCTGCCTCGGATCCTGCAATCTATTGGACTCCAGAACCTCACTATCCTCTGTCTTAGCAGCGTTTCCATTAATTTTGTCACCACAGAGGTTAGACTGACTCACCTGTAGTTCTCAACCTCATCCTTACTTCCACCTTTGTGTAAAGGATCCATATGTACCTTTCTCCAGTCCTCTGGGACCACTCTCGACTCTAAAGAATCATTGAATAGGTCAGATAGTGGAGCTGCTAGAACTTCTCCAAGTTCCTTCAATACTCTCAGATGTATCCCATTTGGCCCCTTGCTTTGTCTATTTTTAGTTTAGCTAGTTCCTCATGAACACAGTCTTCTGAAATTGTTCCAGATCCCCTTCACTTCTTTTCCTATTTATGAATGTTTTCTGGGGTCCTGCTCCTGGCCCTTCATCTGTGAACACAAAACAAAAATATTTAGTAAGTAATTTGCTTTATCCTCATCAGCTTCTACATATTTATCCCCTTCATCCTTGAGTTTGAAAATACCACTTTTGCCCTTCCTCCTCTCTAACATACCTGAAAAATGTCTTGTCACCCCATTGTACTGCAGTAGCTATTTTTTCTTCTATTTGTATCTTTACTTTCCTGACTACTTCCCTAGCTTCTCTAAGGGGTATGTTTACTAAACCGTCTTAATGTTACTGGCGCTAGTTGCAGAGTTAATGTGAAGAATACCATATATGGTAGTGGGCGTTCCGGCGGCAAGGTAGCAAGAATCTGTATCGCGCGATAGTGGGCGCCGTGGCACATTAACACTCGTTAACCCTAAGTTCATGCCAGTGCAGCATTAGAAGCTATAAAGATGTAGCCCACTGGTTACTGCAATGACTATGGAGGCAGAGGTCATGGGTTCAAGCCTGCAGTGGTGTTATGTAAGAAGACTGTCTGAGGCATTTCCTTTTAATTTAAATCAGTGCTGCCAGCAAAAACACCCTCACAGTGCCGTAACCTAAGGTGCTGCATAAGGCGCCCTCTAAGGCACTCCATAGGGCACATTATAAAGTGCCCTATCCACCAAGGCACCTTATAATGTGCCCTATAGGGCGCTGTATAGAGTGCATTATAGGGCGCTTTATAAGGCGCCCTATAGGGCGCCTTATGAGGCACCTTAGGTTATGGCACTGTGAGGGTGTTTTTCCTGGCAGCACTGATCTAAATTAAAAGGAAAAGCCTCAGACAGCCTTATTAAGTAACACCACTGTGGGATCAAACCCATGACCTCTGCCTCCACAGTCATTAAAATAGCCAGTGGGCTACATCTCTAAAGCATCTAACACACTGCTGGCTGGCTACAGAAAGACTGCAGGTCACCACACAAACTGTCTGCTGTGGTTACCAGGATAGGGTAGACCCACCTGTACCCATAACGCACTGCACATGCAGATCAGCAGCCTACA
Source organism: Ichthyophis bannanicus (assembly GCA_033557465.1). NCBI lineage: Eukaryota > Metazoa > Chordata > Amphibia > Gymnophiona > Ichthyophiidae > Ichthyophis > Ichthyophis bannanicus. The sequence continues at coordinate 1,648,648,088 of CM066032.1, forward strand.
TCTGATCACCAGATGGGGCATGCGCCTCTATAGCACCCCGGCCTCGTAGGGGGAACTGACCGTGTGTGTTACTGGCACAGAGTAGCTACAGACCGTGACATTGTGCAGTTCCTGTGCTCACCCTGAGGGTGAGGTGGGGCGCCCAGCACCAGGTCTGCAGCTCCTGGCTTAGTTGAGATAGGCTGTGTTACAGGTCCCCATCAGTGTCAGTGTGTGATAGGTAGTCCTTGCAGATACACCAGGATACACCTGTGTCCATCTGTATTTCCCAGTCACATCTAGCCCTTGTGGACTATGATGCACCCAGAATAGTGCATATCCTGTGTGGTTGCCATGGTCACATGTTATAAGAGAAGGGTAGTGTGTGGACTCAACCTGCCCTCTGTGGCTCAGGGTGGGGGGACAGGATCCCCCACCAACAGATCCACATTCTACATCTCTGCAATGGTGCCAGTAGAGGGGACCATCAACCCCAGTCCTGCTGTGGAATAGGCACCCTTACAGGGCAGTTAATGCAGATCTGTATGCATCACATAGGGCACTGGCAGTAGGCCTGGAAAAGCTCAGCTGTCCCCCACCACTATCTGACATTCACCAGCAGAGAGCACAGTCAGTCTCCACCCACTGCACGGTGTTCCAGCCATACACATGCTAACTGCAGACAGTCTGCTAGCTATTACATGTTTCTGGAGGAACTGTATGTACCCAAAAATGGGATGTGAGCACACACACCAAGCAGGTATGTCAGTGATTGGGCTCCAGAAAGAAAACACATATATATCATTTGAGAGAAATACTGCATAACACTATGGGGGAACCTAGCCATACCATGGTCACTGCTCAGTCAGGATGAGAGTGCCCCCCCCCCCCCAGCATGACATGCTGTGGCCACCCTGTCTGTACAGGTGGTGGTCGGGCACTACAATGTCCCAGCCATTGCCCTATGCCCTGTGCAGATGCATCTTCCCAGGCCGCCCTGTCTGGGCCATACCCACAGTACCTTGCTCCTCATTATGCACATTGGCAGGCTAACACTGGAAACAGTGCAAGCACTGTGGGCTCAGTAAGGTGTAGGCAGCCACAAAACACTGGATAGACATACACACACACACTCCCACACCTATTTCAGCATTGTGCAAATATAGAGGTGGTTGGCAGCCCTGGCCGTCACACCAGTCCTGGGCACAGTGCAGGCATTGCTATGGTACTCAATACTGTTAGGGTCACTCCCTGGGGTGGTAAACACTATCAGAACCAAGAACTGAAACACACTCCACAGATATCAAAAAGGTTGCTATGATGAATATCAACAAATTATGTTTAACTTAGGATTTGTTATCTGACATTAATCATAGCAACCTTTTGATATATGTGGAACGTGTTTCCAAGTTTAAGACGGCATTGCTAAGGTATGCAGGTGCTAGTATTGGTAGATGCTGCTCCACGCAGGGCCCAACAGCCTGAATCTCCATGAGCCGTTGGATAGTGGAGCTTGTGGGTGTGGGTGTTTGTGGCCCTGTTGGCCGCTGCTCTAGAGCAGAGGTTCCCAACTCCGGTCCTGGTGGGACAAACATGGTTCAGGTTTTAATGCTATCCCTAATGAATATGCATGAGATACATTTGCATACAATGGGGGCGGTGCATACAAAAGCAGCTCAAGCATATTTCTTAGGGACAGCATGAAACCTGAATGATATTTGGCCCTCCAGGACTACAGTTGGGAAACTCTGCTCTAGAGACTGCACATGTCTATGGTGTATGTGCCCTGTAGGGTAACATATAGGCGTTAATGGAGTGTTTGTTTTATCTACAAGAAAGGTTCCTTCTATATTACCACTGTTTTGTACTGGGTAAAATATAGGGACATGGTCTGCAGGAGCCACAGTTGTAACTTGAACCTGTGACCTTCTACCCTTGAACACACTGGCTGTGTGTACTGCATCAAAGTGTTGCCACAGAGGCAGGTCATTCCCTGGGGATACCATTACTGTTCGTCAGACAGACCTTGTCTTTTGCAGTGCACGGTACCCACCTAAACAGGGCTTGGCCATGGTCTGCTGTGGGCAGATGCCACTGCCCCTTCCACCACCAGCACCCCTCCACCACCATGCTGACATGCTCTTATGCCGGTGGTGCTGGTGGTGCACAGTCCCAGGCCATCCAGTGTGCCGGTAGGAGGCTACCTATGGTGTGGGATCTGGGGTAGAGGTGCCTACATAGCCATCCCCGCTTTCCCCTGGCACCGCCTGCCAATGTTATGTGCCCTTTGGGGTACCTGCTGGGTAATGTCCATTGGGGCACTGTGGGACACACACTAGTGGACATGTTTACCCTTGGTCAGTTGCTGTCTTGCTGCTTTTCAGTTTCTGCATTCCTATGTCCCAGGTAGGCATCTGCCTAGTCCACACTGTGCCCTAGCTGGCCCACTGCACGTGCCGCCTGCAGCCCCCTGTACGCCATTTACCCCATCACCATAGTGCCCTTTCCTACATGGCCACTCTGCTGTTGCTGCACATGTGAAAGCCACATAAGCAAGCTGCCCAATATACACTACAGCAAACCCTCATCAAAACTATCAATGTTGCAACATTCACTTTGTAGGGGGAATCAGAATTGACCCTTCCAAAAGTGACATCTTCCTTTTTATTCTTTATGGGTAGTGTTGCTTACCGTTTATCATTGTTTTTTCTATCGGCCAGCTAGGTGTTTTTTATTTCTATTTTGGTTCTGGTCATTATCTCTCTGGTTTTTGCATGTTTTGTTACTGCACATGTATCGCTACTATCACTTATCTGGGTCTCCCTGCCTTTGTTGTACATTGCTGACTGAACTGGTTTCTCTCTCCTGCAAATGTGTCTCTAATGCAAGGTTTTCACTGGCGTTAGTTTTCAGACCCTGATTTCACAGCGTTAGTGTGCCTGGAGCCTCTCCCCGCCCACTCTCCACCCATTGACCCCTTATCTCCGCCCTCTGGGGAGCCTTACTCCACCCTCTGTGCACCTTAACGCTGCCGGTGACGTTATTGTAATGCGCCATTATCGTGCGATAACGTCACGTATCACGTGATAATATCGCCGCTGAGACGTTAGCGCTGTTTAGTAAACATACCCCTAAGTTTTTCCAAATATTGATGTTTGTCTTACTCTTTCTGTGTTTTCTTATATTTTATGAAGGCCTCCCTCTTTTTCATCACCTTTTCAGCTACTTCTTTTGAGAACTATAGTGGCCTCCTTTTCCTTTTTCATGCATTTACTTTCCTAAGAAAAAGGTTTGTTGCCCTTAAAATATCCCCTTTTGGTTTTGTCCATTGCTTTTCTACATCCCCTAGTTGTTCCCATGCTGCTAATGTAGGTATTGTGCTATACGGATTGCCTATCTGGATAGCGACTGAATATCACTGCTATCCGGATAGCGCTGCTGCTGATTGCTAAATCTGGATATTCATTGTTGACTGGTATCTGGATAGTGGAAATGTATATTCAGATTTTTTAACCCATTGCAGCCAGCATTTATAAAAAAAAACCAAAAAACCTCGGACTGTAGTAGGCTCAATATTAGTACGTTTATTTACAGTGAAGTCTTAAATCATAACAGATAATCTCTGACAACCTCATGCTCTCTCTCCACCGGTTTCCAGAGGGTCAGACATTGCATCATCCATGTATGTATGTCCTCGCACTTCGAAATGATAGCTTTTTAAGGTAAAAACAAAGCCTAGGTTTCAGAAGTCCAAAGGTGTACTTAATAACTAACTAGAAAAAGCTACAAATTGCATTCTAGCATTTCTGTGATGTTTGGTAAGCCTGGGGAGGAGTTGCCATTGCTGTGTTTTTACTTCAGTCTCCTGCTGTTACTACTTCCTTGCCCCTGTCAGCTCCTTCAGCCCATGCTCTAACTCCCTGCATGTATATGTCTGCAGGGCACAGAAGAAGAGACACATCTAATGAGAAGAGAGGAGGATCTGTTGGGGTCATTGACTTAAGAGAACTCCTGGAGGATACAGAGAATTAAAACGAGCAGTCTTGTAATGCAAGTGTGCTGACTTGCTAGTTAAATTGTAAACTGTTGTTCATTGTATAACTTAGGGGTAATTAGGAACTATCATTGTTAGACCAAGGCAGGAAAGCCTGGTGCTCTGCTAGATGTTGGCTGGGACTTTCTAAACAGAGCTGCCTGAACATAGACAGGTGTAGCCATGCGAAGTGGAGAACACCTCAGTGTAGAAACTGTGAAATCTGGCTAGCACCAGGACAAGCGGCAACATCTATACTTAGGGAAAGGCCAGTCATATCGAACCCAGTCTACCAGTAACTGCACTTGAGTACTACTATAAGCGAACCAGTCTGCTGTGGATTAGGTACTGCCAGCTGGCTCAAGCCCACACTCCAAGTCATGAAGGCACATTTCAGATGATCCAAACTGCTTTGTACTTTATAAAGGACTAAAGTCATAAATAGCGCCATTGTTATTGCTGGTTGGGAGAAATGTGTGCCAAATAAAATTTATTGTACCCTTCCTACCTGAACATGTTACATGCCACCGATAAGAACCCAAAGCCTCAGGGGCTGGAAAGGGTGAGGAACTCACATATTTAACAGTATTCCTTTAAAAATATATATATCCATTATCAATTACAAACACATAACAAAAGAACAAAGCTTTTCTAATAGTGCCCATGCCACACTTGTATCCCAGTACAACAGACAAGAAAAGCTGATTCTATAAGGGAACTGCTTAATGTTTTGTTCCATTTAGATGCCTACGTCCCCATTTTAAAAAGCTTAGGGGTATGTTTACTAAAGGGTGTTAAGGGAGCAGGCATTAGCAAGCATTAATGGCAGCGATAAGGGGTTTTACATGCGAAAAGGGCTCTGGGCGTGTAGGAGGCATTCCAGCGTTAAGGGTGTTATGGGCCATTTATTTATTTATTATTTATTTATTTACAATTTCTTCTATACCGCACTATTCAGCATCAGCGTGGTTTACATGGAACATAACAATCAGACGGGTACATAAGTCTGAGTTTACAATTAACAGGAGAGCCAACTTGGATAACTAAAGATAACTATTTACAAAAAACAGTGTCATAGAAAAATAAAGAGTGAGATTTAATGGTCAAGGACCTCTTGCATGGTGTGGTCCTCTGGCTGACAAGGTGTGTTGGAACAGTTGTAAGAAATTGAGTGGGAATGTGATTCATTGTTCTCTAGGAAGTATTTGAGGAAAAGGAAGTGTTTAAGGGACTTCTTAAACTGGATTAGATTGGTGGTTGACCTGATGTTTGTTGGTAAGGAGTTCCAGAGTCTTGGGGCGCAGAGACTGAATGCCCTGTTTGCAGTTGCCGAGGTGCATCTTGTTAATTCTCTTGGCAATGTTAGCATATTTACTGCTGTGGATCTTCTTGGTCTATTAGGGGCTGCTGTTTGGATAAGGTCAGATAGTGAAGAGGAGGAGAGATTATTGACCGCTTTGAATGTCAGCAGCGCTGTCTTGAAGAAGATCCTGGCATGTATAGGAAGCCAGTGTAACTGCATTAGAAGGGGAGTCACATGGTCTCTCTTAGATGAACCATGAAGAACCCTCGCTGCACTATTCATGGCGAGCTGTAAGGGGTTCGAAGTGGATTGGGGCAGACCTTGTAATATGGTATTGGCATAATCAAAATGTGTTATTATCAGGGCCTGGTAAATTGTCCGAAAATCTTCCGGTTCAAGCAAGGGGCGTAGATGTCTGAGTGAATGGATCTTGAAATAGATTGCTCTTACAGTGTTCGCTATGTGTGCCTTCATGTCAAGGTTTTGATCTAGTGTAACTCCCAGGTAACGAATTGTGGGTTTTGCTTGTAGATCGGCTTCTTTCACTTTCAAGTATTGGGGTGGGCTGAAGAACGGGTTCCTCGTTATGAAGAGCACCTCAGTTTTCTTATGCTGAATTCTAAGGTTTTGTAACAGGAGCCATTCAGATATGGCATTGAAACAGTTGGTTAAAGGGGATAGGTCCACTTGATCTATGGAGAACGGCATATAGAGCAGAACATCATCGGCATATATCATACAACAGACATTGAAAGACCGGATGATATTGCAAATGGGTTGCATGTATATGTTGAACATCAAGGCCGATAGGGAGGATCCCTGTGGTACTCCTTGACATTGATGAAACGGTTCCGATGTTGTTCCACCTGATCGTACGTGCTGCCATCTACCGGACAAGTATGATCTGCACCATTCTAGTGCTGTTCCACAGATGCCCTTCTCTTTTAGCCGTCCTAGGAGAAGCTCATGGTTTACTGAGTCAAAGGCTGCAGCTATGTCTAGGAAAATGAGTGCAACTCCCTGACGGATGCTGTCGACGCCAATGATTATGTTATTAAAAAGGGTGATAAGGAGGGTTTCCACTCCATGTGACTCCCTGAATCCATGTTGGCATGGGTCTATTGGAGCAGCAGCATCGATGTGGTCTTGTAATTGCCTTTGCACCTCTTTTTCGATCAACTTTGCGAGAAAAGGTATACTTGCAATGAGTCTGTAGGAGTCTACCTTTTGGGGGTCTAGTTTACTATTTTTTGAAGTGTGCTTGAGAGCAGATGGGAAGTAACCGCTTGTGAACGATAGGTTCATTACTTTGGCTATTATCGGACTGAGGTCGCTGCGCAGTTCTTTTATCCAGAAAGCTGGACAAGGATCTGTTTGCGCTGTAGTGGTATTGAGAGTCATGATAGTATCTTCGATGCACTTCTTGGAGGGGGTCAAGAAAGACATTAGAGATGTTGTACACACATGGTCTGTGGAGGAGACACCAGTTGAAATTTTAGTTGTCTGACATAACTTAGATTGTAGGTAGGTGGAAAACTCCTGCGGATGTATTTCATATTGGTGCTCAGGTGTTGGTTCCTTTGATAGAGACTTGACGAGGTTAAACAGATCGTGAGGTTTATTTAGTGAGCATTTCAGGGTGTCTATGTTACTGTTTCATTCTCTCTGTGATGGCTTCACGGTGAATGGTTAGCTGATGGGTGTATGCTGTCTGGTCTTGAATGGAGTGTGACCTTCGCCAATGTTTCTCAAGTTTTCGTAGTGAGTTGAGTGATGCTTTCAGTTCAGCTGTGTACCATGGAGCTGTTGCTCTTTTCCTTGATGACCTGTTGGGTGGCGGATGAAGTGCGACTGCACTGAGGTTATCATTCCAGCACGTGATCAGTTCTTCCAGGTTTAGGGTGGTCTCATTAAAGAGCGAACCCATTTCTGCCAGGATAATATCTCTATTGGATGGGCAGAAACTTCTAGCCCATAGATTGGGGGGTTTACTAGGAGTTCTGTTGAACTTCGATTGACCGTCATGAGTGGTAATATGGAAAATAATGAGTTTGTGATCTGACCATGGTACAGTAGTTATGGACATTCCAGAGTCATGGGATTGGTCCGAGAATGTCTGCGGAGCAAATATAAGATCTAGTGTATTTCCCTTTATATGAGTGGATTCTTTTACTAATTGCTTGTATCCTAGGATCTCGAGGGCTTCAAGAAATGCAGAAGATTGGTTATCCTGAAGCACTGGCAAGTTGAAATCACCCAGAATCCAATTTGGTGTATTTGGATTCTGGATATTGGATGCGAGGTTTATAATAGATGGGAGGTCATCCGGGGAGGCTGAAGGCGCTCTATAAAGCAGATTTATAGAGCAGATCTTGTTGGAAATGGAGACCGTCTCCAAGTGGTTTGTACTGGAGGAATTGATCAGCTGGAAATGGAGCTCTGTCCTGCTGAGGATGAGAACTCCTCCTCCTCTTTTGTTTTGTCTATGGCTTGTAAACGCTGAGAAGTTAGAAGGGAGGAGTTGGTTGAGTATGGCGTTGTCTTTGGGGGATAACCATGTTTCGGTAACCATGAGGATGTCAAGATTATGGAGGGATATTATGTCCGCGATCACTGGCCACTTCTTACGGATTGAGTGGGCATTGATGAGGGCACATTTTAGGCTTCGTGGGTAAGGGCTCTTGTCCTGTTTAGCTTTCGTAGATTGTTGGAGTACAATGTGTAGAAGATGGGGGTGATGCGATCGTATGTCCCAAATTACATTATGGTGGGATACACCTGTCCATCTTCTCCCGTGGCTCTGTAGGATCGGGATCTGATTGTATGTGGGGGCTAGGGCTAGAGAGCTTGTGAGCTCACTAAAGAATAGGAAAAGGAGACAAAATATGGCAGTGCTAGGGTGCTCCATTTTGATACACTAGTGGCTTGTTTCTAGGGCTAAATTGGTTAGATAGTCTGGCACAGATAGCATACAATCATGTACAAAATGTAAGAGTAAGCTGGTATCAAACAATCTATTTGCAATGAGTACAGATCAGACAGATTGCCAGTTTAACAGGGTAATTATCTGCACAAGCAGCAGGAAGTATGAGAAAGAAATAGTATACTCAGGCTATCAGGCTAAACATGAGAGTGCATGAGAGATAAGCAAGAAACTTGCAATCAGAGAGGCTAGTTAGTTAGTGGCAGTGATAACTACATAACTGCATAGAACAATGTGATCTGGCAGGCTGGTTGTTAACATTGTAATGGCAATGTTACTACACATTCTATTACAAAGTTACTTGTCAAGAAGACATTAAGGTAAGAATGCCCACTTCTTCGCGTTGTCCTTCGAGTAGTTTCCCGTTGTGTAGACTTGTGCTGAGGAGGTTGCTCGTGGTTGATGGGACAAGCTCTTAGCTTCATCAAACAAGTACCCGGAATGGCCCTGCTGGAACGGTAAGCGTGAAGTGCATCTACTGGTGCTGTTTAGGAAGCGCTGAAGGCATGCCCCTGATGGAGTTGGAGAGGCTGCACGTGAGGGTTGAAGTGTCTTCCGTTACATAGGATCTTCTGTGTGGTCATACATGGAGCACGGAAGCTGGACTGGTTAGGGATCTGTAAGATCCCCCGCCCCGCGCCTATGGGTCACGCCAAAGAGACCTCTTGCTAGGCCCTCAGGCGCGGGCCCACAAGGCATGGGCGCGCCTGGCGGCGGTGCTTTTTAAACTGCCTGCTATCTCCTCCCACAGCCCCGATTGGGCTGGAGTCCCCGAGCGGTAGGCTTGCAGGCCCACTTGGGTGCTCTACCCCGATCGGGGGAGCTAGATAATGGCGGCGTGTTAACAGGACATCAGGTGTTAAGCATGCACCTTAATGTCCTTAAATAGAGCAGCAAATATCCTATAGCAACATGATCATTCTGTCTAGTTAGTGCATCCCATAACATCCGCTACATGCTCTACTACTGTATATAGTTTATCATGTTATATGTTTACTATTTAATATTTGAATTATCACTGTAAATAGTTCTTCAAAGTTCCATGTAACTGAATAAGTACTTGTCTTATCTATACTATTCATACCTTTGTTTTTTGTAAACTGCACTTGATCCCTGGGAAAGCGCGGTATAAAAAATGTTTAATAAATAAACAAATAGATGTCTACAAATGGCTGTATTCCTAATGCTGGATAAAGGAGCAGCAAGGAAAGTCAATCTGAAGCTGATGGATGGAAGGACAGGTGCGAGCTGATGGACCTGCCAGATCCGTGGCACCCTATGTGGCAGCCAGTAAAGTGGATGAGCATGTGGGAGGCAGCTGTACCAATGCACAGGGGGGTGCCAGTGTAAAATGGTGCAATGTCAGTGTGTGGCATAGGGTGGGGAAGACATATCCCCCAGCAGAATCAGTAGTGGCAGGATGTGTGCAGCAACAGGAGAACAGAGTAGGAGTGGTGAGATGCAGATCAGGCACAGGAGAGGCATGCGTGAAGAGCTGAAATGTGGAAAAGAGTACCAGTGTAGGTCATGGTGTAGCAGCTTTCACAAGAAGACATGACTGCACACAGCCGACAGAGGTGGATGGATGGGCTTAAGGAAGGATGGTTGCTGAGGAGAGGGTGGTATGGGCTGGCAGCATCAATATGCCATAGGTGCCATCCCCAAAGTATTTGTACTGTGTGTGAAAATATGCGCCAGTGCCACTTGGAAGGCCTGATACTAGACATGTGGGACTCACACCTGTCCCAGCCACACAGCCACCATACAACACCTCAGACACATGTGCAGGTAACAACTGGACAGGTGTCATCCAAACTGGGCAAATGGGGCATGTATGGACATGAGGTGATACCTGCAGGTGGCTATCCGATGGGTAGGATGTGTCTGCATGTACTGCAAAGATGTAATGGAGCCAAAGCTGTAGAGTCACAGTCATGATGTCATACGTGATTCATGTTGCCCAAGTAGGTTACAGCTGTATGCATGTAACTGCTTCATAGTATACCGCTGTAGCAGTGCGGTTACATCAAGGTACATCTTGCCATCAATTGGTAATGTCTGATGATAAACAGGGACTGTATGGACCTGCAGTCAGCTGAGCCATTGGTGGGTTAAGTAATCTGCTTAAGGTCACAAGGTGTTGATTGTCCATGAAGATTGTGGCTGACATAAAATGTGACAGTAACACATTCCAAAATGTCACATAAAAAGTGGACTCTTTTCACAGTCCAGGCATGGATATGGTCCGCAATACTGTTGGGCGTCACTCCCCAGGGTGGTAAACACTGTCAGAGACCTGACCTGTAGCACACACCGCTCACATAAGAATGATTGTTATGATGGAGCTCAATGAGCAAACTGTGCTTGACGTAGGACTTGCTATCTGCCAGTACTCATAGGAAACGTCAGGATTCACATTCCACTGACACGGCCTGTGAACTTGGGCAAGACACTTCGCTCCCTGTTGCCTTACGTACAAATTTAGGACAAGATTTATTAACCTAAGCTAACACATCAAGTTGCATTTAGGGGCTGATTCTATATAGTGTGCATGGACAGTAACCGGGTAGCCGGACCCGTCGCTCCCCTCCTGCGACTTATCCTCCAACCATATCACACATTGTCCACCCTTCCCACAAATTGCACAGACCGCCTTTTTGTGGTAACAACTGGTCGCAGCTTTATTTCCAAAACATCATAATGAACAATGAACAGGAAACCAACAAACCCCCCAGCGGCGCGATGCGTCACCAGCCATGCGATTAGCAAGGCAACCTCGCCTACCGCTCCAAACCTGGTCACACCACCGGCAACGTTCCAACCACCCCTATCCGACTTTGCCATATTACTAGCAAAAGTCTTCCAGGGGTAGTCCGGGACGAGGGCACCCCACCCCCGTCCCAAGTCGCCTAAGGCTCCGGACCCCGGAAACCTCTGGGATCCCGCCACCAGCACAGGAGACACCACTCACCTGTGCCGCCCCCCAAAACCCCCTCCAAGCTGTGACCAGTGTGCCTCATCCAGCACCACCCTCTCCAATACCTCCTGCCACTCATTGAGGAGCAGATCAATCCCCACAGGAGATAGATGCATGCCATCAGCCCGATACAAACCCGCACAAGCCACGTCAACCCCATCATGTTGCACATGAAACCCTCCATGCTCGCAAACCCACCTCCCGATCTGCCTATTTATTTTTGTCAATCCCCGGGACCATCTCCTCTGCCTGCAGCACTCCGGCCTGGGAATAATATCAGACCATATTAAGACTACACCCCCAAACATACACAGCAATACAGCAAAGTCCTTCTTGGCGGCCCTAATCAACTGCTTGCAAGACCAAGCAGCCAAATTATTGCCCCCAAATGCACCAGTACAATCGATGGTCTGTCCCGGATGCGCTGATGATGACGAAGCAAAGGCATCAGCTGAGGCCACCGCAGCCCTCGCTCGCCCAGCCACGAAAGCGTCACCACCGCAGGATCCAGTCCCGAATTCAGCCCGACAGGCCGCACTGCCGCTCGCTGACCAGCCCAGAACACGAAGGAGTGTCCCAAGATCCAACATACCCGGGCCTCCAGCCCCACATCTGCAACAGAAAAAAACAGCATTAATATCCCCCCCCACCCCCCAGCAGTAGGCAGGTTTCTCATAGGCAAACATACCCCTTAAAAGCTTTTGACCGCCATCTGCCGATACTCTGAATCTGCGCCCCAGAAAATCCCATGGCTGCAGCGCTAGTCGCCACCCCAATACGAAAAGAATGTGCAGAGAAACGCCGCGGATCCTCCCCGATTTGGCACGACACCATGTGCAACACCGCGGTCACCTGACATCGTGTCAGCACATGGGAATCGCTATGCACAAATAACCCCTCTTCGCCCGCAGGGCGCACATGCAAATAGCCCGCCATGGCGGCCACCGGGCACGTGAGCCCACCAATCACTTGAAGCACCACCCACAACCCTTTTCCTTTCTGGGCTGTCTTGGATTCTGCTAACGACACGCGCACAAGCCCCGGCTCGCTCCGCACATGCTGGCGGCGCAAGGTATTACCTAAACCTGCCTTCACCGAGTTGACTGCCAACTCACCGACCCTAAAGGCACCAAAGAATGCCAAACAAAAGACCGCTCGAAAGAGCGCGGCCCCATAAGGCGACGCAGCCACCCCAGCAGTCCCTGGCACAGCCTCCGTAACAAGTCATGCGTAATCGGAAGCCGGTTGTCACACGGCCAGGGAAGAGAACGCTCCCACCCCTGGAGCAACTGCCGCGGAAGCGAGCCGCGGCCCGACAATCCCCAACCCGCTGCCCTGGCAAAAAACCCAAACCCAGCCAGATGAATCTTCACGGCCGATCTGGCAACCCCGTGCCCCGTAGCCCAACCCACATACCCCCCAAGTAAGTACTCCGGCACCTCCCCCCCATCCCATCCTGTCTGGTAGAGATATTCCATCACTCGTTCGCAACCACGCTGATAGGCATCCCCTGTCCGTTCCGTCACCGAATTCTTTAGAAGGCTCTTCATCTCAGCCGGCCATAGTTCCACAATCGCCACGGGACCACGAGCCCATCCTCGTCTGCCTCCGGAGCCAAGCGTCGAAAGCGCTCCAACTTCAAACGAGAAAGAGCATCAGCGATTTCGTTAGTACGCCCAGGGATATGGCGAGCTCTCAGGTCCACATTCAAACGCAAACAGGCAAGTATGACCAGACGCATTAGGGACGCCACCTGGCGGCAGCGCGGAGAATGACGATTAATGACCACCACAACACCTCATTATCACACCACCACACGACCTTACGGTTAGCTAACTTATTCGGCCATAACTCTAGCGCCCCTAATATGGGAAAGAGTTCCAAGAAAGTGATATTACTCACGAGCCCCACTTCGACCCACGACGGCGGCCAGCTGTCGGCACACCATGCGCCACCGAAGTATATTCCCAAACCAATGCCACCCACCGCATCCGTATAGAGCTGCAAATCTTCGCTGGAGATCCCTTCATCTCGCAATACTGAAATCCCAGTAAAGACCCGCAAAAAGGCGTCCCAAATCCACAAACCCTCGCGCGTCACGCTAGACACACGAATGTGGTGATGCGGTCTGCATACCCCAGCCGTCGCGGCTGCCAACCATCGAATGAACACCCTCCCCATCGGGATTACCCTACAGGCAAACTTAAGCGATCCAATTAATGCCTGCAATTCCTTCAAGGTCAACTTAGCAGAGGACAATGAATCAGCCACCAGTACCCTCAATTTCTCCACCTTCTCCAACGGCAATCACGCTACCATTCACTAGGAGTCCACTTCACAGCTAAATAAGCGAGGATGGTCGTCGGACCCACAGTCTTACCTTCTGCTAAAAGTACCCCCACTCACTGTCCAGACCCAGGAAACCATCCAACAGAACCCTACAACACGTAGAACCAGCTTTGCCCACAAACAAAATTCGTCAAGATAATGAACCACCTCCGAGTACCCCACTCTCCGTTCCACCATCCAGTGCAAAAAGTGCTAACTTTCTCGAAGTAAGAGCAAGAGACCGAACAACCCATCGGCATACACTTGTCAAAATAGAACTCTCCCTCAAATGGGAAACCTAAGAACTTGAAGGCAGACGGATGCACCGGCAATAAGCGAAAAGCAGACACCATATCCACCTTCGCCATCAAGGAGCCGCGCCCGGCACTCCTGACTAACTCGACCGCCCTGTTGAAAGAGGCATAACGGACCGTACAGAACTCGCGCGGGATGAAATCATTTACCGAAGCCCCAACCGGAAAAGACAAATTGTGGATTAATCGAAACTTCCCTGGTTCTTTCTTAGGAACAATTCCTAAGGGAGACACCACAAAATCCTGAAAAGGAGGGCACTGGAACGGACCGGCTATTCTGCCCAACCGCAATTCCGCTCCTAACTTCTCCCAAGCTACCGACGCCCATCTCCGTATGCTAGGGGAATGGCGAGCCATCGAACGCCCCACTACACCCCGAATCAGAACTACAAAACCGAACTGAAAACTCAACTGCAAAATCAACTTATCCCGCTTCCGGGGATAATCGTGAAGCCAGCTAAGCAATAGCGGCACCCGTATCGGAGAAGGAGCCAAATCAAACAGCACCTGCCTACTTGGGAGCTGGCCCAGGCGGGGCGACGGCCCCTTTTTTTTTTTTTTAACACATTGTGCCGCCGAATGGGGACCACTACAGATCGAACACACGTGGCGGAATTTACAGTCCGGAAAGGGACATGCCGATCTATTAAACCTACAGCACACGTCCCCACCGCTGCCAGTGACCGGTCTGGCCTGGACTGGCGAAACGCCCCCGTGAAAGGAACGACCCCCCCCCCCGACCACAACACCCGGCCCAACCTTTCCTCCACCCCCCCAACCGCCCCGCCCTTGACAGACATCTGAGTCAACCAAAGGTTTACGTCTTGTGTACCCCAAGTCAAAAACTTGTACTCCTCCATTTGTCATGAAACGTTTCGTCGTAATTCAGCCACGACCAGCCCTCGTGTACCTGAGACACCTCCAAAATCGAATCAGCATAAGACAGCATCATACCATACTGCCCCGGAAAATGCTGACCCCACACACTCGCCAGCCGCAAGAACGATCTCACCCCAGTAACCACGTTCCTCGAGACCTTCCGAATACGGCCTGCCTTCTCATCCTCCTTACGTTTTTGTTTTTGTTTTTTTACTATCCCCCGAACGCTTACGCCCCTCCAGCAAACGAAAAATATCCATGTACTTCCTCTTCCGAATTTTACGCCGCAACGTTTTCGGGACACCTTCCCATAATTCCGATAAGGCAACCAAGGATGAAGAACCAGCGCCTTCTGGAATATCAGAAGACCGTCGCCCCGACACCACCTCACCAGCACAAACCCCGCCCCTTGATGACTCAGTAAAGTCTGAAGACGAGGAGGAGGAGGAATCCGAACTACACCTATGTCGACAAACGTACTTCCTTGTCTTGCACGCCTGTCCCGACCGCTCGGCCCTTGATCCCTTTTCCCCCCGCTCGCCCCCCACCACCGACAGCAACTCACCTGGACCATCCTCGGTAGCCAGCCCCTCCGCCGTAGATGGTGAACCCACACGAGGAGCAACAGTCCGCTGCTGTACAGCTGCTCCTTGCGCATGGACTACGTCTCTCGGCGTGCTCCGTACTGCAGAGGCTCCCAGATCCAGATTCGCTGCACCCGGTGACATAACTACAGACAGCCCACATCCAGGCGCGGACTGAATAGACACCTGCGGAGACAAAAAGGGAAAACCCGAGGGGGAAAAGGCAGGAGACCAAGCAGGTTGCCACGCTCCCGCCCAATCAGACCTTGAGGATCCTTGCCCCCCGCTCATCCAATGTTCCCAAACTGCCTGCTGCTCTGCCAGACCATAGCCCCTAGGGGAAGACATACTCCCACCAGGAGAAACCAAACCACTGCCACCTCCAGCTACCAAACCAAACCCAGGCCTCACTCACTCACCCCAATGGCCCCAGGGACCGGTGCTACCTCTCTGTTCCCCCTCAGGCCTGTGACCCCCAGCCAGCTCTGCCTCCCCCTCCATACCACCAGCCCCTTGAACCTCTAAACTGATGTCAGCCCTGCCATGCCCAGGGACCCCACTCCTTGCCCTCCTCCCAGTAACTGAGGGCCCATGCTCCCTCGCTGTGCGCCGCACACCCCTGCGTGCCTCTCACTCTCCCCCACACTCTGCTGCCCCATCCTCCCCCCCCTGCCCAATCCCCGACCCCTTTGTCGCCCGACCTGCCTGCCCACGGCGGCCCTGCACCCCCCGACCTTTCCCAGCCTGTTTTCCCGCCGTCACCTACCACTCCTAGACACACCCCCACCCCTCACGGAACAAACAAGCAAGCTGAAATAAACCCTCCCGACCTTGCCGGCCTGTTTCTTTCTTGGTTTGCTGGTATTGCCCCAACGTAGGCCTGTGGACTGCTCCTCCCATCCCACCGCGGCACCCGGCTTCAGTTAGCAACTATGGACTTTGCAGGACTGCCCCGAAACTCCCCCCAAAGCAAAAAATGGGCCCTGTCGCACACTCGCCTGCACACGGAGCCCGGGACGCTCCGCCACCGCTCACCGGCCCGTCAGGGATCCCGACCCAGCAGAGTTGAAGTAAGCCGCCGCACCGATCAGCTGCCACTCGCCTCCGGTCTGGTCGCATGTGCTCCGCCATGACCGCGCGCACGCTGGAGCACATGGCCAGACCCTCCTGATTGGCTCCGCTCGCCCCCTAAGCCCGCGGAGCCAATCAATTTAAATGATGCATGCCATGTCACAGAGTGCAGTGACGCGCGCCCCCCCTCCGAAATGCGAGCAGAGTCCCGTGCCGGGCCGGGCACCCGGTTATGCGCGGGCGCCGGGACCCTGCCCGCGCCCTTGAAACTTATGCACTAGAAATGCAAATAAGTACCTATTCTCAGGGGCTTGCACATGTGGAGGGGACTTACACATGCGCTTTGGGCAATCTAAAAGCATGCGTATAAGTCCCATCATGCATGCTTTCTGTAGGAGTGTGCACAGGGATGGCTCTTGGGATCTGAATTCACACACGTAGATTATAGGAGATAATAGCTTATGAGTTCTTCTTCATCAGTCTAGTCATGTGCGAGTAGGTTCAGATGTACCAGAACACCTCTGTTTTATAAAGTAAAACATGCTTCACTTTATAAAATAGACTCCAAATATGTGCTGCCTGCATGAGTTTATTTAAATTACCCCCACATGGGCATTATTGTGATTCATGTGCGTTATAAGTAAATAGACCCCATTGATAAAATGGGGCTTACATTAAATAGTGTGTGTTAAATTGCAATAATGCTTGTTAGCACATTAACACACATTAATAAATAAAGGGTCCAATATTAAAAAAGGGTTTATGCCGATTGCAGTACCTACAAACCACATAAATCCCAGTGATCCTAATATTCTGCAGCACTAACTGGTTAGTGCTGCTGAATATCTTCACAGCCCACCTTAAACATGTCCAGTTATTTGTGGGGCAATCTGTAGATGGAGCTGAGGTAATCCCGGCAGCTATACAATCAGTGGCCTATTCAGTCACTAACTAGCTAGCTAAACCACCTAAAGTTAGGACATTAGTGGATGTCCTAACTTTACGCAGTTTTGTTATTCAATTAGTGGCTGACAATTGCCGCTGACCGGATAGCAATTCCTCTCGGTAGTGAAATTGAATATTCAAAGCTGGATGCACATATGCTCCAGTGCTGAATATCCAATTTTATTTCCATTAAACACTGTCACTGAATATCGATCCACTAGTTCTTAAATTGCAAGTTCTCTGGAGACAGGAAAATACCTTCTGTAACTGAATGCAATTTTCCTTGAGCTATCAATATGCCTCTCATGCATATCCGTTGTGGTTATCCAGAAAATCTGACTGACTAGGTGTGTCCCATGACTGGGCTGAGAGCCCTTGCTCTAAGGCAGGGTTTCCCAAATTTATCCTGCAGCTTCCCCAGCCAGTCAGGTTTTCTGGATATCCACAATGAATATGCATGAGAGAGATCTGCATACAATGGAAGTAGTGCATGTAGATCTCTCTCGTGCATATTCATTGTGGATATCCTGAAAACCCAAATGGCTGGGAGGCAGGTTTGGGAACCCCTGCTCTAGGAAAAAAGATAGCAGACTCAGGCATAAGCCAAGGAAATATTTATTTACAGAATGTACATTTATTTATTTAATACATGCAAGGAATACTCTTCCAGTGGAGATGGCAAACACAGGGTGCTTTTTGGATTCAGGAAAGAATGGGATAAGCATAGAGGATATCTGAAGGAGAGGAAGGGATTCTAGAACCAAGCAGTTGTATTGGATGGCAGACTGGATAGGTCTATGGTCTTTTTTGCCATGATGTTATATGCTTATAATACAATATGTTCTATGCATTTTCATTGTATTTATGATGTTTATTTGTAAACTGTATTTATTTGTGTATTTATATCACTTTTAAAATACTATGGAGGAGTAATCTACTGTATATATTAGAAGGCATTTATTTACTTACTTATTTTCTCAAACTCCCTGCCTACATGATGAGGTGGTATCACTCTGATGAAGGAAGTGATGGACAACAAAAAGCAGATTTTGAAGAAATATTTCTCTGCTCTGTTATTTTAAAAAGCATAGCTTCATGGTAGTTTGTAATGTCATCTTTAAAGATGACTATTTAACTAAGAAACTTCAAGACAGACCACAGCATTTTAGAGAATCACGTCACCAAACCTGCATTAGTCCCACTCCAAGTCAAACGTATTTGTAAAATGCTGAGGAAAGCATCCCAGAGCACATGGGCTGCTGATCCATTTGCTGGTGGTTCCTGGTTCTGTGAACACCCTCATTGCAAGCTTCATCTAACTTTGTATGCTCTGGTCAAGTATATTCCTGTGCCTGTTCCTTATCTGGCTTGTTTGTTTATTTATTGTTCTGTATATATTTCTGTTTTGTCAGTGTGTGTCCTACCCAGCTCCTGCCTTCTGTAGTGCTGTGGCTTCCTTCTCACCACCTTACTGCCTCTGTTTTCTGACTAGTTCTATCTGATTGCACATTTTGGTGTGCTTTTTTTTCTCTTCTTCTCCCTATTCCTCTCTAGTTGGTATTTTCAGTCCTCATTTTTTTTACTTTGCCTGAGTTTTTCACCAGGGCACCTTCTGTGGACTCTGGATGCTTTCACTTGCTTTCATTCAGCATTTGCCCTGCCCCTCTTGTTCAGCTCTACTTCTCTGTCTTCAGTTGTGTCTCTCTCTCTCTCGCTTCTTCCTTATTATCCCACCATCCCTCCCCACAACCCACCCATCCCGTGGCTTATAGTTTCTTATAGCTATCCTGTGCTGATTACCACAGTCCCTCTCAGGTACGCCTTATCCCCTGCAATCTCTACCACCTATCCTTTTACTTCCTCTGACTTCTGTGCTACTCTCCATCTCTCTACTATGGCTCCTCATCACTTTCTCTTCCTATTGCTCATAATCCCTAATTGTCAGTTCAAACTTCTCCTGCTGACCTATAAGTATCTCTCCCTATACCCCTCCTCGGGAACTCCACTCTTCTGGAAAATCACTTCTATCCCTACCCTTCTCCTCTATTGCTAACTCCAGTCTTCGCTCCTTTCACCTTGATGTTACTTATGCCTGGAACAAGCTACCTGAGTCTGTACATCAGGCTGAAAACTCACTTTCGAATCTTGACTCACCTGATGTCCTTTGTTTTTCCATACCATTCCCCCTAGCTGTATCCCATGTCTACAGTTACTGTATTGTCTGTGTTGACTAGATTGTAAGCTCCAATAAGCAGGGACCATCTTTTACGAGTGTCTGTGCAGGGCTGCATATGCCTTGTATTGCTATGCAAATGTTCAATAATAGTAGTAGTAGAAGATAGCCAATTTATCAAAGGCCATTTTCTGAACAACTGCATAGCACACTGATTCATATGAAGGAGCAGACTCTGGAGGGTCACCGGCCATTAATGTTAAACTAGAATTTCTGGTGAAAGAGGTGAAGGGGGATTTTCCATGATCTTACTTAAAGTATTATGAAAATAGTTGTGGATCTACTGTAAAATTACCAATCAAGTGCGGAAGTAAAAGTTTGAATTGAAGGAGCTCGTTTATGGCAAGGCCCATTCAGTTTTAGAACTCAACAAAAGCATTTCTGAACTGGAGAAAATAACTAAGAACTTTGAAAAAGTGCTGTGAGATCTTTAAAACTGACCCAGAAGGAAAATATACCTGAGAAGGTCAAGGGGGTGATGCAGCAGCCCAGTACAAAGTGAAGGCTGGCAAGGCCTATATAGGGTTCTGGAACATAAAGCCTTCACTGCACGTAATCCCTCACTATTATAAATGCAACAAAGCAGTCTTTCGATGGATGAAAGGAGGAGTAAGCATATTTAAATACGAGGGCTATACTAACATCATTGGATTCCAGTAATAGTTGTTTATTAGATGTTTGAATTATTTTATTTATAATTGTTGAATGTGTTTCTTTCTTTTGAAAACATATATTACTTAAAATGAAATATAGAAAACCTTTAAAAATGTCCAATTAGAAAATTCCTTTATTTACTGATATATACCACCTTGCACAGACTTATTACAACTGGCCATGAATGCTGCAGCAAGGATTCTCCATGGAGCATCCAGAAGTGACCATGTGACTCCTATTCTAAAACAGCTTCATTGGCTACCAATACACGGAAGGATTATCTTCAAAACTTTACTTCTCTCTTTCAAGGCCATCAAGCGCCTCTCCTCCACTGCACTTACTGAGCTTATCCATACCGTGCCACCCAACAGATCCAGGAGATCAACAGCCCTAAACCTACTAATAACACCGAAGACTTTGACTAAATGCAATTGTACAACGGCAAACAGGGCCTTCAGTCTTTACATTCCCAAATGCTGGAATGCATTACCACCTGACATTCGAGCTATTGCAGACCTAACTAAATTCAGGAAGGCAATCAAGTTTCACCTCTTCCGCCAATTCTACCCAGCCAGCAATGGAATCTAAATAATCCCACCTAAGAAACACCCATTCTTAGTCTTATTACAGTCCCAACATCCTTCCTGCAGAACAGACACATCCCATCTTAAAGTAAGCATTGTGTTGCGTATATCTCATTGCAACTAATATTTCATGTATATAGTCCAACCCTGTTATTGAATTTATCCCTCATGTATATAGTTCAACCCTGTTATCCAAGTTGGTACTCCTGTTCTGTGTAAAACCAAACAGTTTGTGTTTAGGTTGTTTTTGTTATATTGTAAACCGCGCTGATACTGAAT
The DNA here is from genome assembly GCA_033557465.1 of Ichthyophis bannanicus. NCBI lineage: Eukaryota > Metazoa > Chordata > Amphibia > Gymnophiona > Ichthyophiidae > Ichthyophis > Ichthyophis bannanicus. Next base: position 1,648,669,234 of record CM066032.1, read on the forward strand.
AGTGTGGTATATAAGCATCTGTAATAAATAATAATAATAATAAAGCGGTTTACAATAAACAAAAAAGATTAGAAACATAGAAACACAGAAATATGATGACAGAAAAAGACCACATGGCCTTTCTAGTCTGTCCTTACATATCAACAACTACAACAGTCCCCTTTTTACCTTTAGAGATCCTCTCTGTTTGTCCCATGCTTTTTTGAATTCAGTTACTGTCCTCATCTCTACCACCTCCACTGAGAGACTATTCCACGGATTCACTACTCTTTCCATACAGAAATATTTCCGCATATCACGCTTGAATCTATCTCCCTTCACCCTCATCCCATGTCCCCTCATAGCGGAACTTGCTTTCAATTGAAAGAGGCTCTCTCCCTGAACATTTATGCCACAGAAGTATTTAAACATCTCAATCATATCACCTCTATCCTGCCTTTCTTCAAAGGTGTACATATTAAGATCCTTAGGTCTGTCCTCATATGCTTTATAATGAAGACCACTAATCATTTTAGTAGCCACCCTAAGCACTGACTCCATCCTGTTCACATCCTTTTGAAGGTGCGGTCTCCAGAATTGCACACTATACTCCAAATGAGGTCGCACCAAAGACTTATACAGAGGCATTATCACCTCCTTTTTTCTGCTGGCCATTCCTCTCCCTATGCACCCAAGCATCCTTCTAGCTTTTGCCGTCGCCTTTTCTGTTTAGCTACTTTAAGATCATCAGACACAACCACGCCTAGGTCCCGCTCTTCTTTAGTGAACAAAAGTACTTCACCCCCTATACTATATTGCTCCTTGGATTGCTGCAGCCCAAATGCATGACCTTACATTTTTTAACATTAAATCCCAGCTGCCAAATTCTAGACCATTCTTCAAGCTTAGCTAGATCCCTCCTCATGTTATCTACACCTTCCTGGATGTCTACTCTATTGCAGATTTTGGTATCATCCACAAAGAAGCAAACCTTACCCAACAGCCCTTCCGCTATATCACTAACAAAGATCTTAAAAAGAATCGGACCAAGGACAGATCCCTGGGGCACTCCACTGGTAACATCTTTCTCCTCAGAGTGAGCTCCATTTACCTGTACTCTTTGTCGCCTCCCACCCAACCAATTTCTAACCCAAGCAGTAACTTTAGGGTCCATCCCTAGGGTGCTCAGTTTGTTTATAAGTCACCAGTGAAGAACAGTGTCAAAGGCTTTACTGAAATCTAAATACACCACATCAAGGGCTCTCCCTCGGTCCAACTCCCTGGACACCCAGTCAAAGAAATCAATCAGATTTGTCTGACAAGACCTGCCTCTGGTGAATCCATGCTGCCTCGGATCCTGTAATCCGCTGGACTCCAGAAACTATTTTCTCTTTCAGCAGCATTTCCAATAATTAACTCACCACCGAAGTTAAACTAACTGGCCTGTAGTTTTCAACCACATCCCTACTTCCGCTTTTGTGTAAAGGCACCACATGAGCCTCTCTCCAGTCCTTTGACACCACTCCCGACTCTAACGAGGCATTGAAAAGGTCAGTCAGTGGAGCTGCTAGAACGTTCCCATGTTCCCTCTGTAATCTAGGGTGTATCCCATCCGGTCTCATTGCTTTATCTACTTTAATTTGAGCTAGTTTCTCATTAACACAGTCTTCTGAAAATTGTTCAAGATGTCCCTCGCTTCTGTTCCTGTTTGTGGGTGTTTTCTGAGGTCCTAAAATTATGATTAACTAACATTATGATAAAGTAAAATCAGCAGGAATAAAATAATTGCACATAACAAAAAAAAATCATTCCAGGGAGCAATACTGAACTTATAACTTTCCTGAAAAAGAAATAATTACTAGTGTCTCCTATGTCTCCTGGCAAATGATTACTATTGAAGGCACAACATACGACAAAACACTATGGGCTATGTTTACTAAGCTGGGCTAATGGTTAACCTGTGCTAATTGCAACTAGGCCCATTGAATAACAAGGGACCTAGTTGTAAACAGCATGGGCTAGCCGTTAGCCCAGCTTAGTAAACATATCTCTATATATAGTAGAGGATAATCAGATCTGCAACAATTTGGGTTTATGGAAGAAGGATTTCTGAGAAGACTGTAATGATCTTGACGGTGCATATTCCTTCAACTTCTTAGCCAAAAAAGATGGAACTCCTTTATAAAATGCACTAAGTATGAAATTTTTAAAACATATCCACTGTGTGACAGGAAGTCAATGTAAGTTACCAAGAACTAGTGTGTTATGAGAACAATACCTCTAGTCACAATTAGGTCTACCATGATTTGAACAACATTTCATTTCAGGATGAATTGGAGAGCTGTAGCTTTACCAGCAGTTGGATCCTGATACAGAACCAAAAGGAATTAATTTGGTTCAAAAAGCGGTACTGCGTCAATTGGCTCATTGAAGTATTGACTGTAAACTCTTTTCTACAGGAACACAGCTAAATGATTTGTTTTTGATGGGGGTGCACTGAATACTTTTGTGTGCTGGATAGTTTTTAAAGAATAAGGTGTTATTTGTCTTAAAACAGTAAAACAGACTTAATTGTGACTAGAGGTATTGTCCTCATAACAACAGGTCCAACAAAAATTAAGATATATGCTTTAGGTGTTCTGGAGGGCTCGATTGTTTATATCTACTGTTCTTTTTGATGGAAGACCTTTATTCAATAGGACACATTCTGGGATCATGACAAGTCTTTCAAAAATGGAATATTCGGCATACTTTAGTTACTGTGAAGACCGTTAATGTTTATAGTTCACGTTTATGTAATTCACTAGAAATTTGATATGTAAAAAGATTCTGAAAGGAATGCCATGTAATACAAAAAAGGTTGACAGGGTAGAAAAACACAATTAATAAATGTTATGCTCAATGTAACAAACCAATGGAAAGCTCAGCACTGTAAGTGCCAAGATGACCTCAGTGGATAAAATAAGAAAACATTTAAACGTGAAACAAATTCTTATCACTTAGAAGGAAAGACCAGAAACAAACAGTTTACAATGTAAAATCAGCTTGACGTGTATTAGTAATAAAACTTCACTGAATGTTTCCTTTTTTCTCTTTTCAATTAGTATTGTTGGCAGGAATATATTTCCTTCTATTGTAAGGACCATAAATTGTATTCAATTCTATGAACTATATGAAGCATTATATAAACAATAAATTGCTATAGGAAATGATTACCACCTTTAACCAAGTTGGATGGGTTCCATTTGGTTTCTGCATGCAAGGACATTGTCACAGATGGGTGTTGATTTAAAATCTTAATAATAGTAGTAGCTATAACAATAATAAACAAGTGGCTTGTCAATGGATAAGAGGAAAAAGTCAAGGCATCAGATTTTCAGTACATGTTAAAGAGATCATTCATTAGACTACAAACATTAGTTTTTTTGCTGATCAAGTAAGAGTTCATGTTCTATTTTTGTACATGATAAAAAAATTTAGAAACACCATTGTTGAATTAAAAAGGGCATTTTAATCTCCAAGGGGTTAATGTTATAAGGCATTTTCCACACCTAAGACATGTTTTACTTACAGAAACTGGCTGTTATATACATATATACAAGTACGCAATTTAGAAGCGCACATGCCGAAAAAAAGGTACAGTACATACTTTATACAGAAAGGTCCCGATTCAGTCCTGGACATCCCGGTCCTCTGTGCACCTGGTTAGAACTGGATGCACAGAGTTACCCAGGATTCTGCTCACACAGGGCACGTCTAGCCCCACAGGATCAGAATTATGTCCAGGCCTGTACCTGCAGGCCGGGACCCCGATTCAGTTCGGCCTAAACATACAGGCCTTGCCCTGATAACTCAGTCAGGCCTTTTGAATGTAGCCGCGGCGCCATGACATCTGGTTGCCATGGCACCGTGGCTCCATTCAAAAGCTGCGATCCCCGGCTGCTGGACCAAAATGTTCATTCCCCGCAGCCCAACCCCCGATCTGGCCATCCCTCGCTGACTAGAGGAACTTATTCCATCTTGGAGGTGGAATAAGTTCCCTGTACAGGCAGCCAGCCCCGGATGTACAGGCCCAACATTGGAATCGGCCCTGTACGTCTGGGCTGCCAACCGCCCACTGCCTGTCTTAACGCCACCCTCACTCTGCCCCTTTCCCGCCCCTTCTAACTTCCCCATACAACGTGCAGGGAAATTAGTCGGGGTCAGAAGAGGGCCCGAATAGCGGGGATGGACATCCCAATGGAACATCCATCCCCGCTATTCGTGCCTCGGAATGACCCTGAAAGTGAATAAGCATTCCTAGGAGTGCAATTTGAATGGAACTGCAGTGCGTTTGTGATTTATGCACATACTTTATTAAATATACATATGGAGGGGGATTTTAGAAAGGACATCCAAGTGCAATCTGGGATATCTAAGCAAGAATATCTGAAACAAAACCAGTCACGTCCAGGTACATACATGATTTCACAAGTGACCGTGGCCGATAGCGACATCCGGGGGGATGGGGGTGGGGGCATGCATCTAAATAGAATAGTATTTCAGGACCTGGACATCAAGGAATAGACTAATGGTTAGAGTAGTGGACTAAGAACAGAAAGCCAGGGTTCAAATCCTACAGCGGCTATCATTAAATTTATGCTGAGTACTGAGGATGATGTAGTGTTTTCTCCTGCGCACCCTCTGGAGGTTTTCCAGCCAAAACAAACACTTTTCAGATGCCTGGAGCAGGTCTAAACTTACATGTGACACCAAATGTCTGGAATGTTTCTGAGATCAGGCAGTGACATCCAAGTTCATGGCCATGCCTCCACCATGCCCCCATTCAGACCTGGTCCTCACGCCAAGAACGTCAACAGACTCTGCTTCTGAAATTGTACTGGAGACGTCTCTGTGCTTTGAACATCATGATCACTATATTGCATAGAGTGCCCTCAAAAGGTTGTACATGCTTTTCTGCCACTGGAGATTATTCTAGGAGCCAAATTTATAAAGGCAGCATGCCTACAAGATGTTCTGTCCTCTTTTGTAATTATTCTTGTAATTGCAAACTGCAAATTTAATTGTAAATTTTCAGAAAAAAAATGTGTAGTGGAAACAAATTATTTTTAAGCTAAGTAAAACAATTAGGGGAATCTTTACTAAAGGGCACTAGCTGTCTTTGCAGCACTTGCACAGGATCATCACACCATGAAGACCGCTAGCATGGTAACATAGGATATGATGGCAGATAAAAACCAGAATGGTCCATCTAGTCTGCCCAGTAAGGTGGCTAGAATGGTTCCAACTGCAGCTCCGTGCAGGTTCCCACCCTCTATGCCTGTGTTTAGGGTTGTACCTTCTGCTCCGTGTAGGTCAGCCCCCCTCTATTTATTGAGTATAAAAGTTATGTTTGCTTTGATTTTATCCTCTTGTTATAAATGGATCCACTGTGTCTGTCCCATACCATTTTGAATTCTGTCACTGTATTTGCCCCAAACACCTCCATTGAGGGCATTCCAAGCCTCCAACCCCTTTCAGTGAAAAGGTATTTCCTGACATTGCTCGAAAGCATGAAATGCTCAAAGAAATCAAGGAAGCTAACAAAAGTTACAGCGCAGTAATAATATTGGGTGATTTCAATTACCCCGGTATCGACTGGGTCAGTGTCATGGCAGGACATGCTAGGGAGATAAGTTCCTAGATGAAATAAATGACTGCTTCTTGGATCAGCTGGTTCATAAACCGACCAGAGGGGAAACCATATTAGACCTAGTCCTTAGTGGATCACCAGATCTTGTGCAAGAAATAAGGGTGTTGGGGCCACTTGGCAATAGTGATCATAGCATGATCACGTTTGATTTACTTAGTGGAGGAGGGATAGTAAGGAAATACACAATACTACCTTTTAACTTTCGAAATGGAGACTATGATAAAATGAAGAAAATAGTTAAGAAAAAACTAAAAGGAGCTGTGCAAAGGTTAAAGCTTGGGTGATGTTGTTGAAAACTACTATCTTGGAAGCCCAGACCAGCTGTATTCCACGCTTTAAGAAAAGTGGAAGGAAGTCCAAAAAACTTCCAGCATGGCTTAAAGGTGAGGTCAGAGAGGCTGCTGTTGCCAAAAAAGCATCTTTCAAGAAATGGAAAAAAGAGCCAAACGACGAAACCTGGAAACGGCACAAGCACTGGCAAGTCAAATGCGAGGCATTGATAAGGCAGGCAAAGGGAGAATTTGAGAAGAAGCTTGCTGCGGAAGCAAAAACGCGAAATAAAGACTTTTTCAAGTACATTCATAGCAAAAAACCTGTGAGAGAGTCAGTTGGTCCATTAGATGATAGAGGAGTTAAAGGGGCACTAAGAGGCGACAAGGCGATAGCAGAGAGACTGAATGAATTCTTTGCTTCGGTGTTTACTGAGGAAGATGTAGGGATGTTACCCATGACTGAAGTGGTATTTAAAGGTGCAGAAGAATTAAAGGATATATCTATACATCGGGAAGATGTATTACAACTATTGGATAAACTGAAGAGTAGCAAATCACCTGGGCCTGATGGTATACATCCAAGGGTGTTGAAAGAACTGAAATATGAGATTGCAGACCTGCTATTAGTGATCTGTGAATTTTCATTAAAATCATCTGTAATACCTGAAGATTGGAGGATCGCCAATGTAACACCAATTTTTAAAAAGGGTTCCAGGGGTGATCCGGGTAACTACAGACCAGTGAGCCTGACGTCAGTACCGGGAAAAATGGTAGAAACCATCATAAAGAACAAAATTACTCAGCATGCAGATAGTCATGGCCTAATGGGAGACAGCCAACATGGCTTTAGACAAGGAATATCTTGTCTTACTAATCTGTTATGTTTTTTTGAAGGTGTGAATAAACAGGTGGACAAAGGTGAGTCGGTTGATATAGTGTATCTGGACTTTCAGAAAGCCTTTGACAAGGTCCCTCATCGCAGACTTTTGGCAAAACTAAAGAGTCATGGGATAGGAGGCAGTGTACTATTGTGGCTCAGGAACTGGTTAAAAGATAGAAAGCAGAGGGTAGGGCTAAATGGCCAATTTTCCCAATGGAGAAAGGTGAATAGTGGTGTACCCCAAGGATCTGTGCTGGGTCCGCTGCTTTTTGACATATTCATAAATGACCTGGAAAGGGGAATAATGAGTGAGGTTATCAAATTTACAGATGACACAAAACTATTTAACAAGAGGATAGTGGAAAATTGCAAGAGGATCTTGATAAACTGGAAGACTGGGCATCAAAATGGCAGATGAAATTTAATGTGAACAAGTGCAAAGTTATGCACCTAGGGAAGAACAACCCAAACTATGGTTACACGATACAAGGTTCCATATTAGGAGCCACCACCCAGGAAAAAGATTTAGGTGTCATTGTGGATAACATGTTAAAACCATCGGCCCAGTGTGCAGCAGTGGCCAAGAGAGCAAATAGAATGCTAGGTATCATAAGGAAAGGAATGGAAAATAAAACAAAAGATATTATAATGCCTCTATATCGTTCCATGGTGAGACCGCATCTTGAGTATTGTGTGCAATTCTGGTCACCGTATCTTAAAAAGGATATAGCGTTATTAGAAAAAGTTCAGAAAAGAGCCATCAAAATGGTAAAGGGGATGGAAGGATATTCCTATGAAGAAAGGCTAAAAAGGTTAGGGCTCTTTAACCTGGAAAAGAGACGGCTGAGGGGAGATATGATAGAAGTCTATAAATTAATGAACAGAGTGGAACAGGTAAACGTAGATCGATTGTTTATGTTATCAGAATATAGAAAGACTAGGGGACATGCAATGAAGCTACAGGGTAAACTTTTTAAGACTAACAAAAGAAAATATTTTTTCACTCAACGTGTAATCAAACTCTGGAATTTGTTACCAGAGGATGTAGTAAACGCTGTTAGTGTAGCTGAGTTTAAAAAAGGTTTGGACAAATTCCTGGAGGAAAGGTCCATAAACCATTATTAAGAAGGGACCCAGAATATCAATGCTTGACCCAGTACAAGCATTGTGGGACCTGTGTCTTTTGGGGAAACTGCTAGGTACGTATGACCTAGATTGGCCACTGTTGGAAACAGGATACTGGGCTTGATGGACCTTGGTCTGACCCAGTATAGCATATCTTATGTTCTTATCTTATGTTCTTATGTAAGTTTACCTCCTTGCAGCTTCATCATATGCCCTCTAGTTTTACAGCCTCCCCTTCTTTGAAAAAGGTTTGCTTGTTCATTGATACTCTTTAAGTATTTAGCGGTCTGTATCATATCTCCCCTGTCCCTCCTCTCCTGTAGTTTATAAATTTTAGGTCTTCAAGCCTCTTTTCATACATCTTCTAGCGCAGGCTCCAAATCATTTTGGTCACCGTCCTCTGAACCATTTCAAGTCTTTTTATATCCTTTGTGAGATATAATCTCCAAAACTGAACATAATACTCCAAGTGTGGCCTCACCAACGACTTGTAGAAGGGCATTACTACGTCCTCCTTTCAGCTGGTTATTCCCCTCTGTATGCAACCCAGCATCCTTCTGGCTTTGGCTACCGCCTTGTCCCATTGTTTCATCACCTTGAGATTCTCACACACTAGTACTCCAAGGTCCCTCTCCTGGTCCATGCACACCAATCTCTCTCCCCCTAATGGGAGAGAAATGCAACTACTGCACTACTCTAGCCATTAGCCTATTCCTAAATGTCTGCTGAAGTTGACATGGAGACTGCTTGATAGGGCAGTATGTGAGCAGAGAGTGGACATTCCATTAATGAGCAGCTACCACAGGTGTTAACATCACACAGTAGCCGCACATTCTGTAGGCTTTGCAGATTTCAGCTATTGCTACCTCAATGGGTGGTATTAGCTGCATCCACGAAGCTACTACTCCATGATCCCAGAGTTTTCTTCACCCACATTAGCCGCAAAAGCTGTTCATGCTTTTGTAATCATACCCCCTAGTAACTAAGATTAAGTATGAAAACATAGAAACTGATGGTAAATAAATATTCTGCAGCCTATCAAGTCTGCCCATCCATACTAACCACTAAATTCACAATCCTGTCCTCTCCCTCAAAGATCCTCTAAGCTTGTCCATATCTTCTTGAATTCAGATGCAGTTCTTGTTTCCATCTTTTTCTGAGATGATGTCCCATGCATCACCGCACTTTCCATAAATAAATATTATCTTTGATTACTCATGAATCTACACCTTCATTCAATGGTCCTTGTAATAAGGCATAGGGGGAGAGTCTTAAAGATCTCAATATGTATACTTTGAAAGAAAGGTGGGAAAGAATATATGATAGACACAGGAAGACAGCCTCTTTCAATTGCAAGAAAGCTGTGCAATGAGGGGGCATTAGATGAAGGTAAAAGAGGATAAATTCAGGAGTAGTCTAAGGAAATATTTCTTTATGGAAAGAATGGTAGATGCATGGAATAGCCTTCCAGTGGAGGTGGTAGAGATGAGGATGTGTCTGAATTCAGGGCTGGTGCAAGGACATTGGCCACCCTAGGTAACCCTTATATTTCCTGCCCCCCCCCCCATCCTTATCATACCTGCTGTTGCTATGCCATATCTCCCGGGTCCATCAGCAACTGCAGTATAACAGTAAAGAAGCAGAAGCACAGCACTAAGGGAAGCCTCTGAACCCCTGCTCTCTGCGTTCTTAAAGTGCATTAAGTTCTGCCTCCCTTGGCACAGACTTCCTGATTGCATCAGGATAGAATGTGCTGCATGTTCTGAATACAGCACGCAGGGGTTCCGAGGTTTTGCTCCACACTGCACTTCTGCTTCTTTACTGTTTTATTGCCATCATCACTGGACTCAGGAGATATAGTATGGCATGGGAGCGGCTGCAGCGGTAAGGGTGAGGGGAGGGACAGGAGACTGGAGACAGGACTTTCTGTGATGGTGCTGCCCTCCAAAGCCTGGTGCTCTAGGCAGCTGCCTAATTCACCTAATGGCATTGCCAACTTTGTCTGAAATCAAGAAGGCATGGGACAAACATAGAAGCTTAGTATGGAAAAGCAAACTGGATAGGCCGAATGGTCTTTATCGGGCATAATTTTTCAGCCTTTTTGTGTTTCTATGACCCTCATTCCAGAGCTTCGTATCAATTGAAAGAAGTCTGCCTCCTGTGTATTTATACTGTAGAAGAATTTAAATTCATACCGTCCTTCTTTGGCTTTTTTTCCAAAGTATACATGCAGTATTGCGATTTTTTTTAAAGGGGAAGGGAAATGAATTTAGCTCATGCTTTTCTCGGAGTTCAAGGTGAGTTACATTCAGATATTTTTCTATCCCCAGAGGACTTATAACACTGTTCTACAACCAGAATACTCCTGAAATAAATTCAATCACACTTTACTAAGTTTGGGTCGCTGAGAATGAAAATGATGCTTAAAATTGTTTATTGGCTCTAGCTTTCAATTTACAGTACTGGATCAGTATATATGACCTCGACTTCGGAAGTGCTAATGATATGTGAGTTATAATGTGAAGGGGCCTCAATTTAAACCATAAATTACTAAAATACATGCACATCTTTGACTGGATTTGTGAGAAATCTATATTTTTGTTTGGACAGTATTTGCTTTTCAGCAAAACAATTAATGAATGATGCAATTTGAAGGTGCTATTGCAACATACATGATATGAATTGCATCTTGTTATTTCTAGAAGTCAAAGATGATGCAATCCTAACTCAGCTTAATTATATCACGCTACAGAACAAATTACTCAACATTTTTTTAATGAACATGACATGTCAGAAGTATTTTGGCTGTAGACCTGTCTTCTCAGTGTTTGATTTTCTCCATTTAGCCAAAGTGAGAGATGCCTCATAATTGTTTGAACAATGCAGATCACTTCTGCTATGTTTGTGGTGAACTAACCTTTTCATCACAAAAACGCAGTACAACCACTTTGATTAAAAAGCCTACCACCTTTACTTTGGCTGCAAAACTGGAGATAAGGACAAGAGCTGGGCCCCACACATATGCTGCAACAATTCTGCAACAGATCTTCACCAGTGGTTGAATAGAAAAAGGAAATCCATACTTTTTGCAATGCTAGTGATTTGGAGACAGCCATCAGATCATATCAACAATTGTTAGTTCTGCATGGTACTTCCTGTTGGAAAAGGTCTGTTGAAGAAGAAAAAGTGGACCATGCAGTAAACATAGTAATCAGCTATATTCCTAGTACCCCACAGAGAAGGATTGCTGGATCCTGATGATCCAGAATCATTCTCACTTGAGTCAGATGAAGGAGAAGAGGAAGAAAAAAGTTCTGGTCCCAAACCATCAATGTCACATGATCCAGATTTTCTCCCATCCTCCTTCTCTGAACCACACATCATAACACAAGGTGAAATAAATGACCTTGTCAGGGATTTGAAAATACCTAAAATTAAGGCAGAGCTGTTAGGTTCCAGATTGCAGCAGTGGAATCTCCTGTCAGGTGATGTTAGGGTTTCAATGTTCTGTGAACGTCAAAAGGATCTTGTAACATTCTTCTTCATGGAAGGTGATCTTGTAGCCTACAAGATCATCGATGGTCTCATGGCAGTCTTCAACATCATTCATCATCCAGATGAGTGGAGACTGTTCATTGATTCATTGAAGATGAGTCTTAAAGCTGTTTTGCTGCATAAGGGCAATGTTTTGTTATCGATTCCAGTTGGTCACGCAGTCCATTTGAAGGAAATCTATGACAATATAAAACAGCTGTTGAGATGCATAAACTATAACCAACATCAGTGGCAGCTTTGTGGTGATTTGAAAGTCATTGCTCTGTTGCTCAGTCTGCAGACTTGATACACAAAATTCTGATGTTTTCTCTATGAATGGGATAGTTATGCGAAAGATTCCCACCCACTACATCAAGAAAGATTGGCCATGCCAACAGTCATTGGAGCTTGGAAAGAAAAGTGTGCAGCATCCACCACTTGTTGAATCAAGGCATATTTTGTTACCACCCTTAAACATTAAGCTGGGTCTAATAAAAAAAATTGTCAAGGCCATGAACTAAACAAAACCAGCTTCCAAGTATCTCACTGGAAAATTGCCAAGACTAAGTGAAGCTAAGATAAAGGAAGGTCTTTGTTGGTCCTCAGATTTATGAACCTCTTCAAGATGCATTTAACCGTGCACTACATGGCAAAGAATGGAAAGCCTTCCAGTTAGTGGCAACAAGTTTTCTCATAAATAGGCAGACAAACTACAGGGAGTTGGTTGAAAAACTCCTCAGTACATACAAAAGACTTGGCTGCAACATGTCACTAAAGATACATTTTGTGTACTCTCATCTTGATTTTTTTCCCACTGAACTGCGGAGCAGTAAGCAATGAGCATGGCGAATGATTTCATCAGGACATTGCAGCGATGGAGAAAAAGATATTAAGGCAAATGGAGCCCATTATTGCTTGCACACTATTGTTGCACAGTGGCTAGAGAGTCTCCATTTACAGAATACAAGAGACAAGCCAATAAATGCAGAGTAGACACTGCATAAGGTCTGAAATTAATACTAATGCCTACATAGTTGTTTTTTGCTTTTTGTTTCATACTAAGTTTTTAAATAAATTGTATTTAAATAACTCTTTGGCTGATTTTTAAACTTTTAAACAAAGAGGACAGATGAAATATTATCAAGATCATATATATGGCAACCATAAAAACATGAAAAAAACCTATGTCTATAATTTGTGATTAAAAGTCTACTGAGGAAAGAAGAAGAGCAACAGCCCTCTGCAGAAATCACAGGAGACACCAGAACAGCGCAGGGAAGACACGGCCACACCTCTTAAAAACAAAGAAACCTTTTATTTGGTAAAACCTTCAAAGGTACAGACCCGACTTGGCCAAGATTTGGCTGTCAGCCTGCATCAGGAGTGAAGGAGTGACCTAGTGGTTGGGGCAAGGTACTTCAGGCCAGAAGGTCAGGAGTTCAAATCCCACTAGAGGACAGCAACCTTGGGGTTGAAGGACTGGGGTTTCTAGTCCCACAGGTGCTCCTTGTGGTCTTGGGCAAGCCACTTAACCCTCCATAGCCCATGTTCCCTGTAAAACAGTTATCTCCAAGTTATAATGCCCTGTTCAATGTAAACCACCTTCATATAATGAAAGGTGGTAGATAAGAAATGTTAAATAAAATAAATAAACAAAACACATGAACATTAAAAATACAATAATATTCTCTAAGGTGTACAGTAAAAAAACAAACAAAAATAAAATACAGAAAAAACATACAATACCAATTAAGATTCAATTGCATATATATTCCAATGGCAGTCAGGAGAACCTATAAATAAAACATACATATGTAACCTAAAAAGTGCATATGAGGCAGTACAGTTGCTACACACAAAACCATAAAATTCTGAATGTCTCAAAGAGGGTAGTATTGAAAGATGCACTCTAAAGATGTAGGGGCTTGAAACACAATGTTGTGTTGTGTGTTTTTCCCGACTACATTCAAAGCAGCGCATATCGCATTATTTTAGAGTGCATCTTTCAATGCTACCCTCTTCGAGACATTCAATGTATGGAGCTTTGTGAGGAGTAAAACAAAAGACTGCCAAGCGACCTTACTGGAATGACACCTGGAATTTTACATGGAGAATTGAGATATTGTGAAGTCTCACACATAGCTTACAAGTTCAAAAGTATGACTGCCAGCTCCATAAGAATTTTGTATGCAATTGTTGAGAAGAGGATGATTTCCAGTTCTCCATATAACTACAGCAGTTTCACATCCAACTAAGTATATCTTTTGGTCTACTTACTGCATTGTCCCTTTGTGTAATTTTATGGGGCTTGGAAGTCTTTTCAAAAAAGATAAAAATGGAAGGTTTTGCCATCAGAAAGGTGATTCTTTCAGGGCAAACCAGCCAACAAAAAAATCATTTAATAGAACACCTTAAGGTCATTACTTTGAGGAGGCTATTAGGGGCTCTTTTCATTTAGTGATAGATTAGTAGGGGATTGGGTTGTCTTATGTGTAGAATACAGACATGATTATTGGCAGCCTTATAAACAATTAAAATGAGATTGAACAGAAAAAAACACATTACTACTGTAGTAAAATTAGACACATTTGTGATCAATTGTCAGTACATGACTTGAATCAACTAATGAATGATGGCTCTAATATTTAAAATGGCCACATTCACTCCCTGTTCCATTTTCACAATGGTGAAGACGAGAGCTGCCTGAGACCATCAGAAAAGTCATTATCACCAAACATCAAACTTCAAAGGAGTACAAGGCCATCTCCAAAGACCTTGGGATTCATGTGTCTACAGCTTGCAATGTTTTATGTTCATGAAACTGTCAAGAATCTCCTAGAATGTGTTGGGAAGAGGAAAATTAATCTAAGAAGTCTTTGAAGATTAGTGCGAACTGTTGGAAAAACATCACATACAACATCCAAAGAGCTTAAGGCTGACCTTGAGCAATCTGGAGTGGTGGTTTCAACTTGCACCATACACCACAAATCAAACAAAGAAGGACTTTATGGTCAAAGGTCAAGGAGGACCCACTGCTCAAAGACAGACATAAAAAGGCATACCTAATTTTTGCACAAATCCACCTTAAGAAACCACAATCTTTCTGGGAAAATGTTCTGTGGACACATGAAACCAAACTTCAGCTCTTTGGCAACAGAGACTAGCAATATATTTACAGGTGAAGAAATTAAGTTTATAAGGAAAAAAACACTCTTCCTACAGTTAAATATGGTGGAGGCTCCATAATGTTGTGGGGCTGTTTTGCTTCCTCAAGAACTGGAGGCCTGGAACATATTAAAGAAATCATGAAATCAGAGGATTACCAAGGTATTTTGGAGCAAAATGTGGTACCTAAAGTCAGAAAGCTAGGTGTGGGTCGAAGGTCATGGATCCTCCAGCAGGACAATGACACAAAACACACATCGAAAAGTACAAAAGAATGGTTGGAAAGGAACGAATGGACAGTTTTAAAGTGTCCAGCAATGAGTCTTGATCTCTTTCCAGTCGAGAGCCTTTGAAAAGGAATCATGGAAACATTTATGAACTGGGACAAATCGCAGTTGAAGAGTAGGAGAAACTACCAGCAGACAGATGTACGAAATTTTCTCTATTTCTAGTTCTCTGGTCACTCTGTCAAAGAAATTCATCAGATTCATCTGACAAGAGTTACTTCTAATAAAGCTGTGTTACCATGTCATCCTGTAATCCATTGGATTCCAGAAACTGCATTATCTTTTGTTTTATCAGTGTTGCCATTAATGTACACACTGCCAAGGTCAGATTAACCAGCCTGTCATTCCCAACCTATTCCTTAGTACCTTTTTTGTTGAGGGAACCACATCCAGCTGTCTCCACTGCTCAAGGAACATTCATAACTCCAAAGAAATGCTGAAAAGATCAGACAGTGATACTGCCAGAATTTCCCTAAGTTCCTTCAATAACTCAGATATATCCCAGCTGGACCTGTGTCTTTGTCTAACTGTAGCTAGTTCCTCACAAATACAATCTTCTGGAAATCATTTGAGATCTGCCTCACTTCCATTGCTATTTGTGTTCATATTCAGAGGTCCAAATCCTGGCTTTTCATCTATGAATACAGAATGGAAATAATTGGTAAGCAATTCTGCTTTGTCGTTATCAGCTTTTACATATTCGTCCCCTTCACCATTGAGTCATACAATGCCACATTTGCACTTCCTCTAAAAAAAAAAGTCTTGTCCTACTATTTTACTAGATTAACTATTTTTTTTCTATTTGCATCTTCACTTTCCTGTCGTCTCCAGATAGTGTGGCTTGTCTTCTTTCTGTGGTAATTTATGAATGCTAAAGGCTTGTTCCTTACTTTTTCAGCTACTTCTTTCAAAAACCATAGTGGCTTCTTTCTCCTCTTACTTTTATTAACTTTCCTAACAAATGAAATGCTCAAAGAAATCAGGGAATCTAACAAAAGTTACAGCACAGTAATAATAATGGGTGATTTCAATTACCCCGGTATCGACTGGGTCAGTGTCATGGCAGGACATGCTAGGGAGATAAAGATTCTAGATGAAATAAATTACTGCTTCTTGAAGCAGCTGGTTCATGAACCTACCAGAGGGGAAGCCATTTTGGACCTAGTCCTTAGTGGAACACCAGATCTGGTGCAAGAGATAAGGGTGTTGGGGCCACTTGGCAATAGTGATCATAGCATGATCACGTTTGATTTAATTAATGGAGGAGGGATGGTAAGGAAATCCACAGTACTACCTTTTAACTTTTGAAAGGAAGACTATGATAAAATGAGGTAAATAACTAAAAGGAGCTGTTGCAAAGGTTAAAGACTTGTATCAAGCTTGGGTGCTGTTTAAAAATACTATCTTGGCCCAGACCAGCTGTATTCCACACTTTAAGAAAAGTGGACGGAAGTCCAAAAAACTGCCAGCATGGTTTAAAGGTGAGGTCAGAGATGCTGTTGTTGCCAAAAAAAGCATCTTTCAGGAAATGGAAAAAAGAGCCAAATGATGAAAACTAGAAACAAGCCCTGGCAAGTTAAATGCAAGACATTGATAAGGCAGGCAAAGAGAGAATTTGAGAAGAAACTTGCTGTGAAAGCCAAAATGCGTGATAAAGACTTTTTCAAGTACATTCATAGCAAAAAACCTGTGAGAGAGTCAGTTGGACCATTAGATGATAGAGGGGTAAAAGGGGCAATAAGAGGGAACAAGGCCATAGTGGGGAGACTGAATGAATTCACTGCTTCGGTCTTTACTGAGAAAGATGTAGGGATGTTACCCATGACTGAAGTGATATTTAAAGGTGATACTGCGGAAGAATTGAAAGAAATATCAATACGCCGGGAAGATGTATTACAACTATTTGATAAATTGAAGAGTAGCAAATCACCTGGATGATGGTATACATCCAAGGGTGTTGAAAGAACAGAAATATGAGATTGCAGACGTGCTCGAAGCCGCGGGCCGGGTCCCGCAGCTGTCAGTAACCTGGGCCCGGGCCCGGCCTCGGCCTCCACCTCGCTGTCGGCGGGGGGGGGGAAGGGTGTTTAAAAAATGCGGCCGTGCGCGGCTCTTGAAATCGCTCCGGCACACCGTCGGAGCGATTTCATTGGCCGGCGGCCGGCTGGGGGGCGGCGCTGTGGCAGCGAGGAGCCGCGTGGCCGTCTCTTTCTGGCCGCGGCTCCTCAGGAACGGTCGCGTTCCCGCCCGCCCGCCCCCTTTGATGGTGGTTTGGAGGTTGTCGCAGCTGGGGGGGGTGGGGGTACTGAGCCAGCGCTCGCAGGAGCGGCGCGGGCTTGACCTGGTTATGAGCAGTGGGGGCGAAGTGCTCCTTGGGGTGGGGCGAGACAGCCCGGTTGGGGGTCTCGACCCGGTAGCGGGGGGGGTGGGAGCCGGCCTTTGCTACTAGGATGGCGAGGCAGGCGGCGGGGTTTGGGGGGGGAGGAGGATGCTCCGCCTTGCTACTAAGATGGCGGGTGGGGGGGCATCCTCCGGTAAAGGGGTGCGGGGCTGGGTTATGTTCAATTGTTATGCAGGCCCTTTGGGTCGGTTTACAGGTTGTAAATAAAGCTGCGACCAAAAATGTTTGTACCAAATACTGTTGTTTGTGAACTTTGTTGGGGGGGGGGGCGAAGTACTGGTGGGGATGCGTTAATGAGGGGGATGGAGGCGAGGAGGGCGTCCGGGTTACCAGAGTTACTGCTCTTAGTAATCTGTGCACTATCATTAAAATCATCTGTAATACCTGAAGATTGGAGGATGGCCAATGTAACGCCAATTTTTAAAAAGGGTTCCAGGGGTGATCCGGGTAACTACAGACCTGTGAGCCTGAAGTCAGTACCAGGAAAAATGGTAGAAACCATAATAAAGAACAAAATTACTGAACATGTAGATAGTCATGGCTTAATGTGAGAAAGCCAACATGGCTTTAAACAAGGAAAATCTTGTCTTACTAATCTGTTATGTTTTTTTCTAAAGGTGTGAATAAACAGATAGACAAAGGCGAATCGGTTGATATAGTGTATCTGGACTTTCAGAAAGCCTTTGACAAGGTCCCTCATCAGAGACTTTTGGCAAAACTAAAAAGTCATGGGATAGGAGGCAGTGTACTATTGTGGATCAGGAACTGGTTAAAAGATAGAAAGCAGAGGGTAGGGCTAAATGGCCAAATTTCCCAATGGAGAAAGGTGAATAGTGGAGTACCCCAGGGATCAGTGCTGGGTCTGCTGCTTTTTGACAGATTCATAAATGACCATGAAAAGGGAATAACGAGTGAGGTTATCAAATTTGCAGATGACACAAAACTATTTAAAGTTGTTCAAACCCATGAGGATTGTGGAAAATTGCAAGAGGATCTTGATAAATTGGAAGACTGGGCTTCCAAATGGCAGATGAAATTTAATGTGGACAAGTGCAAAGTTATGCACCTAGGAAAAAACAACCCATACTATGGTTACACAATGCAAGGTTCCACATTAGGAACCACCACCCAGGAATAAGAGTTAGGCGTCATCGTAGATAACTTGTTAAAACCCTCCACTCAGTGTGCAGCAGCAGCCAAGAGAGCAAATAGAATGCTAGGTATCATAAGGAAAGAAATGGAAAAGAAAACAAATGATATTATAATGCTCTGTATCGTTCCATGGTGCGACAGCACCTTGAATATCTTGTTCAATTCCGGTCGCTGTATCTTAAAAAGTATATAGCATTATTAGCAAAGGTACAGAGAAGAGCCACAAAAATGGTAAAGGGGATTGAAGGATACCTCTATGAAGAGAGGCTAAAAGGTTTAGGGCTCTTCAACCTGGAAAAGAGATGGCTGAGGGTAGATATGATAGAGGTCTATAAATTAATGAATGGAGTGGAACGGGTAAATGTAGATTGATTGTTTACATCATCAGAATATAGAAATACTAGGGGATATGCAATGAAGCTACATGGTAAACTATTTAAGACTAATAAGAGAAGATATTTTTTTCACTCAATGTGTAATCAAAATCTGGAATTTGTTACTGGAGGATGTAGTAAAAGCTGTTAGTGTAGCTGGGTTTAAAAAAGGTTTGGACAAGTTCCTGGAGGAAAGGTCCATAAACCATTATTTAAAGGGACCCAGGATATCACTGCTTGACCCAATACAAGCATTGTGGAACCTGTGTCTTTTGGGTAAACTGCTAGGTACTTATGACCTAGATTGGCCACTTTTGGAAACAGGATAGTGGGCTTGATGGACCTTGGTCTGACCCAGTATGGCATATCTTATGTTGAAAAAGGTTTCATAGCCTTAAATTATCTCCTTTCATTTTTCCCACTGCTTTTCTACTTTATTTTTTATTTATTTAACTGTATTTATATCCTGCTTTTCACCGTGTCAAAGCGGTTCAACAACAAAAAAGGGGGGGGGACAATAATCAATTCTTAGGGTGGAGGGGCTGTCACCGTGGAGACCAGCATTAATGATCTCAACAAACAGTAAGGACTTAGACAATGGACGTAGATCTCTTAGTAGGTAGTCCTGTGTGTGTGTTAGAGGTCTGGAGGGGTAGTCAGTGATGGATGTTTGTTTTTGGTCTGAGGTATTCCTGGAACTGGATGTTTTTTAGTTGTTTCCTAAATGTTGAAGGATCTCTGTTGTTTCAGATTTGACTTGTTAGGGAGTTCCAGAGGGATGGTGCATATAGTTCGAAGGCTCTTTTGCAGGTCCTTTGATTGTATTTATTTTGTTCATAGGGGATGGTGAGGGCGTTGCTGGTGGTTTGTCTGTTGTGGGTGGGTTGGAGCAGTAGAGTGTGGAGCTGGAAGGTCTGCGGTTGATAGAGGGCTTTGTGAATAAGTAGGGCAGATTTGTATTTGGTTCTTGCTTTGAAAGGGAGAATGTGCAGTTGTCTTACGACTGGGGTGATGTGATCTTGTTTTTTTGCTTTCTTGATAATTTTTGCTGTGGTATTTAAGGCAGTTCATAGTGGGTTGGTGTGGGTGGTGGGTAATCCGTGATAGATTATATTGCAGTAGTCCAGGTGGGGGAGCGTCATAGCTTGCATGACTGTTCTGAATTCCTGTGGGTCAATGAGAGGCCTGAGGCGTTGTACTGTTTTTGCCTTACGGAATATTATTCCGGTAGTCTTTTTGATCTGTTGCTTGAGTGTGAGCGCTTGGTCTATGATGATTCCCAAGTATTTTATGTGTGGTTGAATTTTTATTTGTGTGGTTCCTAAGTTGAGGTGTGGTGGTGGTGTGAAGTTTGGGTCCTTGGTTACTATGAGGGATTCTGTTTTTTTTATGTTGATGGATCGGTTGTTCCTTTGTAGCCAGCTGGAGACTTCCATGAATCAGTCTGATCGGTGATTGTTTGTTGGGTTGGTGGTTGTGATCGGTCCATAGAGCATTATGTTGTCTGTGTGGATGTGGTAGTTGATGTCATGAGCACGTATGATCGAGCAGAGTGGTTGCAGGTAGATGTTGAAGAGCATGGCGGATAGTGTGTATCCTTGGGGTACTCCTTGGTGTTGTTGAAAGGGAGGGGAGGTTGCTATGCTTGTGCGGATCAGTTGTTGTCTATTGGTTAGGTAGGAGTGGAACAATTGAAATACGATGTTTTTGATGCTGATTTCTTGCAGTCTGTGTAGGAGGATGTTGTGGGAGATGGTGTCAAAGGCTGCGGATATGTCCAGAAAGATCATGGCATATCCAGAGTGCTTGGTCTGTGTGCCCTTGATGAGGGTGTTCATTAGTGATGTCATGAGGGTCTCGACTCCGTGGAATGGACGGAAACCATGTTGTTGTGGGTCCAGTATGTTGTTGGTGTCTAGGTGGTCTTGAAGTTGTTGTTGAACTATTTTCTCAATGAATTTGGCGGTGAATGGAAGACTTGCTATAGGTCTGAAGGAGGCGGGGTCAAGGGGGTCCAAGTTGTGTTTTTTTAGAGTTGGGCGGATGATGGAGGTTTTGAGGATGTCTGGCATGTGTCCTTGCTTGAGGGATTCATTAACAATGTGGGTTAGGGGCATGCTTATGTCCTCTTTGGATTTCTTTATCCATTCTGCAGGGCAGGGATCTAGTGGAGAGGTGGTCGTGTTTAGGCAGGAGATGATGGATTCTATTTTTTCTTTGGTGACTGTTTTGAATGTGCTTTAGTCTGTGTCTATGGTAGTAGGGTGGGTTGTTGTCTCTGCATTCAGTTGTGGATTGTGTGGTTGTTGAAGCTGTTTGTATTGGCGTGCTAGTATTTCTGGTGGGATGTTCGGTAGCTGGTTGGAGTGGTTGGGTGCTTTTGTCAGCTTCTTGACAATCTCGAAGAGCTCACGTGGTTTGTTTATTGAGGTGTTTATGATCTTCGAGTGATAGGTCCTTTTTGCTTTATCTGTTTCTGTGTGGTAAGCGTCTAGTTCACTCATGTATTTAGCTTTATCATCCTCTTTTTTGGTCTTTCTCCATTTTCTCTCCACTCTTCTGAGTTGGGTCTTTAGTCTCCATAGGTTGGGGGTGAACCATTGGGCTCCTGTTGAGGCAGGTCTGGTTTTGGTGCTATTTGCCATTGCACAAGATGCAGAGGAGATCATAGTATTCCAGTTGTAGATTAGGTCATCGATATTGGTGGAGCTTGTTTGGAGTTTAGGTAGTATTTGTGCCAGGAAATCCTCTTTGATGAATGGTTTAAATCTTCTTGTATGTTGTTTGTTCTCTTTGATGCTGGTGTGCTGGTAGACGTGGGAGAAGTTGATGAGATAGTGGTCTGACCATGGTACACATGTGCTCTCTGGGTTTTTGTGTGAGGTGGTGTTTTGGGAGTTCAGGAATATGAGGTCAAGTGTGTTCCCTTTTTCGTGTGTTGGTTTGTGTATGATCTGGGTCAAGTTCATTGCTTCCATAGCATTGATGAAGGCTTCGGCATATTTGTCTTGGAGTGATGGAAGGTTGAAGTCTCCGAGAATTAGTTGATCTTTTGTGGAGATGGCGCTTTCTGATATGTGTTGTAATATGCCTGATAGGTCGGTGCTTGGGGTGGGTGCTCAGTAGATTAAGCATATGGAGAGGTGCTTGTTGGTGAGGGTGAGTATGTTCACTTCATTGGTTGTTTTGAGGCATGGTTTCTGAGGTGGAGGTTGGCTTTCGTAATGATGGCTACTCCTCCTCCTTTGGTGTGGGCTCGAGAGTAGTGATGAAGACTGTATCCATTTGGTGTTAGTTGGTTCATGAGCACAGTATCGGTGTCTGTTAGCCATGTTTCGGTTATGCATAGGATGTCAATCTTTTGGGGTGTGATCAGGTCTTGGAGCATGTGGTGTTTGTTTCTGACTGAATGAGCATTTATTAGTGTGATGGAGAGAGGGTTGCTGTTTGGGGGATTGGGGGTGTGGATTGGTGTGCGTGGTGTGTGGGTGCTGCCCCGTGTAGGTGGGGGCTTGTTGGTGTTTGTAGTGTGGATGGTTGTGGCGCTTGGTGTGGGGTGGTTGGGGGGTGTGTTGGTAGTGGAGGGGCAAAGGGTTAGGTTGTTTAGGATTGGTGATAGGAGGTAAATTGGGGCTAGGAAGGGTGGCATGGTTTATAGGTGTACCTGTGAGTCCTGGGGCTGGGTTAGGCTACTGTGTTGGTTTCCTTAGGGCATTGGGTGCTTCTTTTCCTGTTTTCACTGTCTTGGGTGGGCAGAGGTTTCTGTGTTGGTGATGGTTGGTGATGTAGTGCCCCGCCAAAGGGCCCTCTGGTGAGGCCCTCAGGCGTGGGCCCTCCGGGACACCGGCTTTTCTGCCCCTCCCACTGCCCCGATTGGGCATAAGCCTCTGAGTGGGAGGGATTCCCGCTCAGGTGCTCAACCCGATGGGGGAGCTCTCACTGGCGTGTGGTGTGTGATGGTGGCAGTCTGGTGGGTCCCTTTGCTGTTCTTCTCTGGGATGCCGGCTTTGTGCCCCTCCCACTGCCCCGATTGGGCAGGAGCCTCTGAGCGGGAGGGATTCCCGCTCAGGTGCTCAACCCGACAGGGGAACTCTCATCAGTGGGTGATGTGTAATGGCGGCAGTCTGGTGGGTCCCTCTGCTGTTCTTCCCCGGAATGCCGGCTTTTCTGACCCTCCCACTTCCCTGATTGGGCAGGAGCCTCTGAGCGGGAGGGATTCCCACTCAGGCACTCAACCCGACGGGAGAGCTCTCACCGGCGGGTGGTGTGTGATGGCGGCAGTCTGGTGGGTCCCTCTGCTGTTCTTTTCCTTAGATGGCCCCATCCATGCCTTAATTTAAGGCATGTTCCTTGCCATGTTTGCATGTTGTCGTCAACATTATTGGCATCCCTGCATTTTATAAGAACATAAGATATGCCATACTGGGTCAGACCAAGGTCCATCAAGCCCAGTATGAGAAATAATTGGAAATATTCCAACTGTATGTCATCATAATATTTTTAATAGAATGTTCAAAGGTATACAACAAAAAAAAAAGATGTATGTGCAACTCAGACATAGTAATTTCTGAGAAAAAAAACTAAATATGACCTGGACAGGATTCATGGAGCTCTTCACTAAGATTTGGTTGCACAACGCTTGGCAGTGATGACTGTCTCCAAATATTTCTTGTAGCCATCTATAAGTTTAATACATCTCTATGCTGGTAGTTTCTCCCACTCTTCAACTGCCCAAAAATAGTTAGGTATTTTCATAGGTCTGGGAAGGATGGGCCTGAGTTGCATGAGAAGCAGGAATCAATAGCAGTACCTAAACACCAGCTCAAGTAGGATGTTAGCACCAGGTGGAATTCCACTTACGACATATTGGAGAGGTCAATGGAACAACGGGCAGCCCTATATCAGATGTAATCAGAGATCAAAATCGGCATCAACAGGGCCCTAGGTTATCAGAACTGGGCAAATATCACACAGGTGATGGAAGTCCTGAAGCCCTTTAAGGATGCCATGGAGGAAATGAATTCCATAAGGACTACTGTAAGTCTTCTTAGCCTGGCAGTGAATATTTACAGGCCAAATTATAGGGGTTTTGGCAATGATATGGATTCAAAGCAGAAGTTTTGGTCAGCACCGTACCTAGTCCTGTGTGAGTGGTGCAGCAGTACAGGGTGCAAAAAAAAGGGAAGCAATTAGGGTTGTCAACCACTGACCTCGGCTCCTCCCCTCACTACCTGCCCAGTCTTCCCTTGCCTTGCTGCCACTTTTCCTGTTCCATTGGAGGCGGAGGCAGTGTCAGCAGCAGACCTCCAATTAAAAGAAACCCACTGATCTTTGCAGCTCCGCGCATGCATGGTTGGTCTGGTCCCTCCCTTCTCTGATGCAAGCATATGTCAGAGGAGGGAGGGATCAGACCAGCCATGCAAATGTGGAGCAAGAAAGACCTATGTTTTTTTTTTTTAAATTGGAGGTCACTGCCACCACTGCCACAGCCACTGCTGTGCTGCCAAAGGAACAGGAAAAGAGTGGAAGGGCAAAGGCAGGTTAGGCAGGCATGGAGGGGGGTGGAGTCAGCTGGACATGAGGAGGTGGGGTAAAATGGAGAGATGTTAGACATGGGTGGATTAGGCAAATGGTAATTTCTGATGTCATGGGGGGGGGGGGGGATAAGCACCAGGATAAATAGGTTGCAACCCCTTATGAAGGAGAATGCTTAGATACTAGCTAATCTCTGTGATCTGCAGATGAAAGGAAGTTTTGCTCTGCTTTGCAGCTCAGTGACTTACTGGCAGAGAAAGCTTGTGACTGAGGGGGGAAGGTGATGCCAGAGGGAGGGGACAGTGGAAGTGTTGATGCAGCAGGGGAAATACCAGGCATTCTGACAAGCAGTATCAGCACTTATCACTCCCCCTCCCAGCTTTAATGCCATGCCATATGAGCCACAGTCAGGGGCATTCCTTGTTGACTAAAGCCCTAGCTACCAGGGCTGGCCCGTCCATTGTGCGATAATGTTGTGCACACAGGGCCCCGCACAAACTCCATTATTGCACAATGTGGATGGCTGCAGAGGGAGCCGGGGAAGCCCGCGCGAGGCCCCGGCTCCCTCTGCACAGCCGCCAGCGTGAGGAGTTTTTTCCCTCACGCTGACGGCTGTATCTGTGAAGCCATGAATGCCGGGAGAGGTTAAAGGCAATGCCCTTTAACCTTTACAAGCATTCGCAGCTTCACAGTTACAGCCGCCAAGGGGCTCGCACAGGCTTCCCCGGCTCCTTCTGCAGCCCCTTAGACAGCTGCAGGGCTGTTCGGGGGGGGGGGAGGGGGGCTAGGACTGGATGGGCTGTGATCGAGGGAGGGGGAACTGGGGCTGGAAATGGGCTCTGATGGGGGGGCTAGGAGTGGATGGGCTGTGATGGGGAAATTTGGAT
Source organism: Ichthyophis bannanicus (assembly GCA_033557465.1). NCBI lineage: Eukaryota > Metazoa > Chordata > Amphibia > Gymnophiona > Ichthyophiidae > Ichthyophis > Ichthyophis bannanicus. The sequence continues at coordinate 1,648,694,517 of CM066032.1, forward strand.
TGGAAATGGACTGTGATGGGGGGCTAGGACTGCAAATGGGCTGTAATGGTGGGGGGGCTAGAACTGGAATAGGCTGTGATGGGGGGCTAGGACTGGAAATGGGCTGACGAGAGGGCTAGAAATTGGCTGATGGGGGAGCTTAGAGTGGAAATGGGCTGATGGGGGGCTGGAATGGAACTGGAAAAGAGCATATGGGGCGCTAGGACTGGAAATGGACTGATGGGGGTTGGAATAGGACTGGAAATGGGCTGATGGGGACTGGAATAGGGCTTCAAATGGGCTAATGAGGGGGCTAGGATTGGAAATGGGCTGATAGGGGGCTGGAATGGAACTGTAAAAGAGCATATAGGGTGCTAGGACTGGAAATGGGTTGATGGGGGCTGGAATAGGACTGGAAATGGGCTAACGAGGGGGCTAGGATTGGATCTGGAAAAGAGCATATGGGGGGCTAGGACTGGAAATGGGCTGATGGGGGAGCTTGGACTGCAAATGTGTGATGGGTTGGAATAGGACTGGAAATGGCTAATGGGGGAATAGGACTGGAAATGGGCTGATTTGGGCTGGAATAGGACTGGAAGCGGGTTGAGGGGAGTTGGAATAGGGCTGGAAATGGGCTGACAAGGGGGCTAGGATTGGAAATTGGCTGATGGGGGAGCTTGGAGTGGAAATGAGCTAATGGGGGCTGGAATGGAACTGGAAAAAGCATATGGGGGGCTAGGACTGGAAATGGGCTGATGTGGGGGTTTGGGAGACTGAGATTAGAAGGAAGCGGATGTTGGGTGGGTCTAGAACTATAAGGGAGCTGATTTTGGGGGAGGACTAGAAAGGGTTTGGGATGGGAAATGAGAATGGAGAGGGGAAAATATATTTTGTGTGGGAGGGAAGAAAAGTCTATGATGGGCTGGGTATTGGGAGAGTAAGTGGGGATTGAGAATGGAAGGGTGAAATTTGAGTGGATGATAAAGGAATAAGGATAGAAAAGGGGGAAAGAGCAAAAGGGGAAAGATCAGTTTGTTAAAGCAGATATAGAGAGAGAATGGAAAAAATCTAAAAGAGAAGAAAGGACAAATGGATAGCTCGCAGAAGACACGAAGAAACCAGAAAAAAGTGACTGGAGCAATTGCAGCTGAAAAATAAAATCCCAAACAGAAGGTAGAAAAATACTTTTTATTTTGAATTTATTAACTGGAATATGTCTGGTCTGGGAAGTGTGTATTGCTAACATCTTCGCGTTTTTGTTTACTGCAAGCGGAAATTAATTTATAGTTTTATTTCTCCAGTGTTGTACATTTCATGTTTGGCTTTTTGGGCTCCCAGTTTAATTATCATCTTCCTATTTCTAAATTGTGATCCCTTGTTCTTTGTGTGGAGACAGTCTATGTTCTGCATGTGTAACCAATTTCAGGTATTCTGTTCATATTGTTTCTATTTGACAGTCCCACTTGTTCTCTTTCCCTCAGTGAGATGTATAGGTATTCTCTGAGATGTACTGGCAGTATTTCCTTTTGATAGGTAGGGTTTGGTGATTTGTGAGTCCTGATAGTGCTGTTATGATACGGTGGATTTGCTATGGGTTCTAAATGATCAGTGTTTGTTGTACTTCCTAATGGGCCTGGTAGTTGTCTCTGCAATATAGTAATGTAGAAATCTGTTCGTCTTTCTTTATTCAGACACTCATTAAGAGGCATGTTTACTAAAAGTGCATGTTAACATGATGCAAATATTTACGCAAATGAGGTTCCTTATGCAAATGAGGCCCCACAATTAATCTCCGCACATGGCCCCGTACCCCCCTTGGGCCGCCCCTGCTAGCTACAATGCTTAGCTGCAGAGATCAGACTGTCACAAGTTGGACACCTGCATGAATTTCAGTGACATGCCACTTTGCAGAGCTCATCTAGGCCATACATATAGAGCCCTTGGCAACCTGGGCACGCTAGTCAGCAGTCTGGCCAGACCTGGCCAAGGTTGCACAGCATTTCTTATCCTTTCCTCCCACCAGTGTGCCCATTGAACGTATATTCTCCATTGGAAGAGATATGATGGCTCCCTATCGTTCACAGTTAGCACCGGACTTGGTGAAAAAGCTAGTGTTTCTGAAGGCAAGCCTCCTTTTGCTTGTATTCTCTTCATTGTCATGGGACTGGGAGGAAGAAGTATTGTAGAGATATATTGAGGGGCAGTTGCCATACTGTCTGTCTTCACCGTGTCTACTAGCTGTTTTTGTTTGCACTGCAGTCGGTCCAGGGTGGTGCCCATTTCCAGTGGCTACCTTTCAGCACCCGATCACAAAACTTAAAAAAAGAGCAAGAAGTAAAAAAAAACAACATAAAATGAAACCCAAAACAAACAGAAAGGAAATAAAACAAAAAGAAGTGACAAAAAGTCTCTTTCTCTCTGCTGCTGGTGCCAGTCTCGCTGCCCAGAACTGTCCTTTTTTGTTAGCTAGTCCTGCTCTTGAGAGTTGAACTACATCCATAGTGCTCTAGTCACAAATCCTGCTCCTGCATGCATGGTTGGCTGGGGCTTGCTATCACATTTCCAGTGATCCATTGGAGTCCACATGGCAAAAATAAAAAAGAAAAAAAAGTAAAGAAAAAAAAAGAAACCAAAAGAAAGAAAGACCTCCTTTCCCCTTACCTGTCTTTGGCACTCCTGACTGCCTCACTCTGCTGGCATTGTTTTCATGGCTTGCCTCACTGGTGCCCTTTGCCCTTCTGCTGATTTGGGTGATCACAGAGCCACCCTTTTTGCTGTGTGACTCTGCAATCAGTGTGCTTTGGCGGTTGCAAAGGTTAAAAACTTACATCAAGCTTGGGTGTTGTTTAAAAATACCATCCTGGAAGCCCAGACCAGCTGTATTCCACGCATTAAGAAAAGTGGAAGAAAGTCCAAAAAACTACCAGCATGGTTTAAAGGTGACGTCAGAGAGGCTGTTGCTGCCAAAATAGCATCTTTCAGGAAATGGAAAAAAGAGCCAAACGACGAAAACTGGAAACAGCACAAGCACTGGCAAGTTAAATGCAAAGCATTGATAAGGTAGGCAAAGCAAGAATTTGAGAAGGAACTTGCTACGGAAGCAAAAACACGAAATAAAGACTTTTTCAAGTACATCGTAGCAAAAGGCCTGTGAGAGAGTCAAATGGACCATTAGATGATAGAGGGGTAAAAGGGGCAGTAAGAGGAGACAAGGCTATAGCGGAGAGACTGAATGAATTCTTTGCTTCGGTCTTTACTGAGAAAGATGTAGGGATGTTACCCAAGACTGAAGTGGTATTTAAAGGTGATACTGCAGAGGAATTGAGAGAAATATCGCTAGACCGGGAAGATGTATTAAAACTATTTGATAAACTGAATAGTAGCAAATACCTGGACCGGATGGTATACATCCAAGAGTGTTGAAAGAACTGAAATATGAGATTGCAGACCTGCTATTAGTAATCTGTGAACTTTCATTAAAATCATCTGTAATACCTGAAGATTGGAGGATCACCAATGTAACGCCAGTTTTTAAAAAGGGTTCCAGGGATGATCCGGGAAACTACAGACCGGTGAGCCTGACGTCAGTTCCAGGGAAAATGGTATAAACCATCATAAAGAACAAAATTACACAGCATGTAGATAGTCATGGCCTAATGGGAGACAGCCAACAGGGCTTTAGACAAGGAAGATCTTGTCTTACTAATCTGATATGTTTTTTCGAAGGTGTGAATAAACAGGTAGACAAAGGTGAGTCGGTTGATATAGTGTATCTGGACTTTCAGAAAGCCTTTGACAAGGTCCCTCATCAGAGACTTTTGGCAAAACTAAAAAGTCATGGAATAGGAGGCAGTGTACTATTGTGGATCGGGAACTGGTTAAAAGATAGAAAGCAAAGGGTAGGGCTAAATGGCCAATTTTCCAAATGGAAAAAGGTAAATAGTGGAATACCCCAGGGATCTGTACTGGGTCCGCTACTTTTTGACATATTCATAAATGACCTGGAAAAGGGAATAACTAGTGAGGTTATCATATTTGCAGACAACACAAAACTGTTTAATGTTGTTAAAACCCAAGAGGATTGTGGAAAACTGCAGGAGGATCTGGATAAATTGGAAGACTGGGCATCCAAATGGCAGATGAAATTTAATGTGGACAAGTGCAAAGTTATGCACCTAGGAAAGAACAACCCACACTACGGTAACACAATGCAAGATTCCACATTGGGAAACACCACCCAGGAAAAAGATTTAGGAGTCATCGTGGATAACATGTTATAACCCTCCGCCCAGTGTGCAGCAGCGGCCAAGAAAGCAAATAGAATGCTAGGTATCATAAGGAAAGGAATGGAAAATAAAACAAAGGATATTATGATGCCTCTGTATTGTTCCATGGTACGACCGCACCTTGAATATTGTGTGCAATTCTGGTCGCCGTATCTTAAAAAGGATATAGCATTATTACAAAAGGTACAGAGAAGAGCCACCAAAATGGTAAAGGGGATGGAAGGCTACTCCTATGAAGAGAGGCTACAAAGGTTAGGTCTCTTCAACCTGGAAAAGAAACGGCTGAGGGGAGATATGATAGAGGTCTATAAATTAATGAATGGAGTGGAACGGGTAAACGTAGATCGATTGTTTACGCTATCAGAATATAGAAAGACTAGGGGACATGTAATGAAGCTACAAGGTAAACTATTAAGACAAATAAGAGAAAATATTTTTTCACTCAACGTGTAATCAAACTCTGGAATTTGTTACCGGAGGATGTAGTAAGGGCTGTTAGTGTAGCTGGGTTTAAAAAAGGTTTGGACAAGTTCCTGGAGGAAAGGTCCATAAACCATTATTAAAAAGGGACCCAGGATATCAATGCTTGACCCAATACAAGCATTGTGGAACCTGTGTCTCTTGGGGATACTGCTAGGTACATATGACCTAGATTGGCCACTGTTGGAAACAGGATACTGGGCTTGATTGACCTTGGTCTGACCCAGTATGGCGTATCTTATGTTCTTATGTTCTTACTTTTCATCCTCTTCCTTCTTTGCTTCTTCGTGAGCCCCTTTGGCTCGTCATTATATGCCCCTGTTCTGCTACCCACAATGATATGCAGTTCCTAACAACCCGAGAACAGGAGAAACTGAACCTGGCAGCCTTCTCTTCAAACTTCTCTCTTCATGTTCTTTTCAAATTTCCATTAAGAACATAAGAACTGCCATATTGGGTCAGAGCAAAAGTCCATCAAGTCCAGTGTCTTGTTTTCCAACCGTGGCCAATGCGGGCCACAAGTACCTGGCATATCCCAAAAATATGGAAAATCTACTAAAAAAGAACCCCCTTCTGAGTGTATCACAGATAACCACAGTAAAACACACTCAAGAATTAAATGGTACTATACCAAATGATCACTAAACAAGCTCACAGCATGGAGGAAAAAGACCTCAGTAGTTTGGGAAGACTATAGCAACAGCTTAAAGCTTCCTTATAACTTTAGCCAAATAGTGGTTCAATATAATCTACATCAACAATCATAAAAAAACACCTTGTAAGCAAACAAAATATCTATTTATTGCTTTAATACTATTAATACTATGCTGCTTTTTGCTGTATCCCAATAGTATTAAAGCAATAAATAGATATTTTGTTTGCTTTCAAGGAGGTTTTTTTTATGACCGGTGATATAGATTATATTGAGCCATTATTTGGTTAGAGTAATGAGGAAGCTTTAAGTTGTTGCTATTGTCTTCCCAAACAACTGAGGTCTTTTTCCTCCTTGCTGTGTGTTTGTTTAGTGATCATTTGGTATAGCACCATTTAATTTTGAGTGTGTTTTTTTTAACTGTAGCTATCCACAAAATAGCCAATTCCATGATACTTATTCGCAGGGATAAGCAGTTCTTTGCTCTCAATAAACCTTGATAATGGTTAATGAACCTTTCTTCCAGGAATCTGTCCGAACCTTTTTCAAACCCAGCTACACTACTCACTTTTTCCACATCCTCTGGCAATGAGTTCCAAAGCTTAATTATATGTTGTTTTTAAGTGCCGTTGAATCGGTGTCGACTCATGGCAACCCTTTAGATAGCTGTCCTAAACTGAATTAAGTCTTTAGTCAGGCAGCTCATTGTTAATTAATTAATTAATTTATTTATTTTATTTACAGTTTCTTTTATACCGCGCTATTTGACATCAGTGCGGTTTACAATGAACAGAAACTACACGTCACAAAAATTGATCAGTGCTTACAATGAACAGGACAATGAACTGGGTATACATTAAACAGGTTTCATAAACAGAGAAAATAATAAAACTATGTACAAAAAGCAACTATGTACAAAGCAGCTAAATGCAGCTAATGTTTCTTGATGAGAGGAGAAGCAAAGTGAGATTGCAGCTCTCTTAATAGAGTGTCATCCATAAAGTGAGATTGCAGCTCTCTTAATAGAGTGGCATCCATAGCTGCTGTTATTGTATTGATCCATTTCATTGCTGGTCTTCTTTTGCATTGATCTTCAACCTTGCCAAACATGATGTCTTTCTCTAATGATCTCTTTCTTCGTATGATGTGTCCAAAGCATGAAAGTCAAAGGGGCTTGTTTACAAAGCCGCGGTAGCGGTTCGCGATCGTTATCGCAGCCGTGGCCCCATTGAAATCAATGGGGCTGCGGCTCCGATAACGATCGCAAACCGCTTCCGCGGCTTTGTAAACAAGCCCCAAAGTCTTGTCATCTGAGCTCTATAGAAAGCTTTGGTTTCATCTCTTCTATATGACTGGTTTTTACTTTGGGCAGTCCATGGTAAACACACTATTCTTCATCAGTACCATAATTCAAAGGCATCAATTTTCTTCCTGTCTTTGTTTTTCACTGTCCAACTTTTGCATCCACAAGATGTTATTGAAAATATCATGGCTTGGACAAGTTGAATCTTTTTATGGAAAGAGATCTCTGCTCTTGAGAATCTTGTTTAGGTCTTTTACAGCCATTCTGCCAAGAGCAATGTGTTGTCGGATTTCCTGACTTGCTTGTCATTTTTTTTATTCATTATTGATCCAAGCAGGTTAAAAGTTGTCCACTATTTCAATTTCTTCTTCATCATTGATGAACTTATTGACTTTGCCAGTTCTCAGGATATTTGTCATCTTTACATTAAGGTTCAGGCCCAATTTAAGACTATGTATGTTCCTTGATCTTGAGAAGCAAATATTTCAGATCATCTTTACTTTCAGCTAGTATTGTGGTGTCATCAGCATAGTGAAGGATGTTGATGAGTCTTCCACCAATTTTCACACCTTGGTTGTCTTCTTACAGTCCTGCTTCTCTGATGATTTGTTCTGCATATAAATTAAATATGTAGGGGGAAAGTATGAAGTCTTGTCGTACACCTTTGCTGATTTTAAACCATTCTGTTTCTCCTGGTTTCATTTGAACTGTTGCTTCTTGATCAATGTAAAGGATGTGCAAAAGAACTATTAGGTGTTCTTAATGTGGCCCAAAGTTTCTCATGGTTTACACAGTCAAAAGCCTTGCTGTGGTCAGTAAAATACATATAGATATCCGTTTGTTGTTTTTTCTTTTCTTTTTAGGGATCCATCTCACATCCGCAATGATGTCTCTCGTTCCTGGCCCTTTCCTGAACCCTACTTGCATTGCAGACAGTTCTCATTCCAGGGTTGGTTGTAGTTTCTGCTGGACGATCTTCAGTAGAATTTTGCTGGCATGTGGGATCACAATGATTGTGTGATAATTTCTAGTCAGTCGGATCACCTTTCTTCAGTATTGGTATCAGCACAGATCATTTCCAGTCAGTTGGCCATGATGTTGACTTCAAGATTTCCTGGAAGAGTCTTGTAAGTATGGCAACAGATGCATCCAATTGTTGTAATACTTCAATGGGAATGCCATCAATACCTGGTGCTTTGTTCTTTGATAATGTTTTCAGTGCTCCTTCGACTTCATTCATCACCATTGGTTCCTAATCATAAAGTATAGGTTGAAACAGCTGTTGGTCCACTTGATCTTTATGGTATAATGACTCTATATATTCTTTCCACCTTTTCTTGATCTTCTCAGCATCATTCAACATGGATCCTTGAGCATCTTGTAGCATTCCAACTCGAGGCTGGAATTTTCTCTTTAAATCTCATAGCTTTAGGAAAGCCAATCTTGTTCTTCCTCTAATAGTTTCTGATTCTATTTCCTTGCATGCATCTTTGTAATACTTCTTTGTCTGGTCTTGCTGCATATTGGAAATCTCTGGTTGAATTCTGTGATTGCCTCTCTTCCTCCTCTGGCTTTAGCTTCTCTCATTTCTGGACAATTTTCAGAATTTCTTCAGTCATCCATTTTGGCCTTTTTTTGCTTTTTAACTTTTTGTAGAGACTTCCACTTTCTTTGAGCACAACTTTCTTGATATCATCCCATAACTCTTCTGGTACTCTGTCACAGGTATCAAAAGCAGCAAATCAATTTTGCAGGCGGTCTTTAAATTCTTGTAGTATATTCTCAAGGTCATATTATACTATATTCATGAGTGGCTTGCTCTTTTTCAGCTTTAGCTTGAGTTTGCATACCAGTAGTTGGTGATCTGTACCATAGTCGGCTCTAGGTATTGTCTTTGTTGATATTATTGAGCTTTTCCAATGTTAACTTATACAGATGTAGTCAATTTGATTTTTGTACAATCCATTGAGTGAAGTCCATGTGTACAGTCGCTGCTTGTGTTGCTGGAATGAAGGTGTTTGAGATAATAGATTGTCTTGCATAAATCTTTTAGTCTTTCTCCAACTTCATTTCTGTTACCAAGTCCATATTTTCCAACCATTTTGCCTTCTTCTTTATTGCTAATTTTTGCATTCCAGTCACTCATGATTATCAGGATGTGTGCATGTTCTGTCAATTTCAGCTTGTACTTGTTCATTGAACTCATCAACGTCTTCTACTTCTGCAATTATATACTGAGAGAATAAATATTTTCTCCTGTTTTAAATATACTACTAGTCTTTGTACTATTTGAAAAAGTAAAGAATTGTTTAAAAATTTGCTCATTCCACTCCACTCAGCATTTTATAGACCTCTAACATATCTCATCTCAGTCGTCTCCAAGCTGAAGTGTCCTAAACTCTTTTAGCATTTCCTCATAGAAGAGACATTCTAATTCCTTTATAATTGTGATTGCCTTTCTAATGCTGCTATATCCTTTTTTAGATGCGGTGATCAGAAATGAATACAGTACTCAAGGTGCAGTCACTCCATAGAGCAATACAGAGGTATTACAGTTTCTTGTTTGGAGGTTCTAGCAGGGGAACACAGCTACTGTTATACCCTTGATAGAAGAATGGTGTTTATACAAGGAGCAATGAATACAGAGTGCTGATGGAGGAAGGAGGTGCCTGCCTAGCCAGCCTGATAATGGATCAACCCTAAATGTTGGTTTGACAGATTAAACTGACATCTTCTACTATTACTACAACTACTGGGCATTTGTATAGAGCTACAAGACATACACAGCGCTGCACAATCTACTACTACTACTATTAATCATTTATAAAGCGCTACAAGGCATAGGCAGCGCTATACAAACAGATAAGACGACAATCTCTGCTTGAAGAGCTTACAATCTAGTTAAGACAGACAGTACAATACAAGAGAAATAAGGATTCAATAGGAAGGGGAGACACAAGGGAAACAAGAGATTAGGATCCAAAAGTGGCCTCAAAGAGGTAAGACTTTAGCATGGATTTGAAGACAGAACGAGATGAGAATTGAAGGATATTTATATGTGTTTTATTGACTACAGCAAGGCTTTTGACTGTGTAAACCATGAGAAACTCTGGGCCACATTAAGAAGCTTGGGTATACCCAGCTAAGGTAAACTTACCCCACCCTCCTGCTACCTCTTCTGCTATTCTGCTGGCTCTCCACTAATGTTTTAGGGCTTTCTGGCCAATCTGGCTGTTGTACTGGTCTTCATGGCATAATATAGTACACTATACTGTTCAGGCATCAGGTGTCTCTGTACATAGCATTAAGAAAGCTATATGGTTCACTCACTAGGTGTCACAATTGAATTTACAGCAACAAAAAAAGTACACTTCTGAATCAATAAGAATCATCTTAGGAGGGAGAGGCACGTGTGTGTGTGGCTGGGAGGAAAAAGAAGAAGGTGGCGGTGGTTTGAATGGAGCAGATCCCAAACGTTATGCTTTGACGATTTCATTCACTAGCTGCTGCGTTTACATCTCCCATTCCCTAAGGGGCATGTTCAGGCCATCTGGCCCCGAGCAGGATGGACCCATTTGGACCTGATCCTGCACCACAGGAGCAAGACGGAGTGGATAACATGAGGAAAGATCTACAAAAGCTGGAAGAATGGTCTAATGCTTGGCAGTTAAGATTTAATGCGAAGAAGTGCAGTGTCATGCACTTGGGAAGCAGAAATCCAGGGGAAATGTACGCGATAGGGGGGGAGAGATTGGTGGGCACGGACGAGGAGAAGGACCTTGATGTGATTATTTCTGCAGATCTCAAGGTGGCAAAACAGTGTGACAAGGCGGTGGCAAAGGCCAGGAGGATGTTGGGTTGCATACAAAGAGGAATTACCAGCAGAAAGGAAGAGGTACTAATGCCACTGTATAAGTCACTGGTGAGGCCTCACTTGGAATACTATGTTCAGTTTTGGAGACCATATCTTGCAAAAAATATAAAAAGACTGGAAACTGTTCAGAGGAAGGCAACCAAAATGATTTGGAGCCTGCGTCAGAAGCCTTATGAGAAGAGACTTGAAGACCTAAATATGTACACTCTGGAGGAGAGGAGGGGCAGGGGAGATATGATTCAGACCTTTAAATACTTAAAGAGAAATAATGAGCAAACAAACCTCTTCCAAAGACGGGGAAGCTGTAAAACTAGAGGGCATAACATGAAGCTGCAAGGCGGTAAATTGAAAGGCAATGTCAGGAAATACTTTTTCACTGAAAGGGTGTTGGATGCTTGGAATGCCCTCCCGATGGAAGTGGTGGGGGCAAATACAGTGATAGAATTCAAAATGGCATGGGACAGACACAGTGGATCCCTTTATGGCAACAGGATAAAATCAAAATAAACGTAACTAAATAATTTCTCAACATACAGGGGTGTCCTACACGGAGAGGTGGGTTCACCCCTAAAACAAAGACATGGAGAGGGGTGGCCTGCATGGAGCAGCAGGTGCACCTAACTCTTGCCATCTTACCGGGCAGACTAGATGGACCATACTGGTCTTTATCTGCCGTCATTTACTATGTTACTATGATTGGGACGGTGGAGGTGGCCCAGCATGCCCCTGCATCACCGCAGGGATGTCCTCTCCACGGCTCAATCTGCCCGCTGCCTCGGGCCCTCATATCCCCGTCGCCTCACTCCGAAGCGGCAGCCGGGACTCGGATCAGGGGTGGGGACTACACCAGCTCTCTGCTGTCACCGCTGATGTCTCAGAATATGGATATGCTTTTCTCCAATTTCTCATTAAACCACTGTTATATTGATGGAGGACCCTTTTGTATTTGGAAGCAATGCATTTTTGAGATCCCAGAAGGGTAGAATAAATGAATACAATTAGAAAATATGAAAGAATTTCAGTTTGTAAAAATCATTTTCCAGAATCGCATTAGGCTTTCAGATCTTTGGTAAAAATGGAAAAAAAAATACCCCTACTGCTTCCTGTCCACTCCTCTGATACAGATTTCAAGGACTAAAACAGTTTAATGTAAATGAGTAACAGACCCTATGTATCAGATAATAATGCAATGTGCATATCCTGACAGTATTAGCACACATGTTGCACAGCCAAAAATATCCTCTCATACTCCTTTAGTGAAATTTCAGGCCCACATCCAAGGACCACCTATTAATCTTGTCTACACAACTAGAGCCCTTATCAGAGCAAATGGAGTTCAGGAAATTCTCCCCTTATCTACCAAATCCATATTAACCAGCTAAGGAAATTTCCTAAGGAAATATTTCCCATATTTAGTATTTTTTCTAACTATGGGGACTATTTACTAAAGTGTGGTAAGGTTTTCTAGGTATCACAAGATAATTTCCTAAATTAACATGAAGCAATTAACTAGTAAACCTCTGAGTTAATTGTTGAGGGTGTTCCCAGCATTTTCTATTTGGTTAACAGAAAGAAAATTCCATTACCATGTGTTAGCTACATAGCAGACAGCACAATGCAGTTAACCACATGTCTTGAGTAGTGTTACTTGCTCCGCATTATAAGGGTCATTTTATAAAGGGGCACGTACTTTACGCAACAATATATGTGCCCGCTTTGCTTGCTGTTGTAGTTATGAATGCGGTCACTCCTTGTGGCCTTGGGCAAGTCACTTAACCTTTCATTGCTTCAGGTACAAACTCACAGGCCGATGCAGAAAGCCAGCACTGAAGTCGTACACTATTAGCTGTGTACACATTTTCGCAGCACACTGATAGCGTGAGATTTCAGTGCCGGTATGCAGTAAAGGGGGTGTATGCAAATGAGCTGTACGCAAAACCTTGGCGTAAAGCTGAAAGGAGGGGAGCCAACATATGCACAAAGAACAGACGTGCTGCAAGTGGTTGTGTACTCATACGCGTAAATGTCAAACACTCAAATTATGCATACAGGACGTGCGGGTTCTTTTGCTCATCCCATAATAATCAACACTATTTCGTCCAAAAACATTTTTTTATTAAATCACAACAAAGAGCCTTAAAATAAAAGATATATAATATAAATGAGGCCAGAAAACACACAAGGATAAGAAGCAAAAAACATTTCTTATTTATTTAACAGGGTTTTTTATACCGCTTTATTATTTAGTCAAAGCGACTTACATTGTAACTTAAACTTGGTAATGTACATTAAACAGGGACATTGATAGCTTGGATTCTTCTAAGGTAATGGAGGGTTAAGTGACTTGTCCAAGACCACAAGAAGTGCTAGTGGGAATTCAACGGTGGTCTCTTGGTTCCTAAGCAAATACTCTAATCATTAGGCTACTCCTCCACTCCAAGTTTCTTGAATGCTGAACCTTCACTTACATGCTGAAAGATAGACGCAGAAAATTTTCATGTCAAAGGTAACTGTTCACTGGTACATACCCTGAAACAATCTTTCCCTACATATGATCAGGCGTAGAGTTATTGACACTCCTGCTGGTTATATAATCCTCTACGCATTTCTCTGCATTGGATGCAGACCTTATTAGTATTCCATTTTAATATGTGCAGTTTATTTGCATATTATTTAAATATTCTTGGTGTTACTGTATGTGCATACTTTCTTTTGCTGTTTACACATGCATCAATCTCTTTTCTGCATTTGACGTGGCAGAACTTGTGCATATAAGTTGTGCTATCTGCACGCAAAGAGCACTTTAGTCTTTCTGCATCAGCCTGTTAGATTGTAAACCCTCTGGGAACAAGGAAATGCCTATTGTACCTGATAGTAACTCACATTAACTACTATTGGAAAGGCATGAGCTAAATACTAATAATAAACCTACACATTAATGACCTCTTATAAAATACCAACCAGCGTAAAAGTACACATATTCACATGATGGTGCGTACTTTGGGTAGAGTTTAGGTAGAGCATACAGATACACATGTAGATTATCAAAAACTATCATTTAATCATGAACTAACAAATTTTATGGATGGGCAGTTACACCAGCTCTAAAATTGGTGCGAATATCCATGCCTTAACTTAAGGTACGATTTCTGCCACTTAATGCTAGTAGTTTATTTATTTATTTATTTATTTACTTCTCTTATATACCGCGCTATTAAAATCAGTGCGGTTTACAACTGAACAAAAAACATACTGCAATGTCACACGACAATTGAGTTTTTACATTGAACATGGACGAGATAACCTGGAGGTAACAGGGGTAACTAATTACAGAGTAATTATTCATGGAGTATGGTGAGAAATTATACATATAGTATGGTGAGAAATTATACATATAGTATAGCTTGGTTTCAACATATTTATAAGAGGTTTAATCAATAAGATGTGTGATCAGTACCAATAATAAATAAGAGAGGGGATATAAAAACCAATAGGCGCCTCCTTGTTTTTATTAAATAATACCTATGCAGGTGCCTCGTTATAAAATTACCTTCTATTGGCCAAATTAGTCCCTGCCCATTTCTTGCCCACAGCATGCCCCCCTTTTGTGTTCGCTGTTTAATACAGGAATTGCCACATCCTGTCAAGGTGTTAGCTCTGTCAGAACATAGTTATTCCTGCATTAAAGAACTAACACCGCTTGGTAAATGGGTCCTTATGTTGCTAATTTGTTGTTATTAAAAAATTAGTGAGTAGGAAGCTAAACCTTGTGGTCCATCTGGAAAATATTGCCTACTATCAATGCATAAAATTTGGAGACCTGGATTGTTTTTTTCAATGTTATTTCATTATTAAGGTATGGCAGAAGATAAATAAGATGCATGATTATGTTTATAATCCATCATCGCTTGATTATCTTCTCCATTCATCTTAGATTCCTGAAAAATTATCTTCTTCAAATTCAATAATAATAGGATCACAGTCACCATATACTTGATTCTGCTTTTTTAAAAATGTTCATTCAAGTTTTGTTTCTCCAACTTAAATCTAGAAATATCTTACGCTCTGGCATCCTGGAATACTTTCTACATTTCTGTAAATCAAAAATTGGTTGCACATTATTATAAAGTTGTCTGCAAATTTATAAATACAGTATAATAATGGTCAAAGATGCAGGCAGTCTGTTGACACTGGGCAAAGTGGATGACATGCATCAGTGAGCATGCACACACCACTCCCATCATATCAATGAAAATGGGAGGGCAGAGAGGCCTGCAAAAGTGTTCCTGCACACCTGACCCCAGTCACCTCCTCTTTAACATACTTGTGGCCCAGTGGAAGGGTCACAGAAAATACAGACCACAGCTGTGCCCTTCGACAGCACTCCCATACCACTGCACTCACTCAGCTGGTCTTCATGAGTCTCATGAAATGCAGTGTCCATTCTCCTTTGATGACCTTTGGTAGTGCTCCGAGTTCCTGTAAAGAAAAGGAGCTCATAGGCAGGGGCGGCCCAAGGGGGGTGCGGGGCCATGTGCGGAGACTCGGTGCGGGGCCTCATTTGCATAAGGGTCCTCATTTGCATAAATATTTGCATAATGTTACCATACACGAACTTTTAGTAAACATGCCTCTTAATGAGTGTATGAATAAAGAAAGACTAAAAGACTTCTACATTACTATAATCCAGTGCCAACCGCCAGACACATTAGGAACTACTACAAACACTGCCCATTTAGAACCCATAGCAAACCCGCCGTATCCTAACAGCACTACCAGGACTCATAAAGCACCATACCCTAACTATCAAAAGGAAACGCTGCAAATATTAAACCAATACATTTCAGAGAACAACAATACATGACCTACTGGGGAAAGAGAACAAGTGGCAATGTCAAATAGGAATTACATAAACAGAATACCTCAGCTCAGTTACACATGAACAGAACATAAACCATCACCAAACAAGGAATCACAATTTAGAAACAGGAAGACAATAATTAAACTGGGAATCCCAAAAGCCAAACTTGGAATGTACAACACTGTAGAAATAAAACTATACATTAATTTGCTCTTGTACTAAACAAAGCGCAGACGTTAATGATGCACATTTCCCAGAGCTGACATATTCCAATTAATAAATTCAAAATAAAGAGATATTTTTCTACCTTTTGTGCATTTTTTTTCAGCTGCAATTGCTCCAGCCACTTTCTTCTGGTTTCTTCGTGTCTTCCGCTAATTCTTCATCGTCTGCTGTCCATTTGTCTTTTCTTCTCTCTTCTAGTTTTTTTCCATTCTCTCTCTACATCTGCTTTAACATACTAATCTTTCTCCTTTTCCTCTTTCCTCATTCCTATTTCATCCACTCAAATTTTACCCCTCCATCCTCAATCCCCACTTACTCTCCCAATATCCGGACAATTGTAGATTTGTCTTCCCTCCCACACAAAATATTTTTTCCCTCTCCATTTCACTCTCCCAGCTCCATCCCATTCTAATCCTCCCCCAACATCAGCTCCATTCTAGTTCCAGTCCCACCCAGCATCCGCTCCCTTCTAGTCCCCGCATCAGCCCATTTCCAGTCCTAGCCCCCCATAAGCCCATTTCCAGTCCTAGCTCCCCCATCTATTTGCAGTCCCATCCAAGTCCCTCCATCAGCTCATTTCCAATCCCAGCCCCCCATGAGCCCATTTCTAGTCCTTTCCTAGCCCCACCATCAGCCCATGTCAAATCCTAGCTCCCCTCCACTCAGCCCATTTCCAATCCAAGCCCCCCATGAGCCTACTTCCAGTTCTAGCCCCTTCATGAGTCCATTTCAATCCAAACCCCCACCACAGCCCATTTCCAATCTTAGCACCCCCCAACAGCCAATTTCCAGTCCTATTCTAGCCCCTCCATCAGCCCATTTCCTGTCCTAGCCCCCCCCTCACCCATTTCCAGTCCTAGCTCCCTCCCCCTCACAACCCATTTCCATTCCAAGCCCCCGTCCCCATCAGCTATTTGCAGTTCAAGCCCTCCTTCCACTCAGCCCATTTCCAGTCCTAGCCTCCTCATAGCCCATTACTAGTCCTAACCCCCCATCAGCCCATTACGTCCTAACCCCCCATCACCCTATTTCCAGTCCTAGCCCCCCATCAGCCTATTTCCAGTCTTAGCCCCCCTCCCATAGCCAATTACCAGTCCTACCCCCCCATCAGCCCATTTCCAGTCTTAGCCCCCCATAGCCCATTACCAGTCCTAACCCCCCCATCACCCTATTTCCAGTCCTAGCCCCCCCATCAGCCTATTTCCAGTCTTAGCCCCCCCCATAGCCAATTACCAGTCCTACCCCCCCATCAGCCCACTTCCAGTCTTAGCCTCCCCCCCCATGGCCCATTACCAGTCCTAACCCCCCCCCATGGCCCATTACCAGTCTTAACCCTCCCCCCCATCAGCCCTTTACATTCCTAACCCCCCCCCCCCCGGCCCATTACCAGTCCTAACCCCCCCCATGGCCCATTACCAGTCCTAACCCCCCCCCATCAGCCCAATCCAGTCTTAGCCCCCCCATTGCCCATTACCAGTCCTAACCCCCCCCCATCAGCCCATTTCCAGTCCTACCCCCCCCATGGCCCATTACCAGTCCTAACCTCCCCCCCATCAGCCCACTTCCTGTCTTAGCCCCCCCATAGCCCATTACCAGTCCTAACCCCCCCCATCAGCCCATTTCCAGTCCTACGCCCCCACGTCCAGCGTTCGCCCCCTCCCCTGAGTCAATTACCAGCCCGACCCCCCCATGAGCCCATTTCCAGTCTTAGCCCCCCCATCAGCCCATTTCCAGTCCTACCCCCCCACTTCCATCCTTAGCCCCCTCCCCATAGCCCATTACCAGTCCTAACCCCCCCCCCCATCAGCCCACTTAGCCCCCCATAGCCCATTACCAGTCCTAACCCCCCCCCATCAGCCCATTACCAGTCCTAGCCTCCCCCCCCCATGGCCCATTACCAGTCCTAACCCCCCCCCAGCCCACTTAGCCCCCCCAGCCCACTTAGCCCCCCCACAGCCCACTTAGCCCCCCCATGGCCCATTACCAGTCCTAACCCCCCCCATCATCCCATTCCCATTCCTAGCCTCCCCCCCAGATTACCCGTCCTAACCCCCACCAGCACACTTAGCCCCCCCCAAGCCCACTTATCCCCCCCCCATGGCCCATTACCAGTCCTAGCCTCCACCCCCCATTGCCCATTACCCGTCCTAACCCCCCCCAACAGCCCACTTAGCCCCCCCCCATAGCCCATTACCAGTCCTAACCCCCCCCCCCCATCAGCCCACTTCCAGTCTTAGCCTCCCCCCCATGGCCCATTACCAGTCCTAACCACCCCCCCCCCTGGCCCATTACCAGTCCTAACCCGCCCCCCCCGGCCCATTCCCAGTCCTCACCACCCCCCCCCCCCATCAGCCCACTTCCAGTTTAGCCTCCCCTCCCATGGCCCATTACCAGTCATAACCACCACCCACCTATCATTCCAAATTAAAAAAAAAAAAAACCAAACCGGCTGCTTCTGCCGCGGCAGCATCAAGAGCTCTGCCGCGGCAGCATCAAGAGCTCTGCCGCGGGGCCCCCCCCCTGCCCGGCAGAGCCTCCGTGCATCCTCAGCAGCTTTCTTCATGTCCAAAACGCGGGCTTCTTTCAGAGCCGCGAGAGTTTCTTTTCTCGCGGCTCTCTTAATCCCGCGGGGCTGATGGGAAATCCCATCACCCTCGGCGGGATTAACAGAGCCGCGAGAAAGGAAACTCTCGCGGCTCTGAAAGAAGCCCGCGTTTTGGACATGAAGAAAGCTGCTGAGGATGCACGGAGGCTCTGCCGGGCAGGGGGGGGCCCCGCGGCAGAGCTCTTGCTGCTGCCGCGGCAGAGCTCTTGCTGCTGCCGCGGCAGAAGCAGCCGGTTTGGTTTTTTTTTTTAAAACTTGGGATGCTGAAGAATGTTTTTTGCGCGGGGCCCCCTGAAACGCGGGGCCCTGTGCAAAAAACATTCTTGCTCAATGGACGGGCCGGCCCTGCTCATAGGCAAAGGAATAGAGTGGGCCTCTGGGGCATCAGCAATTAGAGAGAGCTTGGTGGTAGGGTTGTTTGGATCCTTTAACTAAAAAGGTGTTCCACTGCCAACCAATCTAATGAGGGGGGGGGGGGAGCGGTTTCTCACACACAGAATGGAGAAGAAAGAGAAGCTGACATAGGATATGCTCTTCCTGCACTGAAGAAGGGAGAATGAAGGATATGCCAGGATTGGCTGCAGAAGAAGAGAGCTGCTGCTGATGCCTGCCAGGCTAGATGAGAGACATTGCTGAACATAATATGAGACAAAGAGATAAAGGGAGGGTTGACGGGACTTCCGGTGATGCGGTGAGAGCGAACAGACGCGAGCTGATCGCACTCCGACCACCCCCTGCCTAAACCGGCATATTAGAGCCGTATTTGAGCCCGGAATTTCTGGAGTGAACCTAATCCAGGTGTCGGGCACTTTGTGGGAGCGACCGCAGTGAGTAGCGGGTCAAACGGCGATGGCTGCAGCACTCAGAGCGGGGAAGAAGGAGCGAGACCGCGGGCCGGCTCAGAACAAAATGGCGGACGGAGGGGGGGCGCCTAGCTCACCGGCCTCCCCGGCCAGGGTAGAAGAAATATCGGCGGCAGTAGCGGAGGCTTTGGCGGCTCAGTTTACCACCCTCCGAGAAAAACTTGATACGGTGCAGAGTTCGGTGGATACCTTTGGGAGAAGGCTACAAGAGGCAGAGGAGCGCGTGGGCTGTGCGGAGGATACCCTGGTCGAGCTGAACCAGACGGTGGCAGGCCTCAGATCCCGGTTGCTTTCTCAGGAGACTAAACTCGACGATCTTGAAAACCGCTCCCGACGAAACAATCTGAGAGTGATGGGTATCCCCGAAGCTGTGCTGGACAAAGACCTGCGCAAATATCTCGATGTGCTTTTTGAATTGCTGCTGGGGGAGGCTGCTGCAGGTGGGAAGATTCAGATCGAGAGGGTGCACCGAGTGGGCAGTAAAAATGTGTGTGACTCACGCCCACGGCTGGTCTTAATCAAATTTCTCCAATTCCCACAAAAGGAAGCTATCCTGCGGGCTGCTAAGGCGCAAGGTACCATACAGGAGGATAATGTGCGGCTCCGGATAGCGCAGGACTATTCTGTTGCGCTGAGCCAGCGACGCCGTGCCTATGCACCGATCTGTCAAAAACTGATTGACTCTCAGATTAAATTTTCTGTTCAGTATCCGGCGCGTCTCCACGTGTTTCATGAGGGCCAGCGCAAAACTTTTGAGTCGGCTGAAGCAGCGGCCAGCTATGTGGAGAGCGTTATCCCAGGCGGCACATCTGGCTGAGCATTTCCAAGTGATTTGAGTGTCTTGGTTGTTGCTCTATTATTACCCACTGCATGAGAAAGACTGTCTGATTGTTGTGTCGGCAGAGTTTTGCTGAGGCCCCGAGGCCTTTCATTTTTATTATTGCTCGGCCCGATCGAAGGAGAGATCGGGACAAGCGGACCCCCGATATCGGATCGGAGGTATTACCTGTCATGGGGACTTCCAGGCAGGCCCAGCTCCAATCAGGCGGGGCCTGCATTGAAATCCCTGGGGGGGCACCCTGGGGATCTGGGGTTTGAGGCCTGAGGTCTACTGAGACCCTATGAGAAGTATCTTTGCAGGTTGGGGGGCAGTAGTTGCCTGGGGGTTGTTGGGCAGAGTCTGGGATCGCCTGGGAGTGGCCCGTGGGCGGACTGCTGGCTCCCCTTCCATCCAGGAGCAGGCCAAAGGCCGGTGAGGGGGCGCTAGGCATCTGGTTTATGGGGCCCGCTTTCCCCCCTGGCTAGGGGTGCTTCCTGGAGTACACGGATGGTGTCATTTAATTAGTTATTTGCTAATGTGTTATCTTAGTGCAGAGACAGCGCACCCCCTTCCGTCTCCCTTAGCAGGTCTGTATGTGGGCCTGCGGTCCTCGAGCCCACCTAAATACCGTGACCATTAACGTGTGGGCTAAGACCGTTCTACATTTTGTTGCAAAATGTTTGTCTCTGTTCCTTCCCTCCCCCTTTCTCCTGCCGTTTGTTACGGCAGTTTTTGAACAGTTGCTGCATTAATGTAAGCATGCCTAACCCATATTGTGAGTATAATGACATGCTATGCTTTGCTGTATTGGTGGCTATGTATAGCATGATTCCTGGGTGGGGGGAGAGGAGGGCGGGGTTAGATTGGGCTGGGTTATGGGCGGGTTAGAGGGAGGGTCCTGCCGCTGCTGGCGTGGCTATGGCTGCCATTGTTTAGTTTGAGGGGTTGTACCCGAGAGCCTCGCCACGTTAGGGGGGGGGTCGCACTCTTTTTCAACTTCTAAGTGTGTTAAAGGCTATATGGTTGGGTGGGGGGAGGGGGTTCCAGGCTGGGAGAGCCCCGTCCCTAATGACTTGGGGAACCGGACACATGAGTCTTGACACTGCCCCGCCGCTTTGAAAGTTATCACGTGGAATGTGTGTGGTCTGGGGAACCCTATAAAGAGATATAAAATTTTACAAGCCTTGGCTAGACATAAGTGTGACATTGTGTTTCTGCAAGAGACCCACCAGACGGCTGAGGAGCATAATAAGTTATGCCGAGATTGGGTGGGACAGGTTTGGGGGGCCCCCGCCCTAGGGAAGAAGG
The DNA here is from genome assembly GCA_033557465.1 of Ichthyophis bannanicus. NCBI lineage: Eukaryota > Metazoa > Chordata > Amphibia > Gymnophiona > Ichthyophiidae > Ichthyophis > Ichthyophis bannanicus. Next base: position 1,648,715,773 of record CM066032.1, read on the forward strand.
GGGGGTGGCTATATTGATTCATAAAAGAGTACGCTGCTCCGTCGACGCTGAAATTTGGGATGCGGCGGGGCGATACTTGCTTTTGCAGAGCACGCTGGAGGGGAGACCGGTAATCTTGGGAACGGTGTATGGACCGAATTCCCCTGACCCAGGTTTTTATGCCATGTTGGCCTCTAAAGTGGAGCAGTTGCCTGAACTCCCGCTCATTCTGGGAGGCGATATCAATGGAGTCTTGGATATTGACCTGGATACCTCTAGGGGGGGGGGGGAGCACGGGAACGGGAACCAGTAACGCGAATGTTAAATAGGTTTAAGAATAGGCTGGGATTAGTTGACACTTGGAGAGTGTTACACCCCCTAGAGAAGGACTTTACCCACCAGTCTAGAGCCCATGGCACTAGTTCCCGTATTGATTACATCTTGCTCTCTAATGGGATTTTTGCGAGCGTGGGTGAGGTGCAAATTGGGCCCTTTGAAATTTCCAACCATGCACCGGTGTGGTTAGAACTTCGCTGGGGGGGGGGGGGAATCGAGCAGACGTGGATTTGGCGTTTCCCGCCGGAGCTTTACAGGGACGCCCAGTTTCATAAATTTCTAGAGCAGCGCTGGAGAGAGTTTGAGGAGGATCATCGCTGCCACCAGGAGGACCCTGAACTGGTATGGGAGACGGCTAAAGTTGTGTTAAGAGGAGATATCATTGGGTTTGCAGCACGCAAACGATGGATGCTAATGGATAGAATTCTTAGATTAGAAAAGCAGGTATTTTGGTTGCGGAGGCGGCTTGCGGGTGCCCCGTCGGAGGGGCTCAAGAAGGAGCTGTGGGAGGCCAGAGTGGACCTCAACGAACTATTACATCAACGGGCTAAGAAGTCTATTCTCTATTATCGTTATCAGTTGCAGTGTTATGGCGATAAACCCGGACGGCTGTTAGCTCGATGTCTGAAGGGAGCGCGGGGCTCGCGCACTGTGGCAGCCTTGCGGGACGAGCAGGGGGTACTGCAGAGAAATACTAAAAACATTGTCCGGGTCTTTCGGAGTTTCTTTCAAAATCTTTATATCGCAGAGGGTGGTTCCCCCTCGGCAATACCGGCTTATCTCCGGAAGTTAAACCTGCCCTCGCTCACAGAGGAGCAGAGTAGTCAGTTGGGGCGCCCTATCTCCCTAGAGGAGGTAAGATCGGTTGTCGCCAAGGCTAGCTGCTTTAAATCACCGGGGCCGGACGGTTTTGGAGCAGAGTTTTATAAACTGCTTAATGACTATGTTGGCCCAATCTTGGTGGAGGCATTTGCATGGCGGGTCGAGCAGGGAGGCTTTAAGTGGGGCAAGAACCACGCGCATATCACTCTTATTCCCAAGCCAGGCAAAGATCCGGCGTTGCCTACATCCTACCGTCCTATATCTCTATTGAATTTCGACACTAAAATCTTTGCCAAGATTTTGGCAGATAGATTAGCAGAACATCTCAACTACCTGATCGATGACTCCCAGGTATGGTTTGTAAAAGGTCGATATATAGTTTGGAATATGCGCAAAATAGTGACGTCTTTGGAATGGGTACATGACCAGCAACTGCCCTCCATACTAGTGAGCTTTGATGCAGAAAAAGCTTTTGACAGGGTCAATTGGACTTATCTCAAAGAATTGTTGCCTTGGTATGGTTTAGGGGCCCCATTTTGTGCCATGATTGATTGCTTATACGATTCCCCGACCGCGGGGATACTCTGCAATGGGATGCTATCAGAGGCCTTCTCACTGGAGAGAGGCACACGGCAGGGCTGCCCCCTGTCCCCCCTACTGTTCGTGTTATCCTTAGATCCGTTGATCAGAGCGATGGAGATGTCGCCGGCGATCCAGGGGGTGCAAATAGGCTCTCAGACTTTCAAAGTGTCGGCCTTTGCTGATGACATCTTGGTACATCTTTTGTCCCCCGTGGACTCCCTGCCCTGCCTGCTTCAGGAATTTCGAGATTTCGGCCTCTTTTCGGGTTTGCGGATTAATGGGGACAAGTCAGAGGCTCTCAATGTGTTGGGGACTCTGAGGCGGGGGTGGGTAGGTGGGTTTCCTCTTAAGTGGGCAGGCTCGCAATTCACTTATCTAGGAATCCGGCTGACCTGTCAACCGTGTGAACTGTACCGGTGTAATTTTGAAGAGATGTTAGCCCGTACGCAGTCTCAGTTGCAAGCTTGGGGGCCGCTGCCGCTCTCGTTATCGGGGCGGGTGGCGGCGATTAAGATGGTGATACTGCCCCGGCTGTTATACTGGCTGCAAACTCTGCCAGTGTGGGTGCTTCGGGGTGACTTGCGGCGCCTGGAAATCACCATTCGGACCTTTTTGTGGCGAGGAGCTCGAGCCCGTATTCCTTTGATCCGATTGATGGGGAAGTGGCAGGACGGAGGGATGGAACTTCCAGATTTAGGTGCATATGCCTTGGCCTGTCAGGCTCGCCACCTGGGAGACTGGTTGGGTGGGATGGCGGTGTATACTCCCACGACCCTCGAGGAGGAATATGTAGCACCTTTCTCTTTGTTAGGGGCCCTGCATACGGAACCACGTTTTCTCCCGACCCGTCTCGCACTGGGCGTTTTGTTTGGCTCGGCCCAGCGGACGTGGCGATACTTCAATGTTCGTTGGGGGACGGCCTGGACGGTGTCCAGCTGGTTGCCGCTGCAGGGTAATGTCCACTTTACCCCGGGATCGAGCTCGCGCGGCTTCCGAGACTGGTGGAGTAAGGGTATTCGAAAGGTTGGGCATTTGGTGGATTCTGAGGGGAGGTGTAAATCCTTCCAATCTTTTTGTCAAGAATATGATCTGACCTTAAAGTATACCTTTGCATATCTTCAGGTTTCCCACTATATCTCCTCCTTGTCTAGGGAGGCCCTGGCGTCGGAGCGCTCGGCACAACTGCTGGGGTTTTTTGCCTTGGGAGAAGAAGTGCCTCAGTCTATTGCGGGATATAGAGCTCAATTGAAAGATCTCCGAACCCCAGTGGATTACCGAGGAGTGGAAGCGGCGTGGAGCGCGGAGATGGGAAGGGAGGTTCATCCTAATACTGTTCTTACTGCCCTACGGCGGATTGCAGACATGGTGGAAGGGGCTAGGTGGCGGGAGATACAATTCAAATGCCTTACTCAGGCCTATTTCTCGCCTAGATGAGCTTTGCGTAGCAATCTGACAGTTGATGGTCGGTGTCCGCGCTGCCAGGCTCCTTTGGCTAACTTGTGGCATATGTGGTGGGCCTGTCCACATATCCATTCCTACTGGGCTAGAATTGCTAGATATGTCAGTGGGTTGTTGCAGCTGCGCTTGCGGTGGACTGGGGCTTTTGTGGTTTTGGATAGGATTGACCCCCCTTGTCCGCCCCGGCGAACGGACAACTTATTAATGCGTAAGGCTTGTCTGGTGGGTAAGGGTCCTATTTTGCATATGTGGCATGAGCAGCGCTCTCCTACGTTCGAGGAGTGGCGTAATAGCTTTCACCAGTTCATGCTTATGGAGCGCTGGCGAGCGCGAGGCAGTGTCAAGCGCTGGACCACCTTTCTGTCGGTGTGGACCCCTTATATAGACACACTGGGGGCCCGTTGTCGGAATGAGATCCTGTGTATTGGTAGGTAGGGTAGGGGAGGAGGGGGGGGCGGATAGCCGCTGGGGGGGTAGTGTGGGAAGTTGAGGTAGGGAGAGGTGGAATGTACCTGGGTGCGACCGGGTGGGGAGGCTGGGAAGGGAGGGAGGTGGAGGGAGGTTTGGGCTGGGGATAAAAAGGTGAAAACTGTACTCATCCCTTGTCAGTGTTTTTTCCGGATGGGGATGAGAACCCACCCCTCCGGAGACTGGTTGTATTTGCCTTGTTATTTTTGTTGGTGATGATTAAATAAAGTTTATAAAAAAAAAAAGGGAGGGTTGACACAGAGAGTGGTAGTGACAAGATAGGAAGCTGGAGCTTAAGTACAGTGATGGAAACTGGTGGGGACAAAACTAGAGGATGAAAGAGCAAGAGGGTGATGAAGAAAAGATTGGAAGTGGAAAAAATGGTAGAAACAACATACAAGGGTGAGAGTATAAAAGGAAGAGAAAGTGAGAAGGATAAGATAGGAAGGTAAAAGAGAGAAAGAGTAGTAGGTGTGGAGATGGAGGAGGGATACAGAGAGCGTGAGTGCTGAGAAGACAAATGATAGTAATGGGTTCATATTTCTGCTGGAAGTGGAGCTTGGGAAGTGCCAGGAAGACAGCTGATGTTTAGGACAGAGGTGAGAAGATCAGGCTGGGAGAGATCACTTGAGAGCAAAAGGAGTCAAAAAGCTCTTCAGTGAATTTCACCAGGTGTCAGTTAGTAACAGAATTTTCAAAATGTTGTTGCGTAATTCCTCACTTGCAGAAAAAAACGTTTTTGTAGTTAAGTGCCGTTGAGTCAGTGTCAGCTCATGGCGACCCTCTGGCTAACTGTCTTAAACTGTGTTCTGAGTTCTGTCTTCAGTCAGGCGGCTCATTATTAATAGAGTGGTATCCATAGCTGCTGTTATTGTATCAATACATCTCATTGCTGGCCATTGTCTTTAGCACTGACCTTCATCCTTGCCAAGCATGATGTCTTTCTCTAATGATATTTCTCTTCACATGATGTGCCCAAAGTATGAAAGTTGAAGTCTTGTCATCTGAGCTTCTAAAGAAAACTTTGGTTTGATCTCGTCTAGTACTGACTGGTTTGTTCTTCAGGCAATTCACAGTATTCTTCGCCAGCACCATAATTCAAAGGCATCAAATTTCTCCCATCTATCTTTATCATTGCCCAATTTTTGCATCCATAAAATGTTATTGAAATACTATGGCTTGGACAAGTCAAATCTTTGTATAGAGAGAGACATCTCTGCTCTTGAGAATCTTGTCCAGGCCCTCCCTAGCCATTCTGCCAAGAGCAATGTGTCATCGGATTTCTTGACTGCTTATCATTCCTTTATGGATTATTGATCCAAGTAGCTTAAAGTTGTCCACTATTTCAATTTCTTCTCCATCAATGAACTTATTGATTTTGACAGTTGTCAGGATCTTTGTCTTCTTTACAATAAGGTGCAGGTCCATTTTAAGCCTATGTTCCTTGATCTTAAGAAACAAATGTTTCAGATAATCTTTCAGCCAGTATTGAGATGTCATCAGCACAGTGAAAGTTGTTGATGAATCTTCTTAACACTTAACATAGTAAGTGAAGGCAGATAAAGACCAGTATGGTCCATCTAATCTGCCCAGTTAGATGGCAAGAGTAGGTGCACCACCTGCCGCTCTGTGCAGGCCACCCCTCCCAATGTCTTTGTTTTAGGGGTGAACCCACCGCTCCATGTAGGACACCCCTGTATGTTGAGAAATTAGTTAGTTAAGTTTATTTTGATTTTATCCTGTTGCTGTAAAGGGATCCACTGTATCTGTCGCATGCCATTTTGAATTCTGTCACTGTATTTGCCCCCAACACTTCCATCGGGAGGGCATTCCAAGCACCCACCACCCTTTCAGTGAAAAAGTATTTCCTGACATTGCCTTTCAATTTACCCTTCTTGCAGCTTCGTGTTATGCCCTCTAGTTTTACAGCTTCCCTGTCTTTGGAAGAGGTTTCTTTGTTCATTATTTCTCTTTAAATATTTAAAGGTCTGAATCATATCTACCCTATCCCTCCTCTCCTCCAGAGTGTACATATTTAGGTCTTTAATTCTCTTCTCATAAGGCTTCTGAAGCAGGCTCCAAATCATTTTGGTCGCCTTCCTCTGAACAGTTTCCAGTCTTTTTAAATCCTTTGCAAGATATGGTCTCCAAAACTGAACACAGTATTCCAAGTGAGGCCTCACCAGTGACTTATACAGAGGCATTAATACCTCTTCCTTTCTGCTGGTAATTCCTCTTTGTATGCAACCCAGCATCCTCCTGGCTTTTGCCACTGCCTTGTCGCACTGTTTTGCCACCTTAAGATCCGCAGAAATAATCACACCAAGGTCCTTCTCCTGGTCCGTGCACACCAACCTCTCGCCCCCTATCGTGTACATTTCCCCTGGATTTCTGCTTCCCAAGTGCATGACACTACACTTCTTCGCATTAAATCTTAACTGCCAAGCATTAGACCATTCTTCCAGCTTTTGTAGATATTTCCTCATGTTATCCACTCCCTCAGAGGAGTCCACTCTGTTGCAAATTTTCGTGTCATCTGAAAAAAGACAGACTTTTCATGCAGTCCTTCAGCAATATCACTCACAAATACATTGAACAGTGCCAGGCCCAGGACCGAACCCTGGAGCACCCCGCTAATCACCCTCCTTTCATCCGAGTGAGCTCCATTTACCATCACCTTCTGTCGTCTGTCAGTCAACCAATTTCTGATCCAGTTCACCACCTTGGGACCCATCCCCAAACTACTGAGTTTATTGATAAGCCTCCTATGAGGAACGGTTTCAAAGGCTTTGCTGAAATCCAGGTAGATGACATCCATCGCATGCCCCTGATCTAGTTCTCTGGTCACCCAGTCAAAGAACTCAATCAGATTTGTTTGGCAAGATCGTCCTTTGGTAAAACCATGTTGCCTCAGATCATGCAACCTGTTGGTTTTGAAAAAGTCCACTATTCACTCTTTCAGAAGCACCTCCATTACTTTTTCCGCCACCAAGGTAAGGCTCACGAGCCTGTAGTTTATCACTTCTTCCCTGTCACCACTTTTGTGAAGAGGTACCACATCCACCCTTCTCCAGGCCTAAGGAACTACTCCTGTCTCCAAGGATCTGTTGAAAACATCCTTTAACGGCCCTGCAAGAACCTCTCTGAGCTCCTTCAGTATCCTGGGATGTATCCCATCCGGTCCCATGGCCTTGTTCACTTTCAGTTTTGCAAGTTGTTCTAACACATCTTCAGTGAATGGTGTGGTATCTACTTCATTCGCATTTTTATATTTGGGAGTCAAAGATGGTCCTTCTCCAGGATTTTCTTTACTAAAAACAGAGCAGAAGTATTTGTTGAGCATTTTCGCTTTTTCAATGTCACTTTCCACAAATCCGTTCCCAGCACTTCTGAGTCCTGCAATTCCATCTCTGATTTTCCTCCTCTCCCAAATATACCTGAAGAAAGTTTTGTCGCCACACTTCACATCTTTAGCTATCTTTTTCTCTGCCTATGATTTTGCTTTCCTTATTTCTCTTTTTGTCTCTTTTAGTTTGCTCCTGTATTCTTTTCTGTGTTCCTCTCTTTGCAAACTTCTGAATTTTGTGAAAGCTGTCTCTTTTGCCTTTATTTGAGCAGCCACTTCTTTGAAGAACCAAATAGGTTTCCTTTTCCTCTTGTTTTTATTTACTTTCCTTACATATTTATCTGTTGCCCCTTTTATTGCCACCTTTAGTTTAGTCCATTGTAATTCCACTTCCCATATCCCCTCCACCCTGCCAACTCCTCCTTCAGGTACTTGATCATTTTACTGGTCAGTGTTTTTGAAGTTTAGGACTTTGAGCTTGCTATGATTGGACTGCGTCTTGGCTTTTATCTCAAACCACACCGTGTGATGATCGCTGCTGCTCACAGGGGCACCCACCCAGACATTCGATACACTCTCACCATTGGTGAACACTAAATCCAGCATTGAGCTTTCCCTGGTTGGTTCCATCACCATTTGTTTAAGTGACACATCTTGGAAAGCATCCACAATTGTTTGGCTTCTTGCCAGATTCGCAGAAGGAGTACTCCAATCCACATCGGGTAGATTAAAGTCACCCACTATGATCACTTCCCCCTTTGTGACTATCTTGGCAATATCTATAATTAATTCGTTATCTATTTCTTCAATTTGAGTCGGAGGACTGTAGACTACAGCAGTATGGATGACAGTGCCATCTCCTCTTTCCAACACAATCCAGAGCGCTTCTTCTTTTCCCCATGCCCCCTGCATTGCAGTAGCTTTAATATTGCTTTTTAATACAAGGCTACTCCTCCTCCTTTTCTACTTTCTCTGTCTCTTCTGAATAGATTATAGCCAGCTATGGCTATATCCCATTCATGCGATTCATTAAACCATGTTTCTGTAATGGCCACAATGTTCAAGTCCATTTCCACCAGGTCAGGAACTTTGTTGCCTAAGCTTCAAGCATTTGTGCTCATTGCTTTCCAGCATTTAACTGGCTTGCATGTATTTTGCATTGATTTTGTTCTGCCCACTTCTTCCCACTTGTTGTTGATGTGTGGTTTAAAAGTGTGTCTGTTTCTGATGATGTTCTGCATTTGCCGGGAGTGACGTCCTGAACTAGTCCTTCTCCATCCATCACCCCCTTTTTAGAGTTTAAATGCATATCCACATACTGCCTAAATGTTTCACTTTGGATTCTTTTCCCTGCGACAGAGAGATGTAGTCCATCAGCACAGTATAGTGTCTTGTTGGTCCATCTGTTTCCCCATTCGCCAATAAATCTGAATCCTTCTCGTTCGCACCAGGTCTGGAGCCATGTATTAAAGCTGTTTATGCGATGCAGCTTTTCTGCCCCCTTACCATGGACAGTTAGAACTTCTGAGAATGCTACAGTGTTAACAATGGACTTGCGTTTCTCTCCCAGAGTCTGGAAGTCCCTGTGAACTGCAGAGGCACTGTTTCTAGCCAGGTCATTTGTACCCAGGTGGATGACAACATCAATTTTGGAGTGCTCACTTTCTGCGCTAAGTACATCAACAATTTGGTTTGTATTCCTGCTGGCTGAAGAGCCTGGGAGGCATTTGACTATCTTCTCTCCTTTGAACTGTGTTCCCAAGTTGGTGCCTCTGATGAAGGAATCTCCAAGTAGTAGTAGTTTTCTGTTTGGTGAGTTTTTCTTCATATTTGGTGCTTTAGCAGGTGATTGGACATTGACTGACTCATTTAAGGGCCCTTCAATTTCCATGGATTGGTAATCCTCATTAACCAAAGCAGAGAAGGCATTATGCAGGGATATCTCTTGATGTATAGGATGTCTCTGCATTACAGGTCACAATCTACCCGAGCCCACTGTGATCCATTTGTTCCTGAGATGTTTGATTCTTTGTGGGGGTGGACTTTGTTCTGTTTGTATCCTAGAAGAGGTGTGTTTCATTGCAACTAGTTCTTCCCTTAGTAGAGTCAATTCTTTATGCATGGCAGCTAGTTCTTCCCTTAGTAGAGTCAATTCTTTATGCATGGCAGCTGACTTGCGGCACATAGGACAAGCTCTTAGGTTCCAAATGATTCGTCTCAGAATGAAAGCACCAAAGTTATTGCATTGAATACACAACATGCTGATTAAGCAGTCCTAGAAGGAAAAGAAGAAGAAAGGGTGGACTTAACACCAAATTAAAACGTATAGATGGCAACGTATGTGACCACTATATAGGCAATGCAGCCCTGGGGTGGGTGGGGTGAGGGGTAGGGTGGGGGGAACCTAAGTGCCCCTGGCTAGTAGGCCTTACATGACCAGTGGGCACACTCAGATTTCCGATTTAAGGGCTACACAAGGAATGTAGGCAGTCAGAATAATCCCAAAAAGTAATGAATAACCAGCAGTTAAGTTCTATACTAGCAACAGGCAAAAAGATAGAAAGCTGTAAGCTTAGCTGTGTGGAGGCTCTGTAAGCTGTGTAGACTGGAGTTGACCAGGTACTTGTGGCAGGCTGTAAAATAATCTAATTAGCCCCTCCCTGGGAGAAGGTTTGCAACAGAAAAGTCAAACCATGGAAGCAAAAATAGTCAAACTGAACTTTTTCTTTCTTTGTATCTGCCTACTGTGCAAAGGTCCCTGTAACTTTAACTGATACCTTTGCTTCTAAAGTCAGTGGAAGACTCAGGTAAAAGACCAGGTCCCTGCAATTTAAGTATTTCTATTCCAAGTAGCTTTATATCAAGTAGCTTTTGTGTGTTGGATAGTAAGGTTCCTTTTCATGAAGCTCAAATATTTTATTTATTTTATCAGTAGCATATCCTATGCTTCTATTCTAGTAAATAGGTGCCAATAATCACATTGTAGAGCTGTCCTTATGGGTTGAAGTTATCATCAAAAGCCCAACCTCTACAATAGCCACAACCCCTGAAATCAACCCCAAAGTCTATGAAAAGACAGAATTTTAAATATTACACAGACCCTAGAAAAACAACATTCCTTAGTGGGAAAATCAAGCAAGCAAGACTGCTATAGATCTCTATACAGGCACTAATGTTAGCAGAATCCCTATTTCAGCCATGTACATAAAACATAGACAGATCTTCACCTAATACAAAATAAGGGTCCACAAATTAGAAACAGAAAATAACAGGCAAAATTTGACAACAGGAATCCTAAGAAGCCAAACTGTGAGCAGTGCAGCATGGGAGAAAGAAAAACAAAAGTACTTTTCTGCCTATTCTGAGCAAAATGCAAAGATATAGGAAATGAACATTCTCAAAGTAGACACATGCCAATCTCTAAAAATCAAAAATCAAAATGTTTTCTTTTCTACCTTTGTTATCTAGCTGTTTTGATATGTAATCATCTTGGTTTGGGTCTCTTTCAGTCTTTTGCCAGGTTTGTTTTTCGGGTCCACTTTCTATTTTTTCTCTCCCTTCCTGTCTTCCCTTCTATTTTGTACTATTTACTCAGCCTATACCCATCTTTCAGCATCTCCCCAACCCCGTTCCCACTTTCCCACACACTTCAGAAATCTATCTCTTTCCTCTTTCACCCCTCCACTCCAATCTCTTTCAGCCCATCCTCATCCTTAAGTCCCTTTCTCTTAGCATATCACATCATATTATGAGAACATCTAATGCATCCCCACTCCTTATTTGGCCAGCTTGACCCCTAGGTGGTGAAAAGGAGGTGGTTTAGGATCCTGAATGGGAATTGTGGGTTCAAAATGCTGATTGGAGGACTGGAAGAGTGGTGCAGGATGCTAATTGGGGGTTAGCGGTGTCAAGATGCTGATGGGGGGATCTTTTATCTTTTAAAACAGCGTGCCACGGTAACTGCATGCACCTCATTGGGTTGCATTTATAGTCTCTTCTTGAAGCCGAAAGTGTGCCCACACTTTCTGCAGCAGTGGCAGTTACTGCACGGGAACTTACCATGCGCTAACTTCAAGCATTGTCCTTGCTCAAAAGCCACCCATCTCCACCACTCACCCACCCCCTGGCATGGCAAGCAGTTATCATGCAGATTATCATGTGGTTAGCGCCATGGCCATGTGCTAATTGTCACTGCACTTTAGTAAGTGGGACCCTTGATTTACTTATTCTTTGTTTTCATGGATTATTCCTGCTATGAACATTGCAAGCTCTAATGCTTTAAATACTTAGGTCATTTATTGACAAGACTCAAAGGGGTATGTTTACTAAACCGTCTTAATGTTACCGGCGCTAGTTGTAGCGATAATGTGAAGGATGCCATATAAGGAGTGGGCATTCCGGTCTCAAGGTAGCAATGGTGGTTTATCGCGCAATAGAGGGTGCATGTCCATTATCGCGCAATAGAGGGAGCCGTGGCATGCTATCGCGCATTAACCTTAACCTCACACACTGACCTACAATTGCAACAACAGAAGTGTAGCACACTGGTTAATGCAATGACTGCTGAGATAGGGGTCATGAGTTTGATCCCTCAGTGGGCTTAATGAATTAGGGTGCCAAAGGCAATTCCTTTTCCTGCTTGAAACAGTCAGACACATTCCAAAAATCTGTGCTGCCAGCTAAAAATACCCACACCCCAGTGCCGTAACCTAATGCACCTTTTAAGGCGCACCAGAAGACACATCATAAACCACCACGTCAGCCAAGGTGGGTCATAATCTGTCCCAGAGGGCAGCACAAAAGGTTGGCAATCCCCAAGGCACCATATAAGGTGCACCATAAGCTGTCAGAATCTATGGTGCCACCAAAGATGCCCCAAGGATGTATATGTGACTCAAGAAATGGTGGCCAAGGGCAATAAGGTGCCCCAAGTTGACAAGCCATAAAGTTATGGCCCAAACACAGATGTAACCCTAACACTGCATAGAGCAACAAGGAAAGGCAATGCACAAGTGATGGAAGGAAGTAGATCAGAGCTGATGGACCAGACAAATCTGCGTCCAGCCCATGTGGCAGCTGCTAAAGTGTACCAACGTATCGAGGGCAGCTGTACTGATGCACAGGGTGATGGTAATGTACCGTGCAACAATGACAATGTGTGGCAGAGGATGGGAAGATGTGTCCAGCATTGTGTCCCCATTTTATTTCTTATTCAATTAGTTGTTTATTTATTTATGTACAGGTTAATTCATACCGAATGTGAGGGGCAGGGGTTCCTTTGGCCCTGCAATTTTAAGGATAGCTAAGATTTACACAGGCTGTCATATCGGGATGTTTTTGGTTGGTTTCGTTTTGGATTGTTGCTCTGTTGACATCCATAAGCTGGTCTTGTTCATGGGTCCTTTTTCCAGATAGTTGTATAGACATTTTACAAGGTATCCCTTTGCTTCCCTGCTCATATTTTATTTGTTTATTTATTTATTTATGTATAGTTCAATTCACATCGTATGTGAGGGGCTGGTTGTTCCCTCGGCCCTGCTATTCAAGGAGATCCGTGATTTACATTGGCTGTCATATCGGTAGGTTTTTAATCGGCTTTTTAATTGGCTTGTTGTATTGTTGGTCTGTTGATATCCATAAGCTGGTCCTCACTTTGGTTTTTCTTTTGGATAAGTGCACAGCTATTTCATAATTTTATATGTATCCCTCTTAGTTATATGCATCCCAATGATTCACTCCCATCTCCTCCAGTTTTCTCTGTAATGCTTTTTACTCCTTATATAATTATGAAGCAACGTTTATTTTATTACCAGTATGTTCATGTTGTTTTACTTATTTGTAATTTAATATTTTTTATACACTGTGTTTTATATGATGGATATTGCATGTCTTTTTGGTCCTCCTCTCTTTCCTTTTTTGAGTTTATTTGTCTTTACAGTGTACGCAGTTTCTGTTTTATATTGTTGCATGTTATTTATTATTTAATGCAATAGGTTATTTTATCAATGGTTTATCACACTATGTTTATTAGTTTATTTATTTATTGTTTTAATTATTTAAGATGATGTGTGCTTTATTAACTTTTATATGCTTATGCATTTTGATTGTTGTGGTTTTTAATTTATTGTGTGTATATATATATATGCATTTTTAGTGAGCCGTTTACCCCTGAGGAAGTGGCAAACGAAACACAGCCTGTGTCGGGTTTTTAGGCACACTTGATCCGTGGATTAATAAAGGCGTTTTGAAACTCCCTGCCATGTTTCCTGACTGGTTCTCTGTGAGCACAGGTGGGCCATGTACCTGACCAGGAAATCACTAAATACGTGTGTTAGTGTGGTCAAGCAACAGCAGAGACAAATGTATGTCCAACACATATTCTTATTCTGGTTTACCATGAGACATAGCTTAGATACCACCTTACATAATATCAAGGTGTATGGATAACTGTTGCCAAGTCCATATTTTCCAACAACTTTGCCTTCTTCTTTGTTGCCAACTTTTGCATTCCAGTCACCCATGACTATCAGGATATCCTGTTTGCATGTTCTGTCAATTTCAGCTTGTAATTGTTCATAGAACTCTTCAATTTCATTCTCTTCAGCAGCTGTTGTTGGGGCATATACTTGAATTATAGTTGTGTTGATAGGCAATCCTCGTAGATGAATAGAGATTAAGCGTTCGCTGACTGCATTGTATTTCATTACAGTTCTTGCAAGTTTCTTCTTTATTATAAATGCAACACCATTTCTTCTTTGTCTTTCATTTTCAGCATAGTAGACCATGTGATCATCTGATGCAAAGTGCTCCATGCCAGTCCATTTCAGTTCGCTGACACCCAACAGATCAAGTTGTACACGTTCCATTTCATTCTTGACCACCTCCAACTTCCCTTGGTTCATGCTTCGTACGTTCCATGTTCCAATGTGTAAGACATCTTTACAGCTTCTGACTCTCATTTCATGCACAGCTACATCAGCATTCAGACTTCCTGAGGGCTTTGATCCAACCACATCATAAATGCTGGCTTTACTCTGAAAAGTCTTCAGCTCTTCCCCAGTAGCTAGTTGAGTGCCTTCTGACCTGGGGGTCTCATCTTCCAGCACCATAGCACAATTTGTTTTGTTGTAACTATCCATTGGGTTTTCATGGCAAGATACAGAAGTAGATTGCCGGGCCTTTCTTCTGCGCAGTTTAAGTTTGGTGTTGTTGCCGTTGTCACAAAAATGTGATCCTCCGCCGTTAACACTGTCCCATTCTGCTGCTGCCCAGATGGCTGCCTGATAGAATTCTGCAAGACCAATGATCTATTCATCTCAAACACCTTCTTACAGCAACACAAGCGGCGACTGTACACATGGACTTCACCGAATGGATTATATAAAAATCAAATTGACTACATATGTGTAAGTCAACGATGGAAAAGCTCTGTAACATCAACAAAGACAAAACCTGGAGCTGACTGTGGTACAGATCATCAACTACTAGTATGCAAACTCAAGCTAAAGTTGAAAAAGAGCAAACCACTCATGAATGCAGCAAAATATGACCTTGAGAATATACCACTGGAATTTAAAGACTGCCTGCAAAATTGATTTGCTGCTTTAGATACAAATGACAGAGCTCCGGAAGAGTTATGGAATGACATCAAGAAGGTTGTGTTGGAAGAAAGCGAGAAGTTTCTACAAAAGGTGAAAAAGCAAAAACGGCCAAAATGGATGACGGAAGAAACTCTGAAAATTGCCCAGAAACGTAGAGAAGCTAAAGCCAGAGGAGAAAGAAAGACAATCGCAGAACTCAACAGAGATTTCCAACGTGCAGCAAGACAGGACAAGGAAAAGTACTACAATGACACTTGCAAGGAAATAGAAGCAGAAACTATTAGAGGAAGAACCAGATCTGCTTTCCTAAAGCTACGAGAGTTAAAGAAAACGTTCCAGCCAAGAATTGGAATGTTACAAGATGCTCAAGGTTCTATGTTGAATGATGCTGAGAAGATCAAGAAAAGGTGGGAGGAATATACAGAGTTTTTATGTGATAAAGATCAAGTGGAACAACAGCCGTTTCAACCTGTACCTTATGATCGGGAACCATTGGTGATGAAAGAAGAAGTTGAAGCAGCATTGAAAGCCTTATCAAAGAACAAAGCACCAGGCATTGATAGCATTCCCATAGACGTATTGCAGCAATCTGATGCAGCTGTTACCGTACTCACAAGGCTCTGCCAAGAAATATGGAAGACAACATCATGGCCAACTGACTGGAAAAGATCTGTGTTTATACCAATACTAAAGAAAGGTGATCCAACTAACTGGAAATTATCGCACAATCGCTCTGATCCCACATGCCAGCAAGATTCTACTGAAGATTATTCAAAAGAGACTACAACCATACCTGGAACAAGAACTACCTGAAGTGCAAGCAGGGTTCAGGAAAGGGCGAGGAACGAGAGACATCATTGCGGATGTGAGATGGATCCTTGAAAAGACTAAAGAATACCAAAAGGATATCTATTTGTGCTTTATCGACTATAGCAAGTCTTTTGACTGTGTAAACCATGAGAAACTCTGGGCCACATTAAGAAGCATGGGTATACCAGAACACCTGATCGTTCTCTTTCGCAATCTGTACATTGATCAAGAAGCAACAGTTCGAACGGAACAAGGAGAAACAGAATGGTTTAAAATAAGCAAAGGTGTAAGACAAGGCTGCATACTTTCCCCCTACCTGTTTAATTTATATGCAGAACAAATCATCAGAGAAGCAGGATTGTATGAAGATAACAGAGGTGTGAAGATTGGTGGAAGACTCATCAACAAACTTCGCTATGCTGATGATACCACATTAATGGCTGAAAGTGAAGATGATCTGAAACATTTGCTTCTCACAATCAAAGAACATAGTCTCAAAATGGGCCTGCACCTTAATGTAAAGAAGACAAAGATCATGACAACTGGCATAATCAACAGGTTCATCATTGAATAAGAAGAAATTGAAATTGTGAACAACTTTAACCTACTTGGATCAACTATCAATAAAGAAGGAACAAGCAGTCAAGAAATCAAACGACGCATTGCTCTTGGCAGAATGGCTATGAAAGACCTAGATAAGATTCTCAAGAGCAGAGATGTCTCTCTCCATACAAAGATTCAACTTGTTCAAGCCATGGTATTTTCAATAACATCATATGGATGTGAAAGCTGGACAGTGAAAAAGATAGACAGGAAGAAAATTGATGCCTTTGAATTATGGTGCTGGTGGCGAATACTGTGTATACCATGGACTGCCCGAAGAACAAACCAGTCGGTACTAGAGGAGATCAAACCTAAGCTTTCTTTAGAAGCTCAGATGACAAGACTTCGACTTTCATACTTTGGACACATCATGCGAAGAGAGAGATCATTAGAGAAAGACATTATGCTTGGCAAGATAGAAGGTCAATGCAAAAGAGGAAGGCCAGCAATGAGATGGATCGATACAATAACAGCAGCTACGGGTACCAGTCTGTCAACAATGAGCCGCCTGACTGAAGACCGAACACAATTTAGGATAGCTATCCAGAGGGTCGCCATGAGTCGACTCCGACTCGACGGCACTTAACAACAACAATGGATAACTGTGAAAAAAGTGAAAACACATTTGGCAGGGCAGCAACCCACATGTCACAGAAAAGTCACTGGGCCGTCTACAGATGATGGACTGGAGAGATAATGTGCAGTAGGTGCATGGTGTGCACTATGCATTAGCCCCCCATCCCCCACATGCTGGCGCATGCCCAAAATGTCTCATTCACATATGTGTGCATGTAGACAGTAGGCGGTTCATGATGAGGGCCCAACACACATTAGTCATAATTTTTACCCAAAAACATATCTGTGCGCAAATAAATGATGCACAAAAATGAAACAGCATACATTGTTAAAAGTAAGCAAGTGTAAACACAGATATCGAAATATATGTTACAGCTGTCACATAATGCCTGATATAGGAGTCAAAGTGGCAATAATGTAACCAAAAACAATCGCCAAATGCAAAATGAGGATATGGTAACAGGTACAAGAGGCACATGAACACAGAGAATTCAAATAAAATGAACCGCAAACACATGCAGAGATAGCACTATGCAGAAGGTCCCCTGCAATGGGTGGTGTGGATACAGTGTCTGTACACATATACCATGGTACATGGAATGCACAAATGAGGAAGAAAATGGACACCCACATTGCCACACTCCAAATATAACGGGGCAATGTGAGTGCCGGAACCTCAGGGGATAAATAGGACTGTGCAGACATGCAATGCTAGGTTTGTAAATCAATGTAGAGCGACACGTCTGTACAGTAAACAAACACAATAACCTGTCTATAGAAATTGAAAGAAAGGTCAAACATTTATTTATTTATTTACATTCTCTTATATACCGTGCTGTTCTGCATCAGTGTGGTTTACATTGAACAAACTGAAATTACATTGAACAGGGCTTTAAAACTTGGAGATAACTATTTTACAGGGAACATGGGCTATGGAGAGTTAAGTGGCTTGCCCAAGACCACAAGGAGCACCTGTGGGACTAGAAACCCCAGTTCTTTCGGCCCAAGGTTGCTGTTCTCTAGTGGGATTTGAACCCCCAACCTTCTGGCCTGAAGTACCTTGCCCCAACCACTAGGCCACTCCTCCACTCCAGTAACAAACATGTTCCAGTAACCCACACAGAAGCCATATTGTCCCATGCTGTGTTGCACCAACATATCCAGTCACATGCACGTGCACCGTGTATGTTGACACATGATACAGTGATGCCACACATGTACTGTAACACCCTTGGCGAGGGCAAACATCAATCCAAAACGTTGGTGTGCAGTAAAGTGGTGTGGTGGCAAATACTGTCTCATGTCCTTGTGGAGGGTAGGCCGACATGGACAAGAGGACCTCCACAATGTGCCCCCTGTGCCACACGCATGGCTGTATGCTGTATGCTGAACTACACAGATGAGGGTATCCTGCGGTTCAGGTCACACACATGGGCAAAACATACCAAGACAATGTCAGATGGATTTACAACATACAGCAACAATGTCAGTCCCTGCTGCACATGTAGGGACCAGTACAGAGTGTCCACAGTGCAAAGGGTGTCTGCAATCCAACAAGTCCCGTTAAGACTGTCCCTGAAACCATGGGCATGCATAGTTAAGTGTGACATTTCAGTATGCCACAGTACTGGAGAGGTCATGTGTGTCTCCTGCGATGAACACGACACAAAGCCAGAGCATGGTAGCAACGATGTGTTGGACAGGCCTGTTATGCTCAAAGTAGAAGCCCAACAATAATGTCCATCCGAGGCAGGTGTCCCACTCGCAGAGGTCAAACATCTTATGGCACTTTCTCCCAGGGATAGTTGCATGGTGTTGTTGTGTCCACCAACAGGTGGGTGATGGTGACCGCGGATGCACTGTAGTAGATGTGCTGTGTGTGTCCTCTGCCCTGTGCAGAAGAAGGAGAAACAATGTATTGGTATGCTGCTCGCAACATCAGGTCAAATTGCAGGGAGTCAAACATAAATATGTATGCAATGAAACGTCACACAGGCAAACATAACATGATCACAACACAGAACACACTGCATGTTGTGGACAGTTGGAAATGGAACTGCAAATGAGGGTGTCACATGGATATGATCATGTCCATGCCCATGTCACACAGGCGTTGCAGAGCTACACCCCATGTGCATCAGCGTTGGTGTACAGAGACTCAACAGGAAAGGTCCATGAAACAAACACCAAATCACTAACATGTAAAGGCTGATGTCATTCCCAAAAGACCCAAGGTGCAACCTACTGTGTGTCTGCAGCAAGTGTCTGCTCGGGATCCTCTGAGGCTGGCAAAGGCCACAGCACGTCACAGTGAAGGGAGAAGATGTCATCAAAATGTGTAGAATTACCATGTCCCCATGTCCAGCCACCGTTGATGCATATCCAAATTATGGCAATATCTGTGATACATAAATGTCGTTGCGCAGTGGTCTGTCAGCACACAAGAGATAGGTCAGCTCACAACACACAACACATGCCCACAATGTTCACAAGGTCAACAGCAGTAAGGTAGAGATAGCACAGTCACCACTGCTCCACAGGTGTACAGACCCCTCACACCACATGATAATGCAAAATGCCTGCAGACTATATCATCACACAGCCAACCCAAACACACACCCACACACACCCTATGCTAATGTGAGCATGCCACCAGTAGCATACAGCCTGTATGTGCACAATTGGAGATTAGTGGAGATAAAGGCTTTTAAAATGCAATGATATACTGCTGTTGGTTGATGTTACAATGTCAGGGAAGGGTGTATGTGCAGCCCACCACCAGGATACCTAGGATCTGCAGACACACGCAGCTCTGTTGGATGTGTCCCAGAGACAGTGCTGGAGACAACAAACTGGCCAGGCACACATGTGGATATGTGTGCCAACAGCAACATATGGGGTTTGGGGGGCAGTGCAAAGAGGTGAACAACAACATATGTGCACTATGACAGATTACCTCAGACATGTGCTCCCCTTGATTGTTCTCACAGACAAATTACCTGTAGGTCCACCTACCTCAGACTACTGCATGTTGAATGACATACAGTCAGCTGGCACTGCACCACAGCACCAGGAGGGTCACCAAAGATGTCCTGTGGATTGATAAACACAAGAGAAACATAGATATGTCATGTTGGAGCTGCACAACACACACAGCACCTTCACGTTCTCAGCTCTCATACCCCCCAAGATCCTTTAAAGACTGGCTGTTCTCCATCACACTGTACCGACTCGATTCATACTAAAGTTCTCACTGAAGTGTGTGTGGCAAAATACAAGGGCCCATACTCTGTCCGTCCCCATCCTGACCTCATTGCTGCCCCCAAAACTGTTGAACACAACTGTCTCCTCCCTACTGTGTGCCTGCTCGTCTCTAAGGCCTCTGTACTATCCTACGCCCCCAATATCTCTCGCATTGCCCCTTAAGTGTGTGTTCTGGTGGCTCCATGTCCTCTGCTACCTTGCTGCCAGTTCCTGTACCACAGGGATATATCCAGGGGCGTCTTCCTTTCCCTCTCCCGATATCCAGTTCCTTGGTGTGGCTATCTCATCCCTTGACTTACATTATCAGCTGTGTGCTGATGAGCTGCAAATATATCTCTCCACGCCTGAGCTATTTCTGCCAAACCACACACTGATGTCTGCTTGCCACCTGACATTGCTGGCTGCATGTCACCCCACTGTGTGAAATTTACAATGGCAAAGAACGGATATCCCAGATTTCCACAAAAACCTACCCTCCCAGTACAGTGTCTGTGTGTGGGTGGCCCCACCTTCCTTTCTCCAGGGTCCTCAATGTAGGGGTTGTCTTGGACCACACTTTCCTCCTCTCCACACATACCCAGCTTGTAGCTGAGGCTTGGGGTTTCTTTCTAGATGACATCAGCTATATTTCCCCAGTCTCCCCTGAACACACAACTAAAACCCCAACCCACCCCTTAATCAGCTCCCGGCTTGCCTACTGCAATCTACATCTTGCTGATCTTCCTTTGAATCATCGGTGTCTGCGTAGAAATATGCAACACTGCACTGCATGGCCAATCTACCGCCAGATGCATAATGGCAATAATACACCCCCTGTCATGACACCTCACAGTCTCCCTATCCATCTCCGCATCTATGTCAAGGCTCACCTGCTGACCTATACATGCAGTCACACTGTGGCTTTGCAGTACCTTTCCTTGATGACCTCAAATACCACTAATACAACTACTACTGAGCATGTATATGGTGCTATCATATGTAGCGCTATACAAAAAACAAGTAACACACATTCCCTGCTCAGCAGAGCATACAATCCAATCAATCACCTCATATTACAAAATGTGAACCACACACGTCTAGGCAACTGGTCCCATCTATGGGCCGCTCACCTACTGCTGACCCCAGACTACACGACTTTCACCTTGCTGAACCCAAAGGCTGGAACTAACTACCTGTGGCTGTACAGCAGCCCCTTTCCCAATCATCAACAAATCATGTGTGACACCTTACCACCTCCCCTAAGCCTACTAATCCTAACACACATAATCCACCTTTATTTATTTATTTTATTTATTTAGACAGTTTTTGTATACCGTCTTATCCTTCAATCAAAGCGGTCACAACACAATTGGGGGATACATTTAACACGTGGGGATATGAGACACATACACTAATACTTACAGGGAACATGGGCAATGGAGGGTTAAGTGGCTTGCCCAAGACCACAAGGAGCATCTGTGGGACTAGAAACCCCAGTCCTTCCGGCCCAAGGTTGCTGTCCTCTAGTGGGATTTGAACCACTGACCTTCTGGCCTGAAGTACCTTGCCCAAACCACTAGGCTACTCCACCTCCACCTGCTGTGGTGCCCTGCTCACATCTTCTGTGTTTGAGTCCTGACTAGATTGTAAGATCTGATGGCCAGGCATTGTTTCTCATATGTCAGTGCGTCTTACTGCTATTGCGATACAAATGTTCACCAGAAGTAGTAGTAAACACATATGTAAAGAAATGTATGTTCAAACATATGCAGTACTTACATGAGAAGACCTCCTCAATCACCCGATGCCTGACTGCTGTGCCTTCACATGTGTCACCACGGCCACGTACAGGAGGGCATGTAGGATCATCTTCCAGATCCTCATTAATTTGGACATGGAGATCGTGCCTGAGAGCAATGTTGTGCAGAATGCAACAGGCTATAATGATCTCTGCCACAGTCTGGGGTATGTATTGTAAGGCCCCGCTAGTCCTATCCAGACACCTGAAATGACTTTTCAAAACGCCAAAGGTGTGCTCTATGATGGAGCGGCTGGAGGCATGGGCCTCATTGTACCTCATCTCTGCACGTGTCCGTGGTTGAAGCACAGGGGTCAGCAACCAGGGGTAACACCCATATCCTGCATCACCTGCAGAAAGAAATGTGAAATCTTAAAGCAGGAGCTGATGTCCACACACATGGCGAAAAGTATGTACGTGCAGCTAAAAGCACAAACAATTCTGACACAAACATATGACATCACATGATGGGACACCAAAACTATGCAGAATAGGGTGGATGTGTGACCTGAGCCTGCATACACTACCATAATACATGGATTTATTACTGACCTTTGTAATCAGGTCTCATGACTCCTTGGGGTAGGGTGGATTTAGACACATCAACAGCAGCACCTACCATACCAACAGGATCTACAACAGACCAGTGTAATCAGACCAGTGATCTACAACAGACCAGTGTAATCAGGTCTGGGCCTCCTGGCGGTAGGGCAGATGTTTTAACCTGCAACTGCATAAACGACCATAACACCAGGATGAATAACAGACCACTTTGATCAGGTCTCAGGAATCCTGGGGGTAGGGTGGATCTGAACACATCAACAGCAGCAAATACCATAACACCAGGGTGACTGACAGACCACTTTGATCATGTCTCAGAACTCCAGGGGGTAGGATGGATTAGAAAACATGAACAGCAGCAAATACCATAACACCAGGGTGAATGACAGACCACTTTGATCAGGTCTCAGGCCTTCTGAGGGTAGGGCAGATGTTTTAATCTGCAATAGCTTAAATGACCATAACACCAGGATGAATAACAGACCACTTTGATCAGGTCTCAGGACTCCTGGGGGTAGGGCAGATATTTTAACCTGCCACTGCATAGACGACCATAACACCAGGATGAATAACAGACCACTTTGATCAGGTCTCATGACTCCTGTGGGTAGGGTGGATTAGAACACATCAAGAGCAGCAAATACCATAACGCCAGGCTGACTGACAGACCACTTTGATCAGGTCTCAGGACTCCGGGGGTTGGGCAGATGTTTTAACATGCAACTGCATAGATGACCATAACACCAGGATGAATAACAGACCACTTTGATCAGGTCTCAGGACTCCTGGGGGTAGGGTGGATCTGAACACATCAACAGCAGCAAATACCACAATACCAGGGTGACTGACAGACCACTTTGTCAGATCTCAGGACTCCTGTGGGTAGGGTGGATTAGAAAACATGAACAGTAGCAAATACCATAACACCAGGGTGACTGACAGATCACTTTGATCAGGTTTCAGGCCTCCTGGGGGTAGGTCAGATGTTTTAACCTGCAACTGTATAGACGACCATAATAACAGGATGAATAACAGACCACTTTGATCATGTCTCAGGATTCCTGGGGATAGGGTGGATTAGAACACATCAACAGCAGCAAATACCCTAACACCATGGTGACTGACAGTCCACTTCTATCAGGTCTCAGGCCTTCATGGGGTAGGGCAGATGTTTTAACCTGCATAAACTGCATAAACAACCATAACACCAGGATGAATAACAGACCACTTTAATCAGGTCTCAGGACTCCTGGGGGTAGGGTGGATCTGAACACATCAACAGCAGCAAATACCATAACACCAGGGTGACTGACAGACCACTTTGATCATGTCTCAGGCCTTCTGGGGGTAGGGCAGATGTTTTAATCTGCAATAGCTTAAACGACCATAATACCAGGATGGATAACAGACAACTTTGATCAGGTCTCAGGATGCCTGGGGGTAGGGCAGATATTTTAACCTGCAACTGCATAGACGACCATAACACCAGGATGAATAACAGACCACTTTGATCAGGTCTCAGGACTCCTGGGGGTAGGATGGATTAGAAAACATGAACAGCAGCAAACACCATAACACCAGGGTGACTGACAGACCACTTTGATCAGGTTTCAGGCCTTCTGGGGGTAGGGCAGATGTTTTAACCTGCAATTGCATAAAAAACCATAACACCAGGATGAATAACAGACCACTTTGATCAGATCTCAGGACTCCTGAGGGTAGGGTGGATTCGAACACATCAAAAGCAGCAAATACCACAACACCAGAGTGACTGACAGACCACTTTGATCAGGTTTCAGGCCTCCTGGGGGTAGGGCTGATGTTTTAACCTCCAACTGTATAGATGACCATAACACCAGGATGAATAACAGACCACTTTGATCAGGTCTCAGGATTCCTAGGGATAGGGTGGATTAGAACACATCAAAAGAAGCAAATACCATAACACCAGGGTGACTGACAGACCACTTTTATCAGGTCTCAGGCCTTCTGGGGGTAGGGCAGATGTTTTAACCTGCATAAACAACCATAACAGCAGGATGAATAACAGACCACTTTGATCAGGTCTCAGGACTCCTGGGGGTAGGGTGGATCTGAACACATCAACAACAGCAAATACCATAACACCAGGGTGACTGACAGACCACTTTGATCATGTCTCAGGCCTCCTGGGGGTAGGGCATATGTTTTAACCTGCAACTGCATAGACCACCATAACACCAGGATGAATAACAGACCACTTTGATCAGGTCTTAGGACTCCTCGGGGTAGGGTGGATAAGAACACATCAACAACAGCAAATACCTTAACACCAGGGTGACTAGCAGACCACTTTGATCAGGTTTCAGGCCTCCTGGGGGTAGGCAGATGTTTTAACCTGCAACTGTATAGATGACCATAACACCAGGATGAATAACTCACCACTTTGCTCAGGTCTCAGGACTCCTGGGGGTAGGGTGGATCTGAACACATCAACAGCATCAAATACCATAACACCAGGGTGACTGACAGACCACTTTGATCAGGTCTCAGGCCTCCTGGGGGTAGGGCAGATGTTTTAACCTGCAACTGCATAAACGACCAACAGGATCTATAACAGACCTGTGTAATCAGGTCTGGGCCTCCTGGGGGTAGGGCAGATGTGTGAACATGCAACTGCTTAAACTACCATATCAGCATGCTGGTTAGTAGACCTCTTTAGGCAGATCTAAGGCTTCCTGGGTTTAGGATGGATTTTGACACATCAACATCAGCAGGTACCATAACACCAGGCTGACAACTGGACCTTTGATATCAGGTCCAGAGCCTCCTGGGGATGGGCATGCCTACACACGGCAGCATACTCAGCTACATCCAGCACTGGTTGGCCCACAGACTGGTGTCTATACCATGTTGTACATGTATTATATGTGTTCATTGCTGGATATTGTGTTGCACACCTTGCATTGTGTGACCTGTTCCCATACACTAACCTCACGTGGGTAGTCCGCAATACGATTGTACCACCTCATGACACGCTCCCATGCCTTCCTAATGCGCCAGAGGTCCTGGCGTTTGGAGGAGCCTGGAAATAGTTTGTGCTGCCTAGTGCAGATTAGTCCTGCAAGGTGTCGCAGCTCCCGGTGGGTGAAGGCAGACTTCCTTGACCGCCATTTTCTCAGTTGCCTTGCTGATGCATGCATGCACGTCGCATATGCATGCTGTTGCTCATCAACACGCATCACTATGGCGCGCTGCCGCACATCACTATGGCGTGCTAGCTACGTGCCAGTGCCACGACCGGTACACGGTGAACAGTGGCGCCGCCAAGATATGCAGCATAGCAGGCTTTCTGCCCTTTGTCCATGCCGCTTCATAGGGCGCCTTATGACGCACTTTCTGCCATGCCATGCTGTGAGGCACCTTGGGGTACATGGCTACGGTGAAAAGATTTATGCTGCAGACACAAATTGCAGAGATATGTTTGACTATTCGTACCACAATATACATCTTAGACATTTATCTTGATGTTGGCACACTGGGGTCTCAAACCCATCACCACTGGTTGTGAAGGCATTGTATTAACCAGCATGCTATGCCTTTTAACCTAAGCAATGGCTGGCTACACAGCAACACCAGGTCATCTGCACACACTTTCTATTCTGCTTACTGGGATAGTGTAAGGCCACAGCTAAGGCACTTTACAGGGCACCTTAGTTTGGGCAACTGAGCTGAGGGTGCTTTGGGGTGTGCACACTGATTTCAGATCTATGTCAGACTGTTACAGGCATAAATGGTCATAGCCTTGAACAGTTTTACTGACGGATGCACTTTGTATATAGCTCACCAGCTAATCTAGCAACCTGCAGCCCACACCACTCTTCCAACATACCCACTGCATGGAACTGGCCACACTTTTAAAAATTGTTTCATGTGGTAAAACACTTTGATGTAATGATAATGCGGTATATTATATCTGTCCAGATACATCAATATACAGGCCCACTGGGGTATTGAACCTATGACCTCTCCCACTGTGGTCATTATATTAACCATTGTCCTACATCAACATTGGTTGTAGCTAGACTATGGCTATCTACTGAACCAGTGCAGATCACCAGACGCACTGTCTGGTGTGGCTACCAGGATAGGTTAGCACCAAGAGTACCCATGATGCAATTCACATGCAGAACAGCAGTCTGCATCTGCTCACCAGATGGGGTTTGCACCTCTGCAGCACGTCAACTGGGTAGGGGGACTGACCGTGCGTGTTACTGGCACAGTGTGCCTACTGACCATGCCATTGTGCATGTTCTGTGATCACCCTGAGGGTAAAGTCATGTGGCCAGCACCAGGTCCACAATACCCGGGTTGTTTGTGGTAGGTTTTGCTGCAGTTCACCATCACTGCCAGCGTGTGAGGTGTTCTTTGCAGACAGCCTTAGGGGTTTTCTATGTCCAATTCTATGTGCTAGTAAGGTGTAGCCCCGTGTGGACCATGATGCTCGCAACATAATGCATATTCAGTGAGGTTGCCATAGACACCTGTTTTTGGAGCAGCAGCGTGTCTGGACTCATATGATGAAGATATACGTAGCAAGCCCGCCCTCTCCGGGTCAGGGTAGGGAACATGACCTGCGAACAACAGACACACACACTATCACTGTTTGCAATAGAGCCAGTTGAGGTACATGATGACAGACTGTGGGACCAGCAATCCCCGGCCAACGGAGAGCTGATGCAGATCTGTACATGGAACTGGACCACTGGCAGTGTGCCTGGTCAGCTCAGCAGCCCCCCACTACGATCTGACATTCACCAGCAGAGGGCAGTCAGTGTGCACCTGCTACATCCTGCAAGGTGTTGCGGCCATACACATGCTAACTGCAGACAGTCTGCTAGCACATACATAGTGCATGTTCCAAAAGGAACAATGTGCACCCAGACATGGGATCTGGCACACACACCAAGCATGTTTGGCAGTGATTGGGCCCCAGAAATGGGAACCCACAAATATCACTTACAGAAACAGTGTAGAGCATTATGTGGGAACCTGGACATGCCGTGGTCACTGCTCAGTCAGAGTGGGAGTGACCTCCCAGCATGACATGCTGTGGCCACTGTGTCCTTGCAGGTGGTGGATTCACACTACAATATCCCAGCTATTGCCCTATGCCCTGTGCACATGCATCCTGCCCAGACTGCCCTGTCCGGCCCATACCTGCAATACCTTGGCCCTCATTATGCACAATGGCAGGCTAACGCTGGAAACTGTGCAAGCATTGTGGGCTCAGTAAGGTGTAGGCAGCCGCAAAACACTGGATAGACATATACACACTCCAGCACCTATTTCTGCATTGTGCAACGATAGAGGTGGCTGCCAGCCCTGGCCGCCACACCAGTCCTGGGCACTGTGCAGGCAGTGCGAAGGTACGCAATACTATTAGGGTCACCCTCTGGGGTGGTAGACAGTGTTGTAAACACATATGGCAGCACACTCCACAGATATCAGAAAGGTTGCTATGATGAATCTATTTTACCAAATTGTTTTAAGTTAGGATTTGTGATCTCACATTAATCATAGCAAGCTTTTGATACATATATGGAATGTGTTTCCATGGTTCTGACCGCATTGCTAAGGTATACAGGTGCAGGTGGTGGTAGCTGCTGCTCCGCACACGGCCCAACAGCCTGACTCTCCATGAGGCTTTGTATAGTGGAGCTCGTGGGTGTGGGTGTTTGTGCATCTGATGGCCGCAGCTCTAGTGCAGAGGGTCCAGACTCCGGTCCTGATGGGCCAAACACGATTCCGGTTTCCTGGATGTCGCTAATGAGTATGCATGGATCCATTTGCATACAATGGGGGCAGTGCATGTAAATGCATCTCATGGATATTCCTTAGGGACATCCTGACAACCTGAATGGTGTTTGGACCTCCAGGACTGGAGTTGGGAACCTCTGCTCTAGGTAGTGGACATGTTTATGGTGTCTGCATTCTGTAGGGTAAAATGGTGGGACATGGTCTGCAGGGGCCCCAGCTGGGATGTGAACCTGTGGGCACACTGGCTGTGTGTACTGCACCACACTGTTACCACAGAGGCAGGTTGTTCCCTGGGGATCCCATAACTGTTCCTCAGACAGACCTTATCTGTTGCACTGCACGCCACCCACCTATACAGGGCTTGGCCTTGCTCTGCTGTGGGCAGCTGCTACTGCCTCCTCCGGCGCCAGCACCCCCTCCACCACCATGCTGACATGCCCTTATGCTGGTGGTGCGCAGTCCCATGCCATCCGGTGTGCCACTAGGTGGGTGCCTATGGTGTGGGGTCTAGGGTAGGGGTGCTGACATGGACATCAGCATGTCCCTCCGGCACCACCTGCCAATGTTCTGTGCCCTTGGGGGTACCTGCTGGGTGCTATCCCCTGGGACACTGTGGGACACACAATCGTGGCCATATTGGACTCTGGTCAGTTGCTGTCTTACTGATTTTCAGTTTCTGCATTCCTATGTGCCAGGTAGGCATCTGCCTAGTCCACACTGTGCCCCAGCTGGCCCACTGCATGTGCCGCCTGCAGCCCCCTATACCCCATTTACACTATCACCATAGTGCCCTTTCCCATATGCTCACTCTGCTGTTGCTGCACATGTGTAAGCCACAAAGGCAAGCTATCCCATACACACCACAGAAAACCCTCATCAGCACTATTTCTATGTTGGCACATTCACTTTGTGGGGGGACTGAGAATTGACCCTTCCAAAAGTGAGTTTGTCCTTTTTATTCTTTATAGGTTGTGTTCATTACCTTTTTTCATTATTTGTTCTATTGGCCAGCTCGGCGTTTTGGATTTCACTTTTCGTTCTGGTCATTATTTATGGTTTTTGCCTTTTTGGCTGC
This sequence comes from Ichthyophis bannanicus, assembly GCA_033557465.1. Lineage (NCBI taxonomy): Eukaryota > Metazoa > Chordata > Amphibia > Gymnophiona > Ichthyophiidae > Ichthyophis > Ichthyophis bannanicus. The sequence continues at coordinate 1,648,744,830 of CM066032.1, forward strand.
TGCACATGTATCACTACTATCACTTATCTGGGTCTCCCTGCCTTTGCTGTACATTGCTGACTGAAATGGTTTCTCTGTCCTGCAAATGTGCCTAGCGTGAGGTTTTCACTGGCGCTAATTTTTAGAGCTTCATTTCACGGCGTTAGTGTGCATGGGGCCTCTCCCCGCCCACTCTCCGCCCATTGACCCCTTCTCTCCGCCCCTGGGGGGCCTTACTCCACTCTCTGGGAAGCCTCACTCCACCCTCTGCGCACCTTAACGCCGCCGCAGACATTATCGCACGATACGTGACATTCTCTCACGGTAAAGCGCCATTATCATGCGATAATGTCACGTATCACGTGATAACATCGCAGCTGCGCCGTTAGCGCTGTTTAGTAAACATACCCCAAAGTACATTTAAGATTCAAATTTCACATTCAAGGAAGTGCATTTCACTATCCTTCTGCACTCCTACTCTAGCTTTCTGGTCTCTGCACGTACTTTTGCCTTGTTTCTGTTTCCCCGGAGAAGGTGGACTTGCACAATGCAACTGTCAACTCTGCTGTAGTTGCTCTGGACTGTAGGTGACTTTCTCAACTCTAAAAAAAAGGTCCCGAAGCAGGCTGTAACTGGCTTTTCACTTGGTTTTGTTTTGTTTTTTTTTGGGGGGGGGGGGGGGGTTACTGACTGGATTTTCTACAGGCCTTGCATACTCAAAAAAGTTCTGTTATGTACTCCTGTGTAAACAAGACGACATCCACAAAAAACTTGGCAGCACAGGAAACATGCCAGGACAAATTTCTGTAATAGTGAGTCTTTGAGCTCCATTTATAGAATAAAGTACTAAAACAGTTCTGTGAGCAGCTTTGTGAGAGAATTTGCCATATGAATTGTAACAAATGCTAGTGGTCAAGTGTTAGATGCAGCTAACACCACTTCAATGGGTGGCATTAGTTGATTCTGCATTGCCACAATCTCTCTTTATTTATTTATCAGGTGGTTTTATACCACTTTATCAGTCAGTCAAAGCAGTTTAGATTGTAACAAACTTGGTAAGATACTTTAAACAGGGACATTGATAACTTGGATTTTTATTGAGGCAATGGAGGTAAAGTGACTTGCCAAAGGCCACAAGGTGTACTAATGGGAATTGAATCCTGGTCTCTTGGTTCCCAAGTTAGTGCTTGAATCATTAGGCTACTCCTCCACTCCAATTTGTTATCTGATGGGGAAATGCTGGACATGTCCCCAACAGATAATGCACAACTTTTGCAGCTGCCACAGTGTAGGCTGTAAAAGCCTAACTCCCTAAGTACTCACTCTTCCAACTGTACTTCACAGTAATCATCTGTGCATGAAGTTTTGGGAGACTTTTTGGGATCAAAAATCTGGAACTGTTTTAGAAGGTGGTTTGGTGTTATACTTTGTCACAGGGCCTGTCCCAGAGTTGGTTCAAGATCTTGGTGCCCTAGGCAAACCTTCAGCCATACACCCCCTCCCCTGCCTGTCAGAATCCATTGTTTAGCTTTGAATGCCCTGCTCTTTGCCGCCCAAGTGACTGCCTAGTTTACCTAATGGTTGGGCTGGCCCTGCTTTGTCATGATATTCACGTTTTTATTGCATAGCATTTGAGTGCCCAGATTTTTATTGAAAAGGATTTACTGGTTAACAGGGCCGGCGTAATAATTAGGCAAACTAGCAGGCTGCCTAGAATGCCAGTAGTCCAGGGGCAGCCTATTGGCATCACTGCCACTCCTCTCTTGGAACTTGAAATTCTGGTGCTGCGAGTCTGTTTGACTACTGCTCTTGCCAATGCCCGATACAGACTTCCTTTTTATGGTTAACATCCAAGGTAATCTACAAACGGAATAACCTCTTAAAACAGCAGCAAAATGTAATTCAAAAAATATAAAAACAACTGCTATTACTGTATATATATTCAAGTCTTTTTCTTGCACAAAATATGAGAGGGCAAGACCTCAGTTTAAAGGCAAAGGGCTTTATATTGAATTGGCCCATACATTTCAGGCTTTTCAATCCACTCCCTTTATAGTGCCCAAACATCGGTCCAAAACAACCTCTCCACATCAAGATGACATAACCACACTTATCTTCGATCTTCTGGAAAAAGCCCCAATACCCGGAAGATCGAATTAAAGATAAGTGTGGTTATGCTTTATCACAAAAACCATTGACCATTTTAGTAACCATCCTCTGATTCCATCCTGTTTATATTCTTTTGAGGATGTGATCTACAGAATTGTGCACAGTATTCCAAATGAGATCTCACTAGAGACATACAAAGGCACTATCACCTCCTTTTTCCTGCTAGTCATTCTTCTTCCTATATACTCAGGCATCCTTATAGCTTTTGCTGTCACCTTGTCAACCTGTTTGGCCATATTAAGATCCCCCAAGTCCCACTCTCCTTTTGTGCATTGAAGTACTTTAACCCTCCATTCTATACCACGCCCCTTGGGTTTTTGCAGCCTGAATGCATGACCTTCCATTTTTTAGTATTAAATCTTACAGTAGCTGCCAAATTCTCAACCATTCTTCAAGCTTCACTACATCCCTCATGTTATCCACATCTTCCAGGGTGTGTACTCTGTTTCAGCTTTTGGTACCATCAGCAAAGAGGCATATCTTTCCAGACAGACCTTTCTTAATACCACTTATAAAAATATTAAAAAGAAGAGGACCAAGGACTTATCCCTACAGCACCCCACTGGTAATGCCCCTACCTTCAGAGTGAACTGCTTTTACTACTATCTCTGTCGTCTCCCATGCAACCAATTTCTATCCAAGTTAGTCATGTTAGGGTTCATCCCAAAGTCATCCAGTTTATTTATAAGTTGCCAGTATGGAACAATGTCAAAGGCCTTACAAAATCTAAGGGGGATGTTACTAAAACGTCTTAACGTTACCGGTGTTAGTTGCAGCGTTAACATGAACAATCCCATATAAGGAAGTGGGTGTTCCGGCATTAAGCCGTTTGCCGTGTGATTGGGGGCGCCATGCCATCTTCGTGTGATAGTGTGTGGCATGGCACATTAGCGCGCCGTAAGCCTAATTACGTAGAAGCACTGTCATAATAGCTGCAGAGGTGTAGTACACTGGGTAATACAATGCTTGCTGAGACAGCAGTCATGAGTTCAATTCCTCTGGGTTCATAGAATATAGCAGTCCATGACAAGTCTTTTTAATGCGTGCAACAGACACATCTGAACAATCTATGCTGCCAATCGAAAAACCCTCGCTGCAGTGCAGTAACCTGATGTGCATTTTAGGGCGCCGTAGTTTGCCACCCCCCAAGGAACCATATAAGGCGCTCCATTAGCTTGTGCAACCTAAGGTGCAGCTAAAGATGACCAAAGGAGGTTAAGGTGACCCATGAAAAGGTGGCCAATGGCAGTAAGGTAGCCCAAGTTGAATAGCACCAAATGTATGGGCCAAACACAGATGTAACCCTACCACTGCACAGAGCACCAAGGAAAGCCAAACAACAAATTATGGAAGGTAGCACATGGCGGAGCTGATGCACCTGACAAATCTGTGTGCAGCTCATGTGGCAGCTGGTAAAGTGGACAAACAAATCGGAGGCAGCTGTACCAATGCATAGGGTGATGGTGATATAAAGTGCAAAAATGACAGTGTGAAGAGCCACAATGTAGAAAAGGGTCACAGCGCAGGACATGGGGTAGTACTCCGCACATTAGGGCAGGACGACACACAGCTGACAGACACAGATAGATGGACAGAAGGATGCTTGGCAACTGTGATGAGGCTATAATGTGCCGCCACACACATCTGCACAGGTATGATTGTTACAGGAAGGAAAAATAGTTGTATAGGAGAGGCATAAAAACCAAGAACACACAGGAATCAAACCCATGACCACTGGCTGAGAAGTTAGTGCACTAGCCACTGTGCTATGGTTCTATGGCATTGACCAATGCAATGGCTGGCTACACAACAATTGCAGGTCACCGCACAAACATTCTGCTGTGCTTACTGGGGCAGGGTAAAAGCACAGCCAAGGCACTGTACAGGGCACCTTAAGTCACCCAACTGAGGCGAGGGTGGTGTGTATTCTAAACACTGATCTCCGAAATATGTCTGCCTGTCACAGCCACAAAAGGGATTTGTGCTGGACTTTCTGACTAAAGGAGGCCCACTGTGGGATTGAACCCATGACCACTAGCACAAAAGTTAGTGCACAAACTGGTACGCCTACACCACCAATGTGAGTCAAACAGCAAAGACTGCATACAACAACACTGCATGGCACCACACAAAAAGCCTGCTGTGTGCCAGGATAAGGCAACCCCAACAGTAACCATGATGTAATGCACATGCACACGGGCTGTGTAAAGCTCATATCACAGTCTGTAATTGGGACGAGAGCCACATATACACAAATGCACACACACAATGAAATGTTATGCAGTGGAGACAGCATGCAAAAGAGCAAAGAAAATGAACACAAAGGGCGGCAGGGGATGCTCTATGTAGCAGGGCAAAATGGGGAATAGAACTGAAAAGGAGCATGTGAGAATTGAAGCTGCAAACAGAAGCTGGGACAGATCAGCTCAACAACAGCAATAACAATCACCCAAGCATACTGGCCAGATGGACAATACAAAGGAACAGCCATATGTAATAGCTAATATGCAGCACATAGGCTGCATAGAGGGCACACTGTGCTGTACAATGAAGAGATGGAAGGGTGTAAAGGAGAGCTGACGAAGCTGCAGCCAGCTCAAGGTCAGGTTCGCACAACACAAGGAAAAAAGAAAATCATGTGGGAATCAAACCTACAACCTATGGTACTCTAATGCACATCTCAAACCACTATCCCAAACAACCACTGCAGAGGGGAGGGGGGAGGGGGAGGCATGCAAATTTGTTTCCTAAAAGGGAATGCGTGTATGGGAACCCATAACACCACTGTACAAGGATGTGAGCACAGGTGGGAACCAGGAAACAGATACAAGGGCTGGCAGTAAGTCAATGAAGGCTTTTATTGATAACCCCTACGCGTTTTGGCCGTTAGGCCTTCCTCAGGGGGTAATATACAAGAGGGCAAACCTCAAAAAGCTAAAATAATGATACATAATTAATAAACAATCATAATAAGAACAATCATAAATCATAAAAAATGTATGGGTCTTAAAACATATGAGAACATGAGAATACAATCATCAACAATAATAAATGGAAACAGACGCACAGCAATTATTATCACAAACGATTGATAATTACACAGGTACACTACCAAAAACCTGCCTCCAGTTTTGCAACTGATTCCTATAGATTTTGGGGTGCTGAATCCAGGAAAAATAGCCAAAATGTTCCATCACGTCACGTTTTCTTGCAAAATTAGATTTCTTACCCATATAAGGAATGTTCACATAATTTATTTTTAGCCGACTGCAGTTTATTTTCTTGGCCCAAAATAGAGGTTGTAATGGTTAACTAACTAGAAACACTCCCTCATGATATTTTAGAGTGTTTTGTATTCATTTTATACATTAACAGGACAATTGGGAGGCGGGGGGCTAAATCCAGTACTCACGCTGGCGCATGTTCTTTCCTGTTCGCCTCGCCTCGTTCGCTCGCTCGCTCAAACACGGTGGTTGCGACATGAACGTTCCTGTCAAATTTCAGTTTCTTGCAAGTTCATTATTACCTTTTGTTTGCTCAGTCGTAATCCAGCTTTATTCCGAAGTGGTTCACTACAGTTGTTTGCAGTGCTGTGTATTTGTGATGGCTCACAGAGCCAGAGGTTGCGTCAACTCTCCGGACAGTTTTTGTTTTATTTGTGGGGAATATACCGTGAAAAAGCGGCAGAGGAACATTTCTGCATTTATTAAAATATATATTTCGCCTATTTCGGTTTGAAGTTAGGCGATCAAGACAAACCGTGGGCTCCTCACAAAGTGTGCAAGACATGTGAGGAAGATCTACGCTTATGGATGAAAGGTAAAAAACAAGCATTTCGTTTCGGAATACCTATGATGTGGCGTGAACAAAGAGACCACAGCAGTGACTGCTATTTTTGCTCTTGCATTGTGAAGGGATACAACTTAAAAAATAAGAACGTAATAAGTTACCCCAACCTTCCCTCAGCAATTAGGCCTATGCCTCATAGCAACGAAGTACCTGTGCCTGAACCACCAAAATCTTTGGATCATATTTGTGTGGACGGTTCTGATCATGATGAGACTCATCAGATGGCTTTTCCCGATGAGTCCAGTACTTCCGAGTTTGAAACTGAACCAGATCCGAAACCTGAACTTTTCTCTCAAGCTGAATTGAATGATTTAGTCCGGGATTTAGATGCTGCCCAACTGCTAGGTTCTCGGCTTAAACAGAAAAATCTATTGTCACCAGGAACAACTTTTTATTGGTACCGCAACCGCGAGACACAATTTTTGAAGTATTTCAGCAAAGAGGAAGATTTGGTATTTTGCAATGATATATACGGAGTGATGGAAAAGTTTAAACTCAAGTATGATCCTGCTGAATGGCAGCTGTTCATTGATTCGTCAAAAGACAGCATAAAAGGTGTTCTTCTTCATAATGGCAACACATTCGCTTCAGTTCCTATTGCTCACTCTGTTATTCTCCAAGAAAAATACGAGAATTTGGCCCTGATTCTTCAGAAGATTCGTTATGATGAGCATAAGTGGATGATTTGTGGAGACTTTAAAATTCTATCCATGCTATTAGGGCAGCAATCCGGTTTCACCAAATATCCCTGCTTCCTTTGCTTGTGGGATAGCCGGGCCCGCGACCTACACTGGGGGAAAAAAGACTGGCCAATTCGGGAGTATTTGAGACCCGGTGAGAAAAATGTTCTTCATGAGAGCTTGGTACCTCGTGATAAAATTCTATTACAACCTCTCCACATTAAGTTGGGTCTCATTAAGCAATTCATCAAGTCCCTTCCAAAAGATGGTGAGTGCTTTCGGTACCTTTGCTCAAAGTTCCCCCGACTTTCTGAAGCAAAGCTAAAGGAAGGAGTGTTTGTTGGCCCTGATATAAGGAAACTCATTTCAGATGGAGCATTCGCTGAAATGATGTCTGAGAAGGAAAAAGAAGCCTGGGATTCCTTCAAGGATGTTGTTCTCAAATTCTTGGGGAACAGGCGGGATGAGAACTATAAGGATATTGTTGCCAGGATGCTCAATGCCTTCAAAGAACAAGGCTGTAACATGAGCCTGAAAGTCCATTTCTTGCACTCCCATGTGAACTACTTTCTCGAAAACTTGGGGGCGTACAGTGAAGAACCAGGTGAAAGGTTTCACCAGGACATCAAGGACGCAGAGAGAAGGTACCAAGGAAGATGGAACACCACTATGATGGCTGATTTCTGCTGGTTGCTGCTGCGGGAAACCCCAGATGAAAAATACGCCAAGCAGCGCACCAAGAGAAGCATTCGGGGGAAGAAGAAACGGGCCCACCAGGAGATTGATTGACCCAAGAATGACTTTAAAATCTAAACTGTGTTGACAAATATCATGTTTTTACTAAACTTTGAAATAAAAATTTGCTAGTTATTACCACAGTGTCGGATCTCATTTATTAGAATTTTATTTTCACACCATCGGGTGTTTGTCTTCATGTATTGCAATGGTGCGGTTTGCGTTTTCTATTCTTACATACATACCTGTACAACATTTTTTGCACATTTCTTTGCTTTGCTTTGTGTCTAACCTCGCTCTTATATGCTCAATGTTTGTGCACATGTATGTGGCTGTTTTAAGTGCAGACAATTTTGCTACCATCACAGTGTGTTTTGTTGACATTACTCTATTCTTATGTGCTGCCTTGTTACAATTTTCTTTATTCTTATTTGAATAACTACTAAACAATTAGTATAAAGAATTCATCCAAGAAACTTTTATCTCGATCGCACTCAATCTGAAACGTTCACCTCAAACTGCTAACCCAATGTAGCAAAAAATCTGTACGTGATGGAGCAAATTGGTTACCAGATTTGGATTCAGCGCACCAAAAAACGTAAAAATCAATCGAAACATTAGAGGCAGTTTAAAAAAAAAAATTTTTAGTGTACCTGTGTTATTTATTCAGGAGGTTCCTTTTATATTTCTCATGTTTTATATCTTTATAATTACAAACTATTAGGTATTTTAATTTATTTATTTATTCATCATTTTACAATACCGTCTTTATGAGCAGTTCATTGCTTTATATGACATATGCCTTGGCTATTAATATTCACCATGTATCGCCGTTTTTTTAGGCTTTACACTGCTGGTCACTGTTTCAGGTAGTTTCCTTTACATCTGCTGTGTTCGATATTTTTAGATTCATTTTTTCAATACATGCATTTTGATATGGAGTCTTTTTTTTATAAGTATATTCTGACATTCATTGTTTTTTTCTCGATCCCGCCAATGGCTGGCTCCGCCCCTTTCTCTTCTTTATATGCGCATGTGTGGGCGTTTTCTTCACCTCTGCGAGTCAACTGTGCTTTGACGGCAGCTCTTTCAAGGTAAATGTTTCTTCCTTCTTGCTCAATATTTTGGATTGATTATTTTATGATTCCCCTTTTTAGTTTGGCTTAGAGGGATGACACTGGGTTGGTATCAAGGCTTTTTTATTTCACATGCCACATTTCACCGTTATTTTACCTCATCATTCCTGTATACACATTCTCAGGATTCTTAAGGTGATTCCTTGTTCCCACCCTGGTAATTTATATGTAGGAATGTGATTTCATTACATTTCGACTCTTGTTTATATGCAGCGTCACTTTTATGGGTTTATCCCCCTTCCCCCCCTTTTTTTAAACAAATAACAACGAGGGTTTGTAGCCACATCTACATTGTCTAATGGCATTTTTTATCAACTTCACTTTATGGCCATATCCATCTATATGATAACACTGTTCCGCATGATAAAGTTTTATTTTATTAATTTTTAGAACACGTTAGATCTCCCCCACATGTGCACGTTGCCGGCATCCCCTGCCATAGGCACTATGTGGTTATACTTGTAATCGCAAATTTTATTGGTTTATTTATTTACAACAAAAATTGTTTTTATCCTTTACTGACTCACTCCTGCTGTTTTTTAGGCATGCATTTCTTCTGTAATAGTTGCTGTCATGCCATATAATTTGATATTTGATTTGATCTCAGATCCTGTCTCCTTCCTCCTCTCTCTGTGTTCCACGATTGTTCAATATATTTATTTGTGTGCAATTTTATGCTATATGTTTTTAAACATGGTTTTAATTGTACTATTTATGTCTTTTAGCATTAGCATGTAATCTATATATTTGCACAAACAGTGTGCAGTAAGACTTGTCTTACGAATCGCAACAGAGGTTAGTATTTATGTTTACTTACACACATATTTCTTATTTGGGTCCCGAGCACTATTGTTCCAATTTTTATATTTATTATTATTATCATCATTTTTATCTTTACCTTATATCAATTTAGTATAATTTATTGTTTTATGACTTTTAACATTAGTGTATGTAATGTCTTAATTATATGTTTGGCTTGTCTGTTCTTTTATTATTTTTAATGGTAATATGTTTATGTTTTTAGTTTTCTTGCCTGGCTAGCCCCTGACGAAGGGTACGAAACATGGCCTGTGTCGGGCGGCCGTTGGTTTATTAAAGGACTCTGTATTTCCATTGTTCACGCCAAACACAATCCACCTACATCTACCTGGTCCACCCGAGCTAACAGTTGCCAGGGCACTGACCTGACATCCTCCAGCCAACCCACTCCCAAGCGGAAGGGACATACTATTGGTAGGCGGTGATGGGGGGGATGTGAGGATGCTCAGGTATGCCCCCTACCACAGACCCCTCTCCCTAGGCGACCACCTACCCACACAGTAGATGGCCTGGGACTGTGCACTACCAGCACCGACAGCATATGGTCATGTCAGCATGGCGGGCAGGGTGTGCCCATGCTGGAGGGAGCAGTAGCACCTGCCTACGGTGGACCTAGGCCATGCCCTGAACCAGTACGTGATGTGCAGTGCAACATAAAAGGTCTGGCTGAGGAAAAGTACAGTTAGCTCCAGGGACTACCATGCATGTGTGGTGCAGTACACCCAACCAGTTTGTCCAGAAGCAGAGGGTCACAGGTTCAAGTCCCAGCTGTGGTTTCTGCAGAGCACGTCCCTATATTTTACCTACAATGCAGATACAACAGCAGCATGTGCAAAGCCCAAAGCAGCGGCGAAAAGGGGTACAAACACCCACTCACACAGGCTCCACAATCCAAAGATGCATGGAGAGTCAGGCTGTTGGCCCCAGCATTGAGCTGCAATTATCACCAGAGCACTACTACTACCTCCTACACAGTTTAGCAATGTCGGCACTGTGATCAGGATCAGTGTGGCGGGCAGGGTTGCCAACCACCCCTATCTTTGCACAATGCTGCAATAGGAGTGTGTGTGTGTGTGTATATGTCTATCCATTGTTCTGTGGCTGCCCACCCCTCAGTGGACCCAAAATGTCCCACTGTTAGCGGCGTTAGCCTGAATATGTGCATAATGAGGTGCAAGGTATTGTGGGTATGGCCCAGACAGGGCAGATTGACAGGATGCATCTTCACAGGGTGTGGGGCAATGGCTGGGACACTGTAGTGCCCGACCACCACCTGCATGGACAGGGTGGCCACAGCATGGCATGCTGGGAGGGCACTCACTCTGACCGAGCAGTGACCATCATATGTCTAGGTTCCCACATAGTGCTTTACACTATCTGCTTCCAGTAATACTTTTGTGTTCCTAGTGCTGGGCCCCCCATCACTGAGATATCTGATTGGTGTACATAGTTTCTCTGTGAGCATGCACTATGGACTGGCTAGTGGACTCTCTGCAGTTAGACTGTGCATGGATGGAACACCTATAAGGTGCAGTCTGACTGTGGTGTGAGGCAGTTGGGGTTTTCCAGACCTAACCCCAGCATTGTTGCTGGTCTGCCCCTGCCCCAATCACAGGTATGGCTTTGGTTCACCAACCCTGGAGAGCTGTCTTATACCAGCAGGATGGAGGTTGCTTCACTGGGGCTGGGACACCTGGTAATACCTACAAAAAGGGTGATGTGGGCCCTTTGGGGGTATGTAGTGTATACCACTGTGACTTTATAAAGGCACTGCTACGGAAGGTCCACGTGATGATGAGTGAGTGAGGACATGCCTTGCTTGCTCCAGGGCTGCCTCGGTGATTGATCTGCTTTTTTAGTGTCCCTGAGTGCACAAGAGATAAAAATTTTGGAAGGAGGAGATTGGAGAGTTGAACTTGGTTTATTGAAGGGCCGATCAGGACAGTAAGGATGCCTATGCCGACTAAGAAAGAGCAGTTAACCAAGTCGGGGCCAGCAGCCTCTGCGATGGTGCAGCCAACATCACCCGGAGCCGAAAGTACCGACTCTACCCCAGAGGAACTGGCCAAAGAGGTGGTGAAGCTCTTGGATCCTAGGTTTGACCTCATTATGCAGAAGTTGGAAGGAGTGGGTGAAACGCTGGCTGATTTTGGAAGGAGAGTCGATGAATTGGAACACCGCGTGGCGAGCATGGAAGACAGCGAGGGACGGCAAGAGAGAGAGAGCAGGGAACAAAAGCAGCTGTTGGAGGCCTTGCAACAGAAAATAGATGATCTAGAGTTTCTGTCCCCTGTTATATGTAAACTCATACATGTTAACTGTACTGAGCATTTTGTTCCATGTAAACCGCGCTGATGCTGAATAGTGCGGTATATAAGAGACTGTAAATAAATAAATAAATAAATAAATAACAGATCGCGGCGGAATAACGTACGGATTGTGGGGCTGCCAGAAACAATGCCGGATCGCGAACTTCGTTCATTTTTGGAAAAATGGCTGCCGGAGGAGTTAGGCCTAGATGGGCTGAGAGACCACTTCCAGATTGAAAGAGCACATAGACTGGGAGCCTGGCGGGAAAATGGCAGGAGGCCACGAGTGGTGATTTTGAGAGTCCTCAACTTTCAGCATAAAGTACAACTTCTTCAAGCTTACCGAAAGAAAGGGGAGCTAAAGTTGGGAAATCAGAGAATTTTACTGTTCCAAGACTATTCGGCGCTCATGGCGGCAAAGAGAAAAGAGTTCTCCCCGGTATGTACTGAGTTATTTAAGCGTAAGATGCGCTTTGTGTTGGCGTTTCCAGCGATATTGAGGCTGTCGAGTCAGGGGAAGAACTTTACGTTTGAATCGGCGGTGCAAGCAAAACAGTTTGTGGAGAAGCTAGGACATGGCAGCATTGAGGAGCAGAGGCAGGACTGACTGTGACAAGGAGTGGGCTGCCATAAGGAGAGGAGTCTGTGGCAGTTAAGCCTCTCTGTGGTCTGTGTAAGGCCCTCAAGGATATTATCTGGTCGGCTGATGGGAGTGACATAGAGGCGGCAGGAACAGAACTGATGCTGAGAATTGTCCTTCTGGGGTGATTGCTATGTGTTCTGTTTTGTTTTGTTTTGATTGTGCACGGGGGAAATGTTGTCTATAATCTGTGGGGCAATGTGTTAAACTTGATTGGGCATTGAGAGTAAACGCAGCCGAGGCAGCCCCGCTGCATCAGTTGGGGACTGAGACTCAGCGACTAGTCACTGAGGGCAGATTCAGTTTGGTTTTAAGGGGTTAGGGGGGGAAAGTACTGGGGGATAGGGAGATGGGTGGGTAGGGGGTAAATTGGGAGGGGCGGGGAAGGGAGGGGAAGGGGGGGCTGGTGTGAGGGGGAAGGGGGGGGAGGATGGCTAACAGAGGGAAGCTGGTCTGGAGAATGGTGGAATATGAGGGGAAGATCCCCCCTAAGTTGTCCCAAACCTTAGGCTAGAGGCGGTTCGGGAGAGTGGAGGTTCAGGGTTGAGGCTGGGCAGTCCTGGGCCAGAGTTAGAGTAGCTCTGGATCTGCAGAAGTATATCAAACGGAAATTTGTAAATGAGGCATGATTTGCGGATAGTAACCTGGCATGTGGGAGGAGTGAGCACGCCTGTTAAACGCACTAAAATAATGCAGGCGTTAAAGAGAGGGAAGACACATATAGCGCTGCTGCAGGAGACGCATTTAAACTCCCGGGAGCATGGAAAATTACAGAGAGATTGGGTGGGTCAGGTTATAGCAGCGTCAACTGGGGGGTGATGATCTTGGTCCACAAAAGTCTTACCTGTGAAATACTGGGTGAGGAGATAGACCCACTGGGTAGGTTTGTGTTTTTGCATGTTCGAGTCCAAGGTGAAGAGCTGTACCTAGGCAACATATATGCACCTAATGTCTATGACCATCAGTTCTTTCAGTGGATATATGGAAAAATAATGGCGGCGCCAAAAGTGCCTGTGATAATCGCGGGAGATTTCAATTGCCCGCATGACCCAGATATGGATAGATCCCTACCACAAAGAGCGGGAGGGTGGTCGAAAAAGGGGGTGGGGTATCTCTGCAGGATGGGAGGGATGGTGGATTCCTGGAGAACTCTTCATCAAGAACAGAGAGATTACACGCATCTGTCGCAGGCCCACCAATCGTGGTCTCGGATTGATTATATTCTTGTCTCAAGGCAATTTTTCAGGAAGGTGGTGAATGTAGAGATAGAACCAATGATCATCTCTGATCATGCAAGAGTGCGCCTTGATTGGAGGGGTGGGCGAAGTGGGGGGAGTAAATGGTCATTTCCAAGTTATCTGTGGCAGAAAGTGGACTTCCAACAATATTTGGCTCGGCACTGGGAAGAATACTTGAGGTTTAACGAGGAAGGGGCAACTACAGCGACAATTTTTTGGGAGGCTGGGAAAGCGGTCATGAGAGGGCATATAATTGCCTATGTCGCAGCGGAGCGGAGGCGACTCAATGAGGACTTGTTCAGATTATCTAAGCAACTGCAGGAGGCAAAGGCATTGGCGATGAGAGATCATGGAGGTCTTAAGGGGTACAGTGAAATTCAACGACAACTAAATGGGATATTGCAGGAGAGAGCGATCCACTCGATGCAATATTATAAACATCAATTTTATCGATATGGGGATCGGACGGGTAAGCTTCTGGCAAGATTAGTGAGGGAATGGGCAGGCCCTAGAGGGGTAGCGGTCATCCGGGACAACAAGGGGGTGAAGCATAGTGAGGCGGGGCAAATTGTACGGGTCTTTAGGAAATTTTATGAAGAGTTGTATACGCCGGAGGCGGATAACGAAGAGCAGGCGGCGGTGTTTTTAGATAAGGTTCGCCTCCCGGTGTTGTCAGGTCAGCAGACGGAGGATATGAACAAACCAATAATGGGTGAGGAGATACAGAGAGTAATCCAGAAAGAGGTGCCACACAAAGCTCCGGGTCCAGATGGATATGGCACAGAGTTTTATAAAATGTTATTAACCCAGGTTACCCCAACCTTGGCAGCAGTATATGGGGAAGCACTGGAGATGGAAGAGTTTCCAAGGGAAATGAGGACTGCGATTATTACTCTTATTCCTAAGCCTGGGAAGGACCAAGAAGACCCGGAATCATATAGGCCGATTTCCCTAATTAACTATGACTTGAAAGTACTTGCATCTGTATTGGCAAACCGGCTACAGAAGTTTCTCCCGGGCTTAGTGGGGCCCCATCAATCAGGTTTCGTGAAGGGTAGAGAAGCTTTTGCAAATATTAATAGGGTATTGCTGGGAATGGAAACATGCCAAAGGGAGCAGGACCCCTTATTGCTTATAAGTCTAGACGCAGAGAAGGCCTTCAACAGGGTCTCCTGGAATTATATGTTTGCGGCCTTGTGACGCTTTGGATTTCAGAGGCAGTTTTTGGGTTGGATAAGAGCATTATATGCGCATCCCTTAGCAGTAGTGGTTAGCGGAGGAGAGAGGTCCCAACCTTTCTCGCTGAGGAGGGGCACACGGCAGGGATGCCTTTTGTCCCCACTGTTATTTGTACTCCAGCTTGAACCCCTATTGAGGTCGCTAATTAACTCAGTGGAGATTGTGGGCATTGAGTGGCCGGGCAGTGGGATTAAGGTAAGTGCATTTGCAGATGACATGCTACTATGTGTCCGAGACCCCCAGAGATCGTTGGAGGTAGCACTGCAATACATTGAGAGTTTTGTTTGCTTTTCAGGGCTGAAGGTGAACAGAAGTAAATCGGTAGTGTTAGATGTAGGTGGTAGAATGCGGGAGCAATGGGAAGGACCCTTCCCTTTAAGTTGGGCACAGGGTCAATTTCGTTATTTGGGGGTTCAAATTCCAGATACTACAAATAAGTTGTATGAGGTCAATGTGGGGCCACTGTTAGATAGAACCATAGAGAGACTGAAGAAGTGGATGACCTTCTGGTTTCTCTTCTGGGCCGTATAGCGCTCGTAAAAATGATAGAACTGCCGAGATGGCTGTATGTCTTGAGGCAGATTCTGTTATGGATAAGGCGGAAAGATTTGATGTTATTGCAGAGGCACCTGGGGAAATTCGTGTGGAGGGGGAGGAAAGCGCGTATTGTGCTTTCGATGTTAATGAAAGGGAAAGAGGAGGGGGGGGGCGGGCCTACCATCCCTGAGGAGATATAACTTAGTTTTCCTGCTTAGGCCGCTGAGTGATATGATTGTGGGCAATGGGGAACGAACGCCCCTAGATTTGATAGATCGTATGTCGGGAACCTGGCATAGGGTGTATCTATTACATAAAACAGGGACTGACATTCCGCAAGCTTGGAAGCAATTGCAGTATCTGGGAGCTATTCAGCAGGTGTGGAAAGCGCTCTGTCAGCAGACTAAGTGGAATTGGAAAATCACTGATTGCCTCCCTCTGAGGGGGAATGCGGACTTTGTGCCAGGGAAGCAGAGGGGAGCTCCCACGGAATGCAGTCAAGCAGGGATAATATATCTGGGACATCTTAGAGATGAGTCGGGAATGGGGGAGGCTACGTTTCAAATATTATCTAGGAAGTATGGGGTCCAAACGAATTCCTTCTACTACTACCTACAGGTCCGGCATTATTTGGGTAGTCTTCGTATTAAGGTTGAGGAGATAATGAAACCGCAAGGTTTGGTGGGGCTGATGGAGAGGATGCAGGAGAATGGGTCAATGCGTACTTTTATGGAAGAGTTATATCCGGGAGGGCATTGTGCTAGGTTAGCATCCTTGGCAGGGAGATGGCAGCGGGATGGGTGGCCTGGAGCTACGGTAGCCCTGCTTCAGCAGGCGTTTGCGCGAGTGAAGGATCTCTCCGAGGCCACGCGGTTCCAAGAAATGCAGTATAAATTTATTTGGCATGCGTATGTATCTGAGGTGTGGGCTGCTAAGATGGGTATCGCGGAGGCGGACGCGTGTGGTCTCTGTGGCAGCGGTAAGGGAACGTTGATGCATCGGTTTTGGTCTTGTCTTAAGATTCAGACCTTCTGGGAAGGTATCCGAGAGCGGCTGATGGTCTGGACAGGGGTCAGCTTGGAGCTTCGACTGGAAGGATATTTATTCATTTACCCCAGATGGGTAAGCTAGGAGGTGGGAAAAGGGGGAAATTGTGGGAGAAAAGTTTTATTGTTGTGAAGCAAAGTATCCTGAGGCAATGGATGTCAGGGTTGGTTCCTCGGGTGGGGGAGTGGGAGCACGCATTGAGAGAAATGATGAGGATGGAACGCAGTACAGCTCAGTTGTTGGGCCAAAGGAGGGTGGAAGAGTTTCAGGGTATATAGGGACCCTTGATAAGTGTGCTCCAGGTACCAAGGAGGGAAGAAGTGTAACAGAGGGACGGTAAGCATCCCTGTATGAGGGAGCTATGTGGCCTGTCAGACGTGGGTAGTGGACTGGGGGAAGGGGTGCATGGTAGGGGCTGAGGAAGGCATCAATTCAGAGTGACAAGGGCTGTTATCTGATAGCCTAGGGGAAGAGGGGGGAAGGGAGGAGCGGGGGAGGGGGGTGGCAAGGTGGGGAGGTAGGGGTTTAGTGGTATGGTTTGGGATAGGGGGGAGGGAGGGGGTTGGATAGAGAGGGGGGAGCCCACATGGTAACTGGACACAGTACTTGGTGGTGTAAGGACGATTGGGGGTGTTATGCTGAACTGTAAGAGTTGTTGCAGGCGATATGTTAGACGAGCCCCTTTGTAGTGTACTGTTTCAATGTACTGTTTACTGTGTTTGTGTGATAATAATAATAAATATGATTTTTCATAAAGACACCACCGAGATTAGTGTGACATGGGCACCTGTTATCAGGGCAGAGGAGTTTCTAAACTTGCATGAGGTTTGTGTAGCAGTGCGTTTATAGGTCACAGTGGTATACACTACATACCCCAAAGGGCTCACAATACTCTTTTTATAGATGCTCCAGCCCCAGTGAAGCAACCTCCATCCTGCTGGTATAAGACAGCCCTCCAGGGTGGTGGGCCAGAGCCACACCTGTGACTGGGGCAGTGACAGACCAGCAGAAATGCTGCAGTTAGGTCTGCAAAACCCCAACTGCCTCACACCACTGTCTACTAATCACCAGCAGACAGCACAGTCAGACTGAACCTTAATATAGATGTTCCAACCATGAACAGACTAACTGCATACAGTCCACTAGCCAGTCTATAGTGCATGCTCACAGAGGAACTATGTGTACCAAGCAGGCATCTCAGTGATCAGGGCCCCAGCACTAGGAACACAAAAGCATTACTGGAGGTAGATAATGTAGAGCGCTATGTGGGAACCTAGACATGCCATGGTCACTGATCGGTCAGAGTGAGTGTCCTCCCAGCATGCCATGCTGTGCCCACCCTGTCCATGCAGGCGGTGGTTGGGCACTACAGTGTCCCAGCCATTGCCCCACACCCTGTAAAGATGCATCCTGGCCAATCTGCCCTGTCCGGGCCATACCCACAATACCTTGCTCCTCATTATGCACATGTTCAGGCTAACGCTGGTAACAGTGGGGCATTTTGGGCCCAATGAGGGGTGGGCAGCCACAGAACAATGTATAGACATACACACACACACGCCTATTGCAGCATTGTGCAAAGATAGGGGTGGTCGTCAACCCTGCCCACCACACTGGTTCTGATCACAGTGCTGATATGGCTAAACTGTGCAGGAGGTAGTAGTAGTGCTCTGATGATAACTGCAGCTCAATGCTGAGGCCAACAGCCTGACTCTCCATGCATCTTTGGATTGTGGAGCCTGTGTGAGTGGGTGTTTGTACCCCTGTTCGCCACTGCTTTGGGCTTTGCACATGTTGCTGTTGTATCTGCATAGTAGGGTAAAATATAGGGACATGCTCTGCAGAAACCACAGCTGGGACATGAACCTGTGACCCTCTGCTTCTGGACACACTGGCTGTGTGTACTGCACCACACTATTGCCACAGATGCATGGGAGGTCCTGGAGCTACCTGTACTTTTCCTCAGCCAGACCTTTTATGTTGCACTGCACACCACGTACTGGTACAGGGCATGGCCTAGGTCCACTTCCCCCTCCAGCAAGGGCACACACCCTCCTGCCATGCTGACATGAGCATATGCTGTTGGTGCTGGTAGTGCGCAGTCCCAGGCCATCCACTGTGTGGGTAGGTGGTCACCTAGGGAGCGGGGTCTGGGGCAGCGGGCATACATGAGCATCCTCATATCCCCCCCATCACCGCCTACCAATAGTATGTCCCTTCCGCTTGGGGGAGGGTTGGCTGGGGGATGTCAGGTCAGTGCCCTGGCAACTGTTAGCTCGGGTGGACCAGGTAGATGTAGGTGGATTGTGTTTGGCCTTTGCCAACTGCTGTCTTGCTGCTGTCTTGCTGATTTCCGGTTTCTATGTTCCTATGTTCCACCTAGGCATCCACCTAGTCCACCCTGTGCCACAGCTGCCCCCGCTGCATGTGCCGCCTCCATCTTTCTATGCCCCATTTGCACCATTGCCATAGTGGCCTGTCATACTTGGGCACTATGGTGTTGCTGCAAATGGAGCACTACTATCACATTTCTTGGGCTCCCTGCCTATGCTGTACAGTGCTGACACTGAAATGGTTTCTCTCTCCTGCAAATGTGCATCTAACAGCAGGTTTTCATTCGCGGTGGGATTCAGCCCTTCAGTTCAGCGCATTAGTGTGCAGGGAACCTCTCCCTGCCTACTCCCCGCCCATTGACCCCTTCTCTCCACTCTCTCTCCACCCTCTTTGGTGTTTACCACGGCCGGGAACACTAA
Organism: Ichthyophis bannanicus; assembly: GCA_033557465.1. Classification (NCBI taxonomy): domain Eukaryota; kingdom Metazoa; phylum Chordata; class Amphibia; order Gymnophiona; family Ichthyophiidae; genus Ichthyophis; species Ichthyophis bannanicus. The sequence goes on from CM066032.1 coordinate 1,648,763,960, forward strand.
CGCTCGTTAAGTAACGTTAACACGCGTTAACGTTACATAGCACGCGCTAATGTTACCTAACAAGCGTTAACGTTACCTAACGTGCGGTCTGTAATGTTACCGCAGTTTAGTAAACATACCCCATAGATACTCCAGTAGCAACAGTGACTAGAAGATCCTAAAGGTGCATATAGACTAGATGCAACACAACATGCAATGCAACCTAGCCTGCAATATTTTTGTGTAGTTGGGATGTGTTTATGAATGGCGCATCTGCATCCTGTGTGCACACTACACGCATGTGCTTCATGCTTAATTGGATCCAAACATTGTCGTCCTTGCCTTGAACACAAAGGCACGCACAGTGCCCTTTGAAATGTTGTTCAGAGTGCTTCTCTGATTAGTACATGCTTGCGGACTAAGTGAATCACATGCATGCACAACTTGTATCTGAGCATGCATGCTTCATGCACAATCTGCATTCCTGCTTGCTTGAGTTTCATTGCACGTTGCATTACATGTTCAGATCGCCCAGTCAATATGCACCTTAAGGCATCCAAAGAAGATCATGGGAGATTTGTCTGGCTCTGTTTTTAAAATTTGTTTGGGAGCAAAAAGACCCTAATGGAACAAAGAGAGAAAGAGAGGAAAGGCAGTAGAAGCAGGCCAGGGCAAGAACAGCAGAGGCAGCAGCAGCAGGGTTGAAACACGATCCCTAGGCTTCTAGAGAGGGACAAGGGAGAAATCGTATTGATCTTTTGCTGTTGTTTTCAGGCAGAATCATCTCAGTGGAATCAAGAGACTGGCGGAGGAAAAGAGTAGACCAAGCAGAAAAAGCAGCATTTACAAGACATAAAAGCATTTATTTATTTATTTATTTAACACTCATTTTTATACCGCATCTTCCAGAGATCAGTTGCGGTGTACAAATAACAACAAATAACAAAGCGAAGTTTGTTTTACATAGAACATCTTAATTTTACATAGAACATCTTAAAATATCATAAATTAAACAAAGTTAAGTCTAGGAAACTAAACAGTGACAACAGCATGACAGCAAACTAACAGCATGACAGCAAAAAAAGATCATATGACCTATGTAATCTGCCTTTCCTTATCAACTACTATAGTCCCCTTTTTCCTTTAGAAATCTTCTATTTTTGGCCCATGCTTTCTTGAATTCAGATAGAGGCCAATTCTGATGGAGCACATCCGGACCGTCCGGAGATCCAGAAATCTGGCCAACCTGAATATGCACTTGATTCTGATCCTACAAGAGCTAGACAGCCCCGCGGGAGCAGAATCAGGGCATAGGGCCTGAACATCCTGGATATGCCCCAATTCTGTGCCTCTGCACATCCAGGTGCTTCCCCGGCTAACCCAGCCAGGTCCCTGCATGGAGCTGTGGTGCCATGTAGTCTCATGGCCATGGCACCGCGTCTCCATGCAGGAGCCCCTATCGCACACACAGCTCCAAAGTGTGTCTTTCCCTGCAGCCTGAACCCTGATAGGGCCTTCTGAGCCTGGGATCGGGCTGCAGGGAATCCCCTCCCCTCTTCACCTTGTCCCAGGATACTGGCATCAATGTTCTCCACCATTGGGGAGGATTATTCCACCTCTGAGGTGGAATAAGTCCCCCGTCTAGATTGCCGACCCCAGACAAATGGAGCTGACACCAGAATCAGCCCTGAAGTCTGGGGTCAGGGTCCTGTCTACTCCCTGCCCTTGCTCCTCCTCCAGCGCACACCCATTCAGAGCTCCTCACATATCTCTGCAGTATGTGCAGGAAGCTTTGTGAGTGGAATCGCCACCCTGGCATTTAGCGGGGAAATACGTCCAACCCGGATGTATATCCTCACTAAACGCGAATCAGAATGACCCCCATACTGTCCTCATCTTTACTACGTCCACTGGGAGACTATTCCATGCATCTACCACTCTTGCCATAAAGAAATATTTCTGCATATTACTCCTGAGTCTATCCCCTTTCACCTTAGTCCTATGTCCCCCTCATTGCAGAGCTTGCTTTCAATCGAAAGAGGCTCTTCTCTTGTGCATTTATGCCATGGAGGTATTAAAATGTCTCTATCATATCTACTCTATCCCGCCTTTTCTCTAAAGTATACATATTAACAGGGGCGGCTCAAGGCAGTCTGCTGCCTGAGGCGAAGAATGAGATGGCGCCCCCCACCACCACCTTAGAGGGGGGCGGGGCTTTTTCAGAAATCCAATCAGAGACTGAACCAAATCAAAAAGCTGATTAGATTATATGGAGGAAATGCAAGATGTTTGCACACAGGGCCGTATCGAACTGCAATCGCGCCTTGTGCAACTTGCAACTCGGATGCACGCCCCCTTCTCCCCCCATACTTCCATCCAGCGCTGCCTGCTCTTTCCCTGCTGCTACCGCCCTCTGTTTTTTTCACGGCAGTGCCGTCAGCAGGGAAAGAGCAGGCAGTGCTGGACGGAGGTGTGGGGAGGAGGAGGGGGGCATGCACCCAATCTGAAAGTTGCTGGCACTCTAAGCAGATCTGTCCCTCCCTGCTCTGACATCGTGTCAGAGGAGGGAGGGACCAAACCTGCTTAAAGTGCTGCGAAAAGGTTTTGGGGCGCATTTTAACTGCCTGCTATTGTCCTGCCAGCGACAGCAGGGCAACAGCAGAGAGCCGAAATGCACCCCCCAAGCTTTTGCGCCCTGTGCGGCTGTACTGCTTGCAGAGGGCTAGGTACGGTCCTGTTTGCACACCAAGGAACGAAAAGACAGCAAGAATCAATAGCACAGTTTATAAAACTAAATTATAACCCATTTTTATTTTGTTATAAACTGCGTTATAGTTCTCCCGTTTTCTTTTTCAACATATATTTTGCATCCACAGTAGGTGCAGAGCAGAACCAGGACATCCACCCACAGAACTCAATATTTTAAAAAAAAATCAGATTCTGATCATCTCACTAACAACAACAACTACTATTCTCCAATACCAGGCATATTGTGAACTAATAAAAAACCCTACAGCAAAAAACAAACCTACCATACCATACCATATCAGCACAAACTTCCAAAAGTCACATAAGGAGCCCATCCAAAAAACGTGTCACTGTAAATACTACAGTGGGCTCTGGAACATCCATACACCTATTTGAAAAGCTGAACAAGTCAAATTACTACAGTATAGTATAGATCTTTATGTTAACAGAACACTTGACCTCAGTCACAACACACACACAACATCGACCCTCACCAAGTACAGAATAAGTAACCACAATCTAAAGTAAAAATAAAAATATGTAGACAAAATTTAAACTGAAACCCCAAGAAGCCAGAGTCCACATGCAGTGCAACATCAGATAAACAAGAGATGCAGCTCCCCAGTACTGTGTAAAATATAAAAATAACACAAAGTCCAATCACCAAAATTAAATAAAATTATTTTTCTACCTTTGTTGTCTGACCATTTTATTCTCTGATCATGCTGGTTTCAATCTGAGGCTTCTGCTTTCCTGTCTTCTCTTAGCTCTCTTTCTGTGGTCTGTGGTCTATGGTCTATGGTCTATGGTCTATGGTCCATGGTCCATCTGCCATTTCTTATCTCTTCTTTTGTTTTCTTCACATCCTTCCATCAGCCCATTTCCAGTTCCAGTAACCCTCCCCAGTATCAGTCCCCTCCCAGTACCTTCCATTGTCAACCACCTTGCATTCCCATGACTGCCACTTGTGTCCATTCCCTTCCAGTCCCCCTCCTTTCCCACTGTCCAGCCCCTTCTAGTCCAAATACCATCCCAGGTATCAGCTCGGATTCACTCTCAGTGCCACCCCCCAGTCAGCTCCCTTCCAGCCACCCTACCCTCTGTCCATCTCCCTTCCAGTGCCATTCACATGTCAGCTCCCTTCCAGCCTCCTCCCTATTACCCAGTCACCTACCACTCCCACCCCCCAAGTGTCAGCTCCCTTCCAGTCCCCCTTCGGTACATTCCAGGTGTCAGCTCCTTTCCAGCCCCCTCCTTCCCTTCCTGCCCCATCCTTCCCCTGGCAGACCCTCTCAGTATCCGCTCCCTTCCAGTCCTATTCTACCATCCCCCTGCATCAGCCCATTTGTAGCCCTAGCCCCTAGTTTTCTTCCAGGGCCAGCAGCACTCTCCTCCCCTCCCCTATTAGCCCATTTCCTGTCCCAACCCATTTCTAGTCCTATCCCCTTTATCAGCCCACTCCAGTCCTAGCACCCCAATCAGCCCATTACCAGTCGTAACCCTCCAATAAGTCCATTTTTAGTCCTAGCATCCCAATCAGCCCATTTCCTGTCCCAGTCTCCCCCCATAGCCCATTACCAGTCCTAACCCCCCCCCCCCATCAGCCCATTTCCAGTTCTAAACCCCCATCAGTCCATTTCCAGTCCTAGCCCTCCCCCGATAGCCCATTACCAGTCCTAGCCCCCTCCAATCAGCCCATTTCCAGTCCTAAGCCCCCATCAGCCCATTTCCAATTCTAACCCCCCCCCCGATAGCCCATTACCAGTCCTAACCCCCCTCCTGATCAATCCATTTCCAGTTCTAAATGCCCATAAGTCAATTTCCAGTCCTAACCCCCCATCAGCCCATTTCCAGTTCTAACCCACCCATAGCCCATTACCAGTCCTAGCCCCCTTCCCGATCAGCCCATTTCCAGTACTAACCCCCCATCAATCCATTTCCAGTCCTAGCTCTCCCCCGATAGCTCATTACCAGTACTAACCCCCTCCAATCAGCCCATTTCCAGTCCTAAGCCCACATCAGCCCATTTCCAGTTCTAACCCCCCCCCCGATAGCCCATTACCAGTCCTAACTTGCCTCCTGATCCATCCATTTCCAGTTCTAAACCTCCATCTGTCGATTTCCAGTCCTAACCCCCCCATCAGCCTATTTCCAGTTCTAACCCCCCTTAGCCCATTACCAGTGCTAGCCCCCCTCCCGATCAGCCCATTTCCAGTACTAGCCCCCATCAGCCCATTTCCAGTTCTAACCCCCCCATAGCCCATTACCAGTCCTAGCCCCCTCCTGATCAGTCCATTTCCAGTTCTAAACCCCCATCAGTCGATTTCAAGTCCTAACCCCCCCATCAGCCCATTACCAGTCCTAGCCCCCTCCCAATCAGCCCATTTCCAGTACTAACCCTCATCAGCCCATTTCCAGTTCTAACCCCCGTAGCCCATTACCAGTCCTAACCCCCCATCAGCCCATTTCCAGTTCTAGACCTCTCCCCCCCCCCACACACAGGGAAATTGAAAACATAATAAATCTCCGGCATAAGAAGCAACTGCTGCTGCTGCTCCAGCGGCGGCAGAGGAAGAATGAAGAGCCCCGTGGCTGCCCCCTCCCCCCGAGAGCCTGCTGGTTTCCCCTCTTCGCCAGCTCTGCTTTGCAGAGCCGCAGCGAAGGGACAGTGTTTCCCTTTCATGCGGCTCTGTTAAAGCTGAGCCCGAGGTGCTGATGGGAAACAGGATTTCCTGTTTCCCATCAGTGCCGTGGGCTCAGCTTTAACAGAGCCGCAGTTAAAGGAAACACTGTCCCTTCCCCGCAGCTCTGCAAAGCAGAGCTGGCGAAACCAGGGGAAACCGAAGGGAAACCAGCAGGCTGTCCGGGGGGGGAGCGGGGGGGGGGCGGCCGCGGGGGCTCCTCATTCTGCCACTGCCGCCGCTGGAGCAGCAGCAGCAGCTGCTTCTTATGCTGGAGTTTTGTTTTGTTTTTTTATTTTGAAGGCCGAGTGAGGCAGTCTTTTTGGGGGTAATTTTGCTGCTCCCAAAAATCTGCCACCTGAGGCCACTGCCTCATTTGGCCTCATTATAGAACCGCCCCTGTATATTAAGATCTTTAAAGTCTGTCCCCATATACTTTATAACAAAGATCATTAAACCGCACTGATGCAGAATAGCGCGGTATATAAGAGAATGTAAATAAATAAATAAACCATTTTAGTAGCAACCCTCTGCACTGACTCCATCCTGTTTATATCTTCTTGAACGTGTGGTCTCCAGAATTGCATGCAATACTGCAAATGAGGTTGCACCAGAACTTACACAGAGGTACTATCACCTCCTTTTTTCTGCTGGCCATTCCTTTCTCTATGCACCCAAGCTTCCTTCTGGCTTTCACCTTTGCCTTTTCTACCTGTTTAACTACTTTAAGATCATCAGAAACAATCATGCCCATGAATTGCTCTTCTCTTTTGTGGACAGAAGTACTTTGCCTCCAACACTGTACTGCTCCCTTGGATTTTTGCAGCCCAAATGCATGACCCTGCATTTTTTAGAATTAAAGACAGCAAGGCTATGAAATCAAAAAGCATAGGCATTGGTATAGTGGGGTGAATTCCCTTAAGAAAGGATTCCAAACCTGTCCAGGGGATCACAGCTGGTTAGGCTTTGAGGATATGCTTGAGATAAATTTGCATGCAATGGAGACAGTGGAAATTCTCAAAACCCAACAAACTGGTTTTCTCCCCAGACCTGTATTGTGGTGAATAGCCCCTGATTATTCCTTTGGATTTTGACATTTTGGATTTTGTATCCATGATTTTTTATGCAAATAACCAATTAATTGACTTGCATGCATAACTTAATATTCTGTTATCTTTGCGACTCTGGATAATATGACCAGATTCGTATGTATGACCACTGATGCACGCTGTTTGCCAAAACATGGCCATGTAAGATATTACTTTAATTATTTATTGTTTTAATAAATCAGTTTTTCATTGTTTTATGGTGGAATAATTTCTTTGTTTCTCTACCCTCAGGTTCTGGTCATCTCCTACTATTCATTTTGTTAATTTGCTCTAGTACCTCGTCCAGATTCAGTCAGTTCCCATATGAGGTTCACAAGAAATGGTTCCCAAATGAGATTTTAACTTAGGATCTTCTGCTAGAAGACTGAAGCAACAAATTCATTTAGTTTTTCTACTGTTGTCTTATGTTGTCAGAGCACTTTTTCATAGGGCTGTGAATTCATTTGTGAGCATTTGGTTCATTAACATGCCTTAAAAAATTAGTTTGCACTAAATTTATTTAATCATTTATTTAGCCTGCCTTAATTAATTAGTTATGTAAAATCAATATAATGCATACATGCACTAAATCATTCTATAAAATAAATTAAGCTAAACTGTAATGATTTGTGATTTGTCTGCATGGATTTCAATTATATCATTTTCAAAGTTGTATTTTAATTGTATATTTTAGCTGTGTACTTTAGCAATCCAGTTTGAAATGCAAGTGAATCATTAAATCAACTAAACCAAACTAAACTAAACCTTTCTATCAGAATAAATATGTGAAAATTAATGGAATAAATCTAAAAAGTCTGTGAATAAACAAAAATGAAATATTTTTTTTGTCTGAGCATAACCTTAATCTTTACACTCTAGTTATTTAAGGGTCCACCTGACTTCCTCATAGGGTTCTTTCTTGTTCTGTACTTTAAAAAATGATTATTAGCTTGTTTTTCCTCCTCAAACTCTTTCTCAGTTTGCTTCATTAGTTTCTAATTTAATTTCTGTTGCGATTCTTATGACAGACGTTATACAGATAGTCATTATCCCATACGATACTGTGGTGGTTTCATGGGACAATGGGTACACAGTAACAAACAGAAAAATTGGAAGTACAATGTAAGATTTCATGCAGGTTGCACTTTTCAAAGTTAGTCATGGGCAAAGCAAGGAAGACAGTCTGTATAGGATAGGAACAAGCTATAATTCAAGATCAAACTAACAATACAAGATCTGCATGTCTCTAAGTCATCCATCACTAGATAAGAACTTCACACCATGTGTTAACTGGAACAGTAACTCAAATTCTAGAAATTAGCTTTAGTGGAGTAGCCTAATGATTAGAGCAGTGAACTGAAAAACCAGCAAAACTAGATTCAAATCCCACTGCTCTTCCTTCTGATGCTGAGCAAATCACTTAATCCTCTATTGCCTCCAGTACAAATTTCAATTGTAAGCTCTCTGGATATAATAGAATAGCAACTGTACCTGCACGGAATTCACCTTGAGCTATACCTGTAAAAGGCATGAACTGAATCCAAAATCCTTTCCCTTTAGGCCAAAAGATTAAAAGCTTTAGTCAATCACCCAAGGGAACACAGAGTAACTCAGCTTTATATCTGAAGTTCACCAGAACTGAGGTAAAGCACAGAAATAGATTTCCAGAGACTATGGGGTCTGTTTACTAAACCGTCTTAATGTTACCGGCGCTAGTTGCAGCATTAATGTGAAGAATGCCATATAAGGTAGTGGGCGTTCCGACGGCAAGGTAGCAATGAATCGGTATCGCGCGATAGTGGGCGCCATGTTATGTTAACGCACATTAACCCTAAGTTCATGCCAGCAGTGCATGAGAAGCTATAAAGATGTAGCCCACTGGTTACTGCAATGACTATGGAGGCAGAGATCATGGGTTCAATCCCACAGTGGTGTTATTTAAGAAGGCTGTCTGAGGCATTTCCTTTTAATCTAAATCAGTGCTGCCAGCAAAAACACCCTTACGGTGCCGTAACCTAAGGTGCCTTATAAGGCACCCTATAAGGCACTCCATAGGGCACATTATAAAGTGCCCTGTCCGCCAAGGCACCCTACAATGTGCCCTATAGGGTGCTTTATAGGGCACCCTATAGGGCGCTTTATAGGGTGCCGTATAGGGTGCCTTATGAGGCACCATAGGTTACGGCACTGTGAGGGTGTTTTTGCTGGCAGCACTGATTTAAATTAAAAGGAAAAGCCTCAGATAGCCTTATCAAATAACACCACTGTGGGATCAAACCCATGACCTCTGCCCCCACAGTCAATGAAGCAACCAGTGGGTTACATCTCTATAGCATCTAACACACCGCTGGCTGGCTACAGAATGACTGCAGGTCACCGCACAAACTGTCTGCTGTGGTTACCAGGATAGGGTAAACCCACTCGTACCCATGATGCACTGCACATGCAGATCAGCAGTCTACATCTGATCACAAGATGGGGTATGTGCCTCTACAGCACCCTGGCCTGGTAGGGGGAACTGACCGTTTGTGTTACTGGCACAGAGTAGCTACAGACTGTGACATTGTGCGGTTCCTGTGCTCACTCTGAGGGTGAGGTGGGGTGCCCAGCACCAGGTCCACAGCACCTGGCTTGGCTGAGATAGGCTGTGCTGCAGGTCCCCATCAGTGCCAGTGTGTGACAGGTAGTCCTTACAGACACACCTAGGATACACCTGTGTCCATCTGTAGTTCTCAGTCATGTCTATCTGTTGTGGACTATGCTGCACCCAGAATAGTGCATATCCTTTGTGGTAGTCATGGTCACACGTTATAAGGGAAGGGTGGTGTTTGGACCCAAAAGCGGATTATGTAGCACCACCCAACCCACCCTCTCTGGGTCAGGGTGGGGGCAGGATCTCCCACCGACAGATCCACACTCTACATCAAGACAGTAGAGGGGACACCACTACCCCAGTCCTGCTGGGGAATAGGCACCCTCCAGGGCAGTCAATGTAGATCTGTACGTATTTCATAAGGCACTGGCAGATGGCCTGGAAACAGCTCAGCTGACCCCCACCACAATCTGACATTCACCAGCAGAGGGCACAGTCAGTCTCCACCTGCTGCACCCTGCAAGGTGTTCCAGCCATACACATACTAACTGTAGACAGCCTGCTAGCTAGTACACAGTGCATGGTCCTGGAGGAACAGCGTGCACCCAAAAATGGGATGTAAGCACAGACACCACGCAAGTAAATCAGTGATTGGACCCCAGAAAAGGAGACTCATTTATTTATTTTATTTATTTACATTCTCTTATATACTGCACTATTCTGCATCAGTGCGGTTTACATGGAACAAACTGAAATTACATTGAACAGGGCATTATAACTTGGAGATAACTATTTTACAGGGAACATGGGCTATGGAGGGTTAAGTGGCTTGCCCAAGACCACAAGGAGCACCTTTGGGACTAGAAACCCCAATCCTTCCGGCCCAAGGTTGCTGTCCTCTAGTGGGATTTGAACCTCTGACCTTCCGGCCTGAAGTACCTTGCCCCAACCACTAGGCCACACCTCCACTCCGTGTTTCTTGCAAGTGACTCATAAATATCACTTGCAAGAAACACTGTATAGCACTATGTGGGAACCTAGCCCTGCCATGGACACTGCTCAGTCAGGGTGAGAGTGACCTCCCAGCATGACATGCTGTGGCCACCCTGTCCGTGCAGGTGGTGGTCGGGCACTACAATGTCCCAGCCATTGCCCTATGCCCTGTGCAGATGCATCCTGCCCAGACCGCCGTGTCTGGGCCATACCCACAATATCTTGCTCCTAATTATGCAAATTGGTAGGCTAACACTGGAAACAGTGCAAGCATTGGGGGCTTAGTAAGGTGTAGGCAGCCACAAAACACTGGATAGACATACACACACTCCCACACCTATGTCAGCAATGTGCAAAGATAGAGGTGGTTGGCAGCCCTAGCCGTCGCACCAGTCCTGGGCGCAGTGCAGGCATTGCTAAGGTATACAGGTGCTAGTATTGGTAGCTGCTGCTCTGCACAGGGCCCAACAGTCTGACTCTCCATGAGGCTCTGGATAGTGGAGCCTGTGGGTGTGGATGTTTGTGTCCCTGTTGGCACATGCTCCAGGGACTGCACATGTTTATGGTGTATTTGTGCTGTAGGGTAAAATATAGCGCCATTGCCTGCAGGGGCCACAGCTGGGACTTGATCCTGTGACCTTCTGCTCCTCAGCACACTGGCTGTGTGTACTGCACCAAACTGTTGCCACAGAGACAGGTCATTCCCTGGGGATACCATTACTGTTCTTCAGACAGCCCTTGTCTGTTGCACTGCATGCCACCCACCTAAACAGGGCTTGGCCTTGGTCTGCTGTGGGCAGCTGCCACTGCCCCCTCCATCACCAGCACCCCTCCCCCACCATGCTGACGTGCCCTTATGCTGGTGGTGCTGGTGGTGCGCAGTCCCAGGCCATCCAGTGTGCCTTTAGGCGGCTGCCTATGGTGTGGTATTTGGGGTAAGGGTGCCTACATAGACATCCGTGCTTTCCCCCAGCACCGCCTGTCAATGTTATATGCCCTTTGGGGTACCTTGGACACTGTGGGACAGACACTCGTGGGCATGTTTGACCTTAGTCAGTTGCTGGCTTGCTGATTTGCAGTTTCTGAGTTCCTATGTGCCACCTAGGCATCTGCCTAGTCCACCCTGTGCCCCTACTTCCCCACTGCATGTCCCGCCTGCAGCCGCTTGTACCCCATTTGCAGCCTCACCGTCGTGCCCTTTCGTACTTGGGCACTATGCTGTTTCTGCACATGTCTCACTACTATCACTTTTCTTGGTTTCCCTGCCTTTGCTGTACATTGCTGACTGAACTGGTTTCTCTCTCCTGCAGATGTGCCTCTAATGCGAGGTTTTCACTGACGTTAATTTTCAGACCTTCATCTCACAGTGTTAGTGTGCCTGGGGCCTCTCCCCGCCCACTCTCTGCCCATTGACCCCTTCTCTCCGCCCTCTGGGGGTCTTACTCCACCCTCTGTGTGCCTTAAAGCCGCCGGAGACGTTTTCGCGCAAAACCTCATGCTATCGTGCGATAACATTACCTATCGTGCACAAACTGCGCCGCTGCAACGTTATCACTGTTTAGTAAACATACCCCTATGGGTTTTAGTTGCTTTTTCGGAAATGATGATATTGAAAATTTATTTTTTAGCCTATTAAATATTTTTTCTTTGCTGGTAACTTTATTATTATATAATAAAATAGAGTGCAATATTCAATGGATATGGCCACTGTATCAAGTTAAGCATCAGCACTAGCACATGATGCTTATATCTAGCTCTGCTATCCAAATAAGTAGTGGTGCTAAATATGTATATAAGTTAAGTAGTGAGTGCACCTTAGCGGTCCATCTAGATCTAGGCCTGCCATTTGGCAGGTTTAAATTAAATAGATAACATATACACTCAGGGCCAATTTTACAAAGGATTGTTCATGTCTTCAGCCCTTTTTATGTGCATAAATTTGTATATAGTTCTTCATGTACATAGTTTAAATGCAAATATCATTCCCCATATACTACTACTTACCCCAGTTGAATGTATCCCCAATGTTTAATGTGTACTGTTGAGTTCATTGTAAACCATCCCTGATCACGGGAAAAGGTGGTATAGAAAAGCTTTGAAATAAATAAAATAAAATAAATATATGTGTGCATTTTATGAACTATGCTGGTAAACCATGTCTGTCTGCAATCCACCCAAGTTCCGTCCCTGAACATGACTACATGTGCATCATGTAAAAATATGCACCTTCTTTCACTGCATGTAGTTTTACATGTGTAACACCTGGGGTACTTATGTACAGTAAAAGCCCTTTAGTTCACTCCCATGTTATTACGCGGATGGGAGTTTATGGGGGGGGGGGGAGGGAGAAAAGGGAGGAGGGAAAGAGTGAATAGATTATAGGGGAGTGGTAGGGTGGGTAAGTAGGATGGTTGTTGTAGTCTTTGCCAAAATGTTCAATGAATAGGTGTGTCTTTATGTGTTTTCTGAATGTTTGTAGGTCTTTAATGGATCTCAATGTGTCAGGAAGGGAATTCCATAGTGTAGGGGCTATGTAGGAAAATGCTCTATTACTGGCGATTTGTTTGGTTTTACGGTAGTCCTGAGGGATTTTAATGGTGTTCATGTGGCATGTTCTTTTAGTTCTAGTTTCTGTGGAGGGAAGAATTAGTGTGGAAAGGAATGAGGGAGAGATGTTCAGCAGTTTGAAGGTGGTTATAAGAATTTTGTACTTAATTTTGCTTATAACTGGGAGCCAATGGAGCATGTATAAAATGGGGGTGATATGATCAGATGGGGGGGGGCTTTACAGATTATCCTGGCTGTGACATTTTGGGCTATTTGGAGTTGTTGGTTGGTGGGTTTTTTGGGTAATCCTTGGAGCAAACTTTTGCAGAAGTCAATATGAGGCATGATCAGCGCTTACGCCACTGATCTGAAGTCGTGAGGGTCCAGTAATGGTCTTAGTTGCTGTAGCGTTCTCAGTTTGTAAACAATGTTTTTAATGGTTAGATTTACATGTGAGTTCATGCTGAGTGTTTGATCTAAAGTGATTCCTAAAAACTTTACTTCTTTACTGCTAGGTAGGCGTGTTCCATCAATTGAGAGATTAATTGGGGGGGGGGGGGGAGTTTGGTTTTCTAGTGGTTAGAGAACTTCTGTTTTATTGAAGTTGATCCAGAGATTCATTGTGCTTAGCCATGCTGGTTGGGGATTTTGATGTCTATAGGTTCATAAAGCATTTCATCGTCGGCATATATATGATATCCTACTTAAATTTTCTGAAGATGTTACATAAAGGTTGGAGGTATAGGTTGAATAATAGTGTGGATAGGGCAGAGCACTGGGGGATGCATTGTTCGTTTGAAGCTTGGAGAGGTTTCTGTGCCAACTTGAACTTGGGTGCAGTTCTGTAGGTATGATTTGAACCACTGAAGTGTGGTTCATGTGATGCCGACGTTTTCCAGTCATTTGATTAATAAGTTGTGATTGATGCTGTCAAAAGCGGATGCAATATCAAGGAATATTAATATGAATGCTTGTTTTGGGTTATCCATTCCATGTAGGAGTTTGTCTGTGAGTGTTAGGAGGTGTATTTCCATTGCATAATGCGGGCAGAAACCATACTGGTGTTTATCAAGGGGAGCGTTGAGATTGATATGGTATTGTGATTGGGTTTGTACCACTTTCTCAATCAGTTTAGATACTAAGGGCCCGATTCTGTCCAGGACGTAGATCTCCTTTGTATGTCTGGGCTGAGCCGGACTTACAAAGGAGATCGCGATTCTGATCCCGCGGGGCACATCTAGCCCCATGGGATCAGAATCGCGAACAGACATGTAGGTGCAGGCCGGGACTGCGATTCAGTCCCAGCCTGCATGTACATGCCTGCCCGACTAACTCAGTCAGGGCTTTTAACTGGAGCCGCAGCACTATGATGTCATGTTGCCATGGCACCGCGGCTCAATTTAAAAGCCGTGATGCCAGCCGCCTGCAAAAAGAGTTAATTCCCCACAGCTCGACCCCCAATCTGGTCTCCTAAGGCCAGTGTTGGGCAGCGGAGAACTAACTCTTGCCCCCCCCCCCCCCAGCACCATCCATGCCCTGATGATGACAACAAATGACGTCCAGGGAAGTTAACTTTCCTGGCCATTTTGCCGGCCCTGGATGTACAGGGCTGACATTAGGGGTGACCACCTACTGCCCGCCCACTCTCCGCCCCCAGGCCGCCTCTTCCCTACCCCTGACTAACTTCCCAACTGGCAGGAAAGTTAGTCAGGGATTTTCAGCTGCCACGAATAGCGGGGATGAACATCCCATTGGGACATCCATCCCCGCTATTCGTTGTTCAGAATGACCCCATAAGGAATATTTGATATGGGTCTGTATGAATTGGGATTCGTTTTGTCTAAAGATTTGTTTTTTATTACTTGGTGGATAATGGATTGCTTAAGTTCAGGTGGTACATATCCCTGTGTAAGGGATTGGTTAATTATGGGAAGGAGATGCAAGATTAGTTCTGTTTTGGTAGCCTTGATCCAGCTAACTGGGCATGGGTCGAAAGCTGAAGTGGTGGTATTGGTTTTGGAGATGACATTTAGTAGTGTCTTTTGATTTATGAAATGGAAAGAGCTCCAGGTGGTAGGGATAGTGGATGGTTTTAATGTGGGTTCAAAATCATCTGTGGGCAATTTTTTTTAGTTTATCTAAAAAGTGTGTAGCGAAGGTATGGGGGTCAATGGGAATGTTGTGTGTATCATTGTTGGGGATTTGTATTAGGGATTTGACTATTTCAAAGAGCTCCCCTGGTCTATTGAGTGATTTGGTTAGTATGTTGGAATGGTAGTCTCTTTTCCTATTGAGGATAGCTTCTTTATATTTCTGTAGTGATTCCATGTAAGAGATTCTGTTGTTGGGTGATTTAATTGTCCGTCATTTGTGTTCTTTCTTCCTGAGTTCATTTTTGGGTAATTTTATTTTGTGTACCAGAATTGTGGGGGTTTGTGTGTTTGATTTTTTGGGGGTTTAGTGCTAGTTGAGGCTTTTGCTATTGTGGTGTTCCACATTTTTATTGCAGTGTTAATGTCTGTAGCTGAGTTGTTTAGGTGGGGAAGAAGGGTGTTTAGGAAGGTATATTTGTCAAATTGTATGACTCTTTAATTGAGGGTTGTTCCCTGAGTTTGAGGGGGATTGTGAGTGTCTATTGGTGTGGTGAATTCTATGGTATGGCGCTCTGACCATGGGACTGGATTTGTTTTTTGGGGCGAGTAAAGGGCGTGAGAGATAATTAGCTTGGGGATGAATATGATGTCTAAGATGTTGCCTTTAGAGTGTGTGGGCATTGCTACAGTTTGGTGATATTCCATGTCAGTCATAGAGTTTATGAATGAGGTGGATTGCGTGCTGTGTAGGGAAGGGAGGTTAAAGTTGCCTAGTAGTATGTGTGTTTTTCTTAGTGAGATTGAGCATGCTGTTTCTAGAATGGCAGCAGGGTTATCTTGATTGGGGGGTGGGTGGACTATATACTAGGCATATGGACAAGTTTTTGTTTTCTATCTTGATCATGTTTATGTCATTTATGATACTGCATATGTTGAGAGAAGGTTTTAGTTCACGTTTGCATAGTATGAGTGCACCACCTCCTCTTTTTGTCTCTCAGACAGTTGAATAGGTGGTATCCATCTATGTTTAAATGGTTCAAGAGCACTATGTATATGCTAGTCATCCAGGTTTCTGTGATGCATAGGAGATGAGGGTTTTCATCTCTAATCATATCGTGTATTTTCAGGGATCTTATTTCTGGTGGATCTTACATTAATCAGTATGCATTTTATTGGTATGGGGGAGTATACGTTTTTTGAATGGGGTTAAAATGTTGTGTTTGGATGTATACAAGTCTGTGTTGGGAGCTGGTTTTCATATTGTGTATTTTGGTGTTTGAGTTAAAGTTTTTACGTGACTGTTAGGTGAAAATGTGCCTGAAGTGGATAATAGGGATGCAAAATTGGTGTGATGTGTCAGTTTGGAAGGATGAGTAGAGGGTTGCAGAGGAAGTTATTTTGAGGTGAAGGGAGCACAGCAGTAGTTTTATGAGCTCCATGATGGTTCAGTGTGGTGAGCTGAGGTTTTAGAGCAGTCAGTTGTCTATGTGGGAGGGCTTTGTGTGTAATTCTCTCAGAGATAGTAGGGGCAAGGGTAGATAGAATAGTAATAATTTCTTTTCTGGGGTACAATGTAAGTGATTGGAGAGTGTTAAGTATTCAATTGATGAATGGCTGAAGTTGATTAGTAATTTCAGGTGGATAGGGAGGTGTTATGTTTAGCTAAGAGGATTAGTGAAGGTACCTGCTCTCAATGTTTGAGGCTTCAATATAGCCACAATTTCTGCAGTTTTGGCCCTAATGTATTATAAAGACACAAAGGCTCCTGTGTCTTTATAAAATAGGCTGGAAATGTGTGCCTACGTGGCCTTCATACAATGTTATAACATTATCCTCTAGATGTCTGAATATCACCACTCAATGGATAATTTCCATTGCTACCTCCCCTCTCCCCTAACCCTGCCCCTTTTAAAATGCTATCTGGCCATATAACTTCTAAAAACATATAGATAACACAAGTTATGGATTCGCCATGCTCCTGCAAACATATAACTTGTAACATATCCCAATAGAGCTCATCAACGCCAGATCCATACGAAACAAAATTAACACAATAGCAGACCACATAGAGGATCAACAACCTGACATACTGTGCATCACAGAAACATGGCTCACCCCCATTGATAACGTACTACTTAATCAACTAGTACCATCCACCTACTCAGCATTCAACTGTCCACGTGCACAACGGAGAGGAGGAGGGGTCTTGATCATCGCAAGGAACAGCCTAAGGTTCATGTCACGAAGTGCCTCAAACACAAACCAATGTAACTCCATCATGGTGGACAACAAATGGATGGCCCTATGCCTCACCTACAGAGCTCCCCATGCACCACCAGATGAGTTAGCCTCCACACTTGAAGAGGTCTGCGCAGTCAACACAAATCACAAAACACTGCTACTATTAGGAGACTTCAACCTCATATCTACCACCACAAAGGATGCAGAAGCTTTCCTATGAGCCATGGGATCCTTACAATACACCCAACTGATTAATACCCCAACACACAGATACGGATCATCACCAGACCTCATATTCGCACCCAACTTTCTAATGGACAGCGGTAACATATCCACACCCGATGTCACCCCTGTACCGTGGTCAGACCATCATAGAATCAAAATAAAGTTTATGCCACAAGGGCGAAACCACAACAAGAACCTGGACAATCCAACAGCACAAAGAAGATTTAAGAGCTTCGACAGAGACCAATTCCTATGGGACACTCTACCCCACCTGAACACAGAAGCAGAGGATCTAGACGAACAAATCAGAAAATGGAACAGCATCATCAATGCTGCTGCCAAAGCCACCAAATACAGACCCAAGAAAACTCGCCGCACCAAAGCACATCACACACCCTGGTACTCAAAAGTCATATGGAACGAGAAGAGGGAGCTCAGGAAGTTAGAACGTCGATGGAGACACACCAAGTCACCCAGCACCCAGGTCCTATACTTAACAAAACAAAGAGAATACAACGATCTCATCAACCAAACAAAGAAATAATACCAGACAAACATCATACTTAAATCCAACAACAAACAGAGAGTTCTTCGAAATTGTGAAGACCCTCACCAAGGAACAGAAAACTGAGAGCGAAGTACAAATAGACCCACAGGCATTCGCAGACCACATCCAAGAAAAAATCCATTCAGCATCACACCTGAAAACAAACACAAGCAGCAAAACAACCACCCCCCCCCCCAAGAAAAACATGGGACAAATTCAGCACCCCATCCACAGAACAGCTCTCACACATCATCACTGCTCTCAATACAAGCATGGCCCCAACAGACCCATGCCCAGTGACATGGATTAAGGCGACAAAGTCAAACTTCATCCATACCATGCACAACATGGTGCACAGTTCACTAACTCAAGGAATCATGCCGGACCAGCTAAAACACGCCACAATAAGACCAATCCCAAAGAAATCACTACTCAACAACAACAACCCAGCAGCTTACAGACCTATCTCAAGCATCCCTCTACTGGCAAAGATCATTGAGAAAGCTGTACAGCATCAGCTACAAGACCACATCGACAATCATGCACAACTGGACCTCAACCAAAACGGTTTCCACCCCAACCACGGAGTCGAAACACTCCTGCTATACCTATTTAACAACATACTACACCTCATAGACAACAGCAAGAACGGAATACTCATGATCTTCATTGACATTTCATCAGCGTTTGACACAGTGGACCATGGAACTCTACTAGCAAACCTACAGAGCATCGGACTCCACGGAGTCACCCTGAGGTGGTTCCACTCGTACTTAACAGACAGGCAGATACAGGTCAAGACTGGTCCCAACACATCCTGACCCATAAAGGTCATGCAAGGGGTACCTCAAGGATCCGCCCTATCGGGGCTATTATTTAACCTCTACATCCAGCCTATATGAAGCATCATAAAAGAACACAAGATAAAATACACAATCTATGCTGATGACATAATGATATACACACCGATCACCCTCGAAAACCTAGACTACACCAAGATAACAGAGTGTCTCATGCATATGAACAGCTGGTTTCAAGACAACAACCTGACTATAAACTACAATAAGACCGAGGTGCTCATCATCACATGAAACGCCGACTTCATCCCTCCACTCAACATCAAGATAGACAACACAACCATACCCATACAACCAGAAGTAAAATACCTCGGAGTAACGCTAGACAAAGAGCTGAACCTTCAGTCCCACACCAGCAGAACAACCAAAAACGCATACCACAAGATGAGAATAATCCGACGCCTCCTCTCCCAGGAGCACTTCCGCACAGTATGTCAAGCACTAATAAACCCAATCCTAGACTTCTGCAACCCAATATATCTTGGCCTAACAAAACAGACACTCAGACCACTGCAATTGGCACAGAACATAGCAGCACGCATAATAGCTGGCACCAAAAGACAAGAACACATCACACCCACGCTAAAAAACCTCCACTGGCTACCAATCAGCTCCTGCATCAGATACAAGATAGTCATAAACATATTAAAAATCAAACAACAGCTATCAGCCTTCAGTCTACAACCACTCATACAACCAGACAGCAGCCCAAGGCCAAGGAGGACAGGCACCGCCAACCGCTTCAACACACCAAAAGACCTCACTAAGGTACGCAAGGACACCGAAAAGCGAGCACTATCAAAGGCAAGACCAACAATATGGAACGCCCTCCCTGATGAGCTACGGTCAACAACAGACATTAAGGAATTTAGGAAACTGCTCAAGACGACCCTCTTCATAGAGCACTACAGTGATGTCACCTAACTATGAAACGGACAGTACCACAGCTCAACCACCCTCCCTGTTTGACACATACATAGTATTGAAGTAAAGTCCTGATGTACATAGTATCATATAAAGCGCACGTTGCAAATAGATCACAAAGAATCAATGACCCTATACACACACACGCATTCACTGTTCAATGCATGCGCACCCTAGACACTGTATGTTGATTGCTTGCTGTGTAGACCGCCTTGACTGTAGGATAAGACGGTATAGAAATCCGTTTAAATAAAATAAATAAAACAAATAAATAACTGGTAATAGGAAAGAAATCTCAACTGGCCCTATTCAAAGTAGAAGTATATATTCCCACTGCCATTCATAGATCATGACTACTTACAAGTATCTCTTCTTATCCAGGACAGTTTTCATCATTTCTTTATTTGTGTTCTATATATTAGTTCATACCCAGGTCTATCCACAATTTTTGTAATAATGCAAACAGCTAACAATATTATGTATGGTCGTTATCTAAAGATTCATACCACAAATATGTCTTCTCAAACAAAACCATTGCACATCACAGAGACACTTCAAACTTTGCTCCACCCTGTGCAAGGCAAAGAGGTTTCACGGTGGTGTATAAATGGACACTCTCAAAGGTACTGGAATGAGTGCAGTCCTTGCTGTTATTAACCTGGCCAATGAGCGCTGTACTGTAGGTATTCTGAAGTTTGAGAAGAACATCTGCTCCTAGGTCCACTGTGCAGTCTTTTAGAAAAACAGTTATTTGGGTGTCTAAATTTTTACTAGGATGCTATTTCTGTACTTTCGGCTTGCCAGACACACTCAGTTTTTACTTTAATGTGATGTACTTTTAAATCTTGAGTGTAAAAGTAGATTTTGGATGTGCAGGATAAATGTGTAAATAAATAAATAACTGACTCTATGCCTTTTCCACTAAGACCTCTAAATATTTGTATAACTCTTTTTCCATTCATGGTAACCCTGAACTAGCTATCAGCTAATTCAAGCAAGACTCTTTTAACCCTTACGGGGTATGTTTACTAAACCGCGGTAATATTACCCGCTTTAGGTTCTGTGGTAATGGTACAGATGCCATATAAAGGCATGGGTGTTGCATCATTACGGCAAGCCGTATCAGCTAACACGCGTTACAAGGCGCCTTATAAGGCACCTTACTTGGCACATTACAAGGTGCCTTGTAAGATGCCTTATAAGTAAGGTGCCTTGTTAGGTGCCTTATAAGGTGCCTTGTAAGTTGCCTTGTAAGGTGCCCTATAAGTAAGGTGCCTTATAATGTGCCTGATAAGGTGCCTTGTAAGGTGCCCTATAAGTATGGTGCCTTGTAAGGTGCCATATAAGTAAGGAGCCTTGTAATGTGCCTTATAAGGTGCCTTGTAATGTGCCTTGTTAGGTGCCCTCTAAGGTGCCTTGTTAGGTGCCTTGTAAGATGTCTTGCAAGGCACTTTGTAAGGCGCCCTATAAGGCTCCTTAGGCTAAGTGTTGTATTAGGCACCCCTGGACAAGGCACCGTAGAAGGCACCCTGGGTTACGGAACCATAGGTTAAGGTGGCCTAACAAGTAACATGCATGACCTGTGAGGCATAGAGAAAGATATAGCCCTAACACTAGATAGAGCATCGAGGAAAGGCAATGAACAGGTGAGTGAAGGAGGGTAAGCTGGGAGCTGCTGGACCTGCCATATCTGCGGGCATCCCATGTGGCTGCCAATAATGTTGACAAACATGGTGGGGGCAACTGTACCACAGCACAGGGTGTTGGCAATGTAAAGTACTGGAAAGACAGTGGATGGCAGACAATGGGAATACGTGTCCCCCAATGGAGGCGGAGGTGGCAGGATAGTTACAATGATGGGTGGACAGAGGAGTGGTGGTGCCATGCAGATCAGGCACAGGTGAGGCAAGTATGAAGAGGTGCAATGCAGGAAAGAGTAGCAGTGCAGGACATGGGGTGGCAGCCAGCACAGGCAGACAGGACGCTACACGGCTGACAGATGCAGATAGACGGACCGAGGGAATGTTGGCAACTGTGGTGAGGGTATTATGGGCTGGCAGCACAGCTCTGCAAAAATATGACTGTTACAGGCATGCAAACTATTTGAGTAGGACAGGCATAAAAGGAGGGAATAATGAGGAATTGAACCCATGAACACGGCAGAGAACAGCATTGTACTAACCAGTAGGCTATACCTCCATGGTGTATCTCACAGCAATGGCTGGGTACAGAAGGACTGCAGGTCACCACACAAACTGTCTGCTCTGAGTGCCAGGATAGGGTAACCCCACCAGAACCCATGATGCAGTGCACATACTGAATAGCTGTCTACAGCTGATCACCAAATGGGGTCTGCACCTCTCCGGTACCTCATCTTGGAAAGATGAACTGACAGTGTGTGATACTGGCACAGAGTAGCTACAGACCATGCCATTGTGCAGGGTCTGTGTTCACCCTGAGGGATAGGATGGGTACCCAGCACCACGTCCGCAGTACATGCGGTGCTGTACATCCCCATCACTACCAGTGTGCGACAGGTGTTCCTTGTAGTGCATCCAAAGGTAATTTGGTGTCCATCTGTGTTCCACAGTCACATGTGGCCCTCTGGGATCAGACATCACCCGGATTCGTGTGGACCCAGTGTTAGGGTCTGGCTGACATGGGCACCTGTTATCAGGGCAGAGGGGTTTTGAAACCACCTCATGGTTGGTGTAGCAGTGCCTCTGCAGGTCAAAGTGGTATACACTATATACCCCAAAGGGCCCACAATCACCCTTGTTGTAGGTATGGAACAGGGGCCTTAGCCCTGGTGAAGCAACCTCCATCCTTCTGGTATAAGACAGCCCTCCAGGGTTGGTAGGCCAGAGCCATACCTGTGACTGGGGCAGACCAGCAGTAACTGCCTCACACCACAGTCTGCCACTCACCAGCAGATGGCACAGTCAGACTGCACCTGCAGCACCGTACAAAGTGTTCCAACCATGCACAGACTAACTGCAGACAGTCCACTAGCCAGTCCATAGTGCATGCTCACAAAGGAACTATGTGCACCAAGGTGGTATCTCAGTGATTGGGGCCCAGCACTGGGAACAAACAGGCATCACTGGGGGCAGATAGTCTAGAGTGCTATGTGGGAACCTAGAAATGCCACGGTCACTGCTCGATCAGAGAGAGAGTGTCCTCCCAGCATGACATGCTGTGGCCACCCTGTCCATGCAGGAGGTGGTCGGGCACTACAGTGTCCCAGCCATTGCCCCACACCCTGTGAAGTTGCATCCTGGCCAATCTGCCCTGTCCAGGCCATATCCACAATATCTTGCTCCTTATTATGCACATATTTTTTATTTATTTATTTATTTATAGTTTCTTTTATACCGCGCTATTCGTCATCAGTGCGGTTTACAATGAACATAAAAACTACACGTCTCAAATAATTGATCTGTGCTTACAATGAACAGGACAATAAACTTGGTATACATTAAACAGGTTTCATGAACAGTGAAACAGAGAACGTGAGAACTATGTACAAAGCAACTAAATGCAGCTATATGTAGAGCTACATGAATCTAGGTAAAATTTTCGTAGTGAGAGGAGGTGCAAAGTGAGATTACAGTTAATTATTATTAATTATTATTAATTAATATTAATATTAATCAATTATTAATTATTAATATTAATTAAGATTAATTATTAATTAATAATAATATTTATTATTATTATTAATATTCAGGCTAATGCTGGTAACAGCGGAACATTGTGGGCCCAGCGAGGTACGGGCAGCCACAAAACAATGTGTGAGTGGGTGTTTGTACCCCTGTTCGCCGCTGATTTGGGCTTTGCACATGTTGCTGTTGTATCTGTATTGTAGGATAAAATATAGGGACATGCTCTGCAGGATCCACAGCTGGGATTTGAACCTGTGACCCTCTGCTTCTGGACACACTGCTGCCACAGATGCATAGTAGTCCCTGGAGCTACCTGTACTTTTCCTCAGCCAGATCTTTTATGTTGCACTGCACACCACGTACTGGTACAGGGCATGCTCTAGATCCACTGCAGGCAGGTGCCACTGCCCCCTCCATCATGGGCACACACACCCCTGCCATGCTGACATGACCAAATGCTGTCGGTGCTGGTAGTGCGCAGTCCCAGGCCATCCACTGTGTGGGTAGGCGGTTGCCTAGGGAGCGGGGTCTGGGGTGGGGAGGCATACATGGGCATCCTCACATCCACCCCATCACTGCCTGCCAATATTATCTCACTTCTGCTTGGGGGAGGGTTTGCTGAGGGGATGTCAGATCAGTGCCCTGGCAACTGTTAGCTAGGGTGGACCATGTAGATGTAGGTGGGTTTGTTTGGCCTGTGTCAGCTGCTGTCTTGCTGATGTCCGGTTTCTATGTTCCTATGTGCCACCTAAGTGACTGCCTAGTCCACCCTGTGCCCCAGATGCCCCCACTACATGTCCCACCTGCAGCCCCCTATGCCCCATTTGCACCATCACCATAGTGGCCTTTCATACTTGGGCACTATGCTGTTGCTGCAAATGGAGCACAACTATCACTTCTCTTGGGCTCCCTGCCTATGCTGTATATTGCTGACACTGAAATGGTTTTTTACTCTTGCAAATGTGTGCTAATGCCGGGTTTTCAGTTGCGGTAAGATTCAGTCCTTCAGTTCCCTGCGTTAGTGTGGAAGGGGCCTCTCCCCACCCATTGACCCCCTTCTCTCCACTCTCTCTCCACCCTCTGCGGAACTTACCACGGCCGGGAATGCTAATGCGCATTATGTAACGTTAACATGCATTAGGTAACGTTAACGCACATTAGGTAACTTTAACGCGCATTAATGTAACGTTTACGTGTGTTAACGTTACCTAATGCACGTTAACGTAGCATCTGCTACGTTAACACGGTTTAGTAAACATACCCATTAATGTGCCTTTAAGTTATGATTCTGCTATCTTACAGTTTGCAACCAGGAATTATTTGGGTTTATTTCATACTCTTAAAGATCATAGGCTTGATATTCAAAGGCAATTACATGCTTTAAAAACCTGCAAACCATGTAAATGCTGCTATGGAGGGATATTTACCGGCACTAACATGGCTAATGCCGATGAATATCCCCCCGGTTCCACCGCTACATGCCCTGATGCTATCCGTGTAGAATCAGGCATATTGTGGGTGTTCGAGGGCAGAGCAGAGGTGGCAGAATTTGCTAACTGAGCAGAGGTGATATTGAACCTCTGCCCAATTAGCAAACCGCATGTAAAGATAGGCGTGGGAAAACCTTGATTATCTTTATCCGTGGGAGCAAACCAGGCAGCGGTTCCATGTCGCTGCTGCCTGGTTAGCTTCCATGCTGTGTGGGGCATTGCAGCAGACCCAGATATTCAATTCTGGTGACTGGATATGGCCCTGGAATGAATATCCGTGGTTAAAGTTCAGGGGAGATGACTACGCACCTTAGAGGCGCATAGCTGTCGCAGCTCAATATCGGGCCGCATTACTATTTTAGCCATCTACATCCACTCTCAGAGGGTAATCTACTATCCATTTCATGAAAACTATCTCCGGATGATTCCCCTAAGTCATATTTTGACTCCTTTTTCTAGAGCTTCCCTTCAATCGGAAAAAGCATTTCTCTTGCAAATCATTAAAATCTTCTGGCAATTTTAATATATCTATTATTTCTCTTCTTGCTCTCTTACAGGGAATGCATATCTAGATCTCCCAGTCTCATTTCATAGGAAAAGAGCAAGCAACTCATTCATGAATGTAGCAAAATATGACCTTGAGTATATACCAATCCAAAAATTGCAGAGACCCAATTAGAAACTACTGCTCCATGCCAATAGCATATATTTCAACTTAATTTAATATATAACGCAAAAAGTGTCCATAAATTGCAAACTTCAAATTTTCTCTCTTACCTGTTTAATAATATACCACCGGAATTTAAAGATTGCCTGTGAAATTGATTTGCTGCTTTGGATACAAATGACAGAGCACCAGAAGAGTTATGGGATGACATGAAGAAGGTTGTGTTGGAAGAAAGTGAGAAGTCTCTACAAAAGGAGAAAAAAACAAAAATGGTCAAAATGGATGACTGAAGAAACTGAAAATTGCCCAGAAATGCAGAGAAGCTAAAACCAGGGGAGAAAGACAGGCAATCACAGAACTCAACAGAGATTTCCAAAGCGCAGCAAAACGAGACAAAGAGAAGTACTACAATGATGCATGCAAGGAAATAGAATAAAAAAACTATTAGAGGAAGGGCAAGATTGGCTTTCCTAAAGCTACAAGAGTTAAAGAGAAAAGTCCTGCCTCGAATTGGAATGCTATAAGATGCTCAAGGATCCATATTGAATGATGCTGAAAAGATCAATAAAAGGTGGAAAGAATCTACAAAGTCATTATAAGAAAGATCAAGTGGACCAACAGCCATTTCAACCTGTATCTTATGATCAGGAACCTTTGGTGATGAAGGAAGTGGAAGCAACATTGAAAGCATTATTAAAGAACAAAGCATTGGGCATTGATAGCATTCTCATTGAAGTACTACAGCAATCAAATGCGGCTTTTACCATACTTACAAGTCTTTGCCAGGAAATTTGGCCAACTGACTGGAAAAGATCTGTGTTTATACCAATACTGAAAAAAGGTACATAACATACTGTAAGAACATAAGAAATGCCATACTGGGTCAGGCCAAGTACATCAAGCCCAGTATCCTGTTTCCAACAATGGCCAATCCAGGTCACAAGTACCTTACAGGTTCCCAAAAAGGTACACAGGTTCCACAATGCTTGTTCCGGAGTAAGCAGTCGATTTCCCTGATTGTCTTTAATAATGGTTATGGACCTTTCCTCCAGGAACGTGTCCAAACCTTTTTTAAATCCAGCAACACAAACAGATTTTACTACATCCTCTGGTAATGAATTCAAGTGTTTGGTAATGCATTGAGTATATTTATTTATTTAACGTCTCTTTTATACCATGCTCTTTAAAATCAGTGCGGTTTACAGAAAACAAATTTGTGCAGTGCAGGCAGGACCTACACTGGACTTACAATGAACAGGGGTGTCTAACAAGACTAACAGGGTAACTATGTACAGACAAAAAAACTTCTGTCACTGGCTACGTGGGCAGCTCATAACTATTTACAGGTTGGCCTAGCTATATACAGATTGGCGGGTTAGAGTAGGTAAAGTGAGTGAAAAAATATTTTCTGTTATTACTCTTAAATCAGTTATATTGTAGCTTCATTGAGTGTCCCTAGTCTTTCTGCTTTTTGACGAACTAAATAACCTATCTACATTTCCCCATTCTACTCCATTCATTCATTTATAGACCTCTATCATATCTCCCCTCAGCTCTCTTTTCTATATTGAAGAGCCCTTACCTTTTAAGACTTTCCTCATCCCCTTTACCATTTTGGTGGCTCTCCTCTGTACCTTTTCCAATTCTACTATATCCTTTTTAAAATATGGTGACCAGAACTGCACACAGTATTCAAGGTGTGGTCGCACTATGGAATGATACAGAGGAATTATAATATCCTTGGTTTTATTCTCTATTTCTTTCCTTATGATTCCTAGCAGTTTATTTACTTTCTTGGCCATGGCTGCACACTGGGCAGAAGGGATACGAGTGTGGCTGACTGTGGAAATTATCACACAATTACTCTGATCCCACATGCCAGAAAGAGTCTACTCAAGATCATTCAACAAAGTCTACAACCATACCTGGAACAGGAACTTCCTGAAGTGCAAGCAGATTTCAGGAAAGGGTGAGGAATCAGAGACATCATCACGGATATGAGATGGATTCTTGACAAGACAAAAGAATACCAAAAAGATATCTATATAAGTTTTATTGATTACAGCAAGGCTTTTGCTTATGTAAACCAAGAGAAACTCTGGACCACATTAAGAAGCATGGTATACCAGAACACCTGATAGTTCCCTTGCACAACCTTTACATTGATCAAAAAGCAACAGATCAAACGGATCAAGAAGAAACTTGATTTAAAATCAGCAAAGGTGTGCAACAAGTCTGCTGAATTTACTCCTACCTGTTTAATTTATATGCAGAACCAATTATCAGAGTAAAAGGACTGTATGAAGACAACAGAGGTGTGAACCTTTGCTATGCTGATGATACCACATTAGAGGCTGAAAGTGAGGACGATCTGAAACATTTGCTTCTTAAGATCAAGGAACAGAGTCTTAAAATGTTCATATTGGGCAAGAAATACCCAAACATTTGAAATGTAGCTTCAATACAGATCAATACAGAAATGACAAGCAGACAAGAAATCCAGTGATGCATTGCTCTTGGCAGAATGACTTTGAAGGACCTAGACAAAATTCACAAAAGCAGAGAGTCTCCTTCCATACAAAGATTCAACTTGTCCAAGTCATGGTATTTTCAATAACATCGTATGGATACAAAAGTGAAAAAGATAGGCAGGAAGAAAAACAATGCTTTTGAAATATAGTGCTAGTAAAGAATACTGTGTATACAATGGACTGTCTGAAGAACAAACCAATCAACACTAGAGAAGATCAAACCTAAGCTTTCTTTAGAAGCTGAGATGACAAGACTTCGACTTTCATATTTTGGACACATCATGCGAAGAGAAAGATCATTAGAGAAAGACAGCATGTTTGGCAAAGTTGAAGGTCAACGCAAAAGAGGAAGGCCAGCAATGAGATGGATCGATACAATAACAGCAGCTATGGGTGCCAGTCTGTCAACAATGAGCCACCTGACTGAAAACCGAACACAGTTTAGGACAACTATCTAGAGGGTTGCCATGAGTCAACATAGACTTGACAGCACTTAACAACAACAACAACATGCTTATAGTCAAACTCAATATTCTCAAGCAACCTCCCACAACAATCCTACTCCTCTCCTTCAATAATTTATGAAACAGTGGAGGAGTAGCCTAGTGGTTGGGTCAAGGTACTTCAGGCCGGAAGGTCAGGGGTTCAAATCCCACTAGAGGACAGCAACCTTGGGCCGGAAGGACTGGGGTTTCTAGTCCCACAGGTGCTCCTTGTGGTCTTGGGCAAGCCACTTAACCCTCCATAGCCCATGTTCCCTGTAAAATAGTTCTCTGTGTGCTGTGCTTTCCTGTCTAATCAATGTGTTTATACCTCAAAAAAAAAAAAAATTTTCCTGTCATGATTTGACAATTTCCAATCTGTAATCAAAAAACCGCTGCTGATCGCTGGAAGTAGCGGTATACAAATGTATACTAAATAAATAAAAAATAAATAAATAAACAGCTTGAGGCCATCAACAAGCCTTAACTTCCTAGGGAGAGCATTCCAAAGCAGAGGTTCTTGTATGGAAAATGTTCTGTTCTGGTGATGACTTTTGTGCATAATCTTTACAGAAGGCACCACCAACAAGCAGCCTTTGTGACATCACAAAGTATGGGTCGGAATGTAGTGAGACAGCTTGGAACAGAAATAATCTAGGACTATCCCATGTAGTGCCTTAAAAGTAAATACAAGAATCTTAAACTTAGACTAAAATTTTGTAGGGAGTCAATGAAATGTATTAATTACTGTGCCTGCTCCTACTACCCTTTTGGTTTCACTGAGATACTTTGGCCCCAAGCACAAAATGTTTGAAAAAGAAAAGAAAAATATCCTCTCTACTCTTCTCTGGATGCCCGGGAATCTTTTTGGCATGCTAGTAGTTGCAGCATATCCTTCAAAGATCATATTTCCTCAGTAGTTCAGCGATCTTTTCACACCTTGAGACAACTTCGTGCGTTTCGCCCTTTCCTCTTGGTCCCCTCCCTGACCACTCTTCTTCTATCCCTGTAGTATCCCGTCTGGGCTACTGTAATATTTCCCTGGCCGGCCTCCCCCAATCACAACTACGCAGGCTGCAACTCATCCATAACACAGCCGCCCATATCCTGACCCATGCCTCCCGCTTTGACCATATTACGCCCATCCTGATCCATCTTCATTGGCTCCCAGTTCCCTATAGGATTCAATACAAAGTGCTTATTTCATCCATAAATCCATTTACTCCGGTACCCCCCTCTATATCTCAGACCTCATCTGCCTCCACACACCTTACCGTTCTCTCCGGTCAATCCATGCTAATCACTTGTCCCTCCCCTCCCCATCCCAGGCTCACCTTGAGTCTACCCGCACCTCAGCCTTCTTTTTCCTGGGTCCCCGGCTCTGGAGATCGCTCCCCACTGCCCTCTGCCTGGAACCCTCCTACAATATCTTTAAGGCCAGACTCAAAACCCATCTTTTCTGCACTGCCTTTGACCTCCCTCCTCGCCCCTCTCCCCCCCCCCCACCCGCTGATGTCCAGCACTACCCTCCTCTCTCCTGAGCAGTGCACCCTCCTCTCCGGCACCTTTCCTCTGTATCTGTCCTCTCTTTGTTGTTATTTATGGCGTTCCTATCTCTTTTTCCCTATAGTATAAATTTTTACTTTGTAAACCGCTCTGATGCTTTCCTGTATGAGCGGTATATTAAGTTTACAATAAAGATAAAGATGTGCTGTGGTTCTTCTGCCTGCACCTGCTGCCCTTCTGCTAGCACCATGTTGTGTTGTTGCTGCCTAGCCTGATCCTGCTGCCTTGCTGTTCTCTTCGTTCAGCACCTATTTTCTGTTGGTGGTGCTGCTGCAGCTGTCCTGCCAATCTCTTGATTCCACTTGATTATATTGCTTCAGAAACTTGAAAAAGAAAGAAGATTCAAAAAAGAAAAAAAGAAGATCTCCCCTATCTTGGACCATTATGATAATCTTTGTGCTGTTTTGACCTTTCAAAATGCATTGGGCTGCTCATGCCATGGGTCTAGGATAACTCTGGGCGGGCCAACTCAGCACAGTCCAACTCAGCGCACTGCGCTGAGTTGTCCTAGACCCGTTTCTGCTCACATATATAAGATGAAATTTAGAAATGTTAAAAAATGCAATAGCAAAACATCAAAAAACATTTTGTTAAGCTATTTGATAATTTTGAGCTATGACATGCAAGTATTCTATAGGGCTTCTATTGCCGTAACCTGACACAATCTTTGAAATACAATTATCATCTTTGCGCTATTTCAATTTGGCTGGAAGACTGTGGCCTAAAAAAAAGCTATTCATACTAGGCATCTCTACCCTTCTGCACCTTTCTGAGGCCATCAATAAACTCCCAGATCGTGGGATGGCACATTCCAAGTTCAGCTTGGAGGTGACGATGAGCAGCTTCAGAATGGTTGTTGGCACTCAGTGTTCTATCAAACAGACTCCATATAGATGGAGGAAACCAGTTTAACACAGGATGAAGCTCTTCAGGCAGGTGTCCTTCCAGAGGAGCAATATAATCTCCCAAGTCCGGGACAGGCACAAATGCTAAGGCCACAACAATTTTGACCTTAAGGGCAAACACCATGTTTGTGTCACATTCTAGAACAGTGCCTATCGACACCAAATGCTTCCTTATATTCTGAACCAGCTGGAAGAAGCAGCCTTTTAAAGCTACTTCGGGGAAGCATTCCTTCATGATAGCCATTTTATAGTTGCAGTGAATAGACTGAGACCATATATTAGGCACCAGTGTTTTAATAAAATGAAACAACCGCCAATACGTGGCGTGCTTTTTGTCTGGCAGAAGGGCATACAGCACGCCACTATATTTCTTTACCAGGATCACATAAACCTGAGCAAATAGTTTGGGGGATATTGCAAATGTGCCATCCATGTACCAGGTATTCAAATTCTTCAAAATGTCCAGCTAACTTTCTCTGCCAAAGATTAACATTCTCTGGGATCCTTCTCCAATATCTCCCTAGCAAGAATGATTCTTGCACACCTATTGTCGGTGCAAACACCTTGTATGCATCTGTCAGTACAAGATCACCCAGTGTGACTGGGTCAGAAGGTGCAGCTCTTAATTGATTTCATCTTCGCTGGATTGTTTTCATAAAGCTTCAGTTCTCAGAATTGCAGCATGAACCACTGAGCTCACGTTGGACATGCACGAATGAATAACTTCGACTGTCCCCTCCACCGTTTCTTCAGCTCACCGCTTTATTGTCTGTAAGAAATCTTGCCACTTCAACATTCGCTGGCGAAGAAAAGGCTTAAAAGGTTAGGGCTTTCAACCTGGAAAAGAGATGGCTGAAGGAACATATAATAGAGATCTATAAATTAATGAACAGAATAGAATGAGTAAATGTAAATCAATTCTTTACACCATCAAAA
Organism: Ichthyophis bannanicus; assembly: GCA_033557465.1. Lineage (NCBI taxonomy): Eukaryota > Metazoa > Chordata > Amphibia > Gymnophiona > Ichthyophiidae > Ichthyophis > Ichthyophis bannanicus. The sequence goes on from CM066032.1 coordinate 1,648,795,718, forward strand.
AGTAGAAAGACTAGGGGTATGCAATAAAGCTGCAGTGTAAACCGTTTAAGACTATTTATTTATTTATTTATTTATTTACATTCTCTTATATACCGCGCTATTCTGCATCAGTGCGGTTTACATTGAACAAACTGAAATTACATTGAACAGGGCATTACAACTTGGAGATAACTATTTTACAGGGAACATGGGCTATGGATGGTTAAGTGGCTTGCCCAAGACCACAAGACTAAGAAGAGAAAATATTTTTTCACTCAATGTGCAATCAAATTCTGGAATTCATTACTAGAGGATGTAGTAAAAGCTCTTAGTATAGCTGGGTTTAAAATAGGTTTGGACAAGTATCTGGAGGAAATGTCTTTAAACTATTATTAAAGAGGACCCACTGCTTGTCCCAATTCAAGGATTATGGAACCTGTGTGTTTTTAGGGAAACTGCCAGGTACTTGTGACCTGGCTTGGCCACCGTTGGAAACAGGATACTGGCCTTGATGTATCTTGGTCTGACCCAGTATGGCATTTCTTATGTTCTTATATTAATTGTTTGCAGTGAGGATTTGTAACTGGTAGTCATACAAGTAGCTTAACGGCCACACTGAGTGGGCCCATTCCGCATGCCACTGTCAGTGTATCACCCTGCTCCTCTCATTGTGCCCTTCTTACACAGTCTTTCCATGCCACTTTTGATGCCATTTTGTCCCATTCTCAGTGCCTTGGGATGCTATTGCCTCTTTTGCTGATGCCTGCCTGCAAGTTTCATAGAACCTGGATGGAAAATTCCAGTATTGGAGTCAAAAATAGGAACAATGGCTTCCCTCTTTAATGGAAATAAATGAAGCAACTTGGAAAATGAAACAAAAAAATAGAAAAGGGTACATCAAATGAAAAAACAAAACATATACTTTTCCAGTCTCATTCCTAATACCCTTCCAGTAGTCATGTTTTTGCACCTAATAGTTGAATAATGACCCTAGCCATGAGGGAAGAGGAAGTAGTAACGTGCTATGATAGAATAATGGCCACAACCATAAGGGTAAAGGTGGTCAGTCATATAAGGGTGACTACTGGGAAATGATAATGAGCAGATAAAGTGAATCAAATCATTCTTCCATCATTTACTCTTTATTATGTTATCTCAGTGAACTGTATTCCACTTTGATTTCTGCTGTAATTCCAAGTGTTTGAAATAAACCATCCATCCAAAACATATTTGGGTGACTTCATGGGAGAATGACTGCACAGATATAAAAAGAAAGCCTAATGTAAGGCTTGCACAATTTGACCTTATTAAAATTACTCATGGACAATATGAACCAGACATTCTGTGCAAGATAAGAACAAGCTGCAAAAAGGAGTCAACTACAAAGTTCCCACACATCTCAAAAACTGTATCCAAGTATCAATTTGTACCACATAGCAATGGAAACCAAGCTAAGACCAGTCCATCACCCTGACACAAGAAATCTGGTGACATACACAGAAATGGAGAGGGACCATTGTCAAGGCAGGCAGTTATGGCTGTGAGTCGCTTAGATACAATGCAAATGCTGAGATGAGAGTTACCCGTAAATATGAGAGACTAAGATCATCTCCAACATACCCTAACATAGATGTAAAGTTTATTCCTGTCATGATATATGCAAAGCTAATACATGTAGATACTGTATTAGTGTGGGGGTACAAAAAGCATAGGTCGAGGTTTCTTGGCCTGCAGTTAGGTTTTTAGAGAGTCATAGTGTCAGTTGGGTCTAGGTTAAGAACAAAAAGAAAAAGATTTATTCACCTCAATAGAACCATTTGCCTAGCTTACCTTGCAGGCTGTAGCCAGAATTATCAGAAAATATTCTATGCACGCGCACTCCTCACACATTACAGAGGCCTTCCTTCTTCCCATTTGGTCTTCATTTACCTCACTCTGAGCCTGGGGTTTTTAAACTCTTTATTTGGGTTCTGCCCATTCCTTCAGGTTTCCCAGCTCTTCTACCTTAAGGTCAGCAGGGCTTCTGTCTTTTAAGCGGGACTGGGGATACCTTCTTTAAACTCCTTTAGGTTAAAGTTTAGGTTTCTTGACTTGATCTATCACCTTTTAGAAACATAGTTCCAAAAGGCATCTTTCCTATTAGGAATGGCTATCTTTGTATTATGGAGGGGAATATAACAGCCATTGCAATCACAAGTAGCCTATAAAATAGGCATGGAATGTGGTTCTAGCCAAACAAGGGAGACAGATGGAAGTAGGCAACAGTAGATCCCAGCATGGAAGACAAAGAGGAAATAATGGATATACTTTGCAGGTGGTAGTTTGAATAAGCAAGCCTTTAATATTGACTGCATTCAGAGCCTTTCCACAGGCTATTGCTAGAAGAGTACAGTAGAGAGTCTCTGAGGTAGAGGGAAGGAAAGGAAATTAATAGCCCACACATAATATTAATAATGCAAGCCAGAAGGGCTGTCGGATCCAAAGGATGACAAAGGATTCCATTAGAAGGCACTTGCACTCACAAACTAACAGGAAGCAGCACCAGAAGCAAGGCAAGGAAAACACTACTGTGTGTAGATGAATACCAGCTTTATTAGACCACCTCTACACACTGGCAGTGTTTCTGCAAAACTGCCTTCCTCAGGGGGATTTTTTTTGCCTTCAACAGATAAAAACATAAGAGAAAATTAAAATGATATCATGGCACAATACATAATTGAGAACTAAATAAATTTAAATAAAACAAAACAATTTTAAAAAAAAATACAAATTATAAAACATGATAATAGTAAATATTTTTGGACCAAGGGAGATGGACTGAGATGTGGTGTACTTATATTTCAGTAAAGCCTTTGACACCGTTCTGCACAGGTGACTTATAAACAATTTGAGCACCATTGGGACAGGCTCTGAAGTGACTGACTGGGTTAAAAATTGGTTGAGTGGATGGCAACAAATGGTACAGGTAAATGGAGTTCATTCTGAGGAGAAGGATGTTACCAGTGGTGTGCTGCAGGTATCTGACCTTGGTCTGATTCTTTTTAACATCTTTGTTAGTGATATTGCGGAAAAGCTCTCGGGTAAGATTTACCTTTTTGCAGATTACACCAAAATCTGCAATAGAGTAGATACTCACGAAGGTGTAGATAACATGAGGAGGCATCTAGCTAAGCACAAAGAATGGTCAAGAATTTGGCAGTTGAGAATGAATGCTAAAAAATGCAAGGTCATGCATTTAGGCTGCAAAAATCCAAGGGAGAGGTATGGTGCAGGGGGCGAAGTACTTCTGTCCATGAAAGAAGAGCGGAACCGAGGCATGATTGTTTCTGATGATCTTAAAGTGGCTAAACAGATATAAAAGGTGACAGCAAAAGCCAGAAGGATGCTTGGGTGCATAGGGAGAGGAATGGCCAGCAGAAAAAAGGAGGTGATAGTGCCTCTGTATAAGTCGCTAGTGTGACCTCATTTGGAGTATTGTGTGCAATTCTGGAGACCACATCTTCAAAAAGATATAAACAGGATGGAGTCCGTGCACAGGGTGGCTACTAAAATGATTAGTGGTCTTCATTATAAAGCATATGTGGACAGACTTCATATGTATATGTTAGCGGAAAGGTGGGATAGAGGAGATATGATAGAAACGTTTAAATACCTCCATGACTGAAATGCACAAGAGGAGATCCTCTTTCGATTGAAAGCAAGCACTGCTACAAGAGGGCATAGGATGAGGGTGAAAGGGGATAGACTCAGGAGTAATATGCACAAATATTTCTGTATAGAAAGAGTGGAATAGTCTCCCAGTGGAGGTCATAGAAACGAGGACAATATCTGAAATCAAGAAAACATGGGACAAACACAGATCTCTAAAGGAAAAAAAAAGGACTATTGTAGTTGATATGGAAGGGCAGACTAGATAAGCCATATGGTCTTTTTCTGTCGTCATGTTTCTATGTTTCTACAAAATAATGAATAAGACCACAACAACCATTGAAAGCAGTCATTTTAAGAAATCACAGAGATTTCCAACGTGCAGCAAGACAAGACAAGGAGTAGTACTATAATGACACATGCAAGGAAATAGAAGCAGAAACTGTTTGAGGAAAAACAAGATTGGCTTTCCAAAAGCTACGAGAGTTAAAGAAAAAATTCCATCTTCGAACTGGAATGTTACAAGATGCTCAAGGATCCATGTTGAATGATGCTGAAAAGATCAAGAAAAGGTGGAAAGAATATAGAGAGTCATAATACGATAAAGATCAAGTGGACCAACAGCTGTTTCGACCTGTACCTTAGGATCAGGAACCATTAGTGATGAAAGAAAAGTTGAAGCAGCATTGAAAACCTTATCAAAGAACAAAGCACCTAGCATTGATGGCATTCCCATTGAAGTATTACAGCAATTGGATGCAGCTGTTACCATACTTACAAGGCTCTGCCAGAAAATTTGGAAGCCAACATCATGGCCATCTGACTGGAAAAGATCTGTGCTTATACCAATACTAAAGAAAGGTAATCTGACTGACTGTGGAAATTATCGCAAATCGTTCTGATCCCACATGCCAGCAAGATTCTACTCAAGATTATTCAGCAGAGACTACAACCATACCTGGAACGACAACTGCCTGAAGTGCAAGCAGGATTCAGGAAAGGGCAAGGAAAGAGAGACATCATTGCGGATAAGAGATGGATCCTTGAAAAGACTAAAGAATATCAAAAGAAGATCTATATGTGTTTTATTGACTACAGCAAGGCTTTTGACTGTATAAACCATGAGAAACTCTGAGCCACTCTAAGAATCATGGCTATACCAGAACACCCGATAGTTCTCTTGCATAGCCTTTACATTGATCAAGAAGCAACAGTTCGAACGGAACAAGGAGAAACAGAATGGTTTAAAATCAGCAAAGGTGTACCTGTTTAATTTATATGCAGAACAACTCATCAGAGAAGCAGGACTGTATGAAGAAACCGAGGTGTGAAGATTGGTGGAAGATTCATCAACAATCTTCGCTATTTATTTATTTATTTATTTAGTATACATTTGTATACCGCTACTTCCAGCGATCAGCAGCGGTTTGATTACAGATTGGAAATTGTCAAATCATGACAGGAAATTTTTGAGGTATAAACACATTGATTAGACAGGAAAGCACAGCACACACAGAGAACTGATGATACCGCTTTACTGGCTGAAAGTGAAGGCCAGTTGAAACATTTGTTTCTCAAGATCAAGGAACATAGTCTTAAAATGGGTCTGCAAAGAAGACAAATATCGTGACAACTTGAAAAATCAATAAGTCCATCGTTGATGGAGAAGAAATCAAAAGTGGACAACTTTAACTTACTTGGATCAACTATCAATAAACAACAAGCAGTCAAGAAATCCAACAACGCATTGCTCGTGGCAGAATGGCTATGAAGGACCTAGACATGATTCTCAAGAGCAGAGATGCCTCTCTCCATACAAAGCTTCGATTCATTCAAGCTATGGTATTTTCAATAGCGTTATATGGATGCAAAAGTTGGTCAGTGAAAAAGAAAGGCAGGAAGAAAATTGATGCCTTTGAATTATGGTGCTGGTGACAAATACTGTGTACACCATGGACTTCCCAAAGAACAAACCAGTCAGTACTAGAGATCATCAAACCTAAGCTTTCTTTAGAAACTCAGATGACAAGACTTCAACTTACATACTTTGGACACATCATGCGGAGAGAGATCATTAGAGAAAAACATCATGCTTGGCAAGGTAGAAGGTCAGCGCAAAAGAGGAAGGCCAGCAGTGAGATTGATCGATACTATAACAGCACAGAATTATTCAGGCAACTGGTAACAGAACCCACACGTGAAGGGGCCATACTGGACTTGGTGCTTACCAATGGTGAAAGTGTTTCTGATGTTATAGTGGGAGATTATCTCGCATCCAGTGATCACCACATGGTGCGGTTCAGTATTAGGACTACGGCTGATAAAATTTATTCAAAAGTGAGTGTCTTAGACTTTAGGAAAACTAACTTTGCCAAGATGGAACAATAACTCAAGAAGTCGTTAGCGGGGTGGAAACAGCTGGGCAAAACTGAAAGGGGATATTTTAAGGGCAGCCACCATTTTTGTTAGATAGGTAAATAAATGTAAAGGAAAAGGAGGCCGCTATGGTTCTGCACAGGCAACTTATAAACAGAGCACCCTAGGGATGGACCCTAAAGTTACTGATTGGGTTAGAAATTGGTTGAGTAGAAGGCGACAAAGGGTACAGGTAAATTTTATTTTTATTTATTTATTTAACAAGCTTTTATATACCACCCCTTCCTGAGATCAAGGGTGGTTTACATGAAACATCACAGCAACTTTTACATTAAACTTTGAAACTATGTACATTTAACTTGTTACAACTATATATATAAACTTTTTATATCTATATACAATAGTCTGTGTGTGGTATGGTTGTATACATTGGTGTCATGAGGTGTGTTGTGTAATTATGTTATGAATTTTGCATTACCACTTGGTTATTTTTATAATGTTTTAGATGTTTTGGGATTTATTGATACTATTTGGATCACCAAAATAATCAATTAAAAGAAATGTTTTTAAGTCCTTACGGAATTGCAGGAGGTCCTTTGTTGCTCTTAAGTCATTGGGAAGTGAGTTCCACAATATTGGAGCAATGTAAGAGAAGGCTCGGGAACTAGTACATTGGTTTGTGTTGCGGATATGGGAGGGGATTTTGTAGGTGTTTTGGGAACAGTTTCTTCGTTACCTTGAAGAGTTAGGTGTTGTGAGGAGGGCTGATAGTGGGGTTGTGGCAATATTATTATGGTGCTTAAATATGATTATTAGGTATTTATATTTTATTCTAGAGGTGATTGGTAACCAATGGAGGTCATAGAGTATGGGGGTGATGTGTTCAACTCGCCTTGTTTTTGTTGCTATGCATGCAGCAAGGTTTTGTGCTAGTTGGAGCTGGTGGGTAGTTTTTTTGGGAAGTCCTTGTAAGATACTATTAAAGTAATCTATGTGTGGTGTTATTAAAGATTGTAGGACTGTTCTGAAATCATTATCTTCTAAGAGTTGTCTGAGCCGTTGGATAGTTCTTAATTTGAAGTACAGTATATACTTTTTGTAACTGCTTTTATGTGTTGGGTCATGCATAGAGTTTTATCTATAATTATGCCCACAGTAAGTATTTTACTTCTTCCTTGACTTCCAGTTCTGTCTTCTCTATGAGTATTTTATTTGGGGGGGGGTGAAGTTTGGGTTTCTTGAGATAAAGAGGACTTCTGTTTTTTTGAGATTGATTTTGAGGTTGTGAGTGTCAACAATTCTGTAATTTCGGTCATGCATGCTGTTATTTGGGAGAGATCCAGGTTTGTAGTGTCTATCGGATGGTACATCATTATGTCATCTGCATAGAGATGATAATTAATATTGTGTGAATTGAAAATGTTGCAAATTGGCTGAATGTAAATATTGAACAATAGTGCAGATAATGAGGAGAAGGTGATTGCCAGTGGTGTGCCGCGGGGATCTGTTCTTGGTCCGATTCTTTTTTACATCTTTGTTAGTGATATTGCATTAGGGCTGTCAAGTAAGGTTTGCCTCTTTGCAGAGGATACCAAAATCTGCAATAGAGTAGACAAGAAGGAGTAGATAACATGAGGAGGGATCTAGCTAAACTTGAAGAATGGTCTAGAATTTGGCAGCTGAAATTTAATGCTAAAAAATGCAGGGTCATGCATTTGGGGTGCAAAAATCCAAGGGAGCAGTACAGTGTAGGGAGTGAAATACTTCTGTCCACAAAAGAAGAGCGGGACATGGGCATGATTGTGTCTGACGTTCTTAAAGTAGCTAAACTGGTATAAAAGGCGACAACGAAAGCTAGAAGGATGCTTGGGTGCATAGGGAGAGGAATGTCTAGCAGAAAAAAGGAGGTAAAAGTGCTTCTGTATAAGTCTTTGTTACGACCTCATTTGGAGTATTGTGTGCAATTCTGGAGACCACACTTTCAAAAGGATATAAACAGGTAGGAGTTGGTGCAGAGGACGGCCACTAAAATGATTAATGGTCTGTGTTACAAAGCATATGAGGACAGATTTAAGGATCTTAATATGTATATTTTAGAAGAAATACACAAAAAACACAGCCTTTTGGTTCCTAACCCTATTCACACAAACTAATATTTTTGTCGGAACATCGGGCACGCTTTAATACTACTTGCATATCCATCCATGTTGTTTACATGTTGATATGTCCTTGTTTACTCAAATATATTGGTAGAACCACAAGACCGATGAAGGTATGCTTACAAGAACATCAATCTCGTTTAAACACGTAAGTAATATCCGCTCCTATAGCTGCTTATAGTATCACACATAATCACTCTTTTGAGGACTAGAGGTGGCGTATAATAGATCAAGTTCCTTACTCTTTTCGTGGTGGTGATAAGGTAGCAGGCTTATAACAATTAGAACAACGTTGGATCTTTAATTTACAAATTGTCACCCCACAAGAGTTGAACTTAGAACTTGATTGGTGGAGCGTGTTGTAACTCATTGTGAAGGAGGATCTAAGATATATGACGTCATATACAGATTCCCTATTTCAGTGGAGGAAGCTTTCCGGGCACATTATTCAAAAGGGGAAATGCCTGATGACAGGCTGGAAGAACAACAAGGCCTGAAACATGGTGCTATGTTGCGTATCATTCATTAAGTTTGGATGGGCTCGGTTATGGAAGTGATCTTGAGCCAACATGGAGAATTGTTTGGCAAAAAAGACTTGAACGAACAGATAAGTTTTCATGTTGTTCTTATGCGAGTGATACTTATGTGTTAGAATAGAAAACTTTGATTCAAGTAAAAGGGGTTTGCTCAAGCACTTCCCTTGGTTAAACTGCTTAAATTTTAAGGCATGTTGAGCTGTTAACTTTAGCTCGTAAAAACGAATAAAAAGGAACGGTTTCCTCGAGAGGCAGTCCCTCATGGTAACAGTTCCGACAAAAATATTAGTTTGTGAGAATAGGGTTAGGGACCAAAAGGCTGTGATTTTTGTGTATTGATTGTTCACCTTTTGGGTGGTTTGTTTGTTATATTTTAGAAGAAAGGCAGGATAGAGGAGATATGATAGAGATGTTTAAATACCTCCATGGCATAAATGTACAGGAGAGCCTCTTTTGATTGAAAGCAAGCTCTGCTATGAGGGTACATAGGATGAGAGTGAAAGGGGACAGACTCAAGAATAATATGCGGAAATATTTCTTAACGGAAAGAGTGGTAGATGCGTGGAATAGTCTCTCAGTGGAGGTGGTAGAGATGAGAGCAGTGTCTGAATTCAAAAAAACATGGGACAAACACAGAGGGTCTCTAAAGGAAAAAAGGGGACTCTTGTAGTGGGTGATATTGAAGGGCAGACTAGATAGGCCATGTGGTCTTTTTCTGCTGTCATGTTGCTCTGTTTCTATGCATTTGAAATGAGAGTCAGAAGCTGCAAAGTTGTCTTACATATTGGGACATCGAACTTATGAACTATGAACCAAGGAAAGCTGAAAGTGGTCAAGAACGAAATAGAATGTAGAAAACTCATTCTGATGGGTGTCAGCAAACTGAGAAAGATAGGCATTGGGCACTTTAAATCTGATGATCACATGGTATACTATGCTGGAAATGAAAGACAAAGAAGAAATGGTGTTGCATTTATAATAAATAAAAAGCTTGCAAGAAGCTTGCTTGTAATGAAGTACAATGCAGCCCATGAATGCTGAATTTCTATTCATCTACCTGGAATGCCATCAGCACAACTATTATTCAGGTATATGCACCAACAACAGATGCAGATGAGGATGAGGTTGATGACTTCTATGGACAAGTACAAACTGAACTCAACAGAACATACAAACAGTATCTACAGATAGTCATAGGCAACTGGAATGCAAAAGCTAGGAGCAAAAAATAAGGCAAAGTGGCTGTAAAATATGGGCTTGGCAACAGAAATGGAACTGGAGAAAGAATGATAGAATTCTACAAGTCCAACAATTTATTCATCTCTAACACCTTCTTTCAGCAACACAAACAGTGACTGTACACATAGACTTCACCCAATGGATTTCACAAAAATCTAATTGATCACATCTGTAGAAGTAAACAATGGAAAAACTTAAAAATATCAACAAAGACAAAACCTGGAGCTGACTGTGGTACAGATCATCAGCAGCTAGTATGCAAACCCAGGCTAAAGAAGAAAAAGATCAAGCCACTGATAAATGTTGCAAAGTATGGTAGCCTGCATACAATGGCACATATAACCTTAAACAAAGGCATAGAAGGGATAAACTACACAGACCGGTGGGTAAACCCTAAACAAAGGCATGGAGTGGCAGATACCTCTTTAGCCACCTTATTGGGCTAGATGGACTATATTGATAGATGGACTATGTTGATCTTTATCTGCTGTCGTTTACTATGGGGGTCATTTTGGAAGCCCTATTCATGCTCTTGACATCCAAAAATAGGCATAGATATGTCCAAAGCACAGAGATATCTGCAAAACTATTTTAGAAGCTGTCTATGGAGACATCCCCAGTGTGAGTCTGAATGGGGGTGTGGTCGACACATAGTCAAGGCATTTCCAGGCACCTGGAGGTCTCTGCCTGATCTCAGAAACATCATGGACGTCTGATATCATGCCTACGTTTTGACTTGCTCCAGGCATAAAAGGGGCACCTGAAAAGTGATTGTTTTGATGGAAAAAAATCCAGATGGTGTAGAGAAGATAGCACTCCATCATCCCCAGTACTAAGCACAATGAGGCTAATTCTGTTGTGTGCGTCTCCCACCTGTCTGGCCAGTCAGAATCGGGAAATGCTTCACGGGATCAGAATTGGGTCTCTCAGTCTGGACGTGCAAGCTGTGCCCCAATTCTGGCCACCCAGACATCCAAGCAACTCTCCGGCTAGCCAGCCTGGCTCCTGCATGGAACAGCGGTGTCATGGCATCCTGTTGCCATGCCACTGCGGCTCCATGCAGGAGCCGCAATCCCCAGCAGTGATGGAAAAGTGCTTTTCCCTGCAACCTGACTCCCGATCAGACTGCCATGACAAGGTCAGGCTGCGGGGAATCCCCTGCAACCCTCACCTCTTTGGCGAGCTCTGGATCCAGCATCCTCCTTCATCTAGGGGGACTTATTCCATCTTTGAGGTGGATTAAGTCCCCCATACAAATGGCTGACTCCAGATGTACAGGGCCGACCTCAGAATCGGCCCTGTTTGTCCAGGGTCATGATACCGCCCACTCTCACTCTGCCTGAGGTCCACCCCCTCCCGCCCACAAACAGAGCTCCTCGCACAGATCAGATTTACTTGCAGGGTGCTCTGTTTCCTGGGTGTAAGGCAGGCATTTAGCATATCTGGACCCCAATGTCAACAGTGGGATTTCAGCCCTGGCTGCCCTTTTCCTAGCCCACTGCTCTAACCATTAGGCTATCCTAGATGTCCAGGTTCTGAAATACGATTCTGGGGACATCTATGTATATGCCCTCGCAGACATCCATATTGAGCATGTCCAGATTTATGAAATTATGTTTGCACCTGCACATACCGGCTTTTTTTTCCAGGCATTCTAGCTTAGACATCCCAGATTGAATTTGAACATCCCTTCTAAAACTTTCCTCTGCATTATTATGCTGAAAATATACAACTGGAATTTAAAGACTGCCTGTGAAATAAATTTGCTACTTTGGATACAAATGACAGTGTAGTAGAAGAGCTATGGGATGACATCAAGGAAGTTATGCTCAAACAAAGTGAAAAGTCTCTGCAAAAGGTGTAAAATCAAAAATAGCCAACATGGATATCTGAAAAACTTTGAAAATTGCTCAGAAATGCAGAGAAGCTAAAGCCAGAGGAGAGATAGTCACAGAGGTTAACAGAGATTTCCAATGTGCAGCAAGATGAGATAAAGAGAAGTGCTATAATGTTGCATAAATAGAATCAGAAACTATTAGAGGAAGAACAAGATTGACTTTCCTAGAGCTATGAAAGTTAAAGAAAAAATTACAGCCTCAAACTGGACGGCTAAAGACATTCAAGGATCCATGCTGAATAAGACTTTGAAGATCAAGGAAAGGTGGAAAGAATGTACTAAATCATTACATTATAACAATCATGAACATCAACAGCCATTTCAACTTGTACCTTACAACAAGGAATTGTTGGTGATGAAAAAATATGAGGAAGCACAGAAAGCATTATACAAAAAACAAAGCACCAGGCATTGATGGCATTCCCATTGAAGTATTACAGCTATCAGATGCAGCTCTTACCATGTACTTAGAAGGTTCTGCCAGGAATTTGAAAGACAACATCATGGATGACTGGAAAAGATCTGTGGTCATATCAATACTGAATAAAGATGATCTGACTGACTTTTATCACACAACTGTTCTGATCCCACACAAGATCATTCAATGACGACTATAATCATATCTGGAATGAGAAATGCCTGAAATATAAGCAGGTTTCAAGAAAGGGTGAGGGGCAAGACACATCATGGTGGATGTATGATATAGTGAGGCCGATTCTGTCCTGGCCTTCCAGCCCCTGTACTGCCGATCTGAATCAGGGCATACAGAGGTAGATCCGCTTCTGATCCTGTGGGGGCTAGACATGCCCGCAAGATCAGAATTGGGTCTACGGCCTGGACATGCAGGCCGGGCCCTGATTCTGATTGGCTGCATGCCCAGCCACATACCTGGCTAACTCAGCCTGGCTCCGTAATGGAGCCGCAGTGCCATGGCATCTCATTGCCATGGCACCATGGCTCCATTATGGAGCCATGATCCACAGTCACCGACCCAAAATTACCTTTTCCCACAGCCCAACCCAGCCTCCCATGGTCAGGGTCAAGCTATGGGGAACCCCCTTCACCTCTCACCTGTCTGTCCCCACCATCTACTGCCATCCCCTGGTGGAAGGTGGAATTTTTATTTATTTATTTATTTATTTTAACAATCATTTTTATACTGCACTTTCCACATGATCAAGCGGGGTTTACAAGGAACAAATTCTGAACAACATGAATTGTTATTCAGTTACATGGAACTGTTTTAGCTATTTACAAGAAACTGTTTTAACTTTATACATTTAACTATTTACAAATGAAATTATATAGCATTATATATATTTATATAAACTTTGGGTTTATGCAGTTACTCTGCTGTATCATAGTTGGAGGGATTTCTATTCATATTTCTTGATGGAGTAATTTTTATGTGTTTGGTTCCCCATTAGCTGTATTATGTGTGTGTACTTCTTTGGGGATGGTTGGTGTGCAATTGGTTGTTTGAGTACCATAGTGTGAAGTGAATAGAAATGTTTTAAGTTTTTTTCAAAAGAATTTGATGTTGTTTTGTGCTCAAATATCATCAGGGAGCTCATTCCAGAGTACTGGAGCTATGTGTGAGAATGCTTTTTTATTTGTTAGTTTTGTGGCATTTCTGAAATCTTTTGGATATGCCAGTTTGTGCTTATTCTGGCTTCTTTGCATTCTGTTTGAGGTTTCAGTGGAGATTAATGTGTTGAGGAAGGTTGGGGCTATGTTATGAATTATTTTGAATGTAGCGAACAGGTATTTTATGTGTAATACGGCTATTAATTGGGAGCCAGTGGAGATCAAACAATATGGGCGTAATATGTTCTATTGATCTAATGTTTAATATGGAGCGTGCTGCCACATTTTGTGCTAACTGCAGTCGTCTGAGTGTTTGTTTTCGTAGGCCCTGTAGGATGGTGTTTGCGAAGTCAAAGTGTGGAGTGATAATTGATTGTATAACTAATTTGAAGTCTTGTTGATGGATTAGGGGCCGGAGTTGTTTTAAAAGTTTATGCTTATAATGTATTTTAGTCACCAAATTTTTGACGTGGGGTTCCATGCTTAGTGTCTGGTCTAGTGTGACACCTAGATATTTTACCTCTTTTTTTATAGCTATGTTGGTGTTCAAGAGTGATATAGAATTAGGTGGAACGAAATTGATGTTTCTGGAGATGTAAAGTACTTCTGTTTTGGAGAAGTTGATGTAGAGATTGTGGTTTTTGAGCCACTGTGAGGCTTCACTGAAGCACTGGGATAGTAACTTAATTGGAGGGTTAGGTATCGTGAATGGGAGGTATAATATAATGTCATCCGCATATATGTAGTAGTATACGCGGTGTTATTGAATTTCTGGCATATGGGCTGTAGGTATATGTTAAAAAGGAGGGCTGATAATGCTGAGCCTTGTGGGAGGCCTTGTTCTTGTTTGAATTTTTTTGAAGTTTCTTGATTCTGACTGTTTGTGTTCTATCTTGGAGGTAGGAATTAAACCAGTTGAGTACAATGCCTTTGAGTCAAGTTTGTTATAGTCGTTTAATCATTAAGCAGTGGTTCACGCTGTTAAAGGCTGCAGTTATATCCAAATATATAAGGATAAATGCTTGTTTGGTGTTAACTATGCCTCTTGACAGTTTGTCTGTTAAAACCGTGAGCAGTGTTTCCACTCCGTGGTGTGGGCGGAAGCCGTATTACTGCTCATCTAGAGGGGCTGATGCATCTATGTGCTCTTGAAGTTGCATTTGTACAGCTTTTTCTGTTAGTTTGGCCAGTAATGTTATACTAGAGATTGGCCTGTACGAGTTGGGTGAGCTTTTATCTAGATTGCTATTTTGCAGGATTGGACGTATTTGTGCATGTTTGAGTGAGGGTGGTAGGTACCCAGTGGTGAGGGATAGGTTGAGCATTGGTAGAATAAAATTTGAGAGTTCTGGTAGGGAGGATTTTAGCCATTGGACTGTGTTCTTGAGGTCGTCTTTTGAGATGTGGTGGAATTTGGACCAAGTGTCTGTTCTGTTTGCTGGTGTTACCTCTTGTGCTGAGGGTGCTATAGCTTGCATTTTTACTTTGTTCATGTAGTGGCATGCAAGGGTTTGGGATGTAATCTGGTATTCTGTTATGTCTGAGCTGTAGTTTTTGTTTGTTAGATTAAGTCCCCCGTCTACCCAGCCAACCTCGGATGTACAGGGCCGACCTCTGAATCAACCCTGTATGTCTGGGGTCTCGCACCACCCTTGCCCTACCTCTGACCACTCCCTCTCATCCCCGCCTATGGCTCCACTTACAACACAGCTATACATATGGGTAGCTTGCACCGGGGCGGCAGGGGGATGAATAATGGGAATGTATGTCCTGACAGGAAGTACATTCCCACTATTCGTGGCACAGAATGACCCCCAGTGTATCTAGATTTTCAGAAAGCCTTTGACAAGGTCACTCATGAGAGACTCTTGGCAAAATTAAAAAGTCATGGGATAGGAGGCAGTGTACTATTGTGGATCAGGAACTGGTTAAAAGATAGAGAGTAGTGCTAAACGGCCAATTTTCCCAATGGAGAAAGGTCAAAAGTGGCGCACTTCAGGGATCTGTGCTGGGCCCACTGCTTTTTAACATACGCATAAATGACCTGGAAATAGGAAGAAAGAGTGATGTGATCAAATTTGCAGTTGACACAAAATTATTCAAAGTTGTTAAAACTCAAGAGAATTATGAAAACTTGCAAAAGGACCTTGATAGATTGAAAGAATGGATGTCTAAATGGCAGATGAAATTTAATGTGGACAAGTGCAAAGTTATGCACCTAAGAAATAAAAACCCGAACTATAGTTACGCAATGCAAGGTTCCATATTAGGAACCACCATCCAGGAAAAAGATTTAGGTGTCATCATGGATAGTACATTGAAACCCTCCACCTAGTGTGCAGCAGCAGCCAAAAAAGCAAACAGAATGCTAGGAATCATAAGGAAAGGAAATGAGAATAAAGCAAAGGATATTATAATGCCTCTGTATTGTTCAATGGAGCGATTATACCTTGAATACTGTGTACAATTCTGGTCGACGTATCTTAAAAAGGGTATAGCAGAATTAGAAAAGATACAGAGAAGAGCCATCAAAATGGTAAAGGATATGGAAGAATACCCCTATAAGGAAAGGCTTAAAAGGTTAGAGCTCTTCAACTTGGAAAAAAAGACTTCTGAGGGGAGATAGGATAGAGGTCTATAAATTAATGAATGGAGTGGAACAGGTAAACGTAGATCGGTTTTTTACTCCTCTAAAAGTAAAAAGACTAGGGGGCATTCAATGACGTTACAATGTAACCCATTTCAGACTAATAAGAGAAAATATTTTTTCACTCAACACGTAATCAAACTCTGGAATTCATTACCGGAGGATATAGTAAAAGCTGTCAGTGCATCTGGGTTTAAAAAAGGTTTGGACAAGTTCCTGGAGGAAAGATCCATAAACCATTATTAAAGAAGTCCAGGGAAATCCACTGCTTACCCCAGGTTAAGCATTGTGGAGCCTGTGTATGTTTTTGGGAACCTGCCAGGTACTTGTGATTTGGATTGGCTACTGTTAGAAACAGGATACTGGCTTGATGGACCTTGGTCTGACCCAGCATGGCATTTCTTATGTGTTTCAATGACTACATCAAAGCCTTTAATTGTATAAGTCATGATAAAATCTGGACCACATTAAAAAATATGGGTACCAGAACATCTGATAGTTCTCCTGAACCACCTTTACATTGACCAAGAAGTGATAGTTCAAACAGAACAAGGACAAAAAGAATAGATCACCCAAAGATACATCTTGTCTAAGCCATGCTACGTTTAATAATTTTGTATGGAAGTGAAAGTTAGAAAGTGAAGAAATGAGACAGGAAAAAAAGTCAATTTCTTTGAATTATGGTGCTGAGCTGAATACTGCATATCCCATGGACTGCCTAAAGAACAAATCAATTGGTATTGGAAGAGATCAAACCCAGGGCCGGATTTACCTTGAGTGAGGCCCTACGCCAACAAAAATTGTGGGCCCCCAGCAGGGGCGGCCCAAGGGGGGTGCGGGGCCTCATTTGCATAAGGGGCCTCATGTGCATAAATATTTGCATAA
Organism: Ichthyophis bannanicus; assembly: GCA_033557465.1. Taxonomy (NCBI): domain Eukaryota; kingdom Metazoa; phylum Chordata; class Amphibia; order Gymnophiona; family Ichthyophiidae; genus Ichthyophis; species Ichthyophis bannanicus. Next base: position 1,648,812,671 of record CM066032.1, read on the forward strand.
TGTTACTATATACTAACTTTTAGTAAACGTGCCTCTTAATGAGTGTATGGATAAAGAAAGACTAAAAGATTTCTACATTACTATAATCCAGTGCCAACTGCCAGACACATTAGGAACTACTACAAACACTGCCCATTTAGAACCCATAGCAAACCCGCCGTATCCTAACAGCACTACCAGGACTCACAAAGCACCATACTCTACCAATCAAAAGGCAACACTGCAAATATTAAACCAATACATTTCAGAGAACAACAATACATGACCTACTGGGGAAAGAGAACAAGTGGCAATGTCAAATAGGAATTACATAAACAGAACACCTCAGCTCAGTTACACATGCAGAACATAGACCATCACCAAACAAGTAATCACAATTTAGAAACAGGAAGACAATAATTAAACTGGGAATCCCAAAAGCCAAACTTGGAATGTACAACACTGTAGAAATAAAACTATACATTAATTTGCTCTTGTACTAAACAAAGCGCAGACGTTAATGATGCACATTTACCAGAGCTGACATATTCCAATTAATAAATTCAAAATAAAGAGATATTTTTCTACCTTTTGTGCATTTTTTTCAGCTGCAATTGCTCCAGCCACTTTCTTCTGGTTTCTTCGTGTCTTCTGCTAACTCTCCATCGTCTGCTGTCCATTTGTCCTTTCTTCTCTCTTCTAGTGTTTTTCCATTCTCTCTCTACATCTGCTTTAACATACTAATCTTTCTCCTTTTGCTCTTTCCTCATTCCTATTTCATCCACTCAAATTTTACCCCTCCATCCTTAATCCCCACTTACTCTCCCAATACCCGGCCAATTGTAGATTTTTTATCCCTCCCACACAAAATATTTTTTCCTTCTCCATTTTACTCTTCCAGCCCCATCCCATTCTAATCCTCCCCCAACATCAGCTCCCTTCTAGTTCCAGCCTCACCCAGCATCCATTCCCTTCTAGTCCCTGCATCAGCCCATTTCCAGTCCTAGCCACCCATCAGCCCATTTCCAGTCCTAGCAACCCCCCAACCCAATACCAGTCCTAGCCCCTCATCAACCCACTTACAGTCCTAACCCCCAATCACCCCATTTTCAGTTTAAGCCCCCACTATAACCCATTACCAGTCCTAACCCCCCATCAGCCCACTTCCAGTCCTAACCCCATCAACCCATTTCCAGTCAGCCCCCCCATAGCGCATTGCCAGTCCTAACCCCCCCATCAGCCCACAGCCCATTACCAGTCCTAACCCCATCAGCCCACCTCCAGTCTTAACCCCCCAGCCCATTTCCAGTCCTAGCCCCCCCATAGCCCATTACCAGACAGCCCCCATCAGCCCACAGCCCATTACCAGTCTTAACCCCCCCCAAAGCCCATTACCAGTTCTAAACCCCCCCAACAGCCCATTACCAGTCCTAACCCCATCAGCCCACCTCCAGTCTTAACCCCCCAGCCCCTTTCCAGTCCTAGCCCCCCCATACCCCAATACCATACAGCCCCCTTCAGCCCACAGCCTATTACCAGTCTTAATCGACCCCGAATGCACATTAGCAGTTCTAACCCCCCACCTACAGCCCACAGCCCATTACCAGTCCTAACCCCATCAGCCTACCTCCAGTCTTAACCCCCCCAGCCCATTTCCAGTCCTAGCCCCCCCATAGCCCATTACCAGACAGCCCCCATCAGCCCACAGCCCATTACCAGTCTTAACCCCCCCCAAAGCCCATTACCAGTTCTAACCCCCCCCAACAGCCCACAGCCCATTACCAGTCCTAACCCCATCAGCCCACCTCCAGCCTTAACCCCCCCAGCCCATTTCCAGTCCCAGCCCCAGCCCCAGCCCCCCCAATAGCCCATTACCAGTCCTACCCCCCCCCCCATCGGCCTAAAGTAAAATTTAATTTTAAAAAAAACTGCTGGCTGCCGCCGCGGGGCCTCCTCTGCTGCCGCGGCAGCATGGACTGACCCGCGGGGGCCCCCTCTGCAAGCTGAATCCGTCGGTCCGTCGGTCCCTCCCTCCCTCCCTCCTTGCAGGCTGTGAGAGGCACGAAGGAAGAGTGTCTGCCTCGTGTCTCTGTTAAGCCCGCAGGGGCCGGGCTTAACAGAGACGCGAGGGAGACACTCTCCCTTCGCGCCTCTCACAGCCTGCACGGAGGGAGGGAGGGACCGACGGACCGACGGATTCAGCTTGCAGAGGGGGCCCCCGCGGGTCAGTCCATGCTGCCGCGGCAGCAGAGGGGGCCCCGCGGCGGCAGCCAGTAGGTTTTTTTTAAATTTTATTTTTAAAAAAAAGCTAATTTGTTCTATTTTTGTGGGCCCTTGCCAGCTGTGGGCCCTACGCCATGGCGTACATGGCGTATAGGTAAATCCGGCCCTGATCAAACCTAAGCTTCCTTGGAAGCTCAAATAACAAGACTTTGACTTTCAGACTTTGGGCACATCATGCAAAGAGAAAGAGCTTTAGAGAAAGGCATTATGCTCGGCAAAATTAAAATCTGCTATTATATTCCTTATAGGGGTCATTCCAATCCTTGTTTAGTGGGTCAGGATGTCCAATCTGGACGTCCAGACCCGCTAAATATCCAGATTGCACTGGTGGCCACAGAGCTCCCTGCACATATAGCCAACTTGTGCAGAGAGCTCTGTTCATGGATGGGAGGTGGTGGGCTGGGAGAGGAACGAGGGCGGGTGGTGGGCAGGAACGTGACCATGGACGTACAGGACCGATTCTGAGATCGACCCTCTATCGCCAGGGTCGACCAGTTATACAGGGGACTTATTCCACCTCAGAGGTGGATTAAGTCTCCCTGGATATTGTGGGATGGCGTCACTGTGGGGCAACAAGGAGGTGAGGGGGTGCAGGTGATTCTCCGCAACCTGACCCTTGCCATGGGGGGGGCCCGATCGAGGGTTGGGCTGTGGGGAACAGGCTGGATACTGCTGCAGCCAGGGATCGCGGCTCCTGCATGTAACCAGTACTGATTCCTGCTCCAACATACATTCACTTAACACAAAAACAATCTATGCTGCTAATATGCTAGTATGTTTACTACCATTTTGTTACTTTTCCTACAGGCGTTTTTGCCTTTATAGGTGCCCTTTGGCTGCTCTTTGATTTTTTTATAAGGTAAATGAAAGAGCCCAGGTTTGTCTATTCTAGTAATATGCCTTTGACATTTTTACATCATATCTGACACAGCATAGTTTATCAAGAACACTTTTGTAACTAATGGCTAACATTTGATAATGTTTATGATGTGTTATTTAAGATATTAAGCATTCCTGGACACATTATGTGAAGAGAATGATCTTTAGAGAAAGGCATCATGCTTGGCAAAGTTAAAGTCTGCAATTATATTCCTTATGGGGATCGTTCCGATCCTCGTTTAGCAGGTCTGGATGTCTAATCTGGACATCCAGACCCGCTAAATGTCAGGATCACATATTAAGCATCCCTGGAAAGGGAAAAAACAGAGCTCAAGCACCCCAAAGTTGCAGAATCAGCGACCACAAGGAAGCGAAGTATAGTGGTGGTTGGTGACTCTCTTCTAAGGGGTACTGAGGCGTCCATCTGCCGACCAGACTTGATGTCCAGAAAGGTATGCTGTCTGCTAGGTGCCAAATTCCAAGATGTTACGGAGAGTTTGCCGAGACTCATCAAGCCCACTGACTATTACCAGATGTGGCTCATCCATGTCGGCCCAAATGATATCCCTCTGAGCATATCCAAAGTGACTTCATGGCTCTGGGACAGAAGGTGAAGCAGATAGATGCGCAGGCGGTGTTCTCTTCTTTTTTTTTTCAGAATTTTTTTTAAACCAATACTTACAAAGCAAGTATACAAGAAATACGATTGAAATCCAACAAAAAAAAAACATAAATGAGAAAACAATAAACAATCCATTAGCCCACATAATGGAGAGGAGATAAATACAAAAGAATTTTTACAACAAGAAAATAAGAGAATAAAAAAAGAATCCCTAACAAAACAGCCAAATTATCTAATCCTACCCATACCTCACCCCTCTGAAGCTTTTTTCTCCTTATTAGCTAAAAAAGCCTCCAATTATGGAGAATCTAAAAAGATAAACCTAACCCCCTGGAAGGAGACCGAGCACCTACAGGGATACCGTAAGAAAAAAGATGCCCCGATGGCCAACACCCTTGGCCTTAGGGCCAAAAAAGCCTGCCGACGTAACTGTATGACCCAGGATAGATTAGGAAACAACTGAACTCGTGACCCATAAAAAATAAAGGCCTTATTTTTAAAGTAACTTCTAAACATGGAGGTTTTATCCTGTTCTGAAAGAAATGTAACCAAAAGAGTAGCCCTGGTGGAAATAACATCCTGTGAGTCTTCCAAGAACCGAGTCAAATCAAAATTTACCTGAGGTTGTAAAATATCAAGACCTTCAGAAGACTCACCCGACACCTTCCCACCTGGCAAATAAAATGACTTAGAAAATACCATTGAGTTTGCTGTGGGTAAACCCAAAGTCTCCTTAAGGTATTTCCGAATAAGACTTCTGGAGGCAATAAATGACAACAGGGAAAATTCAAACATTGAATATTTCTAATCCTAGAATTATTTCCAAACATTTCCAATTTCCGATGGATAAAAAGACTATCCTTAATATGAGAGGCATTCACCACATTCAAAGAAGAAAAGGAACTATCATGTTTAGAAATATGAGTAGCAAGTAATCCCACCTGTTCCTCAACTTTAACCAGCTGTGTAACTGTCTCTTGAGAGAAGCCCCCACAGCTGGGAAACAGTATTAGCCAAAGTCTGCTCGGTTCTAGGAACGACCCTCCAAATATCCCCTAGGAATACCTGGGACTCAGGTATCTCCTTGGATTCAACTGGAGGAGGTGACCAGACAACAGGCTTAAAAGGTATAACAGAAACAACTGGGGAACTATGATATAAAGGGCTAAAACCGGTGGGGTCAGGAGGTGTCAAATAGGAGGGAGCAGGTGGAGAGCGCTCCGGAGAGCTTAAAGAAGCCCCAGAAACTTGAGGAGAAGCAGCCCCAGCAGGGGAAAACCCCTCTCCCCTAGGTTTCAAATAGGTTTCAAATATTTATCCATAAGGCCACTGGTAACCACTGCAGGCAATAAAGCCTTCTTCTTACGTTTCCCCATATACCTAGTATTCCATCAGTCCTCCAAGGGTCTCCCAAGGGGCATTAACTGCCCCTTGTGTCACGCTCCTTTGGTCACGCCACAGCTGCGCGCCAATGGCCGCATGCCTTGTACTCACTCCTAGATAAAGAGGAATGTAGCAGTCCTGAAGGAAGCCCACGATGACGTTGGGGCAGTCCAGGACACAGCCTGCCTCCTCCTCTCAGCACGGCTGCAGGAAAACACTCCTCCCGGCTCACAAAGGCACAGCAGATTTCTTAAGGAAAGCCCCTGATGATGTCAGAGCAGCCCGGGACAAGCAGCCTACCTCCTCCTCTCAGCACGGCTGCAGGAAAACGCTCCTCCCGGCTCACCAAGACACAGCAGAGTTCTTAAGGAAAGCCCCCACTGACATCGGGGCAGCCCAGGACACAGCCTGCCTCCTCCTCTCAGCACAGCTGCAGGAAAACGCTCCTCCCCGGTGGTGTTCTCTTCAATCCTCCCTGATCAGGGTAAAGGCCAAAGCAGAGAAGCTCGTGTCCTGGAGATAAATGCATGGCTGCGTGGATGGTGTCATCGAGAGCATTTTGGTTTCCTGGACCATGGGATGCTGTTCCAAGGGCTGCACAGCAGAGATGGCATCCATCTGTCCAAGAAGGGTCGACGTGTCTTCAGTAGCAGACTGACTAGCCCACTGAAGAGGGCTTTAAACTAGATTCTCTGGGGATGGGTGAAGAAAGCCTCCAGGTAAGTGAAACATTAAATACCTTTATGGAAATGGGTAAAAGGGACAACATATGGAAAGCAGTTGTTTAAATACCCGTAGCATGGGAAATAAGATCCCAGATGTTGAGGCTTTAATGGGAGAGGCTGACTTGGATTTAGTGGTGGTAACACAGACATGGTTCATGAACAACCATGACTGGGATATAACTACACCAGGCTATACTTTATTCAGAAAGGACAAGATAGGAAGAAGGGGCGGAGGAGTGGCACTATATGTAAAAAATAATATTAAAGCTATGGAAATACAGCACTTAAAATGGAGAGAGGAAGCACTGTGGGTTAAACTAGAAAGAGGGAAAGAGAAATCTATTTGCTTTGGCGTGATATATAGACCTCCCTCACAGGGAGAAGAGTTGCACAGAGAGATAATAGAAGACATACGCAGCATTGCCAGGAAAGGGGAAGTGCTACTGATAGGAGATTTCAATATGCCAGATGTTGATTGGCACATCCCTGCTGCAGTATCATCTAGAAGTAAGGAGATCCTGGATTCTCTACAGGGAGAACTTTTCATGCAATTTGTAACAGGACCCACACATGAAGAGGCCATACTGAACTTGATGCTTACTAATGATGAAAATGTTTCTGATATTATAGTGGGAGATCATCTTGCATCCAGTGATCACCAGATGGTGTGGTTCGGTATTAGGACTAGGACTGATAAAATCCATTCAAAAGCGAGGATTTTAAATTTTAGGAAAACTAACTTTGCCAAGATGGGCAAATACCTCAAAGAGTTGTTAGCAGGATGGGAACAGCTGGGGGATGTATAAAAACAGTGTACAAAACTGAAAAAGGATACATAAGGGCAACCAACCTTTTTGCTAAAATGATAAATAAAGGTAAATGGAAAAGTAGACCACTATGGTTTTTGAAAGAAGTAACTGAAAAGATGAAGAAAAAGAGGGAGGCTTTCATGAAATACAAGAGATCACAGAGAGAAGAAGACAGGCATCTATATTTGGAAAAACTTAGAGAAGCTAGCAAAGTAGTCAGGAAAGCAAAGATTCAAAAAGAGGAGGAAATAGCCAATGCAATAAAATGGGGGGATAAGACTTTTTTCAGATATGTTAGCGAGAAGAGGAAGGGCAAAAGCGGTATTGTTAGACTCAAGGGTGAAGGGGAGGAATATGTAGAAGCTGATGAGGATAAAGCGGAATTACCTAACAAATATTTCCGTTCTGTGTTCACAGATGAAGAACCAGGAGCAGGACCTCAGAAAACACCCACAAACAGGAACAGAAGTGAGAGGCATCTAGAACGATTCTCAGAAGACTGTGTTCGTAAAGAACTAGTTAAACTTAAAGTAGACAAAGCGATGGAACCAGATGGGATACACCCGAGAATACTAAGGGAACTTGGCGACATTGTAGCAGCTCCATTGACTAACCTTTTTAATGCCTCTTTGGAGTCAGGAGTGTTGCCAGAGGACTGGAAAGAGGCACATGTGGTCCCTTTACAGAAAAGCAGAAGTAAGGCTGTGGTTGAAAACTACAGACTGGTTAGATTAACCTCGGTGGTGAGTAAATTATTGGAAGCACTGCTGAAAGAGAAAATAATGAGGTTTCTGGAGTCCAACAGATTACTGGATCCGAGGCAGCATGGTTTCACCAGAGGCAGGTCTTGTCAGAAAAATCTGATTAATTTCTTTGACTGGGTGACTGGGAGTTGTACCAAGGGAGAACTGTAGATGTGGTGTATTTAGATTTCAGTAAAGCCTTTGACACTGTTCCGCATAGGTGACTTATAAACAAACTGGCACTCTAGGGATGGACCATAAAGTTACTGCTTGGGTTAGAAATTGGTTGAGTGGAAGGCAACAAAGGGTATAGGTAAATGGAGCTCACTCTGGAGAAGAAGGTTACCAGTGTTGTGCCCCAGAGATCTGTCCTTGGTCCAATTCTTTTTAACATCTTTGTTAGTGATATTGCGTTAGGGCTGTCGGGTAAGGTTTGCCTCTTTGCGGATGATACCAAAATCTGCAATAGAATAGACACCCAGAAAGGTATAGATAACATGAGGGGGGATCTAGCTAAACATGAAGAATGATATAGAATTTGGCAGCTGAGACAATGTTAAAAAATGCAAGGTTGTGCATTTGGGCTGCAGCAATCTAAGGGAGTGATATAGTATAGGGGGTGACGTACCTCTGTCCACGAAAGAAGAATGGGACCTAGGCATGATTGTGTCTGATGATCTCAAAGTAGCTAAACAGATAGAAAATACAACGGTGAAAGTTAGAGGATGCTTGGGTGCATAGGGAGAGGAATGGCCAGCAGAAGAAAGGAGGTGATAGTGCCTCTGTATAAGTCTTTGGTGCGGCCTCATTTGGAATATTGTGTGCAATTCTGGAGAGCACACCTTCAAAAGGATATAAATAGGTTGGAGTCGGTACAGAGGGTGTCTACTAAAATGGTTAGTGGTCTTTGTTATAAAGCATATGAGGACAGACTTAAGGATCTTAATATGTACAACCTTAGAGGAAAGGTGGGACAGAGGTGATATGATTGAGACATTTAAATACCTCCATGGCATAAATGCACAGGAGGAGAGCCTCTTTCGATTGAAAGCAAGCTCTGCTATGAGGGGACATGGGATGAGGGTGAAAGAGGACAGACTCAGGAGTAATATGCGGAAATATTTCTTTACGGAAAGAGTGTTAGATGCTTGGAATAGTCTCCCAGTGGAGGTGGTAGAGGTGAGGACAGTATCTGAATTCAAAAAAGCATGGGACAAACATAGAAGCTCTCTAAAGGAAAAAAGGGGATTCCTGTAGTGGGTGATATGGAAGAGCAGACTAGATAGGCTATGTCACGTTTTTATGTTTCTATAGGGGATTCTTGGTGAAGAGTTTCCTCACAATTACCATTTTTCATATTTACTTTCTTCTCTCTTTTTGTATATTCACGGTTAGTGCCGCTGAAGATCCATGGGTGCCACAGCTACACACCCCAATGCTATCTGGTTAGCATCATGGCATGCCGGGGGCATTCTGAGGTGCCACCCATTACTGATCAGCAGCAGTGATATTGAGCTGCTGCCTGGTTAGTGACACACAGTGAAAGTCAAGCGCAGAAAACACTCCCCTAACTTTCACCACAGAAGCTAACTGGGCAGCAGCTGAATATCGCCGTTGCTTGGTTAGCTGTACGGCAATCCAGGCAACCCAGATATCCAAAGCTGAAGCCCGGATAGGGTGCCAGCATTGAATATCTAGGCTTAAAGTTCAGTGCCAGTGGCTAGCTGCTTTAGCAGTGCTAAGAACTGGCGCTGAATTTCGGGCCCTAAGATTTTAATGAAATTATGAATATAAATTTGGGAACTCAGCCTTAGCAAATTTTCAGAGGCTAATTTAAGAGCCTAAGGTGCATGTTTACAGAAGCGTGCTATATGGGCAGCATGGGGCTAGCATGCATTTTTGGCACCATGCTACAAAGTAGCGCAGGGCCCTACGTTAAACCACCCATGCTACCTGGGCAGCACGCATCTGGGTGGTGACTGGGCAGGGAGCAACTACTACCAGCATAATGGGTAGAGGTAGTTGCTCTCTGCAGTAGTAATAACATGGCAAGCTTTGCTAAATTCAGGGGTAAAGCTGTCCCCCCATCCCCTACATCTAGAGCAGTGCCCCGAACTAGTAATGCGGCCCATTACTAGCATAGGACTTATTAAACATGCCCTTTACTCTCAAAGGGGCTACTACTCTATGTTCTAGCCTAGTGTTTTACTCAAGAGTTTTTTGTACTGGTCTCGCTCCCTTAAGTGGAAAGCAAAAACAAGCTATTGCAGGAAAATCCCATGCAAGACCACTGCGCTCCATGGATTACAGCTTTCTTGAATTCAGATAAAATGGATTATGAGGGGAGTCATTTTATAGTCATTTCAGCACATATGGCAAAATATGTGCATAAAATGGCTTTCGTAAAATTAGATCAGGCCAAAAGTATACTCATTGGCATTACTACTACTACTACTACTTATCATCGGTATAGCAATATATGGCATACACAAGTACTCTACACATACACATAGCAGACCGTCCCTGCTCAATAGAGCTTACGGTCTATTCAAGACAGACAAATACAAGAAACAGGGCTCTAGTGTAGAACTATGAGGAAATGGTATTGCACACATGGATGGTAAACCGGAGAATACAGGTCCAGATCCAAAAGCAGCCTCAAAGAAGTGCGTTTGTAGCCTGGATTTGAATAGAGCAAAGATAGAGCCTGACGTACCGACTCAGTCTGTTCCAGGTTTACAGTGCAGCTAGGTGAAATGAACAAAGTCTACAAGAGAAGGGTACAGATAAAAGCGATTTGGCTGATGAGTGAAGTTCCCAAGGAGGGACTTTTGACATGAACTTTTGCTGTAAGTGATGTCGGGGAGCATGGTCTAGGCAGAGCATGGACAGAGTCATTAACGATTTCTGTTGATTATAAAATATTTTAATCTATATGCATACTTGCATACTTGGCACATAGACATTTACATCTACTTTTGAGCAGGCATAATGTCTGCGCCTTCAAAGTGGGCACTATTACTGCCTTTCTGCCTGATTAACAGACATGCCAAGTCAAAAGCATTAGGCAGGTAACACATGCAACCGGCCCCATTCTCACGCTCGCATGCCTCTGTCCTCACAGCTCCTTCCCCAGCAGGCAACCCCCATCATGTGAAATGAAGTCAAGTCTCTGCCCCCTCATGCATTCCTCATTGTCAGACACAGTGTTTAGTGGGCTGGCACAGGCACAGAAGAAATCAGAAAAGACGTGCGGGAGGAGTTGCAGACACAACCCGATCCTCCGGTAAGTATTCTCAAGCTCAGAACAGTAGTCCTGCAACAGTGGTTCCTAAACACTGGGTTGCAACCCCAAATGGGGTCGCAGAATTCTCATTTGGGGTCATGAGCATGTCCGCACCAGTGAATAAAGTAAAGATCACGATGCGGGTAGTAAACACAGAAAAGAAAGCATAAGAACATAAGATATGCCATACTGGGTCAGACCAAGGTCCTTCAAGCCCAGTATCCTGTTTCCAACAGTGGCCAATCTAGGTCATACGTACCTAGCAGTTTCCCCAAAAGACACAGGTTCCACAATGCTTGTACTGGGTCAAGCATTGATATCCTGGGTCCCTTCTTAATAATGGTTTATGGACTTTTCCTCCAGGAACTTGTCCAAACCTTTTTTAAACCCAGCTACACTAACAACCTTTACTACATCCTCCGGTAACAAATTCCAGAGTTTGATTACATGTTGAGTGAAAAAATATTTTCTTTTATTAGTCTTAAATAGTTTACCCTGTAGCTTCATTGCATGTCCCCTAGTCTTTCTATATTCTGATAACGTAAACAATCGATCTACGTTTACCCGTTCCACTCCATTCATTAATTTATAGACTTCTATCATATCTCCCCTCAGCCGTCTCTTTTCCAGTTTAAAGAGCCCTAACCTTTTTAGCCTTTCTTCATAGGAGTATCCTTCTATCCCCTTTACCATTTTGGTGGCTCTTCTCTGAACCTTTTCTAATAGGAAGGAACTGAACGGTGGCTCTCCTGGCTGCAGACCCACATGGAGAAATCAGGAAGGCATCTGGGACAGGGTCCTTGCATTCTAGCACATAACTGAACCAAATGAAAATAGGCTCCCATTGATCTGAGGTCACACAGGCCCATCTCATCCTTGCGTCTGATGGGACAGCCCAGATTGGAGAACCTGATACAAAGAGGAGAGGCCATGCTTCAAAGGTCATCTAGGTCGATCCTCCAGATGATGATGTGCTTTAGATGCTCCCGGCTCCCTGACCAACTTTTCCAAGTCCTCCCACTTAGATGCCATGACAGCTGCCCAAAGGTGAAACAAGGCCAGTGACTTGCCACCATGAAAAAGGTAATATCTTTGGGCACCAGGAAAATTGTTGCTGATTCCAGAAACATCGAAGTATCATCCCATGGGAGTGACTGGATTCAATGGAATAGGGCACAAATTGTAAGCCCTCTGCAACCTACCATCTGGAGAATAAGGGAGGCAGCCAAAAACCAGCTTTTAGGAAGCCTCAACCTTCTGATCCACTTGGTCCTCGAAGGCTGCATCACCCTCCACTGGGTTATGCGCTGGCTAACAACCACGTGTGTGGAGAGTGCAGAGTAGGGGAGCCTCTTCTTTGATCTCTCTCCCTCCACTCCTAATGGCTCAAAAGAGGACCAGGTAAATACTAGCAACTCACTATTGCCATCCTAGCCTTTGTCTCCCTCGCTGTGACCCAAACCGCCTCTGCTGTCCCAGGTCTCATCTCCTTCGTCATTGGACCAAACTGCCGCTGCCTCCCAGCCTTTGTTTACCTTGCTGCCAGCCCAAACTGCCCCTGCTTCATGACCCTTGTTTCCCTCACTGCTGACCCAAACCACCACTGCTCCCTGAAAATTGTCTGCCTTGCTGCTGGACCAAACTGCCTCTGCCTCCCAACTCTCATCTCCTTTGCCACCGGACCAAACTTCCACTGCCTCCCGGATCTCATCTCCTTCACCACCGAACCAAACTTCCACTGCCTCCCAGATCTCATCTCCTTCACCACCGGACCAAACTTCCACTGCCTCCTGGCCTCTTGTCACCTTCGCTGCTGGCCCAAATCAACATTGCCTGTTGACCCGAGTCTCACTTGGTCTGACCCAAACCACCACTGCCTCCTGACCATGATCTCCCTCACTTTGACCTCTCTGCTGGCTCTGATCAGGCAGAGCTTTCTTTAACCTGAAAAAGAGGAATGCAGGGAAGAGAGGACAAACAGACTGATGGTGAGCCTGATGAGGGGAAACAGTGTCCTTTTTGGGGATGGGCGAATAGATGAGTGAGTCCAGAGCTGTGAGAGTGAGGGGTGAGCCTGGAGGAAAGAATTAATGAATGACTGAATCGGGAGGGCAGAATGTTGAGGGGGTGAATCTGGAAAGTGAGAGAGAAAGGATAAGTAGGAAGAAGTGGAGGTGTCTGTGGAAAGAATGTGAGCAGTGTGAGCCAACAGGGAGGGAAAAAAGTATGTGGGGGGGTGGATTAGAAAGAAGGAATAATCTTGGAGAATGCATAAATTATGGAGTCTAGGTGTACACAGAAAGGGAAATGTGAGCCTGGTTGAGGACAGAAAAGAGATGAATGCATGAGTGATTTTGGGGCGGAGGAGAGAGAAAGGATGAGCCTGGTTTGGGGGAGGAAGGAGTAGATGGGGCAGTTGAACCAAGGAGGAATGGTTGAAGCTGGGGAAATGATTCTGGGAGGTTGGGAAGAATGATTGAGTTTGGAGTGGCACGAGCCTATGCTGGGAGAGTGAGAAATGGAGGTGAAGAGTCTGGGTGAAGCATGAAAAAGGGAGATGTGAAGGATAGGAAAATGTATTTATTTATTTATTTAGTGCGGTTTACATTGAAACAATACAACAATTGGTCAGATATAACAGACCTATTACAAGTAACAGGAAAATTAACATGGAAGTAAACAGGGAAATCATTTATATTTCTAGAAAATACATGTTGGAGATATAGAAAATCTATACAGTTAGTTAGGGTAGGTATGAGGTTAAAAGGATGGGGGAGGGGAAGGGGTGTTTAGGTGTTTGAAGTGTGCGATGAAAAGGTGGTGTTTAAGGGCTTTTTTGAATTGTTTGATGTCTTTAATTGCTCTGATATTGGGAGGGAGTTTGTTCCAACATCTAGGAGCATAATTCGAAAAAGCCCTATTGATGGATGATTGATTAGCTTTTAAGGAAACTTTTGGTATAAGTAGTGTGTCAACAGCTGGAGATCTCCTGGACCTGTTATTTGTTGTGTGTATGATGAGATCAGAGATGGAATCTGGAGAAATATTATTGAAGGCCCTAAAGGTGGTAAGGATGGCCTTATATTGGATTCTACAGTTTATTGGTAACCAATGAAGCTTCTCTAGAATGGGGGAAATATGCTCACACTTTGATGATCCGCAGAGGACACGAGCAGCTGCGTTCATGGCTAATTGTAGAGGATTAATAGTTATATTTGGTAAGCCATGGAGTATTATGTTAGCATAATCAAAGTGCGGTGTGACTAGAGCTTGAAAGATGGTGCGGAAGTCATCAGACTTCATCATAGGTCTCAGATGACGAAGGGTTTTTTCTCTTGAAGTAAATGGCCTTTACGGTGCGTTTTATATGTTCCTTGAAGTCTAACCTTTGATCCAGAATTACTCCTAGATATCAAATATTTGATTTGACTGGGAGATCAGCATCTCTGACTTTTAGAATTGATGGAGGGGAGAAAGATTTATTCCTTGTGATTATTAGAACCTCTGTTTTTTTAAAGTTAATACGGAGGTTTTGAGAGAGAAGCCAATCAGTTATTGAATTAAAACAGTTGATTAGCACTGTATAGTTTGGGTATGATACAGATATCGGTGAGAATAATAGCACATCATCCGCATACATAAGGCAGGATATACCAAAAGAGCGTGCGATGTCACAGATTGGCTGCATATAGATGTTGAACAGCAGCGCAGACAAGGAGGAGCCTTGTGGTACACCTTGTTTCTGCTGAAAGGGATTTGAAATAGCATTACCAATACGAACTTGTTGTAATCTACCTTCCAGGTAGGATTTGCAGCAGTCCCAAACATGGTTCTTGATTCCCTTCTCATGAAGTCACTTTAGTAGTTCTATGTGATCCACAGAATCGAACGCAGCAGCTATATCAAGAAATATTAGAGCAAAGCCATTTTTCAGATTGTCAATGCCGTTGATAAGTGTATTGATTAATGTTGTTAGGAGAGTTTCTACACTGTGGGCTTCCCTGAATCCATGTTGACATGGATCTAAAGGGGAAAATGAGTCTATATGCTGTTGTATCTGCCTGAGAGTTAATTTCTCAAGAATTTTGGCTAGAAATGGGATGCTAGAGATTGGACGGTATGAGTCATCCTTCTTTGGGTCAAGCTGGTTGTTGAAGGTAGACTGAACATTCAAAGGACACAGAAAAGGCCATGAGAGAGAAGAAGGAGGGAAAAAGAAAAGATAAGACAGGGGAGGAAGATGAGAACAGACAAAGTTGGAAGGAGAGGGACAGATTGAGAGGGGAGGGAATGCTAAAGGCTCACCTTTTTCAGGCCACTTTTGGATCTTAATCCCTTATTCTCCTTGTGTCTTCTCACCCTTCCCTATTGTACCCTTGTTCTCATCTATTGTACTGTTTGTCTTGATTAGATTGTAAGCTCTGATGATCAGGGACAGTCTTTTATATGTGGCTGTACAGCACTGTGTATGCCTTGTAGCGCTATATAAATGATTATAATGAAAATAAAAAAACATAAGATATTTTATTTATTTATTTATTTTTATTTAGACAGTTTTGTATACCGCCTTATCCTTCAATCAAAGCGGTCACAACACAAGTGGGGGATACATTTAACACGTGGGGATATGAGACACACACACTAATACTTACAGGGAACATGGGCAATGGAGGGTTAAGTGGCTTGCCCAAGACCACAAGGAGCATCTGTGGGACTAGAAACCCCAGTCCTTCCGGCCCAAGGTTGCTGTCCTCTAGTGGGATTTGAACCCCCGACCTTCCGGCCTGAAGTACCTTGCCCCAACCACTAGGCTACTCCTCCCCTTGTGCCATATGCCATACTGGGTCAGACCAAGGTCCATCAAAGCCCAGTATCCTGTTTCCAACAGTGGCCAATCTAGGTCATACGTACCTAGCAGTTTCCCCAAAAGACACAGGTTCCTCAATGCTTGTATTGGGTCAAGCAGTGATATCCTGGGACCCTTTTAATAATGGTTTATGGACCTTTCCTTTCCCTAACCCTTTTAGCATCTCTTCTTAGGAATATCCTTCCATCCCCTTAACTATTTTGGTGGCTCTTCTCTGATCCTTTTCTAATTTTATTTATTTATTTTATTTAACAATCATTTATTACCCACATCTTCCAGAGTTCAGTTGCGGTTTACAATAAAACAATCCACAAAGCAAGAGCTTAGTTTTACATCGAACATTTCGTAACAATAAAGAGTAATGGTTAACAGCATGAACCAATGCATAACAGTACAAAACTGGCTTGTAAACTAATAACGCTATATCGTTTTTAAGATATGGTGACCAGAATTGCACACAATATTCAAGGTGCGGTTGCACCATGGAACAATACAGAGGCATTATATTATCCTTTGTTTAATTTTCCATTCCTTTCCTTTCGATACCTAGCATTCTATTTGCTTTCTTGGCCGCCGCTGCACACTGGGCCGAGGGTTTTAACATGTTATCCACAATGACGCCTAAATCTTTTTCCTAGGTGGTGGTTCCCAATGTGGAACCTTGCATCGTATAACCATAGTTTGGGTTGTTCTTTCCTAGGTGCATAACTTTGCACTTGTCCACATTAAATTTCATCTGCAAATTGGATGCCCAGTCTTCCAATTTATCAAGATCCTCTTGCAATTTTCCACAATCCTCTTGGGTTTTAACAACTTTAAATAGCTGTGTGTCATCTGCAAGTTTGATAACCTCACTCGTTATTCCCATTTACAGGTCATTTATGAAAGTCCAGATACACTATATCACTATATATAATGGTTGTAGTATATCCTAGAGGAGAGGGAGATATAACACAGACCTTTAAATACTTAAAGGATATTAATGAACAAACAAACCTTTTACAAAGAAGGGGACGCTATAAAACTAGAGGGCATACGATGAAGCTGCAAGGCGGTAAACTTAAATGCAATATCAGGAAATACTTTTTCACTAAAAGTTGGTGGATACCTGGAATGCATCTACCACACGATGGAGGTGGTGGGGGCAAATGCAGTGACCGAATTCAAAATGGCATGGGACAGACACAGTGGATCTTTTACACTTCAATATATGGAGCAGGGGAGTGACCTGCATGAAGCAGCAGGTACAACCCTAAACAAAGGCATGGGAGGGTGACTTGCATGGAGTGGCTGTACAACCACTCTAGCCACCTTACTGGGCAGACTAGATGGACCATACTGGTCTTTATCTACCATCATACACTATGGGGGTTATTCTGAGATATGACTAGCAGAGATGGACATCCCAACGAGTCTTCCGTCTACGCTATTCGTGCCGGCTGCATGCCCCGACTAACTTAGTTGGGGGCGGGGAAGAGGCAGCCCGGGGGCAGAGAGTGGGCAGACAGTGGGCAGTCACCGGCCCTGGATGTGGCGGAAGGGGCTGGGGGAGGGGCAGAGTTAATTCCCCGCAGCCTGATCCTGGCCTTAGGAGGCTGGATTGGGGGGGTTGGGCTGCGGAGAATTAACTTTTGTAGCAACGGCCAGCATCACGTTTTTTAAATGGAGCCAGGGTGCCATGGCGCCACAGCTCCATTTAAAAGCCCTGGCTGAGTTAGCCAGGCTATGGCTATACATGCAGGCTGGGACTGAATCACAGTCCTGGCCTGCATGTACAGACCTGTTCACGATTCTGATCCCACGGGGGCTAGACATGCCCCACAGGATCAGAATCGCGATCTCCACAAAGGACATGTATGTCAGGGTCAGAATCGAGCCCTATGTTACTATGAGATTCTCCATTTTACAAAACATCAATATGATCTTGCTTGTACTGATGATATCTAGACAGTAGATTACCCAGTTTCTGTGTTCTCTTAACCTGGAGATCCACCTTTTTTTCTTGAATCTGCATGCAAATTTGTATACTATGGGGTCTATTCCAACACACAACTAGTGTGGATGGATGCCCCATTGGAACATCCATCTGCGCTATTTGCTCCCTTTGCCATCTCCGATGAAAGCCTCCCTGTACAAACAAGGAGTTTGTATGGAGAGGGTTAGACAGGGGCAGGAGGGGGCATCGCAGAGGCGGGGTGAGGGCAGACAGTGGGCGGTCCGCGACCCTGGATGTACAGGGCTGATTCTGAAGTCACCCTATACATCCAGGGCCGGCAGACTGGAGGGGGGACGTAATCCACCTCAGAGGTGGAATAAGTCCCCTGGATATCGGGGGACAGCAGGCCTTGGCAGCGGAAGTGGGGTGAAGAGGTGCAGGGGTGTTCTCCACAGCCCGACCCCGGCCATGGGAGACCAGATCGGGGATCAAGCTACGGGGAAAGGAACAAGTGGCCGGCTGCTGGGGAGTTCAGCTCCTGAATGGAGCCATGGTACCATGGCAATGGGATGCAACGGCACAGTGGCACCATTCAGGAGCCTGACTGAGTTAGCCAGGCAGGGGCCTGTATGTGCAGGCCAATCTGAAACAGATCCCGGCCTACACGTACAGGCCCAGACCTGATTCCGATCCCATAGGGCATGTCTAGCCCCTGCATGATCAGAATCAGGTCTGCCTCTCTGCGTCCTGATTCCGATCGGGCGCACAGGGACCTGGACGCCCAACTTGGAATGTGCCTCCACATCACAGGCTATGAAGGCATCTGTTTCTTCTAGTGAAACAAATTCCAAGTGCTGTTTAATGTTATATAAAGCAGTTTAACTTGGATATCTGGAAAATGCAGCAGTCATAACTGAAGGGGCAGCAGAACCTACCCCAGTAGCAAGAAAAGCGACAGGTGACAATATGGCATGGAAGACTAGCCTAATGGTTAGTCTTCCATGCCATTGGGAACCAAAAGACCAGGGTTCAATTCCCTGTGGCCTTGGGCAAGTCACTTAACCCACCACTACCTCAGAAAAATCCAAGTTATCAATGTCCCTGTTTAATGTACATTACCAAGTTTAAGTTTGACTGAATGATTAGACAGTATTAAAAAAAACCTGTTACATAAATAAATAAAAATAATACAGGTTCTAGCACTTCTGTTTCACTTTGCTAAGCCAATCATACAAACACTGGGTTTAGCATGGTTTCCTCACCCTCACAGAAAATACTGGCAAAACCCTAGCTGCCATTACTCCCTATGACAGTGTTGCCTCCCTATCCAACCAGGCGGCCGGTCCCATTACTGAACCAGCCACAGACCAACCAGATGTAGAATAGTCATGCCAAGTTCCTCTCACCTTGCCTTTTCTTTTGCCCATGGAAACACTGTAGAGAAAATGTCTGCAGCCAGGACAATTTTGCCTGTGCACACAGCCATCATGCATATGTCTTATGTTACCTCCTTTGAGAAAAAAAAAATAGTTTTATTATTTTTCAACAATCACAGTACCCCCTTAGTTAAAGGCTTATAGAAAAAAAGAACACTGCACAAACCTTATTATAAATTAAACCACAATTCACATCCTTCAAAGAACACTGAAAACATCATGGAACCTCAAAGAAACTCAGCAACACTAAAAGGAACATTATCTGCAACTATTCAACCACTGGTTCCATTTCAGTCATATGCAAAAATTGAATATGCATGTCAAAAGATATTTTTCTTTTTTAATACTTTTCACTTGCAAGGTCCAGGAAGACAAGCAAGTTCACAGAAAGAAAAGACAAAGCTCATATACAGCTGCATTCATTTTCTGTTGTAGTTATTGCAACAGAGATTGCTATGTGCTTGCTCTATTAAAGGTTAAAGAGTGTGCTACCTGCCTAAAGACTGAAAAGACCATGAAGAGTAGATATCCATGGTGTTGTGAAACCGAAGGAGCCTAAAAAGATGATGACTTGGGACCTGTATTATTACAATAGAGTCATGGAAAAAAGACGGCTGAGGGGAGATATGATAGAGGTCTATAAAATAATGAATGGAGTGGAACAGGTAAACGTAGATCGGTTGTTTACTCCTTCAAAAAGTAGAAAGATTAGAGGACATATATTGAAGCTACTAGGTAGCCCATTTAAAACTAATCATAGAAAATATTTTTTCACTCGACACTTAATCAAACTCTGGAATTCATTAGCAGAAGATGTAGTAAAAGCTGTTAGTGCAGCTGAGTTTAAAAAAAAGGTTTGTACAAGTTCCTGGAGGAAAAGTCCATAAATCATTAATAAAGAGGACCAGAGAACATAAGAACATAAGAACATAAGACATGCCATACTGGGTCAGACCGAGGTCCATCAAGCCCAGTATCCTGTTTCCAACAGTGGCCAATCTAGGTTATATGTACCTAGCAATATCCACAAAAGACACAGGTTCCACAATGCTTGTACTGGGTCAAGCATTGATATCCTGGGTCCCTTTTTAATAGTGGTTTATGGACCTTTCCTCCAGGAACTTGTCCAAACCTTTTTTAAACCCAGCTATACTAACAGCCCTTACTACATCCTCCGGTAACAGATTCCAGAGTTTGATTACACGTTGAGTGAAAAAATATTTTCTCTTATTTGTCTTAAATAGTTTACACTGTAGCTTCATTACATGTCCCCTAGTCTTTCTATACTCTGATAGCGTAAACAATTGATCCACGTTTATCCGTTCCACTCCATTCATTAATTTATAGACCTCTATCATATCTCCCCTCAGCCGTCTCTTTTCCAGGTTAAAGAGCCCTAACCTTTTTAGCCTCTCTTTATAGGAGTAGCCTTCCATCCCCTTCACCAATTTGGTGGCTCTTCTCTGTACTTTTTCTAATAACGCTATGTCCTTTTTAAGATACGGTGACCAGAATTGCACACAATATTCAAGGTGCGGTCGTACCATGGAGCGATACAGAGGCATTATAATATCCTTTGTTTTATTCTCCATCCCTTTCCTTATGATACCTAGCATTCTATTTGCTTTCTTGGCCGCCGCTGCACACTGGGCGGAGGGTTTTAACATGTTATCCACAATGACTCCTAAATCTTTTTCCTGGGTGGTGGTTTCTAATGTGGAGCCTTGCATCGTGTAACTATAGTGTGGGTTGTTCTTTCCTAGGTGCATAACTTTGCACTTGTCCACATTAAATTTCATCTGCCATTTGGATGCCCAGTCTTCCAATTTATCCAGATCCTCCTGCAGTTTTCCACAATCCTCTTGGGTTTTAACAACTTTAAACAGTTTTGTGTCATCTGCAAATTTGATAACCTCACTAGTTATTCCCTTTTCCAGGTCATTTATGAATATGTCAAAAAGCAGCGGACCCAGTACAGATCCCTGTGCACACAATTGCTTACCCCGGGATAAGCATTGTAGAATCTGTGTGTTTCTGGAAACGTGTGACCTGGATTGGCTGCTGTTGGAACAGGATACTGGGCTTGATGGACCCCTGATCTGACCCAATATGCCATGTCTTATGTTCTTATAATTCAAAAGCCATATTAAAGTATGCAATGGAAAGAGACAAAATAGCTAAGAATCCAGCCCTGGTGGCAGGTCCATACTGGAAAAGACATTTTCAGACCATAACTTATCCCTTGCAACTTTTTGCTAACAACTGTATCACCCCTCATTTATGGCTATAGTATGCCATTCTTAATCATGTTACAGAATTGATTAAATTGGGCCACTCTGCGAGGACCAATATAGATTCCACTTCTGCTTTTTCCTGGTAAATAGCTGTTTTAGTCTACTTGGTTCATCACATGAAGGTTACTATTACTATGCCTCTTGGCTGCTCTATATCCTGTTTCTAATTCACAAAAGCAGCTCATTTGTATATTGCAGATAACTCTAATTTAGTACATTATCTCAATGACTTCCCATTTTTGAGCAGGGATGCCACTAATGACGTTCCTTTGGTCAAAGTTCAAAAGTATTATTAGCTTCTTTGATATTCCTTCAACAGAGACAAGATGAAGGGCTTTCATGCAAATTGATGTTCCTAGCTTTGGAGCTAGACGTTAATGCAAAGCTCTTATAGGATACCTTGACTACATTCCGTAGGAGGAACAGGATATGATTAAAGCATAGGCGAACTAGGCATGTGCCTAGGCAAAAAAAGGTTTGGGGGCATGCATATTTATTCATTTAAAAACATTTATTATTCTGCTCATCTCACCCACACAGGGCAGTATCAAAGCAGTTTAAATATTCAAAATCAATGCCACCAGAGAACAAAGCACATCACAAGACAGAAAAACAGAGGAAAAAAGAAAATATACAAATACCTTCAACTATTCCCCAAAAGCCAGTTGAAACAAATTGTTCTTTACCTGTCTCTGAAAGGATTTATATGAACTTTCGGCCCTAATCTCCAAAGGGAGGTTATTCCAACAAACTGGGGCATTATAAGAAAAGGAAGCTTCCCTGATCCTTTTATGTCTCCACTGCTGGAATGGAGGAACAGTTAAAAAGTGGGGCTGAAATTACCTCAGCTGATGAGCTGGAACATAAGGAACCAACTATGTAGATATATCAAGCAGAAGAACTGAATAAAAGGCACGATGAGAAAGCATTACGATTTTGAAAACAATACGCTGTGCAAGCGGGAGCCAATGCTCTTATATGGGCCATTCTTTAGCCCCATATAAGACCTTCACCACCATATTCTGCAACAATTGTATCCTTTCTAATGTGTAAATAGGAAGATCCAAATATAATGAATTATAATAATCTAAATGATTCATTTTCAGGTTATGAATAAGGGTCCACAAGGAATTAGCATCAAAATAATGCTTTAATGAATGTACCAAGCACAAGGCATAAAAAGATTTCTGAACCAACGTGGAAACCTATGGTTCAAATGATAATTCACTATCAAAAATAACACCTAGAGTGGCAATCCTATCTTTAATCGGAACAGGAGAACCTCCCATTCTAGGGGCAAAAGCAGAACAGACCCTCCTCCACCTAACCACTTTGCTGAAGACTTATTGACATTAAGTAGCAAGTGGTGTACCCTAAGCCAGTCTGCAATACTATCTAACTGGCCAGAAGGGCTGCCTGAAACAAATCATTCCATGAATCATGGCTGATAATTATCTGAATGTCGTCTGCATACATTTGTACCCCAACCCCTTGATCATAACTGCTAAGAGGGCCAAAAAGATGTTAAATAAAACAGGGGAAAGAATGGATCCCTGAGGCACCCCACATGCTAATAATTGGATAAAGGAAACATCATTCTGTATATTGACCTTGAATGATGGACTTGAAAAATAAGAATGGAACCAATTCATTGCAGTACCATCCACCCCAATTTCCTCCAACCTCACCAGTAACAAAGAGTGATTAATAAAATCAAGCGCTGAAGACAAATCAAGTTGAAGCAAAAGAACCCATTTACCCTTTCTATAGCAGTAAGGATATCATTATAGATACCGTAGCTACCAAAAGAGTATTCATGCTCTGGTAAGCCCTGAAACCCGACTGTCTTGGATGCAGAATATTATTCTCATCCAGAAAAGAAAGAAGATGACCAAAGACCACTTTCTCCATCAGTTTACTCAAAAATGGCAGATTTGATATCAGTCTATAATTTCAAAAGGAGGGCTAAATCCAGGTTACCATATTTTAAGCAAGGCCTAATATAGGACAATTTCCAAGAATCAGGGGCGACACCCTAAGGCTCAAATTAACTAACCCTAAAAGATGTCCTGCAAAAGGCCAGTAAGTAATCCTTTATCACTCTAGGTGGTAAAGAGTCCATAACTATAGATTTAAAATTCAAGGAAGCAATCAATTTTTGAAGCATCACCCCAGTAATAGGAGGAAAAGATGTTAACCTCCCTATGATCATATTACGAACCTCTGAGCCTGGCAAAGCAGAGTAAGGGTCAAGACGACCTATTACATCGGAAAAAGAGGACTGATAGTCCCTAACTTTATGAGAAAGAAATAAACTAAACTGGTTAGCTGAGAAAGGAATATAATCCCTTCTCAGAACCATTTGCCAACTCACGGTTAAATCATGTACCATTTAAATAGCTGATGAACATGATGTTCACTATCACGAATGACACGGGAATAATATTTCTTCCTACTTTTCCTGAGAGAGATCCGGTAGGCCCTCTGTCAATGCCTATATTCCTCCTTATTAGAGTCTGTTCTATCTTTCCTCTCGCCCTCCAAAGAGATAGCTTCATTTCTCTAAGTAAGTTTGTGTAGCAAGGTTGTTTCTTCAACCCTTTCGACTGTACCATCTCTAAAGGAACCAATTCTCCGAAAGCTTTTTCTAACGCCCCATTCCATTGAACCACCTTCTCCTCCAAAAAATCAGAGGAGGTAGAAGCCTTTTGTAACCATTTTTGAACTAAAAATTACCTTATCCACCCCTTTCCACCACCGAACTTGCTTCTGAGAAGGAACTCAAAAAGGTAACCTAATCGAACCACACTAGGAAAATTAAATAAAAGAGTGGCCAGACCAAGACACCAGACAAATTACTAACAATGGCAGGACTGATACATTCTGCCTCATAAATACTAGATCTAAACAATGGCCTACTGAATGAGTTGACTATATAGACAATAATGAAAACCCCCAAATCCTCAAGGGTCTGCAGAAAAACCCATTCTAAAGTAAAAATAGGAGCCTCACAATGAATATTAAAGTCACCCAATAAAATTAAATAACTGGATAATAAACTCATATCTGGAATAAGCGGATGCGTTTTAGCCATGCCCAGGTCCCATACAGGAAACAGATGATTTTATCAGCCACTTTTCTGTTCATATGAAAGAAAAGGTGGCATCATTTGTCACACATGTCATCAGCTGGTGCTGTGCGTTGACAGCCTCTTCCTATACTAGAGTCATCAAATCGGCATCTGAGAAAAAGTGGTATCATTAACTGTTGTTTTTTGTGCCCTCCCCACTCTGTCCCATTCTTTGGTATCTTCATGGCCCCAGGAGTCTTCTGGAGTCTTTAATGCCTAAAATAAATACATGGACCCTGAAGGCACAGGAAGTAATGAACAGCCAAACAGGTGCCAGGTGTTTTAGAGGATTGGGAGGGTGCTTGCTGGGGCCAGGGAGACAAAAGGGATAGAAATTGCTTGCTGAAGTCAGGGGTCGGGAGTGGAGAGCTTGCTGAAGTTGGAGGAGACGGAAGGAGAGTTTGTGAGTATCAGGGAGATAAGATGATGGAGAGTATTTTATGGGGATGGGCTGGAGAAGTACTTGGGATTTGGGATTGAAGAGGGAGAAGGCAGGGTGGAGGTGACCCTGTGGAGAATTCAAGACTAATCTTGTGGACTTTGTCATGGAAATAACCAAAGTCTGGGCAGAAAGAGAAGGAGGGGTTGGGAGAGGAGGCACCTTGAAGATAGAGTTGAGTGTAGCAGAGAGATGGTGAGGGTCAGAGGTAACATAGTTAGTCAGATGGGCATGGTACTCTTGCTTGGCAAGCACTATGGCTGACTGAAAAGAGGTTGGCATGAATTTGAAGGAAATCAACAAGGGTATGGAATTTCAGCCAAAGGCAATCAGCTAAGCAGGGACAGGACTGTATTTAGTGGGCTGTCAAGGTCATGGTGAGGTACAGTATGCCTCACAAGGCATAGCATGGGAGGAGCGAGTACAACCTGAGCAAAGGAGACTATAATTTTATAGGAAGACACTACCTCATCAAGAGATTCAAACAGCATAGTGGAGGAAAGAGGTGATAAGACAGCAGTGGAAAGTGCTGAAGGGTTGATCAGGCGAGACTGAGGTTGGGAGTGTTTAAGGATGAAGGTTAGCAGGTGATGGTTGGATAAGAGAAGAACTGAGGTGGAGATGTTTGAAGGCAAGCAGCTGGAGGAAAACATGAAGTCAAAGCAGTGGTCATGCTTGTGAGTAGGAGTAATAGAGCACAGAGGGAGGTTGAATGAGGAAGTTAGGGAAAGGAGCTTTAAGGCACAAGGCTCGAAGAGTCATCAGCACAAATGTTAAAATTCCCAAGAATAAGAGAAGGGGAAGATGCATCCAGAAAGAAGGAGAGACAGGAGTCAAAGCCAATGAGAAAAGTAGAGGTGGACTTGCCAGGGGGGTTGATAAATGACAGCTACCCAGAGAGGTAGCAGAACAAATAGGCGAACAAAGTGGACTTCAAAGAAAGAAAAGAAATGAGACTGAGGCAGGAGGAGAGGCTAAAATTGGCAGGAATGAGAGAATAGAAACCCAACACCACCACCAAAGCCAATGGGTTGAAGTGTATTGGAGAATAGGTAGCCTCCGTGACAGAGGACAGCAACTGAAGTAGAGTCTTCAGAGAGAAGGCAAGTTTCAGTAAGAGCCAGAAGATACAGAGATAAAGAGGTCCTGAACAAAGGCACATTTATTGGAGACAGAATATGCATTCCACAAGCGGCAGGAAAAAGGGAGAAAGTAGGGAGATATGAATAAGATTTGAGAGGTTGTGCATTGATCTGGTGAATCCTCCTCTATTGCTATTCCGCTTTCAGTTGGTGTACCTCAGGGCTCTGACTTGGGACCTCTCTTTATCTTTCCTTCTAAACACACCTCTCCCCTTCCTCCCTTTTTTGTTTCTGTGGATGACACTATACTCCACCCTGTTTCTTCAGCTCACAACCTTGGTGTCATCTTTGACTACTCTCTTTCTCTGCACACATCCAACAGAAAGCTAAAACCTGTTGCTTCTTTCTCAATAACATCAGCAAAATCAGCCCCTTCCTTTCTGAACACACTACTAAGACCCTTATCCATGCTCTAATCACCTCCCGTCTTGAATATTGCAACCTGCTCCTCGCTGGACTCCCTCTAAATCATCTCTCAAAATCAATCTGTTCAAAACTCAGCTGCACGGCTTATCTTCCTCCTATGTCGCTATGCTCTCCCCTCTTCTCAAGTCACTTCACTGATTCCCTATCTGTTTCCACATTCAGTTCAAACTTTTCCTACTGATCTGTGGCTCTTTACTACCTTTTCTCTATTATTTCACCTTACACACCTCCTCGGGAACTTCGTTATCTGTGCCTTTCTCTCTCACTGTCAACTCCAGACTTCATACATTTCACCTTGCTGCTCCATATGCCTGGAACAAACTATCTGAGTCGGTACCTCAGGCCCCTTCTCAAATCCAGGCTAAAAAGCCACCTCTTTGAGGCTGCTTTTGGATCCGGATGCCCCTCACTCTCTTTTTCATCACTGATGTGTATCTTACCATACTCTAATCCCCAGTTTTGTAATGTTGTTTATCTTGATTAGATTGTAAGTTCTGATGAGCAGGGACTGTCTCTTACATCTATATGTACAGAACTGTGTATATCTTGTAGCACTATACAAATGATAAGTAATAATAGCTTATTGAAGTCTGGAGGTGGAGGGAAGAAGTGCTTGCTAAGGTCTGGTTCTGGAGATATTTTTTAACTCCTAAATTAATGTGATGTTATTTGTCATACAAGTTAACATAGTGATGAAAAGTTGGCTGAAATTGACTTTATTGGTGGTATATAAAAATGCTAAATAAATAAATATTTATAGTATGGTAAGGAACACAATACACTTGATTGTATAGGAGGTCACTAAAGGGTTAATCTTGCCTGCTGGCACAAGGGTCCACTTGATGCCACCCACTGAGATGACATTGTGCTTCTGCACTAAGGACAGCAAGCATGGGTAGTGCGAGCTACTACTACTGTACTTGGGCTAGCCGCATCTTGCAGTCGATGACTCCTTTATACCTCTGACTCATCCAGTTCCCGCCTTATTGCACGCTTCCAGTTAGCACCATGCTCAAACCACATGCTAATCACCATGCTACTGGGTAGCACATTTTCTTAAACATGCCCCTTTAAGCATTATTTAAATCAGGCAGGTGTGTGGCTAAATTGTGAGCAGGCATTTTTCAATGCTTCCCTTGGGTATGAGCTAAAATGATAATGAGAGGATTCTCATTGCGTTTCTTCCATTTAATTCTAGAGGTTGGTGAAGTCAGGAAAGCAAATCTGCATATCAGGAAAATATGACAGTCAAGTATTTTCATGAATCAAGCCTATAAAACACATCTCTATAGGATCTCCCAATGCGACCCATCGTACAGCCCCCAGCCCCCATTCTAGCCATCCATCCACATTGCCCCTCTACTAAAGGCACCCTAGAGAATCATTGGCTATTAATACTTACTAGTCTTAAAGTCCAAATTATTATGCCTTCTTAGATGGATGTTTGAAAAAATAGGACCAATAACCTGAAAGTACAACTGTACTCACATTTCTTATCATAACTGAACTCACATGTATGAGAACAGCTGTATTCTCAAGTGATCTGGTAATGCTTTATTTAAAAGTCCATAATTTTAAAACAGGGCATCTATGCATGAAGGCAATGTAGGCACCTATGCATCTTCATAAAATATTAGGGCTAAACCAGCAGAAATCACAGCTGGATTGATGCCACAGACATTTATGCCTGCTCGTAAATCTTGACTCTGCCCCAGAAGACACTTACATTGGTTCTCATAAAATTATGTGTCTTCTTGGCATATTACTATTTCACGTGCAACCCCTGGGGTAATCTTATGAAAGCCCTTTTACATGCTTAAAACATGGTTTTATTTGTGAAAATATTTTATAAGGCCCCCCCCCCCCAATACAAACTTTTGTTTGATAAGAAAGAGATCGCTGTGCTTCAAAGCTGGTATGAAGTGGTAAATAGTTAACTGTTACAATTATGTTCAATGTACTATGTTTTGTTTCATTGTAAACTGCCCCTGATCTCTGGAAGGGGCGGTATAGAAAAACATTCAAAATAAATAAATAAGTGTTTGGATCCTATGGGTTCCTTTCCTGTGGTGGGGGAGGGGGTGAGAGTTTCAGTAGGTGAGAATTAATGGGGGTGTTATTAGCTAAGAGGTTAGGAGGTGAGGCTGAGTGGGTGTTCATGGTGTGATTGGGTGAATGCAATTATAGTTATGGACTCTAATGGGCAGGAGAGCTTGGCAGAGAGTTTTATTGGAGTGTAGGGTAATAAAAAATGTGGCAATTGATTTGGGATTTGGAGTACTTACTGGATGGTGGAACCAAGTGGGGGATCATGTTGGAGAATTGGATCTTAATGAGTGATTAAGGTGAGTGGGGTTTTCTTGTAAATGACGTACTATATGGATGGAGGGATGAGTGGGAAAATTATGCATTGAGCTAGAGGGTGGGAGTCCTTAGGGAGTGGTAGGGAGGAATGAGGAGTGAGGTTTAGTAGATGGGGGACTTACTTATGGGTACTTAAGGGGTGGAGTTTACTGAATGGTGAATGAGACAGGGTTTTATAAGGGATTGGAGGATTATTGACTGGGATCATAAAATGAGGATGGAAAACTTCAATACTTATAGGCAAAAATAGCATGTATTGTTCTCCCACTGGCTTTAATAGAAACATCAAAACACAACACAATGACATAAATGGGATGAGAAACAATATAAATAACAAACAGGAAACAAAATGACACAATAACGACCTCATTTTTTATCCATTCATATACCTATTCAGAAACAAAAGAGAGTGGAGGAGTAGCCCAGTGGTTAGAGCAACTGCCTAGTACCCAGAAAATCAAGGGTTCAATTCTCAATTCCCACTGGCACTCCTTGTGCCATTGGGCAAGTCACTTTACCCTCCATTGCCTCAGAAGAAAAGGCCTGGCAATCTACTTCTAGTGATTCTTTGCCAAGAAAACCCAGAGGTAGCTGGGTCACTATGAGTCAATACTGACTTGATGGCACTAAAAAAAAAAGAGTCTATGCTTGCTGTAACTTAGAAAAAGAAGGTACAGTTCACAGGGCCTTTGACCATTGTTCCAAAGAATCAGTAAATCATTTTTAAATGTTTCATGTTCTCTTGTTTTCATTAAGAATTTTCCACCTGGAAGGATTGTATAAATGTTACCTTTACCTGTAAATCAGTAGACTTCAATACAATGGAGGAAAAATAGAAGTCCTTTTGTACTTTTAATAGTCACTGTTAATAGATAAAGCAAAGCTCTTCTGCAGAATATAAAATAGAAAACTAGGATGCAAAGACTGGGAAATCAATATTTGTGCATGTGTAGAGACTCGCATCCATTATTTTCCAAATTCTAGTCTGGTAGGGGAAAACAACTTGAAACAACTTGCCAAGGAACATAAAACTGAAAAGGAACCAGGAGCAGAAGTAGACAGCACAGTTCGACTCTAAGGACTTCTCGAGCAGGCCCTCCTACTGCCGCACCCTTCAGGATGTTTTCAGTCTCCTTTGTGTCTTCTTTCTGTGTATTTTGGCAGGTTGCATCCAGAACTGCCCTTTAAAAGAATACAGATTAGGTGAAGCAAGGGAAGAGCAAGAGAAAATGGAAAAAAAATCTAGAGAGAGGGAAAGAATACAAAAACTAATCTACAAATATTTCTGCTCAGGTACTGGGGATACCGCTCACTTGGTTTGCAGCTTGTCGTACTGTGAGGGCTTGTGTGCATCAATCAGTGATGCTGAGAGCAAAACTATTGGTAGTTTAACTACTGGCAGGGTCTCCCAAGATGGACAAGTATCAGCTGAGGTGCCAGACCAAGACAAACCACCCATCTGGGCAGCAGCAGAATGGGATAGTGTTGACGGCGCAGGATCACATTTCTGTGACAACGGCAACACCACCAAACTTAAACTGCGCGGAAGAAAGGCCTGGCAATCTACTTCTGTATCTTGCCATGAAAACCCAATGGATAGTTACAACAAAACAAATTGTGCTGTAGTGCTGGAAGATGAGACCCCCAGGTCGGAAGCACTCAACTAGCTACTGGGGAAGAGCTGAAGACTTTCAGAGTAAAGCCAGCATTTATGATGTGGTTGGATCAAAGCCCTTGGGACATCTGATTGCTGATGTAGCTGCGCATGAAATGAGTCAGGAGCTGTAAAGATGTCTTACACATTCGAACATGGAACGCACGAAGCATGAACCAAGGGAAGTTGGAGGTGGTCAAGAATGAAATGGAACGTGTATAACTCGATCTGTTGGGTGTCAGCGAACTGAAATGGACTGGCATCGGGCACTTTGCATCAGATGATCACATGGTCTACTATGCTGGAAATGAAAGACAAAGAAGAAATGGTGTTGCATTTATAATAAAGAAGAAACTTGCAAGAACTGTAATGAAATACAATGCAGTCAGCGAACGCTTAATCTCTGTTCGTCTATGAGGATTGCCTATCAACACAACTATAATTCAAGTATATGCCCCAACAATAGCTGCAGAAGAGAATGAAATTGAAGAGTTCTATGAACAAGTACAAGCTGAAATTGACAGAACATGCAAAAAGGATATCCTGATAGTCATGGGTGACTGGAACGCAAAAGTTGGCAACAAAGAAGAAGGCAAAGTAGTTGGAAAATATGGACTTAGCAACAGAAATAAAGCTGGAGAAAGACTGATAGAATTCTGCAAGACCAACGATCTATTCATCTCAAACACCTTCTTCCAGCAACACAAGCAGCGACTGTACACATGGACTTCACCCAATGGATTGTATAAATATCAAATTGACTACATCTGTGGAAGTCAACGATGGAAAATCTCTATAACATCAACAAAGACAAAACCTGGAGCTGACTGTGGTACAGATCATCAACTACAAGTATGCAAACTCAAGCTAAAGTTGAAAAAGAGCAAACCACTCATGAATGCAGCAAAATATGACCTTGAGAATATACCACTGGAATTTAAAGACTGCCTGCAAAATGGATTTGCTGCTTTAGATATAAATGACAGAGCTCCAGAAGAGTTATGGAATGACATCAAGAAGGTTGTGTTGGAAGAAAGCGAGAAGTCTCTACAAAAGGTGAAAAAGAAAAATGGCCAAAATGGATGACGGAAGAAACTCTGAAAATTGCCCAGAAACACAGAGAAGCTAAAGCCAGAGGAGAAAGAAAGACAATCACAGAACTCAACAGAGATTTCCAACGAGCAGCAAGACAGGACAAGGAAAAGTACTACAATGACGCATGCAAGGAAATAGAAGCAGAAACTATTAGAGGAAGAACAAGATCGGCTTTCCTAAAGCTACAAGAGTTAAAGAAAAAGTTCCAGCCTCAAATTGGAATGTTACAAGATGCTCAAGGTTCTATGTTGAATGATGCTGAGAAGATCATGAAAAGATGTAAGGAATATACAGAGTGTTTATATGATAAAGATCAAGTGGACCAACAGCCGTTTCAACCTGTACCTTATGATCGGGAACCCTTGGTGATGAAAGAAGAAGTTGAAGCAGCATTGAAAGCCTTATCAAAGAACAAAGCACCAGGCATTGATAGCATTCCCATAGAAGTATTACAGCAATCTGATGCAGCTGTTACCGTACTTACAAGGCTCTGCCAAGAAATATGGAAGACAACATCATGGCCAACTGACTGGAAAAGATCTGTGTTTATACCAATACTTAAGAAAGGTGATCCAACTGACTGTAGAAATTATTGCACAATCGCTCTGATCCCACATGCCAGCAAGATTCTACTAAAGATTATTCAAAAGAGACTACAACCATACCTGGAACAAGAACTACCTGAAGTGCAAGCAGGGTTCAGGAAAGGGCGAGGAATGAGAGACATCATTGTGGATGTAAGATGGATCCTTGAAAAGACTAAAGAATACCAAAAGGATGTCTATTTGTGCTTTATTGACTATAGCAAAGCTTTTGACTGTGTAAACCATAAGAAACTCTGGGCCACATTAAGAAGCATGGGTATACCAGAACACCTGATCGTACTCTTGCACAATCTGTACATTGATCAAGAAGCAGCAGTTCAAACGGAACAAGGAGAAACAGAATGGTTTAAAATAAGCAAAGGTGTAAGACAAGGCTGCATACTTTCCCCCTACCTGTTTAATTTATATGCAGAACAAATCATCAGAGAAGCAGGATTGTATGAAGACAACAGAGGTGTGAAGATTGGTGGAAGACTCATCAACAACCTTCGCTATGCTGATGATACCACATTACTGGCTGAAAGTGAAGATGATCTGAAACATTTGCTTCTCACAATCAAAGAACAAAGTCTCAAAATGGGCCTGCACCTTAATGTAAAGAAGACAAAGATCATGACAACTGGCAAAATCAACAGGTTCATCGCTGAAGGAGAAGAAATTGAAATTGTGAACAACTTTAACCTACTTGGATCAACTATCAATAAAGAAGCAACAAGCAGTCAAGAAATCAGACGACGCATTGCTCTTGGCAGAATGGCTATGAAAGACCTAGATAAGATTCTCAAGAGCAGAGATGTCTCTCTCCATACAAAGATTTGACTTGTTCAAGCCATGGTATTTTCAATAACATCAAATGGATGTGAAAGCTGGACAGTGAAAAAGATAGACAGAAAATTGATGCCTTTGAATTATGGTGCTGGCGGCAAATACTGTGTATACCATGGACTGCCCAAAGAACAAACCAGTCGGTACTAGAGGAGATCAAACCTAAGCTTTCTTTAGAAGCTCAGATGACAAGACTTCGACTTTCATACTTTGGACACATCATGCGAAGAGAGAGATCATTAGAGAAAGACATCATGCTTGGCAAGATAGAAGGTCAATGCAAAAGAGGAAGGCCAGCAATGAGATGGATCGATACAATAACAGCAGCTACGGGTACCAGTCTGTCAACAATGAACCGCCTGACTGAAGACCGAACACAATTTAGGATAGCTATCCAGAGCGTCGCCATAAGTCGACTCTGACTCGACGGCACTTAACAACAACAACTGGGGATACAAGCTGCTCTGATAATGTTAAGAATAGTTTAATGCTCTAGATAAATAGATAAGAAATTTCTGCTCCAGATATTACCATTGAAAATGTCTTTCTATATTCTTTTCAAAGAATAAATTCAGTTTCTCAGAAAATAGTACATGTAGTTTGGGTATCTATTACAATACATCTCTCTCTCTCTCTCTCTCTCTCTCCATTTATATAAAATGGAATCCATGCATTAAAAAATTATTTTAGCATGTGTTACCTACCTATCTATAAAATTGTATAGGTCAATACTGAGCCTGTGGCAATCAGTATTTTTTAAGCTACTGGCTGCCACGGTAAAAAAAAATGGGATACTCAGCATCAGCATACGGATAGTGGCTGTATATCAGTCAGTGTCTGCAGTACTCGAATAGTGGTGATATTCAGTCTACATACTACTTACAACAGCTTTTTTGCTATCCTACATTATGTGGATTGTTATGCAGATAACAGCACTGAAAAACGCCACTATCCATATAAATGCTGACTGCACGCCGACTCTGCTCCCAGATCACCCTGGCATTTTCTGGATAGTGCAAAGATAATATTGAGCAGAACTATCTACATAGTGCCACTGCTGCTGCTAAGTGGGTAAGTGCCTTTGAAGACTGATCCTTTAAGGTACATATTAAAACACTGCTACTGTGCAATGCACTATTGTTTCATCTCATGCACTAAAATCTCACCACTGCTATTAACATGCATGCTAACCCAAAATCTATGGACTCCATATTCAAAGGATTTATGCTCCTATTTTTGAGAATTATGCTCTGCTCCAGCAACTTGTGTGGCAGACAGTGCGACTGCATAACATCAGCTGCGGGTGCTTCTGCTGCTCTTCCCTGGCAGGCACGCACAGTCTATGCTTTGCAAATATCTGTGCCCAACGGATGGATGGCATTTTTCAGGTAGCTGATCAGGGTGGGAGATTCCTATGGTGTTGTAGCATATGGCTTAGTGGGATATCCTTTGCTCCTCTCCACTGTACATCCTCTCAGCAGCCTCATAAAGATCCATACTGATTATATCTGCTTGATCTCTTACTGTAGCCCATTACACATGCTTTCCATGTTGTGCAGTCTATACCGTGCTTGCCCTTCTGTGTGAGCACATTTCTTCCTCACTTGCTTGGCTCTGCCACCCCACCCCCTGACATGCCTATATGTGCAATTACTTCACTAGAGTGTGATGCTTGAAGACTGTAATGTTTAGCCAGCCCCTCCCAAGACTTTCACCATTTTTTGACAGTCCCTCCTATAGCCTAGCACTGGGAACATCTTGGGCTACCTGACAAGCATGAGCCTAGCCAGGGCGAGGGCGTCTGTATCCCCAAAATCAAGCTTGCGAGAGCAGGCAGCCATTTTCTCCATAGCCCTGTGCCTGCACCTTCAGCACGCACATCACTTACATGTAAGAGTGTATATGCACATGCATGCAGATAGGCAAGCATCCGTTTCACATTGGCGAATATGTTGTACTGCATCTGCATGCCTATATTATAAAGTATGCATGTAGCTACTCACACGTACCAGAATCAGGGCGCAGATCCAGGAACCCCCATTTCTGGACATACCCTGCCATTTCGGTGCCCTGTAAAAAATTACCCTTTACGTCAGGAGTTCTCAACCCAGTGTTCTGGGACCCCCAGGCCAGTCAGGTTTTCAGGATATCCACAATGAATATGCATCAGATAGATCTGCATACAATGCATGCAGATCTATCTCGTGCATCTATCTCCCCACTGTCCTGCGTGATAAGGTCCAGCCACAAGAGAGGGTGTACGGGGGGACCCAGTGCCAGGTGGTTGAAGAGGGGGAAAACACATCTGCCTGGGGCAGTGCGAAGCGATGAAAATGGCTTTTGTTTTATCTAGGATGATGCATTGAGGAGTCTTTGATATGAGCAGTGTGGGGGGGAAGGCATACACGAGTGACAATGCCCCCCATGACATGTCAAAGGCATCCGTGGCTAGACTGCAGTTGAATGGGGGCTGCGAGCAGAAGCGGGGACACTTTGCATTCTCCTCCATACCTGTGGGTGTCCCCACCAGAGGAATAGGGAAGCCATCACTTATGTTCTGAATGTCCACTCATATGGTTCTAGCTGGTGACTGAGCTAGTCTGCTAGCTGATTTGTGCCCCCCAGGAGATAGGAGGCCTGTAGCAGGCATTGCTTGGAGAGTGCAAAGGCCCATATCTTGACTGCTTCTTTGCCCAAAGAGCGGGGAACCTGTCCCCCCTTGTTTGGTGATGTAGAACATGGCCACTTGGTTGTCCATCTGGATCAGCACATTTCTGCTAGTGATGTGATCATGGAAAGCTCTGAGTGAGAGAGGATCACTTGGAGCTCCAGCAGGTTGATGTGATATGTGCGCTCCTTCACCGTCCAAGCTCCTTGAGTGCAAAACCTCCAGCAGAGAGCCTCCCAGCCCACCAGGTAGGGGTCTCAAACTCCAGTCCTGGAGGGCCGCAAACCAGTCAGGTTTTCAGGGTATCCCTAATGAATATGCATGAGATATATTTGCATGCACTGCCCCCATTGTATGCAAATATATATCATGCATATTCATTAGAGATACTCTGAAAACCTGACTGGTTTGCGTCCCTCCAGGACTGGAGTTTGAGACCCCTGCCTATGGTGTGATCTCATCTTGGGCCATGTTTATTAAACTGTGTTACTGGGTACACAAGGTTTATTGTGCACCAAGTGCACTGCAGTAAACTTTACCATATTCTAAAAACCCCATGCTATCAAAATAGGGTGGGTTGGAGCACAGAATGGGCGGTTCAGAGTATGCACATCACAGGCATCTTTGGTGCGTTCTCACTATGTTGCACTTACTGCCACCTGAACTATCCATGCTGATTGCAAAAAAACTGAAAGAGTGTGGGATGGGGCAAAATTCACACTTGCTACATGGGGACATGGCAGGCACACTTCCATTTTTAGTGCAGGTCCAGTGCCATCCCCATGCTCATTTTGGGGCTGGCCATGAGCTACCAACATGATTCTTAGTAAACATGTACCCTTGAAGTCCATGACCGGCGTTCCCCACCTGTGTACCACCTGCGCAATCACCTCCACCTGGAGAGTCCACTCCCCCGGGTCCACGTGCACCAGCTGAGATAGTCTGCCATCACATTGTCGACTCCTGCAATGTGCGCCACCAAGATAACCTGAAGGCGGGCTCCACCCAGGTGAATAGCCACTCTGCCTCTTCCTCCAGCGCCACACTGCCCGCGCCTCCCTGACGGTTGAGGTAGGCCACCATTGTCGCATTGTCCGAAAGGATTCTGACCACCTTTCCTCACAGACCCAACTCGAAGGCACAGAACACCCGGGCCACAGCTCTTATCTATAGCCAGTTGATCAACCAGCGTACCTTCTGTGCGCTCCAGGTCCCCTGGGTGAAGGACCCCTCACAATGGGCTCCCCAACCCATTAGACTGGCATCCATCCTTATCGGGATCAACTGTGGCACCTCAAGGGGCATGTCCACCGCCAACTTAGAAACATAGAAACATAGAAACATGATGACAGAAAAAGACCACATGGCCTATCTAGTCTGTCCTTCCATAACAACAACTACAACAGTCCACTTTATACCTTTAGAGATCCTCTGTGTTGGTCCCATGCTTTTTTGAATTCAGTTACTGTCCTCATCTCTACCACCTCCACTGGGAGACTATTCCATGGATCCACTACTCTTTCTGTAAAGAAATATTTCCGCATATCACTCCTGAATCTATCTCCCTTCACCCTCATCCTATGTCCTCTCGTAGCAGAACTTGCTTTCAATTGAAAGAGGCTCTCTCCCTGAACATTTATGCCACGGAGGTATTTAAACTTCTCCGGACAGAGCCACCACTGGAGCCCCCTCCTGACCTTCTGCGGGCAAGAAAGTCTCCAGGATAGGGAGTCCATCTGATGTGACCACTGCCAGAACAGGGTCCGCTGCAGAGGCCACATATGCACTCTCGCCCATGGCACTACCTCCAGGGTAGCCGCCATGGTCCCTAACACCTGTAGATACTGCCAAGCCGTCGGCTCTGCCAGACCCAGAAAGTGATGCAGCAGCTGCTGCAGTCCTCGAGCCCTCTGCTCCAGTAGAAAGACTCGACCCTGATGAGTGTCGAACCTTGCTCCCAAATACTCCAAATTCTGTACTGGAACCAAATGGCTCTTTGCCGCGTTAACCACCCAAACAAAAGCAAAACTGGGGTTCACAGAGCAATACTATCAGCAACCATTAAGAAAATTGCCCCAAAAACAAAATACACAATATTAAAAAATCTTTCTTTTTTTGGATAAGAGTCTCAGAATGAATGGAGATGGGTAACTACAGGCCACAACAGGTTAAAAGCCTGAGAAATCCAAACTCCTTCCTTACATCAAGGACTCCACAAACCCTATTTTCCAAAAGATTTTTTAAATATAGTGGTGTTAACTTGAAAAGCAGATTTCACATTTTCTTAGAGCTCTGCTAACTCTTTTTTGAAAGAAAGTGACAAAAATATGAAAATTCTTAATCAACTTCGGTGCTTGTAGCTTGTTGTTTAAAACTGGGATCAGTCCGACTACAGATATATTGTAACAACTTTTCTTGAAGGTTTACAAAGTCGGGAATCTCCCATTATCCGTGGTAACTTAGTGTTTAAAGCTGGGGTAAGTTCGACTGCAGAGATAAATAAAACAACTTATCTTGTCTTGAGGGTTTAGAAAGTCGGAAGTCTCCCACTACCCGAAGCACAATTTCAAGCGCTGATGCGTTTCACCGCAGTCGCGGTTTCTTCGGGGGAAGTTTTCAGCATACGGCGTATCGTATAAGTTATACTCGATTCATGGGGTGTGTGCGAGAGGAGTCCAGCTGATGCCTGTTGTCCTGCGCCTACCTGTGCGGTTGGGAGTCTGACCTTCCGGAGCAGCGGTGCGACGCAGTGATTGGCCCCGATGTCATCTCCGGGGCTAGAAAAGGAAGTGGCAGAGAATTGCACCTTGGGTGTGTGTGAGAGGAGTCCAGCTGATGCCCGTTGTCCTGCGCCTACCTGTGCGGTTGGGAGTCTGACCTTCCGGAGCAGCGGTGCGACGCAGTGATTGGCCCCGACGTCATCTCCGGGGCTAGAAATCTGCGGCGGTACCGCGGTTGCGCGGTCGCGGTTGCGTTTTAAGGGGTGCGTTTAAAGGGGTTTGAGTGGCCCCTTGTGCGCCCCTTAGGCGCCCGTGGCGCGCAGGGAGCAGGGAGACCCAGGACTGGTATGGGTAAGCGTAAGAAGAAGCTAAATGTGAGTAATCCCAATCCTGATAAGGCTGTCAAGATCTCTGGGCCTATGGACAGGCACATCGTGTCTGTTTCTGGTGATGGGAAATCACCTGCTCC
The DNA here is from genome assembly GCA_033557465.1 of Ichthyophis bannanicus. Lineage (NCBI taxonomy): Eukaryota > Metazoa > Chordata > Amphibia > Gymnophiona > Ichthyophiidae > Ichthyophis > Ichthyophis bannanicus. The sequence continues at coordinate 1,648,851,450 of CM066032.1, forward strand.
CCTACCTAAGCCCTCGATCTCTTTAGACAGCTCCCTTGGTTCTTCAGGGGGTTTAAACTCTGCCCCACATGCTAAGTTATGGAACCCTCAACTTGTAACGTCTTCACCCGTTGAAGGAGGGGCCCTTGGGGGTTTGGAACCTATATCATCAGTGGTGTCATCTAGCTGTTTGGCGGACATTGCGGCAGTGTCCCTGCCTCAAGTCCTTCAATTGCCGGCGGTTCCTGGAGGCGTTCAAAGTGCTAGTGTATCTGCTTCTCCAGAGGCTGCTCAGAATGTGTCCTTATCTGACATCTGGTGTATTCTGTCCAGGATTGAGCGCTCTTTATTATCTGTTACTACTCAGATTAATGGTTTTTCACAAGAATCTGTTTTGAAGATGGCTCAGCATGATTTACAGATATCTGCTTTAGATAACAAATGTCAGAAAACGGATGCCCAATATTCTTTGTTACAGTCTGCTAATTTGTCTTTTATGAGAGATAGTTTAACGTTACATACTCAACAGGAGTTACTAGAGAATACTTTGAGGGCGGTAAATATTCGCTGCTTGAATTTTCCTTGTACCAGATTATTGTCGCCCAAAATATTATTTGAAAAATATTTGACAGAGGTATTGGGATATCAGTCAAATACTATGCCAGTAATTACGAAAATATATTATCTGCCAGGCCCGAGGTCTACAACCTCTGGTAACCGGCAATCTGTAGCCTTGGCTGAACCCTTAGATTCCCTGGATATTACTAATTTCATAGAGTCTTCGCGTGACTTAATTGAAACTAGATCTACTCTCTTGGTGTCTTTCTCTTCGAAGATAGATAAGAGTACTGTCATGCGACTTTATTTTCGTAATAAGAATGCTGAATTCTGTGGTGGAAAAGTTAATCTATTCCCAGATGTGGCCAGGCAAACTCAAGCTAGGCGTAGAGCCTTTCTGGCTCTTAAGCCACGGGTTCTCGCTTCTGGCACAACCTTTTCTTGAAATTTCCTTGCAAATGTCTGGTCACATCCGGGAATACTAAATATGTGTTTATGGATGTTGGATCGTTAGAAGTATTTCTTAAGGGGCTAGATCCTCAGGTTCTAGCAGATGCATAGGTATATGAGGTTTGTTATGCCTTAAAAATGTTTCCTTTGGTTGTTCTATTAGTATTGTATGTAATAATTAGAGTTTGTTAATTTTGGCTGTTGGCTGGATGTTCCCTCACTACTCCCCGTGATGTGGACTAAGCTTGTTTTCTTATTATTCTTGTGATAAATTATTTTGCCTGTGTTTGATATTTTGTATAACCTTAATAAAAATTAAATTGCAAATTGCAAGTTATACTCGATTCATACCAAAAGCTGAAAAAGATCCCAGTTTTAAACAACAAGCTACAAGCACCGAAGTTGATTAAGAATTTTCATATTTTTGTCACTTTCTTTCAAAAAAGAGTTAGCAGAGCTCTAAGTAAATGTGAAATCTGCTTTTCAAGTTAACACCACTATATTTAAAAAATCTTTTGGAAAATAGGATTTGTGGAGTCCTTGATGTAAGGAAGGAGTTGGGATTTCTCAGGCTTTTAACCTGTTGTGGCCTGTAGTTACCCATCTCCATTCATTCTGAGACTCTTATCCAAAAAAAGAAAGATTTTTTAATATTGTGTATTTTGTTTTTGGGGAAATTTTCTTAATGGTTGCGTTAACCACCCAGCCAAGGCCTTCGAGCAAACTCACCACCCGCGAGGTTGCTAGCCAGTCATCGAGGTAAGGGTGCACGAGTACCCCCTCCTTGTGGAGTGCAGCGGCCACCACCACCATGACCTTGGTGAAGGTTCGGGGGAGCCATAGCCAGGCTGAATGGCCATGCCTGAAACTGGAAATGGCCATTGGTACCGCAAAATGCAGGAACTGCTAGTGCTCCGATCTGATGAGAATATGAAGATACACCTCCATGAGATTGAGGGTTGTCAGAAACTCCCCCTCTCTCACTGCGACCATCACCAACCGCAACATTTCTATCTGGAAATGCGGAACCCGCAGACAACGGTTCACTCACTTGAGATCTAGAATCGGACGAAAGGACTCATCCTTTTTGGGGACCACAAAATAAATGGAGTATCGACCGCAGCCACACTGCTCCCGGGGAACAGAGACCACTGCCCCAAGCTGAAGCAGCTGCAACAGGGTATCCTGTACTGACGCAGCCTTGCCGGGAGTTTTGGAGGGGGACCGGATGAAGGAGTCGTTCATCGGTCGAGCGAGCTCGAGGGCATAGCCTTCACGGATGACTTTCAGGACCCACTGGTCAGATGTTATCTGGACCCAAGCAGAATAAAACTCCTGTAGCCGACCCTCTGCCTGGGCTCCCCCTCACTTCATTGGGGCTTCTTAAACCCTGAGATAGAGGCGGCAGAGAAACCCCTGCCAGCCCCTCGGAAACCTCGGAACCCCTGCCCCCGAGCGGGAAACCTACCCCTCTGGAAGGAACCCAGGTGGGATGTATGAAAATGGCAAAAGTCACGGTCCTGGCCGCAAGACGGCGCCAAACTATGACCCTGCTTTTGCTTTTGCTTTTGCTTATCCTCCAGCAAACGCCTGCCTTTAGATACTCCCAGATCCTTCACCAGCTTATCCAGATCCTTCCCAAAGAGAAGCTTTCCCCTTAAAGGGCAGCTTACTCAGCCGAGATTTGGAAGAGCTATCTGCTGCCCAGGGGAGGACTCCGGCCACATCTCCGAAGGCCTGGCTTTCTTAACCAGCACCACACCAGGAACCTCTCTCCCCTCCCTGCGGAGCCTCTCTTCACACCGACCCCCGCTAGGTGCAAGCAGACATCCACTGGTGCAAGCAGAAAGCCTGGTGCAACAGGAGCACAAACTCTGGAGTGAATCCCCTCAGAGCTGCCGCAATCCCTAGCCCTTGGGTTGTCGAGGGTCTGGGAACTGCCCCCAGCGAAGAGGAAGGGAGTTCCAGCAAGGTCTGAGCCTCCTGGGCTGGCATGGACGTAGATTCCCGCGCCTTGTCCTGCATTGCCTGTTCCATACTAGTAGCCTGCGCCGCACAGCTGCAGCACACACCCTCGTCTGATACAGACCCCTGCTGGGTTCCGCAGACCAAGCACTGTGGACACAATGGCATGGAAACATGCCCGCTACCCCCCGATCATCGACGGGGAAGGCCCAAGGCCCCCTATCCAACAAGCCGTGCAAAAGGGAAACTTGTCAGTGCTGACTTGCCTTAATAACCTTTTTGTTTTTAAATCAAAGAAACCAGAGGCACAGGGGGGCATGAAGAAGCCCCCAACAGTAGCTGTCACGCACCCCCGGCGGCAAAGTGGGCCATTTCCAGCATCAGAGAAAGTGCGGGAAAAAACAGAGCAGTCCTGCCTTCCCTCACCTCAGTCGCTGCCAAAAACCACGAGGCACTAGGTCTGAACCCCTGGCAAAGCCTCTTCGCGCCGAAATTCCAGCACCCCAGGAGACGACCTATCTGAAGCACTCTGAAAGGGAGCAGGGGCTTCTATGACTGCAACGGACCTCACCTCACGCTGCTGGTCAGTCCTTTGCACCTCCGCTGGCCCGTCTGCCCTCCTTGCACTCAGCCTGCACGTGGCTTCAGCATCGAGGGGGAGGAAGCAGGAGCACTCAACTCGCAGCGCAGCCCAGATGGCTCCTCACCCATTAGCGGGATCAGGAGCTGTCGTCCAGCCCCAGATCCCCGGCAGATGTCTGCACACAACTCTGAACCCAGCAAGGGGGGGGAGGATCCTCCTCAGCACAAGCCCTGCTCCTCTGGGCTGCAACCTGCAATAACTTCCCTGCTTTTTTTTTTTAACTAAGAAATGAACCAAAATAACCCTAACCAAACAGACTCCTTATTTGCTTCTTCAGTGAACCCCGCACTGTGGCTCACTACCTCCAGATGCTTGGAGACTGAGCATACTGGGAGCTGGTGGGGGTGCCAGCCGGACTAGTACTGGTGACTTCAAGTTTGGACATGCTCAGTCTCAAAGCTGCTGGAGGAGGTGCACTACCCAGAGGTGTGGGACTGGACTGGAGGGATGATAAGGAATCCACACTTGCTACATGGGAACATGGCAGGGACACTTCCAATTTTAGTATAGGTCCAGTACTATCCCCATGCTCATTTTTGGGGCTGGCCATGAGCTACCAACATGAATCTTAGTAAACATGTACCCTTGAGAACTGTGTGCAATTCTGGTCACCACATATAAAAAAAAAGATGGATTAAATGTTAAAAAGATTGGGGATCTTCAGCTTGGAACAGAGTCTGCTAAGGGAAGATAGGATAGCAATCTATAAAATGAGTGGCGTGGAAATGGTAAATGCAAATGAATTGTTTACTCTTTCAAAGATCAGGTGACATGCATTGAATCTGCAAAGCAGTGCATATAAGACAAATTGAAGAAAATATTTTTTTACTCAATGCATAACTGAGCTCTGGAATTCGTTTCCAGAGGATGTGGTAACAGCTGTTAATGTAGCTATGTTTAATAAAGGTTTGGATAAGTTTCTGGAGGGCAAGCTCATTAAGGTGAGCTTTGGGAAATTCACTGCTTATCCCTGGGATAAGCAGCATTGAACCTGTCTACCTTTTGGGATCCCACCAGGTACTTGAAACATGGATTGGCCACTGTTTGAATCAGGATACTGGGCTTGAGGAACCTTTGGTCTGTCCGAGTATGGCAAATCTTATGTTCTTATAGAATATCCCATTCAATATTTATAAATTAGAACATCTTTCCTCCACTGCTGACCACTAATGTGATATGTCCAAGTTACTTTCAGACATTAGTTTTGCATGAGCTTTAAGTACTGCATATGTTCTGTTTGTAGTACAATGCAAATTGATGGCTCAAATAAAGAATTTCTTCTCAATATCCAACATCCAAGATGACAACCATCTAAAGTCCTAAGATAAAGATTTCCTCCATCTGCTCAATGACCTCTTCCTCTGTTAGTACACCCACACATCAACTCATATGGACAGGCATATTCTGGAGATTATCTTTCTCATCCATTACTAGCCCTCTTAGCCTATCAAATATTTATGCCATACCCTATCCCTGGACTGATCACTTCCTCCTTACCTTTATTCTCCCCTCCCCCCAACCCCTGCCTCCTGACACCCTCAATCACTGAACCAGAAATCTTAGATCTATTAACTTGGAATCTCTAGTTATATACTGTGATAACTTCCCTCCCACTTTTACCACCTTCTCCATCTCGGACCAAATCTCCACCTGGAATCACCTTCTCACCCAAGCCCTAGTTGCCACTGCCCCCCCCCCCCCATCTGCTTTGTCCCATCTAGGTTGAAACCTATGCACCCCTAGTACCACCCAGATCTGTGTCTGCTCAGAGCCACGATGAGGAGGGCTGACTAGTCCTGGAGAAAGCATAATTCCCCCCACTACTTTATCACAGTACAAGAAGTGCTCTTCTGACTATTGCAGGACCATCAATCTAGCTAAGCAGGGAGGAGTGGCCTAGTGGTTGGGGCAAAGTGCTTCAGGCCAGAAGGTCAGGGGTTCAAATCCCACTAAAGGACAGCAACCTTGGGCCAGAAGGACTGGGGTTTCTAGTCCCACAGGTGCTCCTTGTGGTCTTGTGCAATCCACTTAACCCTCCATTGCCCATGTTCCCTGTAAGCATTAGTGTATGTGTCTCATGTTAAATGTATCCCCCAACCACTTTGATTGAAGGATAAGGTGGTATACAAAACTGTCTAAATATATATTACTCCTTCATTGTACAAACTCATAGCAACCACACAAAAAACCTCTTAAATCTTATCTCCAGTCTCAATGAATCACCACCAAATCTTCTTTCTGCCTCCACTAACCATCCTGATGACAACACACTTGCTAAACTATTGACACTGTTTGAGGCTGGTTTCCTTCAACACATATATATACTTCCAAACATATATAAATAAAAGAAGAGCAGCCTACCACAAATTAAGAATACAAAAAACTCAAACCTCTACTTAACACCAATAATTTCCATACAGTTTGCCAAGCTATGATAATGCCCCTTCTGGACTATTGTAACACCATTTATCAAGGCCTACCAAAGCACACCATCTACCCTCTATAATTAGTACAAAATACAGCTGCGCAAATAACTGGTATGGCAAGAAACGACCACATAACTCCAACTTTGAAACAACTTCACTGGCTACCCATAATTATCCGGACCAAATACAAAGTGCTACTCACCATCTTTAAAATTATCCATCGGTTATCACCACCCATCCTTCAGCCACTCATCAGTAGAGACCCAGAAAAGAGAGCTAAATGGAAGCCTAAAAAAACCTATTTCTCAGCCCCAAAGCCAAAACAAGAGCAAAACAAGCAACATGTCACAGGACCTTTTTAATCTATGCGCCGTCAATCTGGAACTCATTCCCTGAGAGCATAAGAACTATTAATGACCTCTGGGATTTCAGGAAGGCCATAAAAACTTTCCTCTTTTCAGAATACTATGGGACAAACAGAATACTATGTTTCTTCGTAGCTGAGGCCACTCATCCTCCTTTGCCTCACATTCTTGCAGTAGGAACAAGAGGGACTTTCCACTGGTGGGTGATAGACTAAGGCTGCTGAGCCCATCTGGTTGCTTCTGTGGTAGTGAGAGCTGATAACTGGGCTATAGAGCATGACACATAATTTAATGGGGGGGGTGCACACAGGGATGTAATTTGGGCAAAGCATGCAAAACACATGTTGATTATAGAATACCATAATTTATGCACATGCTTGCAAAATATAAACACAGTCCACACCAACTCTAGAGCTGATGTAAATGATCGCACCTTAAATTAAGGCACATTTTGGCCACTAATGCTACTATTTTATAAAGAAAAGTAGGCACCTACCTTTCTTTATAAAATAGGCTTTAAATAAGTATATTTTGCCTGCCCTAAACTAGGCAACCTGTTATAAAATTGCCCTCTACAACTATAGAGCAGGGGCTTGCACCAGTAAGCTTTGAGTTCTATCCAGGCCTCTGCCACCATGATTCTCTTCTTCCTCCTCCAGGGCATACAGCATCTCCTCGTGACTCTCCACCCAGTGTTTGAGGAGCCAGGATGGCCTTGTATCCCAGTGCTTTTAGAGGTAGAGAATCCTCAAGTGCTTTGAGCCTAGGTTGGGATGGAGTACTTCATTGCTCCAGGCTGAAAGAGATCTCAAGCCCAAAGTGGCTACCAGTCCAACCCTCTTTGGTATCACTTCAATAGGCCTAATCACAGACTCCTGCTACATCCCCATATGTACCACAAATCTTGCAATAGGACCTGGCAAAAGAGGGATCTTGGACTCAGAGGAAAAATCTGGAACTTCCTTTTTGTGTTTCAGTATAATAATGATAACCAAACTGAAGATCAAGCTTAGCCATGCCTCCCTACCGCCATCTGGGATACCCGTCTATATGGTAATTTTAAGTTACTTGAAAAGTGAAGATAGTAGCATTGTACTATACATTTTCTTATTGTCTAAATTGTAATAACTAGGGCCTGATATACTAGAAGGTTTTCTGCATTTTGCATCAATAGGAACAATGCTCTTAATATATATACAGTACACTTCTGAATTTTATAGCACCTTAACACGTTCTTGGTATTAGTAACAACTGCGTGCCTGAAATTAACTGAGATCTTATAATTTCATCTTCTATAGCTGTTAGTTTTGATGCATACCTCTAGGGGATGTTGTATATCAGTCTTCCTTAGAAATTACTGCTTTTCTTGGAATCGTTTGCAACGGGCTGCCTCTTTGACTCCCAACTGTGCATTGAAAGAGTGAAAGAACAGAGTCTTTAAACAAGAAGTACCTTGTACATGACAACAGACAAAGCGCCAGTTCTATTATGACAAATATAACTAGCTTTTTATAAATCCTTAGTAATCTAAATTATGCTGCGGATTCCTGGGACCGTTGTGGAAAGTAGTGGGAGAGCAGGGTGAAAAATAAACATTTTCCCTGTGTTACTGAGCATATTTGGTTTGATTTAGCAAAATATGCATTTTTTAATTGTGATTAAGCCAGCTTTATTGGCATCATATGTATTCTAATTCCTAGTTTTCCCACTATTGACAAAATGACTCTATTGCGTCATAAAATGACAGAAAAATCCTGATCTTGTGGAGGGCAATTCTATAATCACCCCTGTAGTTAAGATGTGTTCCCATGTGCATAGATAGGGCCTATTTTATAAGGTGACGTGTGCACATACTTTACTTCATAAAATAGGGGCGAACCGAGGCGCCTTAAACTAAAGCAGGTGACATGCCCATGCCTAGATGTGAAGAAAATACACGTAAATTATAATATTCTATAACTTATGCACACAAATTCAGACTCCACCCTTGCGCACACCCTAACTGCTATCCTCCCTGTATGGTATTCTATCCCCTGGAGAAACCACTTCAGAGTTGCAGGGAGCAGAGGCTGTGCTTACTATGTGGTTAAACAAGGTCCTCTCGGTGCTCTGCTCCACAGCCAAATCTGAGGAGCCGTCCAGAGCCACTGGGAACTGCAAACTGAACTGAACCCCACATCTCTCCAATACATCTGCATTTTCAGAAGGGTGGGCCCAGTTCTTTTTCTTACTCTTTGCTAGAACATGGAAGCCAGCTGTACTGGTATAGGGAGGTTAGCAAACATTCATTTCCAGTGGCATAAATTCTGCCCAAGCAGCCCCTGCAGTGCAGGGGGTCCAAGGAGGAGGGGACCCACTTGAAACCTCTCCCAGATCTTTTAAAATGGACTCTTCCTGTTTTGAGAGCCTTTTCAAAATCTGTTGCTTGGGAGCCCTTAATCTGAACTTCTGCCACTGCTTGTCTCCCTTTCAGACACCATCTTGGTCCTGTTGTTGGAACACATTTAGTCTGTTTCTACAACTAAGACCTGTCTGATATGGGTGTCCCTGCTGATAGTTAAAATACCACCAGCATAGCTCCTAGTATCCTCAGAGCACACAAGCCCTCCACTGCATCAATGTAGCATCCCATGGAGGATGAATTCACTTTTAAAAATTAAGCTCATTTGGGCTCAGTATGGACTCTTATGAGCTGATATAATACGTTGCACATTTCTTTGCTGAGGACTTCACTTCCAAATTTTCCACACTAATCTTATTCCCAGTGTAGTAAGGATTTTTAATATAGAAAAATCAGAAGTAAAAACACTGTGTTAAAGGATAGCATTATGGGCATATAAAATGCATAGAAAAGGCCAAATCTTTAATTATACCCAATGTAAAAAAAAATAACCTTTCAGACGGGTTTTCACTCTCTTTGTAACACTGCATCTTTAATTTAGCTTAGGGTTGGAGTAAAGAAGCAGCACACTGGTCATCCAAGTTAAAGTGTCACGTCACCTCAGATGACTCTTTTTGGCAGGTCTCCCTGGTGTTGCAAGAGGACCCCTGGATATTCAACCCCTTGATCTCAGAAAGATTTCCTCTCAGATCCAAGTCAGCCCACGCTGGGTCATTGCATTCCTGATCAGGTCACCCAACATAGGGAAACTGTAGACTAGAGAGCCTCCAATGCTGTAGACATCCCCCGACCATGGACCAATATATGTGCCCAGCAACATCCTTCCAAAATGGTGGCACCTGATTCTTAGCACTGTAGCAGAATGCACAATGGGATTCAGTCTTCCAATAAACTCATCTTATGTGAAAATATATGCACAGAAAGTGTCACTTATGAATTTACCACCCACATAAACGTATGCATAGTGAAAAGAATGCTTGTACTTTCATGTTACTCTGGAATAGTTTATTTTGGGTTAGAGTTTGGAAAAGTGTGAGAGTCACAAACTATATATGCACTTTATAGAATACACTTATTCATACATATTTTACACCTGAGCATTAACACCTGTTCTCAAGTATGTTTAAATGCTCATGGCTTCATTTTAGCCACAACTTCTGCAACTTTTATTTATTTATTTATATTTATTTACATTTCTTTTATACCGTGCTATTCGGCATCAGTGCGGTTTACATCCAACAAAATCACTAGAACAACAAGTTGTTCTGAGTATACAGAGAACAGGGACCGAAACTTGGATAACATGGGGTAACTATATACATAGAGACATCATAACATTACATATTACACGGGTTCAATGGTCTTGGATGAACTGGTGAGTGTTGGTGTAGCTAGCTGAGAGTGTTGGTATAGCTAGTCATTGGGGGGGCTTGTCTTGCCACATTGTTTTCTGGGAAGTGTTTGAGGAAGAGGTGATGTTTGAGTGCCTTTCTAAATTGTGGTAAGTTAGAGATTGCCCGGATGTAAGGTGGTAGTGCGTTCCAGCATCTTGGAGCACAGAATCTGAAGGCCCTGTTAGCTGTTGCTGTGGTGCATTTTGTTAATGCCTTTGGCATTAATTGAGTGTTAATTGCAGTAGATCTCCTGGATCTATTAGGTGGACTGGCTTGGATGAGTTTTTTGAGTGAGGAGGATGAGAGCCCATTGGTGGCTTTAAAGGTCAGCAATAATGTCTTGAAGGTGAGTCTGCTTTGTAGGGAGAGCCAGTGTAGCTGTTTCAGGATGGGGGTCACATGGACGCCCCTAGAGGTACCATGCAGAACTCTTGCTGCAGTGTTCATTGCGAGCTGTAGGGGGTTCAGGTTGGATTGTGGGAGGCCTTGTAAGATGGCATTAGCATAGTCAAAGTGAGGTATAATCAATGCCTGATACACTGTCCGGAAGTCCTCAGGCTCTAGGAGGGAGCATAAGTGCCTGAGCGTCCGTATCTTGTTGTAGATTGCTCTCACTGTGTTGCCTATGTGCACCTTCATGTCCAAGCGCTGGTCCAGTGTGACGCCAAGATATCGAATTGTGGATTTTGTCTGCAGCTCTGCTTCCTTAAACTTTAGGTGGGGCGGCGGGGTAAAATTCTGGTTCCTCATGATGAAGAGTACCTCCGTTTTCTTGTGTTGAATTCGAAGGTTTTGAGACTGCAATCAGTCGGATACAGCATTGAAACATTCTGTTAGTGGAGAGAGGTCCAGCTGCTCTGTGGAAAACGGCATGTAAAGCAGAACATCGTCAGCATAAATCAGGCAGTCCACACTGAAAGATTGGATGATCTTACAGATGAGTTGCATGTAAATGTTGAACATAAGGGCTGATAGGGAGGAATTTTGCGGAACTCCTTGTCTCTGGTGGAATGGCTCCGATGTTGAAATTCTGACTCGAACGTGTTGCCATCTTTCAGATAGATATGATCTACACCGTTCTAGTGCGGTGCCACCAATGCCCTTTTCCTTTAGCCGCTCTAAAAGAATCTCATGGCTTACTGAGTCGAAGGCTGCAGCAATGTCCAAGAAAATGAGGGCAACCCCCTGACGGATGTTGTTGATTTCCGTAAGTATGTTACTGAAGAGAGTGGTAAGGAGTGTTTCCACTCCATGGGATTCCCTGAATCCATGTTGACAGAAGTCAAGTGGAGCAGTCGGATGGATGTGTGTTTTAGGGCTGTCGGGAACGCACCCGTTGTGAAAGATAGGTTCATAAGCCCGGTTATGAAAGGGCAGAAATCACGGCGTAGCTCTTTTATCCAGAATGCTGGACAGGGGTCGGTTTGCGCCATGGTGGTGTTGAGTGACATGATCGTGGTCTCGATGTCCTTCTTAGCTGGGGTAGCGAAGGTGTCAGAGACATCAGACAAACTGGCTCTTGTGCAGCAGCAGATGTGGGGGATTTATTTGTTTGGCATAGTTTAGACTGTAGGTATATAGCGAAGTCCTGTGGGTGGATCTCACTTTGGCGGTTAGGGGCTGGTTCCTTTGTTAGCGTCTTGACTAAATTGAATAAATCATGTGGTTTATTCAGCGATCGTTTTAGTGTGTCCATGTGAAATTGCTTCATTTTTTCTGTAATTGTTTCTCGGTGAAGTGCTAGGTGAAGGTTGTAAGCTGTTTTATCTTCTATGGAATGTGATCGACGCCAGTGTCTTTCCAGCTTCCGTAGATGGGTGAGAGATGATTGCAGCTCCGCAGAGTACCATGGTGCGGTAGCTCGTTTCCTAGGATGTTTGTTGGGTGGTGGTCGCTGTGCGATGGCACTGAGGCTGCTATTCCAACAGGAGATCATCCCGTCGAGATTGCTTGCTGTCATGTCGAGGAGCGGGCAGGTTTTTGTCAGGATAAGTTCTTTGTTGAACGGTCGGAAGCTTCGTGTTGGCATTTTGGTGGTGCTGTTTGGATCTCTGTTGAACTTCAGTTGGTTGTTGTGAAGGGGTATTTGGAAGTTGATTAGCTTGTGGTCCGACCATGGTACTGCCATAACTGACATCACAGGATCCTGGGTTGGATCGAAGGCTGTTTGTGGGGTGAATACCAGGTCTAATATGTTTCCCTTCAGATGGGTAGATTCCTTGACTATTTGCTGGTATCCCAGATCTTTAAGGGTTTCAAGGAAGGCAGAAGCCTGATTTTCTTGTAGGGCGGGAAGATTGAAATCGCCTAATATCCAGCTAGGTTTGCTTGGATTATGGACATTGGAGGCGAGGTCTATTATAGTTGGGAGGTCCTTGGGGGAGGCAGAAGGGGCTCTGTACAGTAAGTTGATGGAACAGTGTTTGTTGGCTATAGTGATAGCATCAGGGTGGCTTGTGCTAGTGGAATCAATCATCTGGAAGTAGAGGTCTGACCTGGAGAGGATAAGAGCTCCTCCTCCTCTTTTGTTTTCCCTATGGCATGTATATAGTGAGAAGTTGGAGGGTAAGAGTTCGTTGAGGAGGACATTGTCATCAATTGATAGCCATGTCTCTGTGATCATGAGTATGTCTAGGTCGTAGAGGGATATTATGTCTGAAATAACTGGCCATTTCTTACGGATTGATTGGGCGTTTATGAGGGCGCATTTTAGGCTTTGTGGGTGAGGGCTTTCCTCTTGCTTGGTTTTCCTGGCGTGTTGGAGTGCGATGTGTAGTAAGTGAGGGTGGTGTGAGCAGTTATCTCCTTTCGTGTTGAGATGAGGAGAACCTGACCATCTCCTCCCATGACTCTGTAGGATTGGGATTTGGTTGGAAGAAGGAGCTAGGGCAAGAGAGTTACTGAGCCAACTCGAGAAGAGGAGGTAACAGCCGAGTTCCGCTGTGAGGGTGAGGGCCATTTTAGGTATCTCTTATTGTGCGTGGTGGTTGGAAATGTATGTGCTGTCTAGTGCGTGGGTGAGTGGGTAGCGTTGTCCCAGCTGGTCTAGCTATGTGTTATACCACAAGCACGAAGTGACAGGAGGACATGCAACTAGCGTAAAGCATTGATATTACAGTTATGACAGCAATCCGTTATGACAGGCAACAGTTAATGTAGCACAGGTTACGAGGTTATGACAGACAGGTTACGAGGTTCTGACAGGCAGGCAACTAGGGTATAGCATATATATTGCAGTTATGACCATCAAACAGCTATGTCAGGCAGATGGTTAATGGCAGCCAAACACGAAATGGCAGGAAGACAGGTAACTATCGTATGGCATAGATATTGTGGTTGTGTCCGGCAAACAGTTATGACAGGCAACTTTTCAGGGGTAATTTTATGAAGACACATAGCTACCTATGTGCCCTTATAAAATAGGCCAAAAATAAGTGCCTACTTGTCCTCCCAACCTAGGTGACCTGTTATAAAACAGCTCTCTTAGAAGGTAAAGCACTTTCCACATGGAAAGAATTCTTTATATTTGGGAAACAGCTGTTATAAAATTGTGCAAAGATATATATGCACATGAGTATGCATGCCAACAAGAGCATGAGTACTTTTACATGATCGATCCATAGACATTTCTGGGAAGCATAGTTGGAGCAAAGTTGGAACGAAATTGAAATATATGTGCCTATTTTCTAAAATTCCTATGTAGACTCATAGAGGCATGTTTACTAAAGGTTTTAACACGTTAATAATATTAACACGTGTTAAGTGACCACGCCCTTTAATTTCTATGAGTGCAGCGGCACTTGACACGTGTTAATTTCATTGGTGCGCACTAATCTTTAGTAAACATACCCCATAGATTACATGCTCACAATTACACCTTCTTCAAAGGAGGCATAAATTTGTGTGAGAGACGTTTGCACTATATGGGTTACTATGTTGCTCTTATAAAATAAGTGTTGTTTTGGGGGGGCGGAGCCTGATGTCCAGCGGGTAGGACGCTTTGCGTTGAAGCTCCCGAGAGGCCTACTTAGAATCCTGACTTAATACCTATACAAATTTACTATTTCGCTCCGAGCTGACCGGGGCACCTCGGGGGGAATGGCGGCCCATAAACCAGCGCGCTTGGACTTCGGGTCTCCTTCTTCTTCTCACGGAAAACGCTCCAAAACAGAGGTGTCCTCCCCACAGAAGATGGTTCCATTTCGTGAAAACCCCGAGATGCACCTGGAGATTTTGGAGGAAATACGCGGCGTGAAGGAATTGGTGCAGTCCAATGGAGAAGCGCTTCGAGCCATGCGAGAAGACTTTGGAGTGCTCCAGGACCGACTTGAAAGTCTTTCATTACGGCAGGACAACATGGCGGGGGTCCTCGACTCGCACGAGGTGCGCTTGGGCAAACTGGACGAGGCTGAGCGCCAGATCCAGAATCTTCAAAAGGAGTTAGAAGATAGCAATAATCGAGCCCGTCGCAACAATGTGAGGCTCCTCGGAATGCCGGAGGGGGTGGAAGCAGGAGATATAAGAGAATTCTTGCTCAAAACTCTTCCCTCCTTGCTGAAGATCACTTTTCACAGAGAACTGGAAATCGATCGAGCACACCGTGTTCCTGCCCACATGGCGCTCAACCGCACGACCCCCCGGCCTATTGTCTTTAGCTTGCTACGATATCAACAAGTGGAACAAATTTTACATGCTGCTCGAGCGAATCATCATTTGGAATTTGAAGGTCGTAAGGTCTCCTTCTTTCCTGATTTGGCAAAGCCTACCGGTGACCGGCGGAAGAAGAAACTCCTTGCTTTTCGCCCTCGACTTCAACAGCTACAGGCTCGCTTTGGCCTGTTGTATCCCGCGAAGCTCCGAGTGACTCTCCACAACCAAACCAGGACATTCGAAGATCCTGATCTACTATCAACATTTTTAGACTCCAAAGAAGCAGAGCAGATGCGCTAATCCCAAATCTTGGACTCTTATTTGCCGGCTCTATCCGCCATTTTGAAGGGCCCGATGCGGCGGTCATAGCCAAGCACAGAAATAGCCTGGACTTTCTTTCTTTCTCTATATGACTTTTGTTTTTTGGTCTCCTATCCCTTCATGATGTGTGCCTCGGTCGGATTCGGAGCACGCACAGTCCTACAGGTTATGTGTTTTTTCAATTTCGGCCTTCTCGGGGGTTTCTCCCCGCAGACACATGGTCGCCAGTAATTTTGGGGTTTTGCTTCTCCTCTACCGTACTGCGGTTTTCTTTGTTAGTGTGGGGCGCTTCATTGTATTATATTAGTTTATTTTTCCTATGTCATGTGTACAGCCAGATACAGTCAGTTTGAGGGACATAGTGAAATTATGTGTGCTATCATGCTCAGAATTTTTAACTTTTCTGAATGGCCTTATGTAAAATCTTATCATTCACCGTCAAAGGCATTAATGGTCCACTCAAAGGAAAGAAAATCCTTCGCTATCTTAGCCATGAGCATGTTGATTTAGTGTTTCTTCAGGAAACGCATTTAAACTCTGCTGAAACACTGAAACTCAATGCTAAGCCTCACATGGTAGCTGCCTATTCTCCCACCGTTTTCAAATGGTACGGGATAGCCACTCTGGTTAAGAAGTCTTAGCACGCTACTGTACCTGATATTAGCGCTGACAAGGAGGGTAGATGGGCCCGTGTACACCTTGAGGTTGGAGATAGTGAATTCACGTGTATTAGCATTATGCCCTGAATGTGGACAACCCTGCTTACTATGCAAGTATTGCGCAGTTGGCCTCGGCCTCTGCCAATGCCCCATTAATACTTGGTGGCGATTTTACTCAAGTGTTCCCTCAATCTTTTCTTCTCAAACAAGGTGCTCGTTGGTTGGAAGATCCAGTACCGAGTAGACCTGTGTGGCTAGATATAGAAGCGGGCCTTTGCAAACCGATTCCTCTTACCTTTCTCCCTGGTATGACTCTCCCATCAGACTCCCACTATCCACCAATGCTTTTAGACACTTTAGGTGCCTTTAATACTCTTATGCAATCTTTAGACTCCCGACTCTGGTCAGTGCAACTTCAGCATCGCCTTCGGTACACTAGAGTACTCCCGCCATCGGCATTCTCTACATAAGGTTGATTGGAGACTTTCCGATCTCTCGGTAGTTCACCGGGTGTAGCATCCAATTTTACTAAACCTTCTGTAATGCTATAACTAGAGATACCCCTATAGCGCAGAAAGTATGGGAGAGAGAATTGCATGTGACTTTGACCTCGGAGCAATAGAGCCTTATTTGGAGTAGAGGGACACGGGTTCCCGATCCGCCTCACTCATTCAGACCCTCTTCTTTCTAGCCCACCGGTGTTTTTACACTTCTCACAGATTAGACAACTGGAACACTACTCAGGGCAATGGTTGCTGGACACGACCTGCGGCCATTGGTTCATTGCCTCATGTTATGCATGAATATCCTGCACTACAGTATTACTGGCGTCGGGTCTGGGGTCGTATTTAGTCTATCTCGCACTCTCAGGAGCCCCTTTCTTGGAGGATAGTGGGACTTCGCCCAGTTGCGGGGATCCCCTCTCTCCCAAAAATGGCTTATTTCCTCTCGAACTTTATGCTTGGCATTGCTCTTTCCCTAATTAAGTAATACTGGAAAATTAGCTCCCATTTGAGCCCCAATGAATGGTGGAATCATGCCTGTCTTTACAGTAAATATGACCAACTACCTCGTCTGTTCGCTTCTTCCGTTCAGACTCCTTCTCATTGGTCTCAATGGAAGATGCTCAATGACTATGTACATTTTGCTAAATGCTCTCATCTGACTGTCTAACTTTGTATATATCTCTGTCCCATGATCATGCTGTATTGTAGATACTCTTTTGATTGTTTGATGTATAATCACCGTTAATTGGAAGCGCTCACATGCTGATATAATCGGGTAGAGAAGAAGCATCGGGGTGGGGGGTAATGGGTTTCCTTTTCCTTATTGTATACTTGTTTTGTCTCTTTTGGTGTGTTGTTTCTTTTGTTTGTTGCAAAATGAAAATAAAAGTTTAAAAAAAAAAAATAAGTGTTGTTTTGACATGTTACATAGGTGCCAATTATGAATACAAGAAATTTCAGCACCCACTTATAAAATTCCCTGGGCTATAGTCACATAAAATAAAACTAGCACCTACTTTCCTGTGATATATGCATAGATGCTCCCGGGTGTGGAGAATAGGCAGAGTAGGGATGAGACAGGGACTTATGTGCCCATGTGCAGATTCTTATTAACGCATACCTACAGATAGATACTTCTACCTTGGAAAAAGTGTAACTTTGTACACAGGCTGTTAACTTGGCTATTTTATAAAGGCACATAGGTGCATATGTTGCTTTTATAAAATCAAACATATGTACATCTCTAACACTAGCTTAATAAAGTAATCTTTTAATATTTTAAATATTGAGGGACCATGAGAACTGTGAGTTTCTAATGTAGTATACAATATTTAAATTGCTACTGCTTCACAACTCATTACTTCAATCGTTAGTCCCAATTTTTACTGTCTATTTTAAACCCCAATTGTGGTTCCCTTTTTGTGACTAGGTTAGATGTTTGCACAAATTTCTTGGCACACTATTAAATCACTCAATCTGAGCAGATACCATTCAGCAATATGTTATAACTGGTACTAGGCTTGCTGTAGCTAGAGGCAACTTCAGAAGTTACCTAATCAAGCATAAGGTACCAACCAAACTAATTAAATGAGGGCAACAACGGGAGAACCAAAACACAAATTCCAAAGGACACAAAGAGGGCAGTAATGCCCAGAAGCAAGGGCTAACTGTGTTCCAGCTGCAATAGGTGGCCTCCTTCCTTTGTTGGGGCCTGCTGCTGTGTGGAGGTGGGACTCGGCAGAGATTGGCAGAGACTTGAATGATAAGATAAGGCTCCATGGTCCTTTAACTTTTCTGGCTGATGCTGACACGGTTGACAGAAATTACAGGAATGCCAAAGGTATAAAAGGACTCAATCTTCGACCATGTTATAAGCAATCCCATATTATATAAAGTCGCATTATATCAGGTCTATGGTGCATGTACCAGCTTGCACTATGTATATTTTTAGGCATCACCTAATTTTATAAGAGCCCATATAGGCACATAATATGCTGTTTTCACTTGAAAATGGTTTATTACCCATCTCCAATATTAAACCAAATACTGTTGAATCCAGCCAGTTTGTTAAAGTTACTTTCAATTTTATTTAAATTATTTCAAATACTTTGTAAATATATTTTGGAGTAAAAGGACTTCAGAATTTGTCCTTTAAATTTTCTTTTTTCTATATGCACAAATATCAAGAAGTCACCCTCTTGTTTACTCCAGTACTACTCCTAACAGGTCTTAAAAAGCCTCCAATATGAAGAACTCATGTGACTTATCCTAAAAATATACCAAATAATGAAGCATATATTGCTACGTGCTAGCCATCATTGGGGGTGTGGCCTATTAACACTGGAGATCTGCTAATTGCTAATCACTATAATGCATTTATGCTGCATGGGGGCAATTTTGAATACCCAGCAAGTTGTGAGGTGGACGACTAGGGGTAAAGCAACATGCATACATCTGAAAATCCAACTATATGGATGCTGTCTATGCCCCCAAGAATGCCTCTTTTCTATCAAGCTAAAAGCATGTGTGTAGTGAAAGCCCATACCTCCTTTCATCTGCTCTCTGCAGGACAATTTTCAACCAGCACAGTCTGCTCAGTTCAATACCTACTTATCCAGGCAAATGCCTTTGAACATTTCCTGCAAAGTGACTACATTATATAGTACAGAACACAGTAACGTTTTGGGTCAGAGAAGAGGGGAATCCAGAAATATAAGTAAAATTTCCAGTTGAACTTTGCTAGCAGGGTAAGGATTATGTATCGTATCACAAATCATTCCACAGTATAAAAACAGGGATTATTTTCTATCACATTTGAACATGCTTCCTTTATAGGAAATAGGAAATCATATTTCTGTTTCTATGTGCCCTGTTGATTTTGGCCACACTAAGATACACCAAGTGAGCATTTCTTCACAGAAAGGGCATCAGATTTACAGAACGAGCCCCTAATGGAGATGAGAAGAACAAAAATAAACAAAATATCCCTTCACTCATTAAATATTAACAGAAAAATCTTTGAACACTAGAGAATAGTTAAGAAACTATGATATCTATAATTAAAATTGAAAGAGTAACTAATTCCATATATTAATGTGTGGAAATTGATATAGTTAGATGTTAATACTAAACTAGAACAAGATCATAATACTTAAATTACTCCAAAACTTAAAATTACCTTACAACTATTCCAAAGTTAACAATGCTAGAAAAGCTCCAGTTCTTACCCAACTGAACTATTTTAAATGTACATATTTAAGTGCTGGGTTTTCATCAAAGAAAGTTTATTCAAGTTATCCCAAATGTCTCCTGTTACCAGAACCCAGTGAGCCCCACTTAGCATTTGATCTTACGACTCCAGAATTGACCAATACCCCGAATGGATGGTTGTTACTCTTTTTTGAGAGGTGTTATCGGAGATAGAGTGGAGGCGTTCTGGCTTGGTAAGCAAGAGATTAGGGTTTGATTCCCATTGGCACTCCTTGTGGCCTTGGGCAAGTCACTTAACCCTCCATTGCCTCGGAAGAAAGGCCTGGCAATCTACTTCCGATCATACTGCCAAGAAAACCCAGGAGCTGCTGGGTCGCCAGGTGTCCGTGTTGACTCAAAAAAAGACACATTAACTGAGATAAAATGGCCCGAGTGAAAACTCTGCTATTCAAATGCAGCTAAAGGCATACACAGTGTCCCACTGTGGATATTATTAGGTGTGGGAGAGGAAAACAACATATATACACATTTGATTTGCAAATGTATGTCTACTGTTTTGTCTTCTTCTTCATTATCTGCACATTTTTAGCCTACATACGTTACACATGCTAATTTTCAAAGAGAAAATTTCTCTTTGAAATTTTTCCAAAATATATGCATATTAAAAGTGTCTACATATGGGTCCATATTCTGTTGCCATGGATAGCATTTTTAAAATACTGGTTACAGCTGTTAAAAAGAAAATCCGGATATTCAACAATGCTATCCGGACAGTGAGCAGTGCTGAATATCCGAACCGAGCGGCGACCCCCAGCATTATCCAAATAGCAGTGATATTCACCACTCTTACATAGTAAAATAGTAAATGACGGCAAATGAAGACCAGCATGGACCATCTAGTCTCCCAGTAAGGTGCCAGAGTTGCAGAGTTGTATGTGTCACCCCAGCCTCTCTATTTAGAAGTTGCTTATGTTTGTTATGATTCCATCCTCTTGCTATATAGTGATCCTGTGTCTGTTCTATGCCTTTTTGAATTCTATTGTTGTTTTTGCTCCCACCACCTCTCTGTGAAAACGTATTTCCTGCTCTTGCTTTTAAGTTTACCACCTTTCAGCTTCATTTCTTGTCCTCTAGTTCTACAGCTTCCCCATCTTTGAAGGTTTGTTTGTTCTTTAATGCCCTTTAAGTATTTAAATGTCTGTATCATATACCCTCTGTCTCTTCTCTCCTCTACAATATACATACATTGAGGTTTTCAAGTCTTTTCTCATATTCCTTCTGGTGCAGGCCCCAAATCATATTGGTCGCCTTTCTCTGAACCATTTAAAGTCTTTTTATATCCTTTGTAAGGTAGGGTCTCCAAAACTGAACATAATACTCCAGTGAGGCTTCACCAATGACCTGTACAGGGGCACTAATACCTCCTTCTTCCTGCTGGTTATTCCTCTCTATATACAGCCTAACATCCTTCTGCACCGCCTTGTCATACTGCTTCTCCACCTTGAGATCCTCAGATACTATAACCCCGAGGTCCCTCTCTTGGTCTATACCCATCAGTCTATCATCTCCTATTGCATATAGTTCCTTTGGGTTTCTGCATACCAAGTGTATCACGCTGCACTTCTTTGCATTAAATCTCAATAGCCAAGCATTTGAACATTCTTCTAATTTTTGTAGATCTTTTCTCATCTTGTCTACTCTCTTCAGAGTGTCCATTCTGTTGCAAATCTGTATCATTTGCAAAAAAAGCAATCTTTTCCTTTTAACCCCTTGGCAGTATAACCCACAAAGACATTGAATAGTAGTGGTCCCAGGTCCGATCTATGAAGCACTCCTCTACTCAACCTCCTTTCTTCAGAGTGAGTTTCATTCATCACTACCCTCTGTAGTCTGTCAGTCAACCAGTTCTTGGGTCCATCCCCAGGTTGTTCAGTTTATTCATAAGACTTCTATGAGGATCAGTATCAAAGGTTTTGCTGAAACCTAAGTAGACCACATCCATTGCATACCGTTGATCTAGTTCTCTGATCACCCAGTCAAAAAAAATTAATCAGATTTGTTTGACAGAATCTTCTCTTGGTAAATCCATGCGGCCTCAGATCTCGTAACCTGTTGGCTTCCAAAAAAATACTATCCTTTCTTTCAGCAGCATCTCCATTACTTTTCCCACAACCAAGGTCATGATTACTGGCCTATAGTTTGCCAGCTCTTCTCTGTTGCCACATTTGTGAAGAGGGACAATGTCAGCCCTTCTCCAATCCCATGATACCTCCCCAGTCTCCAGGGATCTATTAAACATATCTTTTAGAGGTCCTGCCAAAACCTCCCTGAGCTCCTTCAGTGTCCTAGGATATATCTGATCTGGTCCCATGGCCTTGTCCACTTTCAGTTTTGCAAGCTGTTCACAAACATCTTCTGTGAATGGTGTTCTATCTGCTCTGGTCCCCTTGTTACCTTTGTTAGCCATGTGTGACCCTTCTCCAGGATTTTCTTTTGTGAACACAGAACAGAAGTATTTGTTTAGCAATACCTACTTCTCCCTTCCACAAATCGGTCCTCAGCATTTTTGAGTTTTGCAATTACACCTCTTGTCTTTGTCCTTTCCCAAATATACCCCAAAAATATTTATTTATTTATTTAACAAAGCTTATATACCGCCCCTTCCTGAGATCAGGGCCAGTTTACATAGAACATCAGAACAAGTTTTACATTGAATATAGGAATTATATACATTTAACATAGGAACTATATACATTTAACATGTAAGACTGTGTACAGATAACTATATACATTTTGTTTGTGTCTGATATTTAACCTAGGGTAACTGTGTCATTTTGGGGTTTAAGTTATCGGATGACGGAAGGTTGAAGTTCTTTAGGTATTTTGGGAATTAATGAGGGTGCTTGAGTCACCAAAATGTCCTATAAATAGGTGTGTTTTTAGGTTCTTGCGGAATTGCTGGAGGTCTTTTGTCGCTCTTCGGTTATTGGGGAGTGAGTTCCACAGTATTGGAGCCACATAGGAGAAGATCTCCCAACCACCTCCTTTTGAAGGACAATTGAAGCATCCACCACCCTTCACATCTGTAACCCTTTTTTTTTCTGCATGTGCTTTTGCCATCCTGATTTCTCTGTTGTCAGCTTTATCTTGCATTCTTTTCTGTGTTCCTCTTTTTCTGATTCTCTGAAAATTGTGAACAATGTCATTTTTGCCTTTGTTTTGCAGCCACTTCTTTGGAGAACCATATTGGTTTCCTTTTCCTTTTATGTACTTTGTTTACATATAGATCTCTTGTTATGGCCTCTTTCTGTTTAGTCCACTGCCTTTCCACTTTCTTTATTTCTTCTCAGCCTGCCAGCTCCTCCTTCAGGTACGTTCCCATTTTACTAAAGTCAACATTTTTGAAATCTAGAACTTCAAGTTTGCTGCGACTGGACTCTGCCTCGACCTTTACCTCTAACTGTACCATACAGTGATCTGGATAACTTAGGACATCCTTTTTGCTATCCAAAGTTTTCCAGATAGTTATCCAGATATGCTGTGGTATGCAGGGCGGTACATAAGGGGAAGCATGGTGGATTGCGGGAGGCTTTGGTAAGTGGAGTTGCAATAGCCAATATGTGGGAGGATTATAGCTTGGAATGAAGATCGGATGTCCGTTGGTTCCAGGAGGGGGCATAGGCATTGTAGAGTTCAGGCCTTAAAGTAGATTGCTTTGATGGTCTTCTGTACTTGTGGTGTGAAGAAGAGATGCTGATCCAATGTGATTCCAAGGTATTTGATTTCTGGCTGTACCTTTATTTGGGTGTTGTCCAGGGTGAGAAAGATTGGTGGTGGGAAGGTTTTGTCCTTTGTGACGAATAAGACTTCTATCTTCTTGTAATTTATTGCCAGGTTGTTGTTTGTTAGCCATTGTGTAACTTCTGTAAAATATCTGTGGAGGTTTGTGTATGTAGGGTGCTTTGTGTTGAATAGTCCGTATAGCATTATGTATATGTTAGAGAGGGCATTGAGTCACAAAGGATTAAAATTTTGCAGGAAACAAAATTCACTGTAGAATCTCTATGGATTGAAATTCCATGTAAAAAGGGGACGGGAAAGGGGAATGCGAAGGCAGTGGGGGTGTACTATCAACCACCTGGCGAGAATGAACAAATGGATGATGAAATGTTCAAAGAAATCAGGGAAGATAACAAATGTTACAGCACAGTAATAATA
This sequence comes from Ichthyophis bannanicus, assembly GCA_033557465.1. Classification (NCBI taxonomy): domain Eukaryota; kingdom Metazoa; phylum Chordata; class Amphibia; order Gymnophiona; family Ichthyophiidae; genus Ichthyophis; species Ichthyophis bannanicus. The sequence continues at coordinate 1,648,875,195 of CM066032.1, forward strand.
ATGGGTGATTTCAATTATTCTGGTATCAATTGGGTCAATGTCATGGCAGGACATGCTAAGGAGATAAAGTTTCTAGATGAAATAAATGGCTGCTTCTTGGAGCAGCTGGTTCATGAACCAAGAAGAGGGGAAGCCATTTTGGACCTAGTCCTTAGTGGAACAGAAAATTTGGTGCAAGAGATAAGGGTGTTGGGACCACTTGGCAACAGTGATCATAGCATGATCACATTTGATTTAATAAATGGAGGAAGGATGGCAAGGAAATCCACAGTAATACCTTTTAACTTTCAAAAGGGAGACTATGATAAAATCAGGAAAATAGTTAAGAAAAAACTAAAAGGAGCAGTTGCAAAGGTTAAAGAGTTATATCAAGCATGGGTGTTGTTTAAAAATACTATCCTGGAAGCCCAGACCAGCTGTATTCCATGCTTTAAGAAAAGTGGAAGGAAGTCCAAAAAACTGCCAGCATGGTTTAAAGGTAAGGTCAGAGAGGCTGTTGTTGCCAAAAAAGCATCTTTCAGGAAATGGAAAAAGGAGCCAAATAATGAAAACTTGAAACAATATAAGCACTGGCAAGTTAGATGCAAGGCATTGATAAAGCAGGTAAAGAGAGAATGTGAGAAAAGCTTGCTGTGGAAGCAAAAATGCATAATAAGACTTTTTCAAGTACATTTGTAGCAAAAAAAACCTATGAGAGAGTCAATTGGACCATTAGATGACAGAGGTAAAAGGGGCACTAAGAAGGGACAAGGCCATAGTGGAGAGACTAAATGAATTCTTTTCTTCGGTCCTTACAGAGGAAGATGTAGGGATGTTATCCATGACTGAAATTGTATTTAAAGGTGATGCTGCAGAAGAATTGAAAGAAATATTGATACATCAGGAAGATGTATTACAACTATTTGATAAACTGAAGAGTAGCAAATCACCAGGACCAGATGGTATACATCCAAGGGTGTTGAAAGATTTGAAATATGAGATTGCAGACCTACTATTAGTAATCTGTTAACTATCATTAAAATCATCTGTAATACCTGAAGATTGGAGGATGGCCAATGTAACGCCAATATTTAAAAAGGGTTCCAGAGGTGATCCAGGAAACTACAGACCAGTGAGCCTGACGTCAGAACTGGGAAAAATGGTAGAAACCATTATAAAGAACAAAATTATTGAATATATAGATAGTCAATGGGAGACAGTCAAAACGGCTTTAGCCAAGGAAGGTCTTGTCTTGCTAATCTGTTACATTTTTTGAAGATGTGAATAGACAGGTAGACAAGGTGAGTCGGTTGATATAGTGTATCTAGATTTTCAGAAAGCCTTTGACAAGGTCCCTCATGAGAGACTCTTGGCAAAATTAAAAAGTCGTGGGATAGGAGGCATTGTACTATTGTGGATCAGGAACTGGTTAAAAGATAGAAAGCAGAGGGTAGGGCTAAATGGCCAATTCTCCCAATGGAGAAAGGTGAATAATGGAGTACCCCAGAGATCTGTGTGGGTCCGCTGCTTTTTAATATATTCGTAAATGACCTGGAAATGGGAACAAGTGAGGTAATCAAATTTGCAGATGATACAAAATTATTCAAAGTTGTTAAAACCCATGAGGATTGTGAAAAATTGCAAGAGGACCTTAATAAATTGGAAGACTGAGCATCCAAATGGCAGATGAAATTTAATGTGGACAAATGCAAAGTTACGCAGCTAGGAAAGAACAACCCAAACTATGGTTACACAATACAAAATTCCACATTAGGAACTACCACCACGAAAAAGATTTAGGCATCATCATGGATAACATGAAATCCTCCGCCCAATGTCAGCGGCGGCCAAGGAAGCAAATAGAATGCTAAGATTCATAGGGAAAGAAATGAAGAATAAAACAAAGGATATTATAATGCCTCTGTATTGTTCCAAGGTGTGACCACACCTTGAATATTGTTTGAAATTCTGGTCACCATATCTTAAAGAGGATATAGCATTATTAGAAAAAGTACAGAGAAGAGCCACCAAAATGGTAAAGGGGATGGAAGGATACACCTATGAAGAGAGGCTAAAAAGATTAGGGCTCTTCAACTTGGAAAAGAGACGGCTGAGGGGAGATATGATAGAGGTCTATAAATTAATGAATGGAGTGGAACGGGTAAACGTAGATCGATTCTTTACATCATCAAAATATAGAAAGGCTAGGGGACATGCAAAGAAGCTACAGTGTAACCTATTTAAGACTAATAAGAGAACTTATTTTTTTTATTCGTCACGTAATCAAACTCTGGAATTAGTTACTGGAGGATGTAGTAAAAGCTGTTACTGTAACTGGATTTAAAAAAGGTTTGGACAAGTTCCTGGAGGAAATGTCCATAAACCATTATTAAGGGGGACCCGGGAAATTCACTGCTTCTCTGTGGAACCTGTGCCTCTTGGGGAAACTGCCAGGTACTTGTGACCTAGATTGGCCACTGTTGGAAACAGAATACTGGACTTGATGGACCTTGGTCTGACCCAGTATGGCGTATCTTATGTTCTTATATGAAAGTTGATGTTGTGAGCTCTGATGATTTTGCAAAGGGGTTAAATATATATGTTGAAGAGGAGAGGAGATTGAAAACAATGAAAGATAGCTACTTACACATGTTTTCTTTCACTCTACTCAATGGCACTCTGAATGGCTCCATAAAAGTCTCCGGAAAAAAGTAGGAAATAAATCTAGTCAGAATGCTGCTTCTCACTGCTTTTGAAGAAATAATCCCACAATTTTCACAGCGGTGGGAGGGGGTGTTATTTTCAAGTAGTCTTCATAGTTGTAAATTATATGGGAGATTTTAACTTACATAATATATGCAAATTATCAGAGAGAAACTACCCACATTGTTTTTCTTTGAAAATCAACTGTCCCAAGGTGCATGCATTGGATTCAGCTGGACACTTTGCATCATCTAATAGGCATGGAGCTCACTGGGAGAGAAATTGTGCCCACACATCTGAAAACTGAAGGAATGTGCACTCTTTTATACCCCTGACCTAAACATAGCTACTGACACACAGGGGCCGATATTTAACCGTGGCAGCCAACTCTTGTAAAGCTGCTGGCTGTCACCATTTAAAATGTTCAATGCCAGGGTCACATCCAACTACCAGCATTGAATATCCGTTTTGCCCGGTTAGTGTTTTAGCTAACTGGCCAGCCTCTTTTGTTCCTAACTTTAGCCAGTTTAAGATAACTGGCCAGTGGCTCAATATTATCTCTGACTGGTTAACTCAAGCGGCACTTCCAGAATGCCCTGAGGCACCGAAGCTTAACATGCCATTTAGCATGGGTCAACCATTGTGTGCAAAGCACTATCAGCTAGAGTAATTTTATTAAGCATTTTCCATGTGCAAACCATGTTATACTCTTCAGATATGGCTATTATAAAATTGTGCAGGCATAGACATGCATATAAGTTTGCATACTGATATAAGCACATATACTTTTATGTAGATTGTGCATAGGCATTAGCAGGACAGGGTTTGGCAGAGCTAGAACAGAGATGTGAGATATGTGCAGACTTTGTGTACCCACACAGACCATGTACAAAGTTGCACCTGTCTCAGAGCAGGTATTACTTTGAGTGAAAATATTTGTACGCTACAGGGCTTGTTCTGGAAGCCTAAATTATAAAAGGCTCATACATGCCTGTTTTGCCTTTATAATATACTGGGATGTTCATTCAGAGCACAATCTGATCTTTAGTATGCTTTTAATGAATGCTAAACCAATTTAGTGTGTGTTAATATGCATATTATTGCACGTTATTTGAATGAATGTGTGAAAGGAACCAAAAAAAGTCCAGAAATCTGGGGAAAGCCCAATGAACTGAAAAATAAACCAAAAAGTGTGCCCTATGCACATCTAAGCATCAAATAGGTACTTTCTGAAATTTCTATAGATACGAAGTTGTAACCCACTCTTGCCAAACTTCAACTGGCATGAGCTAAAAATTAGTGCAATTGTGCACAGCAATTAGGTCATGCCACATGTAAATGAGGTTTTAGTATGCATGTCTATAGTTGCCCTCGGGCCACAGGGCCGGATCCCCAGCGGCCTAAACTGGATGCCCGAACCAGAAGGGTAGGCCCTGAGCCATGTGAGGTGGGGGGGAGGGGAGGGGCCTCGCAGGCATTTGGGGGGGGGGTAGTGCAAATTTTGAAATCTCCGTCCTGTGCCCAGGAGAGGATTTTATTGGCTTGGGACTGGCATGGGTCATGGGGGAAGGAGAGGCCTGGCCAGGGGTATTTACTGCCCTGCGTGGGTCACTCCTTTCTATTGCATGGTGGGCCAGATAGTTCTTGTTGGGCTTGGTGGAGCACTTTAAAATAAAACTAAATAGAGCGGAAAGGGAGTAAGTAATTATTTATTTATTTAGTAAAAACGTATATACCGCTACTTCCAGCGATCAGCAGCGGTTTGATTACAATTTTGGGATTTGTCAAAAAATCAAGACAGAAAATTTGGGGCATAGATAGAGAGAACAGGGGTAATACACAGCACACATATTAGGGTCTATATTTAGACCATAATTACTATCACAATCGATTATATATTTATACAAGCAATTATACATTTACACACGCGATTATCCGTCATCTATGTACAGTTTTACATACAGCTATTCACTCTCTTTTATCTTCTTGGCTTTACATCTGTATATAGTGACAATTGAACAGGTGAACAGTTTTACATACAGCTATTCACTCTTTTTTATCTTCTTGGATTTACATCTGTATATAGTGACAATTGAACAGGTGCGTCTTTAATTTTTTTCTGAAATCGGTTATGTCTTTAATTGCTCTCAGCTCGTGTGGGAGCTGGTTCCATAAAGTGGGGGCAGAGAAGGAGAACGCTCTGTGACTAGTACTGACTTTTACGTGCCTAATGCTGTTTGGGACTATTAGTGTGTCTGAGTTTATGGTTCTCCTGCTTCTGGTGGTAGGTTGTATGGCGATCAGGGTGGAGAGGAATGAGGGGGCCAGGTTTTGAATTAACTTGAATGTCGTTACCAATGTTTTGTATTGAATCCTGGCAGCAACTGGGAGCCAGTGCAGTTCCATCAATACAGGTGTGATATGCTCAGTGACGCTTGTTCTCATTATGATCCTTGCTGCTACGTGTTGTGCCAGTTGTAATATGTTAGTAATAAATTACAATTCAACATCTGTGGAGTAGCACAGCTTACTAGTGGATTCTTCCTCTTTCCATGCCGCCTCGCTGTCAGAGCCACGCTGCCAGGCCAGCTGGGCTATCTGGCTACCTGAGTTGTACCCTGGTGAGTCAGGCTGGGGGGCTGAGCTTCAGTCATAAGGGTCCTGGTGGAAGGTACCCCTTCTGGGGGAAATGGTATCTGTGGATCGGGGAGGTTGCGGGGATGTACGGTAACGAGAGCTGCATCGACGGAGCCCACACATGTGAGGCTGGATACGGCTTTTTCTACAGTGGCTCTTGGGGTGGGGGGGGCATTAGGTACAAGACCAAGTTAGGTCCCTGGTTTCAGCCTCTGTGTCGGAGGCTCCTGACTCAGCGATAGGTTGCAGGGACCAGAGGGAAAGTGTGATGCTGCATGGGCATAGGAGGGGGGATGAGGGGGAGTGTGGGAGTTTCAGCCAGTAGGGTGCGGGGAGTACAGCAGGGTTGTGCGGGGGGGGGGGGGTAGCTAGGCCCAGCTGTATGGAGAGCTTGCGGTAGGGCAAGGGGCAGAGGTACTTTCTAACCCCTCTTGCAGCTTCTGGAGGCTCCCTCAGTGGGTGATGAGATGAGAGTGGGTTGGGGCCTGCCAGATGGAGATCCTGGCTTGGTTTTGTTGGATTGTCCTCCGGGTTGGGGCAGCAGGAAGGGGGATGATTTCCAGGGGTCCAGCAGCAACTCAGGCCATTTCTGCTGCCATGCCCTTGGGGTGCTTCAGTGGAGAGGTCGGGCAGCCAGGGCTGTGTGGTCTTGTTAGAGAGGGGGGAGGTGCACCTCTCTTACTCAATGGTGGGTCATGGGGCACAGGGAGACCTTTCCCTTACAGAGGAGCAGCAGTGCTGCGGAGGGATGAGTTGGGGGGTGGGAAGGGTTGGCTTTGGATGCAGTTTGGCAACAGCCTTTCCCAGACTGGCAGGAGGTGGGGTTGTGGGCAGCAGGAGGGCAAAGAACTTCCAAGGCATGGCTGGGTTGGCAAGTCAATCCCGCTGCCTCCTGGCTTGCCCCAGCAGCCATGGGCCTCGTTTTGACTCCTTTCTCTCTGCAAATTAGTAGCAGCATTCTTCAGCACCCTTTTGTTGTCAGTGACAATGGGCCTGGAGTGGCTGGTGACAGAGGGGCTGAGCCAAGTTGGAGCCAGGAGTAGCAGTGAGCATCAGAAGCTGTAGATATGCACCCTGGGTTGTTGATGGTGGCGTCGGCCCCTGCTGAGTCAATCGGCGCTCAACCGACTGGTGAGTCATGGGCTGGGGTGCAGGCGGGTGGTAAGTTTAGTCAGGGGAAGGGCACTGGGAGTGGGGTCCCAAAGAAGGATGCAAAGAAACATAATCACTCATGGAGGCATAGGAGGAAGGACGACTCATCCTCTTCATCTGCAAGTTCTGATTCACCATCTTCTTCTAAATCTAGCCACTTCTCTGGGGACCCATGCTCAGCAGGAGGGGGTGGGACACCAGTGTTGGTGGCCTCAGACACTGTGCAAGAGGATTCGAAAGCACAAATATATCGATATCTTTTGGTTGCTAGAGGGTAGGAAGCAGTCAGATGATAGCAAAAAGAAATACAAGGAGAATGAAAAGGCTGGGTGCCTCAAGTAGGTGTCGGGGAATGTCATCAACTGGACGAGGGCCTTTTTACATTTGACGAATGTCTGGGAGCATCATGCACCTGGGCAATATGGGTCGCTACTCACTTATGCTGACTCTATTGTCGAGGCTTTCCAGACACACAAAGGTTGGGCTTGACTGAACTATAATGAAATATTTTGAAATAAGATAAAGAAGAAATGGCACATGTCCTGGGGGTGGCATAGATGTTGGTTAATCTGTAGTTGACACATTTCTTGGCCTGGTGCAGGCAGGAGTGTGGCATCCAAAGGGGGTGCCACAGCATTGTCACAGGAGGCTTATTCCTTTCATTTGGGGGTGGGGGGACCCCATCATCTAAGAGCAGGGGGGGAGGATGGCAGGGACATTTGATGGAGATTTAATAAGTCTTCCTGCCCCTTTCTAGACTGCAAATTCACACATGCCTGTTTGGTGTGCAGGGGAGAGAAGTATCCTGCCTCAAAGTGCAGTTGAGCCCCATTCGGGGGAAAATAATGGGTTGCCTTTCTAGAGGGCTTTCACGCCAGTTCAGGTGGAGGTGATGCGCCCTTGGTTGGCTGGTTATGGTATCTGTGGACACTGGGCTACCTTGTTGAAGGGTTTTGAAAGTTGACTTGAAATTCCTTTTCAGGGTGTGGTGGGTAACACAATAGTGTGGAATGTTCTTTCAGTGCAGCACTTCTCAGACGTCAGGGTGAAGCTTTCGGTGGAGTGAAAGTTGGGTAGGATTACAGGTCTCTTTCGTGTCTGCCCATTCCCAATTTTTGTGGTGTCTCTCTTGGGTGTAGTTCCTAAGACGGAGCCTGAGAAATTCTGTCTGATCCATAATTTGTCCTTTCCCCCAGGCAGTTCTGTGAACGGCCATCTTCTGAAGGAAACATGCTCTGTCAGTTATGCTTTGTTTGTGTTGTCTCTGGTTCACAGGTGTGTTGCTGGTGAAGGTGGACATCGAGTCGGCATTTTGCTTGTTGCCAGTTCACCCCTCAGCTTTTCATTTATTGGGATTCTCTTTTGAGGGTAGCTTTATTTTGATATGTGCATGTTCATTTGTTGTTACATCTCATGCCCGTACTTTGAGATGTTTAGCACATTTATTCACTGGGTTCTCATCCAGCTTTCGGGTTTGCCTATTGTGGTTCATTTTTTTGATGATTTTCTATTTGTTGCACCTGGTCACTCAAGAATGTGTGGTGTTCTACAGGATTCCTTTATGGCTTTGGCCAAGGAATTTGGCATTCCATTGGTTTTGCACAAGACAGAAGGTCCAGTGATGAGGCAGACCTTTCTGGGCATCAAACTGGACACTGTGGACATGGTGGCATGGTTGCCTGAGGAAAAGCTGCTGAAGTTGAAGGAATTGGTGACTGCTATGGAGTCAGCCACTAAAGACCAATTGAGAGAGCCGCAGGCATTGGTCAGATTACTGAATTTTGCTTGTCGCGTCATTCCAATGGGTTTGTCCTTTTTTAGACACCTATCTTCCGCTGTGGTTGGGATGGCAGAGACCCATCACCACATTCAGGTTTCTAAAGGGATGAGGGAGGATTTGTGGGAATGGGATTTCTTTTTCACTGATTTTAACGGGATGTCCATCCTGCAGCTAGAGGAGGTTTCCAATGTGAACTTGCAGGTATTTACTGATATGGGCTTTGGTATCTACTTCCAGAGAGCATGGTGTGTGGATTGTTGGCAGAGTGAGTGGCATAAGTCAGGGCTGATGTGAAACATTACCTTCCTAGAACTATTTCCTATTGTGGTGGCAGCATTGGTGCTTTGGCCTGATCGGTTGCAGAACCGTCGGGTCATATTTTGGTGTGATAATACCATAGTGGTTGACGTTCTGAATCACCACTCTCCACGCTGCTTGTGGGTTGCTGCCTTGATGACGGCATTTTTTCTGTGCTGTTTGCATCTAAATGTCACTGCTCGTACGCGCCATGTGCCTGACTCTATTAACTACATTGCTGACTCTCTTTCTCGCTTTAAGTGGCCCCTTTTCCAGAGTTTGGCGCCTGGAGTGGAGGTAGTGGGTGGGGCAGTTCCAGTCCACCTGTGGCAGCTTGGCCATCAGACAAGATGACTCTCTTTCAAAGGTCAGTTTCTCCTGCCACTTGGGTAGTCTACCTTAGGTGTTATAAGAAAGTGTTGGAGTTCTTGCAAGGCAACCAGGCAGGAGGGTACCAGATTATCTGCTAGGCCAGATTGTTTTGGCAAAGGGCAGGGGCTGTGCCAAAGCAGCAGTGCATTCTCATTTGGCAGGGTTTGCTTTATTCGCAAAAGCTATGGATTGGGGTAACACAATGATGGGGATTTTGCTGCAGAGACATTTTATGGGCTGGGAATGGTTGTCGCCAATACCTCAGAATTTTCGGAGGCTGATTTTGTATGATCTCCTGGTCCAGCTGTGTGAGGGGCTGCATGCGGTGGCATCCTCTGGATATGAGCTGGCTTTATTCCGGGTGGCATTCTGTTTGGCCTTTTATGGGGCTTTTGGGGTCAGTGAGCTGGTGGCCGACTTAGCCAGAGCTCACTCGGGGGCATGCTTGGCCGTCAAGCATGTTTGGCTTGTGGACTGTGTTGCAGAACCTGCTCCCTAGGTCTTAATAGATTAATTTGGAAAGGGGTTGTAGGTGGTGCTGCATAGGGTGGACGGTGTGGTCACTTGTCCAGTGGGGAGCTTACAGCATTACTTGGATTACGGCCAGCTGGGGTGGGGGTTCATTATTCATTCATGCTAATTCTCCTCCTCTAACACGTTTTCAGTTTACAATGGTTCTGAGGAAAGTTTTGAAGCACATTGGTTTGCTTCCCATTCCTTCTAGACTGGAGCAGCAATTAGTGCGTCAGCGGGACTGGAGGACCCAGTGAGTGAGAGGATCGATAGATGGCATTTTGGGGCTTTTGCTGGCTATATTTGCATGTGAGGGATGGGGTGTGGGGGGGGGGCTGTTTAACTTTGGTATCTTTTTCATATCCTTGGTGGCGGACCCAACAATGTTGGTTGGTGGGCCTCTCATATGTGTTCTGGGCAGACCAGCATGCTGTGGATCAGCCTCTCAAGCCTCACTTGGGACTGGCCTCTGTGGGGATCTCTCTGCTGAGGCTTCATGAGTAGAGCATGAGATGGTGTCAACTCCTTCCCATGCTGAGGTACTATACCCATCTCTGGGGTCAATCAACAAGGATTATTGTTCACATGGGGGGCAATGAATTGTCTTCATGGAATTGCAAGCAGCAAATCCGGGCTGCGAAAAGGGATTTTGCAGTGATACTGCAGTTGTTTCCTAAGGTGGTTTTGGTTTGGTTGGACATTATCCCGAAAGCTGCTGGCATGAAGCAGAAGAGGTGGCCCAAGGGTTTGATAAAGATAAATTGCCAGATTGGGCAATGGATTTTGGAGAATGGTGGGCTGCAAATTCAGCATCAGTGAATGGAGATGGACTTTGTCAGCCTCTACCGAGGTGATGGCATTCACTTGTCAGAAATTGGGCAGGACCTCCTCTTGAATGACTGGCAGGAGGCCTTGGAATGGGTTTGGTTTAGGGGCTAGACCTGGTCGCAGCTTTAGGCGCCTATTGTGTTTGGGGTTTTCCTGCCCTGTGCCAGTGGCAGGACCCAAGGCATTCAGGTTGGTCGGAGAATTTTGGTTAGTGGCCGATGGGCTGGGATCAGGTGATCTCAGCTCAGAGCTATGGGGGCTGGGGGTGAATGAAATCCTAGGCTGCGGTGTTCACCAGGAGCGCTAGACTTTGCTAATAATATGACAAGACCAACAGTATGGGGCATGCATTGCTGCTGGTGGGCACAGCAGCAGGCAAGAGGATGCGGTTCCACCTTGCTAATAATATGGTTGATGAGATGTGGTATCTGAGGGTGGTGGGATGGAAGGGGAATTTTGCATTGGCTGTATAACAAGTCAATGTTGATTATTTGTTCTGAGTTCTGCTTTGTTGTAAATAAAGCTGCAACCAGTTTTTCTTCCATAACATCGTGGAGTTCTTTGTTGGGGGTGCGGGAGTAAAGGGGGTAGGGTGCGAGAGGTGGAACCTAGGTCCAGGTTACCTCAGTTATTGTGCTCTGGCTGTGGGAAAAGGTCCCCAGTGGCCTAGAGTAATTGGGTGCCCAGCCCAGGAGCGTAGGCTTCGAGCCACATGGGGGGGCCCTCGCAGGTGGTTAGGGAGACAGAGGGGGGTAGCGTGAATTTTGAAATCCCTGTCCTGTACTCATGAGGGGATTTCATTGGCGTGGGGCATGGGGGTAGGAGGGGCCTGGCCAAGGGTATTTACTGCCCTACACGGGTCCCTCCTTCCTTTTGCATGGTGGTCCAGCAATTGGCAAGGCAGGCCAGTTCCCACCCAACCCACCCCCTTTTGTGAGGGTGGAGGTGGGGGTTTAGTTGCAGCTGGATTGTGGGGGTGGAACCTGAGGCATTTGGCTTGGCTTGAGAATTTTGGCCAGTGGCTGGTGGGCTGGGATCAGGTAATCTGAGCTCAAAGCTATGGGGGCTGGGGGTGAGTGAAACCCTGGGTTGGAGTATTCACCGGGAGTGCTAGCCTATGCTAATAAAATGGCAAGGCCAGTGAGATATGCATTGCAGTTGGTGGGTAGAGCGGCGGGTTGGAGGAGGATGTGGTTCCATCTTGATAATAATATCACTGGTGGGATGTGATATCCCCAGGGTGGTGGGATGGAAGGGGAATTTTGCATTGACTGTATAACAAGTCAATGTTGATTATTTGTTCTGACTTCTGCTTTATTGGAAATAAAGCTGCGACCAGTTGTTCTTCCATAACGTTGTGGAGTTCCTGTGTTGAGGGAGGGTGGCAGGAGTAAAGGGGGTAGGGGGTGAGGGATGAGGGGCAGAACCTGGGTTCAGGTTACCTCGATTATTATGTTGTATGCTCTGTAGGCAGTAGTCTGTGTTTGCCAACTAAAGAGCCACTTACATTTAGGTATGTTCTAAATGGCAGTATTTTAGAAATTTATACATGTAAATGATCTCATTGTATAAACACTGCATTAATTTCATAGCACCTACTTTCACTGCATAGGTTCTCTTTGTTACGAGAGACCCCAACTTCATTCCACCATCACATATAAGTGTGAAAGGAGCGGATCTAACCACAAAAGAAACAATAAGATACCTTGGAGTCACGCTGGACCAACATCTCAATCTGAAAACACATGTAAACAATATTACAAAAGCTGTATACTTCAAAATACGCACACTCAGGCATCTTCGCTCATTACTGGACCCAGATGATTTTAGAACCATCTTCCAAGCACTCATATTGCCGCATTTCGATTTCGCCAACTCAATTCTACAAGGTCTCCCACAATCCACCCTAAGCTCTCTTCAACTTGCCATGAATACTGCTGCAAGGATTCTACAAGGAGCGGCCAGGAGTGATCATGTGACGCCAATCCTCAAACAGCTTCACTGGCTCCCGATACAAGGCAGACTCGAATTCAAAACCCTAGTCCTTACATACAAGGCCATCCACGGTTTATCTGCAAACTCAATAATCGATCTCACACAAACACTACCACCAACAAGATCCAGAAGACAAATAGCGATAAACACCCTAATAATACCGAAGGCCATAACAACGTGTAGCCGATCAACAGCGAACAGAGCCTTCATGTTCTGTGCCCCAAAACACTGGAACTCCCTACCACCCGAAATTCGTGCTATAACTAACATAGGCCAATTCAGAAAGGCCCTCAAGCATAACCTATTCATCAAATACTACCCTACATAAAGCTTCCCCTCTCAAGCATAACCTAATCAACAAATATTACCCTACATAAATTCAAAAATATTCACTACAATCTTAACCACTTTGCCTCCTTTCACAACCCCCACAGTCAACATCATATAAATACCTCTTTCATGTTATCAAATTAACAGACCAACATTCTATGTATATAGTTTTACCCCATATTATCCAAGTTTATCGAATCCAAGTTTATCTTCCTGTTTTATGTAAAACCGAGCAGCCTGTTGTTCTGGTCTTTGGTTATCTGTAAACCACGCTGATTGTAAATAGCGCGGTATATAAAAAATTGTAATAAATAAATAAATAAATAAAATACATGTGCACAGGGTTGCAGTTTGGGTGGAGTGTAGGTGGATCATGAAAATATGCTTGAAGATTGTAAAATACTGTCACATTTACACCAGCTTTAGACCTAGTGCAAATGATCACAGCTTAATTTAAGGCACTTTGTCAGACACTTACACTAATTTTTTATAAAGAAAAGTAGATGCTTACTTTTCTTTATAAAATAAGCTGAAACTAGGTGCATTTGGTTACCTTAACCTAGGGGCCCAGTTTAAAAAAAACTATCCTATTGCTTCTGTTGTCTACTGTTCTCTTTCCTTTTGCCTTACTCATTTTGTATGAATTTATATATTTATCATTCCTCTGCTTTTGCTAGATATTTTGATGTGGTTTATCTATTACAGCTGTACATGTGATATTTTTATTGTAATTTATTTATGTTAGGTTATTGTAAACTGAATTGCTACATTTGTGTGAACTGCAGCAAAACCAATATTCAAATAAACTAAACAAAACTAGAAAACAACCCAGAAGTCCTCCTCTATTAGCTTTCCTACAAGTGTTTGAAATATATTCTGTTTGAAGTACAAACACATTTCAAGTTCATACTAAGTATATTTTCTCTATATGTGGAAATGTTAAATGAGGACTGACTCATATCGCAGTATCAATTAATCTTTTCTATGTAGAGATGTACATGATTAGTGTACATTTGGTTTGTTAGGGGGATGTTTACTAAACATTCTTATCGTGCGGGGCCGCGGTAGTGTGCCTGTGCCATATAAGGAGTGGGCGGATCAGGCTGAAAAAAGAAAAAAAACGGGAGTAAGCAACCGGACGTGTGCGCGTCGCGCTAATGTGCGGGGGTCAACATTAGCGCGTGGAAAGGCAAAGTGGCGCACCGTTGGGTCTAGAAAACAACAGAGCTGTAGTACAACGGTGAAGACACTGACCAATGGTGCAGGGGCCATGGGTTCAATCCCCCATTGTGCGCAAGGAAAGAGGCCAGCTGAGGCAGCAACTGTAATGGGTAAAATTGTTTTAGGAGGCAAATTAATTTGGAATGGCATAAGGCGGCGCACAGTTCTTTTTGGGCGGCATAAGGCGGCGCACAGTTCTTTTAGGGCAGCATAAGGCGGTGCACTGGTCCTCGGGCAGCAGAAGGCAGCGCGCTGATAGGCACAAGGCGGCGCGCTGATGCACAAGCACAGGAACAGAGCCACAGCACAATGGTTAAAACACTGACCAATGGTGCAGGGATCAGGGGTTCAACCCCTCACAATGCCCAGTGAAAAATGCTTGCTGAGGCAGTATGTATTATGTTGTGGAGTGCTGTAGGAGGCATGATAATTTTATTTTGTTACCACTACTAGCAAACGCACTCTCCCAGCATGTTAGCATACGGCGGCCCATAAGGCACATGTTACAGTGCACTGTTCGCCAAGGCACCCTTGAATGTCCCCTATAGGGCACCATGTATGTTGCGACACAGGATAATGTATAGTGCACCCTATATGGATGGCAACCATAAGGTGGCCTACAGGGCGCCTTATAAAGCACCCTCAGAGGCACCTAATGGGTATAGTAAGCTGAGGGTGGTCTTGCCGGCATAGACATATGTACAGTAAATAAAAATAAAGCTGTGGACATCCCTATCAAAGGGCCCCACTGTGGGTTTGAACCCATGACCTCTGGCTGCACAGGCAGTGACGTAACCATTGGGCTACAGCTCCATAGCTGTAAGCAAGCCCCTGGCTGGCTGCAGATAGCCTACACGTCACCTCACAGACAGTTTGCTGGTGTAAACCGGATAGGGTAGGCCACCCGTACCCATGATGCACTGCACATGCAAATTAGCTGTCCACAGATGGACACAAGATGGGGAATGCACCCCCACAGCACCTCGGCCCTGTTGGGGGAAGTGACCAGGTGCACCCACACAGCACCTTGGCCTAGTAGGGGGCACTGACCGGGTGTTTTACTGGCACAGAGTAGCCACACACCGTTACATCGTGCGGGTACTGTGCTCACCCTGAGTGTGCAATGAGGCGCCCAGGACCAGGTCCACAACACCTTCCATGGCTGATGGAGGCCAAGCGGGAGTTCCAAAGCAGTGTTAATGTCTAAGATAGCTAGTTTCTGCACAAACACCATGGATATCCCTGTCTGCCACAGTCCACATTGGGGGCCCCCCCCCCCATGGCAAACATGGTCCCCCATCAAGTAGATCCACACTCTACCTCCCTGCAAAGGTGGCAGTAGAGGGCAACAGCAACCCCAGTCCTGCTGAGGAACACACACCCCCCCACAGGGCAGCTCCATACACAGCCATGACACAATAGCAGACAGACATAAGCCCAGGCTATGGTAAGCTGCACTCCACCACCAGATATTCCCCTGCAGCAAACCAACAACCACTGCACCCTGCAAGCCAATCCAGCAAGACACATACCAGCTACAAGCAGTCTGCTGGTTAGTCCATAGTGCATGTTCCCAATGGAGATACATGCACCCAGAACTGGGCTGCCTGCATACACAGCAAGCAGATAGATCAGTGACTGAGCCCCAAATAGAAACCCATATCTATCACATGAGAAAACTACTATACAGCACTATGGGGGTGCCTAGCCATGCTGTGGTCACTGCACAGTCAGGGTGA
The DNA here is from genome assembly GCA_033557465.1 of Ichthyophis bannanicus. Classification (NCBI taxonomy): domain Eukaryota; kingdom Metazoa; phylum Chordata; class Amphibia; order Gymnophiona; family Ichthyophiidae; genus Ichthyophis; species Ichthyophis bannanicus. The sequence continues at coordinate 1,648,890,741 of CM066032.1, forward strand.
GCGTGATCACCCAGAAGGACATGCTTTGGCCACCCTGTCTGTGTAGGTGGTGGCCAGACACTACAATGTCCCAGCCAATGCCCTATGCCCGGTGCAGATGCATCCTGGCCAGGCCACCCTGTCCTGGCTATACCCATGGTACCTTGCACCTCATTATGCACATTGGCTGGCCAATACTGGCAACAGTGCTGGCAGTGTGGGCTGTGGAAGGGGCTTGCAGCCAACACCCACTGTATAGACAGACAGACACTTCCACACCTATGCCATCATGGTGCTACGATTGAGGGGGTAATTAGCCTTGCCCACCAAACCGGTCCTGAGCACGGCAAGGCATGGATATGGTACGCATTACAGCTGGTGGTCACTCCCCAGGGTGGTAAACACCGTCAGAGGCCAGGCCTGGAGCACACCCCGCAAACACCTAACAGATTGTTTGGATGGGGTCAACTAGCAGTATGTACGTAACGTATGGATATCTATCTGCCTGTGCTCCTAGCAAACGTCTCAGAGCTGCTTACCGTATACCTCAGGTGCAGGGTGACATTGGTAAGTTATGCAAGTGCTAGTTTTGGGTGCTGCATGCAGGGTCCAATGTTCTGCCTTTCCAGGAGACATTGGCCAATGGGACCTGTGGGTGTGGGTGTGGGTGTGTCTGCCCTTGATGGCTGCTGCTTTACGGCACAGATTCCCAACTCCAGCCCAGGTTTGCATCACACTGTTCGGGTTTTCCTGCTGTCCCTCATGAATATGCATGAGCTACATCTACATGCCATGGGGGTGGTGCATAGATATACAGCACAGGCATTTGTATGAGTGGCATCATGGAACCTGACTGGTGCGTGCCTCACCAGGACTGCATTTGCGTGATTCTGCTCTAGGTACTGCCCCTGTTCATGGTGTCTGTGCTCCGTGGGGTAAAAGATAGACGTATTGCCATTGCATATGTCCTCGCCAGGAAAGGTGTGCCCTTACTATCACTGTTTACTTGGGGGAAAAATATGTGGGCAAGATTGGCAGTTGCCCCAGTTGGGCTTTGAACTTGTGGCCTTCTGCTCTTGCATGCAGTGTCTGTGTGCACTGCACCACCGTGTAGCTACAGATTGGGTGGATTCCCTGGAATGTCCATGACTGTGGATCTGACAGGGCCTGTCTGTTGCAGTCTGTTGCAGTGGACGGTGGCAGCCTGCACATGGCTAGGCCTCTGTCTTCTGTCGCTAGCAGCCACTGCCCCCTGCACCACATGTACTCGTCCGCCAACATGCTCCCATACAAAGCAGGTGACCTGATTGGAATGTGGCAGTACGGGACTGCATTTGGGGTACTTGGCTGTGGGTAATGCCCATTGTTGTGGTGTGTGCGCGTTGTTGGTTAAAATATGGGTGTTTTCCCCATGCTTCTGTCCCCTGCAATACAGGGGTGTCTGCGCTATCTGTGTTTAGTGGTGGGTAAAATATAGAAACTGGGCTGGCAAGTGGGCTTTGAACCCCTGACCCTCTGGTTCTAGAGGTACTGACTCTGTCCGCTGCACCACACTATGGCCACTGAGACAATGCAGCCCCTGGAGGTAGTAAGCCTGGCAGGATGGAGTCACAAACCCTGCTCTACGCAATTTTACTGTGGGCATATGCACCCTGTCTGGTGGCAAACGTGCACATAAACCCCAGAATTGACCACGGGAAATGGGGGACACAATATCACCACGCTGGGCAACAGTGATATTAATGGGCAACCATAGCAAACACTCCGAGGAAAGCTCCAAAAAAGGAAATGTTTTTCGGAAGTGTCTCCGCTCCGTAGACCCTTCCAATATTCATCTCTTTTTTCTGGAGCTTTGCTGGGTGTGTTTTGTATATTTGCCCATCAATATAACTGTTACCCAGCTGGATTTCTATTTTTAATATCTTTGTTGTGGTCATTTTCGGGTTCTATTTCCAATTTTGTTCTGTGCACATATTTCACACTGCTCACGTTTTTTAGGTTTCCCCGGTTTTCCTGTACATTGCTGACGGAAATGGTTTCTCTTCCCTTTAAATGCCCTCTACCGCGAGTGTTTCACTCGCGCTATTTTGTACATGAAAATTCGGGCCCGATACTGTGCAGGGAGCCTCTCCCCTCCCACTCTCCACCCATTGACCCCGTCCCTCCGCCCCTCCGGAGCCTTCCTCCGCCCTCCTTTAGCCGTTCCACGCCTCTATCGGACATTTGCGGGCCCGCACTTGCACGGGGCCCGTTAGTGTGCCGCGTACCTGTGCGGGGGTGACACGCACGTGTGCGGGGCGTTTAAATGCGTTTATGCGCGTTTCAATGCCGCGTTGCCGTGCGCTATTTTGCGGCACGCAAATTTGCGGACTTTAGTAAACATCCCCCTTAGTGTACCTTAAACAAATGTAGTGCAAACAAAATTGATTTAGTGCAAATTAACCTATGAATTAATGTTCCTAAAACTAATTTGTACACATTAAAACATTCTCATGTGTGTTAAAAAAATTTTATTAAAATGAACGAACCAAAAAAAGCCCAAATATAAGGAAAGCCTGAAAATCCAAAAACGAATAAACAATTTTTTGCTTGTGAAAATCCTTAATTCTACGAGTTAATCACCATGATAACAGACAGCAACATTCTCAGTTGTCATTAATCATAAATCCTTCAAAGTATTTTTATTCAAAATATCCTAGGGTTTTCTCTTTAAGGTACAAAAGCTGCCCTTATAGACTTTTGTGGGTTTCATACTTGAATCAGTATTGATTTTGTTCATGGTACATGTTGTACCCTCTACTTATAAACCAAAAGAACCCATTTTGAAAGAAGTGTGACATCTGAAGTAATTTGCAGCATGTTTTGACACAGTTAGGTTAGACAAGGCACATTCATACCCTGGCAGATTCTTTTTCAATGTGTAGCAATGTTTTAAGAGAAACTAGGCCTATAGCACCTCCATGTGGTTCTTTCCATCCTTAGTCACTGATTTGCAAGATTTTATATCAGTTCAATAAATCATGGATAGTACTTTTAAAGCAGTAAGTCTAAATACTTTAAAATAAACTATGGACTGTTTTAAAAATAATGCTTTGAACATGAAGTTATAGTGATTTGCAAGTGAGAAATACTTTCACCATAGATTTCTATAAAGTTTATTTTACATGCAGCATGTCTCTATAAACATAGCTACACACACACATACTTACACTCACACTAAGGTGCGCTGCGTATGTTATTCATCAAAATTCTGTCCTTAAAAAATTTACAGCAAAGTAAAAAAAGCTGGTCCTTTTTTAGTTTGGTTTATTAGGTGCAGTTCAATGAAGCAACAGCACACATCAGGGAGGGTCTGATTGTAGTTTGCTCATCTATCCGTAAGCTTAGGTCTGTTTCTGCATATGCAAACAAACCTATGCCAGCTTATAAAGTTATTCCAGATCAGAAAAAAGTGAGGTGGCAGGGAAGTCAGGTCCTCCACTCAACGCCATGAAACAAAAATAGTTGAAAACCCTCAGTGGAGGCTCAACCCTTGCTTACAGAAGCAGCAAAATGTCATCTGCAGCCAAAAATGAAGAGCCTGCCACTGGGGACAAGTGACGTCTATCGCAGTAAATGAAGAGATGACCAGTGGGGTCCCAACCCCAGAAGAAGAGAAGAAAGGCCACAGATGTGACAAACAATGTTGTATCCAAGCCACAGCAGCAGTGGATGAGCTGACCCAGAAGCAGAATGAGATAATAATTAAGTGGGGCAGGGGGGAAGGGGGTGAGGAGGAGGGAAGAGGGGGTAATAGGGGGAAGAGTGCAATTGGGAGAAGGGGAGGGGGCAAGAGGGAAAATTGTAGCGGGAGTATAACTTTGTGCAGGGGATAGGGGAAGTACATGTGGAGGAGGAGGGGAAAATAAAATGTACCTGCCAAGAGCCACAAACACAGACTGCATGATACAGATACAGTCACACCTCGGTTTTCGTTGGCCCCGGTTTTCGTCGGTTTCGGTTTTCGACATCTTTTCTGACTGAGATCTTGTCTCGGTTTTCGTCTATCGCCTCGGTTTTCGTACTACAATACATACACCCTCGCGCTGGTCTGCATACACTGCCTGCCCAGTCCCGGCAGCACTACCCCCCCCCCCCCCCCCCGGACTCACCGATCGCGTGTGCCAGATCTGAAAACCAAAATACAGTACTGTACAGTACTACAATACATACACCCTCGCGCTGGTCTGCATACACTGCCTGCCCAGTCCCGGCAGCACTACCCCCCTGGACTCACCGATCGCGTGTTGAGATGCGAAAGTCAGGTGAGCAACATCCTCGAGCCAGAGATGCAAGGATTGCACAGAGAGGAAGGCAGTTTAAACAATTTGTCTGCCAAAAATACCTCTGGAGCACCATCTTGTGGCCAGAAGTGGGATTGACTCTTTATAAAATGTATTTTTTGTGAATATTTTTGGGTGTCTGGAACGGATTAATTGAATTTACATTATTTCCTATGGGAAATATTGCTTCGGTTTTCGTACGTTTCGGTTTTAGTCAGACTTCTTAGAACGGATTAATCATGAAAACCGAGGTTTGACTGTATATAGATGCCATCAACCCCACACCCCTCAGACCAGATTGCATGAAACACAACTTGACCTCAACCCGACATGCCTCAAATATTCCAAATACTTCCCCACACTCATCCCAAGAGATAACACATCTACTCTCTCCACCTGGATCCAAATGTACATACCATATCACTTACACACCTCACATATACCACCAGTCACTTGATACACCACATACAAACCAAAAGGACTGATTCAGCCAGCTCCCTGCCATCTACTGAGTCACACGTTACCCATTTCTCTTTCCAAGTCTCCCAGATAGTTGGGGAATACAGGAAGAGGGAATGTGCCACTGTGTCACACTATAAGAATGCCCTTTTCCATTTGTTAAATGGTAGCGAAGGGATGAATAGTTCAGAAAAAATTACATAAAGGTCCCCTTAATACAGTATTCTAGGGTGTTTCCCTCTCAAGTACAGGCCTGCCTTTATTAAAATATGCACAGGCCTTAGGGATGTGCAGGCATACACATTTTTGTTTCATTTTGGTTTGGTTTTGTTTTGTTTCATTTCAACACAGTGTGCACTATTTCATATCATTTTGCACTGTGTCATTTAAAGAATCATTTTGTTTAGAACATTTAGGTAGGAAAAAACATTAAGGGCCATGCAATTTAAAAACCTTAGGAAGTGATTTAGAGGAGTAATTCTGTAAGCGAGTACTAGATGTCCGCTCAAATCTCCATGCTTTGATGGAAGCTATTCAATAAAGTCAAATCCGCACACATTGTACTTTACAGAATACTAGCATAAGTGGCCACAGATCTGCATACATATCATCGTGGTCACTTATATCAGCTCTAGAACAGGTGTAAATGACCGTATCTTACACATATTACGGGGCATGTGCTGTAAAGTAAAAGCTGTTAGTGTAGCTGGATTTAAGAAAGGTTTGGACAAGTTCCTGGAGGAAAGGTCCATAAACCATTATTAAAAAGGACCGGGGAAATCCACTGCTTACCCTGGGACAAGCGCTGTGGAACCTGTGTGCCTTTTGGGAACCTGCCAGGTACTTGTGACCTGGATTGGCCACTGTTGGAAACAGGATACTGGGCTTGATGGACCTTGGTCTCACTCAGTAAGGCATTTCTTATGTTCTTAATTAAGCACACACCTATGCACCGCCCCTGTGCTTGCCCACAGTGAAAGTACATGTCATTGACCATGGCATGTACTTTCAGAAAAGTGCCTGACCACAATCTGCACGTAACTCACTAAAACACCAAGATTTACATGTATAATCTAGCACGGAACTTACCGTAAGCATATGTTGTCTGCCAGAGGGCTAATAGCATCAGTGCATGCTATTAGTAAACTATCCCCTAGTATTTTAGAAAAGAATCCTCAAACACAGAGCTTTTTCTAAAATACCTACAATGCTGCCAAAGCACACAGTTGTCCCTATCCTCTGAGTTTTCTTGGTAAGGTGCAACTGGAAAAAGATTGTTAGGCCTTACTGATAGGTATAAGCAGTGATTTTGCTACTTACGAGTGGTGAATATTCTACAAGACATTAATCAAGAGTAGAGGTCCAAAATTCAAACATTTTACATCTCCAGATGTTTTTTTTAAGACCTGAGAGGGAAGCATATTTACATCACCTGTCCTCCAGGTGATGTAAAACCCTCTCGCACCAAGGAAGTTTCTCCAGGGCCATGTGCCCATGAGGGAAGGGTTAGGACAGCCGTTATAGTTGGTGATTCGATCATTAGGCATGTAGATAGCTGGGTGGCTGGTGGACGTGATGATCGCCTGGTAACATGCCTGCCTGGTGCGAAGGTAGCGGACCTCACGCGCCACCTAGATAAGGTCTTAGATAGTGCTGGGGAGGAGTCTGCTGTCTTGGTACATGATGGTACCAATGACATAGGAAAATGTGGTAGGGAGGTTCTGGAGGCTAAATTTAGGCTTTTAGGTAGGAAGTTGAAATCCAGAACTTCCAGGGTAGCATTCTCCGAAATGCTTCCCGTTCCACGTGCAGGGCCCAAAAAGGCAGGCAGAGCTCCGGAGTCTCAATGCGTGGATGAGACAATGGTGCAGAGATGAGGGGTTTGGATTTGTTAGGAACTGGGGAACATTCTGGGGAAAGGAGGGGCTCTTCCGAAGGGATGGGCTTTACCTTAACAGGAATGGAACCAGGCTGCTGGCATTAACCTTTAAAAAGGAGATAGAGCAGCTTTTAAACTAGATAATAGGGGAAAGCCGACAGTTGCCCAAGAACGCATGGTTCGGAAGAATGTATCCTTGAAGGATACTACCAAAAGCAGAGAGGTTCCAAAAAAGAGTAAAGTAGCCCAAATGCCCTCGAGTATGGAGCAGACAGAGCTTAAAGATCCCAAATTACCCATGTCTACCAATAGCCAAATTAATATGAATAAAATACAGTCTCTAAAATGCTTGTATGCAAATGCTAGAAGTCTAAAAAATAAGATGGGAGAGTTAGAATATATAGCACTAAATGAGAGGTTAGATATGATTGGAATATCAGAGACATGGTGGAAGGAGGATAACCAGTGGGACACTGTGATACCAGGGTACAAACTAGATCGTAATGATAGAGCTGATCAAATTGGTGGAGGGGTTGCGCTCTATGTTAGAGAGGGCATTGAGTCAGAAAGGATTAAAGTTTTGCAGGAAACAAAATTTGCTGTAGAATCTCTATGGATTGAAATTCCATGTAAAAAGGGGAAGGCGATGGCAGTGGGGGTGTACTATCGACTGCCTGGCCAGAATGAACAAATGGATGATGAAATGCTCAAAGAAATCAAGGAAGCTAACAAATGTTACAGCGTGGTAATAATAATGGGTGATTTCAATTACCCCGGTATCGACTGGGTCAGTGTCACAGCAGGACATGCTAGGGAGATAAAGTTCCTAGATGAAATAAATGACTGCTTCTTGGAGCAGCTGGTTCATGAACCGACCAGAGGGGAAGCCATATTAGACCTAGTCCTTAATGGAACACCAGATCTAGTGCAAGAGATAAGGGTGTTGGAACCACTTGGCAAAAGTGATCATAGCATGATCGCCTTTGATTTAATTAGTGGAGGAGGGATAGTAAGGAAATCCACAGTACTACCTTTTAACTTTCGAAAGGGAGACTATGATAAAATGAGGAAAACAGTTAAGAAAAAACTAAAAGAAGCAGTTGCAAAGGTTAAAGACTTACATCAAGCTTGGGTGTTGTTGAAAATACTATCTTGGAAGCCCAGACCAGCTGTATTCCACGCTTTAAGAAAAGTGGAAGGAAGTCCAAAAAACTGCCAGCATGGTTTAAAGGTGAGGTCAGAGAGGCTGTTATTGCCAAAACAGCATCTTTCAGGAAATGGAAAAAAGGGCCAAACGACGAAACATGGAAAGAGCACAAGCACTGGCAGGTCAAATGCAAGGCATTGATAAAGCAAGCAAAGGGAGAATTTGAGAAGAAGCTTGCTGCGGAAGCAAAAACGTGAAATAAAGATTTTTTCAAGTACATTCCTAGCAAAAAACCTGTGAAAGAGTCAGTTGGTCCATTAGATGATAGAGGAGTTAAAGGGGCACTAAGAGGTGACAAGGTGATAGCGGAGAGACTGAATGAATTCTTTGCTTCGGTCTTTACTGAGGAAGATGTAGGGATGTTACCCATGACTGAAGTGGTATTTAAAGGTGCGGAAGAATTGAAGGAAATATCGATACATCGGGAAGATGTATAACAACTATTAGATAAACTGAAGAGTAGCAAATCACCTGGGCCGGATGGTATACATTCAAGGGTGTTGAAAGAACTGTAATATGAGATTGCAGACCTGCTATTAGTAATCTGTGAACTATTATTAAAATCATCTCTAATACCTGAAGATTGGAGGATCGCCAATGTAACACCAATTTTTAAAAAGGGTTCCAGGGGTGATCCGGGAAACTACAGACCGGTGAGCCTCACGTCAGTACCGGGAAAAATGGTAGAAACCATCATAAAGAATAAAATTACTCAGCATGTATATAGTCATGGCCTAATGGGAGACAGCCAACATGGCTTTAGACAAGGAAGATCTTGTCTTACTAATCTGTTATGTTTTTTTGAAAGTGTGAATAAACAGGTGGACAAAGGTGAGTCGGTTGATATAGTGTATCTAGACTTTCAGAAAGCCTTTGACAAGGTCCCTCATCAGAGACTTTTGGCAAAACTAAAGAGTCATGGGATAAGAGGCAGTGTACTACTGTGGATCAGGAACTGGTTAAAAGATAGAAAGCAGAGGGTTGGGCTAAATGGACAATTTTCCCAATGGAGAAAGGTGAATAGTGGTGTACCCCAGGGATCTGTGCTGGGTCCGCTGCTTTTTGACATATTCATAAATGACCTGGAAAGAGGAATAACGAGTGAGGTTATCAAATTTGCAGATGACACAAAACTATTTAAAATTGTTAAAACCCAAGAGGATTGTGGAAAATTGCAAGAGGATCTTGATAAATTGGAAGACTGGGCATCAAAATGGCAGATGAAATTTAATGTGGACAAGTGCAAAGTTATGCACCTAGGGAAGAACAACCCAAACTATGGTTACACAATGCAAGGTTCCACATTAGGAACCACTACCCAGGAAAAAGATTTAGGCATCATTGTGGATAACATGTTAAAACCCTCGGCCCAGTGTGCAGCGGCAGCCAAGAGAGCAAATAGAATGCTAGGTATCATAAGGAAAGGAATGGAAAATAAAACAAAAGATATTATAATGCCTCTATACCGTTCCATGGTGAGACCGCACCTTGAATATTGTGTGCAGTTCTGGTCGCCGTATCTTAAAAAGGATATAGCGTTATTAGAAAAGGTTCAGAGAAGAGCCACCAAAATGGTAAAGGGGATGGAAGGATACTCCTATGAAGAAAGGCTAAAAAGGTTAGGGCTCTTTAACCTGGAAAAGAGACGGCTGAGGGGATATATGATAGAAGTCTATAAATTAATGAACGGAGTGGAACGGGTAAACGTAGATCGATTGTTTATGTTATCAGAATATAGAAAGACTAGGGGACATACAATGAAGCTACAGGGTAAACTATTTAAGACTAATAAAAGAAAATATTTTTTCATTCAACGTGTAATCAAACTCTGGAATTTGTTACCGGAGGATGTAGTAAAGGCTGTTAATGTAGCTGGATTTAAAAAAGGTTTGGACAAGTTCCTGGAGGAAAGGTCCATAAACCATTATTAAGGGACCCAGGATATCAATGCTTGACCCAGTACAAGCATTGCGGAACCTGTGTCTTTTGGGGAAACTGCTAGGTACGTATGACCTAGAATGGCCACTGTTGGAAACAGGATACTGGGCTTGATGGACCTTGGTCTGACCCAGTATGGCATATCTTATGTTCTTATGTTCATATTTCTCACTTCAAGCTTTTCTCCATTCCCAAGGTCCAAAAATGAAATTAGCTACATTTATGCACAATTTGAAACTGGTGTAAATGCTCATAGTGAAATTTTTCTGCATATATGTGAATTGCCATTCTAAAATACAAAATATATGCATGCTTTAAAGGACTGCCCAAACCTTTCCCAGAACATAGCCCATTGAAATCTCTGCATGCCACAGAAGATACATAGTACCTTTCACAAAGTGTGTGTGTATGCCGTCGAATCAATGCGGACTCCTGGCAGCCCAGCCCTGGCTTTTCTTGGGAACATGCAATCCAAAGTGGATTTCCTTGCCTTTCTTCCACACAGTAAGTCTACAGCACCTGGCATTCCAAGATGGTCACCCATTCAAACACTAGCCAGGCCCCTGCTTAGCTTCTGAGATCAGCCAAGATCAGGCTCATTCAGGGCAGCAGAGCCATAGTGCCTTTCACAAAAAAATCACTACTAATGCAAGCATGTGTAACTGGCATACAACTCTTCTTAAATTCACCTCCTTAGTGCTCACTATTCAAAATAGTGCACTATTATGTAGTAAAAATACATGGCCCCAATAGCCTATTTTCCCTTTTTGGACATTTCCTAAATATCTGGAATCCTGCAGTGCATTAATCGGTCTCATTCCTGTATTTAGAAGTCTCACTCTTCCTTTTCGTGGTGTGGGCATGCTCAGACTCTGTCATAGTTAGCAGACAAGAGAGTCCAATGAGAGAAACCACCCTCACAGAGGGTAAGCAGCAGAACAAAAGTGAAGTAAAGCAAACAGTTGGTGAAACAGACAGCTTTATTAACAGAGAGCTCCAACGCGTTTTGGCACTTACCTTCTTCAGGGGGTAAAAGCCTCAGCTAAAACAAAATTATTTAAATCATAAAATTATAATCCATTCATAATAAAGAATAATTAAAATACTTTCTGTACAAATAGAAAACGTTAATAAAGCTGTCTGTTTTACCTCGCTTTTGTTCTGCTGCTTACCCTCTAAGGCCACTAACAGTTATCACATGCACATGAAGGCACATTTGAGAAAGGACATCAAGGTGCGATCTGGGATGTCCAGGTCAAAAAGTCCCAAATACAGGAGAAGCAGCAGTAATAAAGGTGGACACATGCAAGAACTTCTAAAATCGCTCTGTATCCACCCCTGAAAGACATGTCTACACGAGCATATAAAGCAGTGGACTCAATAGGCCGGTCATCTGCAAGTTTTGGCCAGATTTTAGAAACTTGGACATGCTCAAAATGGACAGCAGCAGCCACATCCACATAGATGTCCTTGTACTCACCAAGCAAGAGTACTATGTCCATCTGACTAACTCTCTTGCCTCTGACCCTCATCGCCGCTTTGCTACACACTCAGCTCTCTCCTCAAGGTCCCTCCTCCCCCCAATCCCTCATTCAGTTTGCCCAGACCTTGGCTGACTACTTCTATGATAAAGTCCAGAAAATTAGCCTTGAATTCTCTGCAGAGTCACCTCCACCTCATCTTCCCCCTCTTCAATTCCAAGTCCTTCCCTCACCTTCGGCCACCCTTTATTCCTTTTCTGAAATCAATGGGAAACTGCAAATCTTCTCTCCCCCTCCAAACTGACTACCTGCTCCTCTGATCCCAAGCACACCCATCAACTAAGCTCTATCTCTTCTGCCGTTACCCCTTCCATCTGTCATATCCTTAAACTATCGCTTTCCACTGCAACTGTTCTTGTGGCCTTCAAACATGCTGTGGTTACACCTCTCCTCAAAAAGCCTTCACTAGATCCTACCTGTCCGTCCAGTTATCAATCTCTCTCTCTCTCCTCTCCTTTGCTTCAAAATTACTTGAACAAGCAGTTCACCAGCACTGTCTTGACTTTCCTTCCTTTCAAGACTTTCTGGACCCCTGCAATCTGGTTTCGTTCTCTACATTCCACAGAAATGGCCCTTGTCAAAGTCTCCAGTGACTTGTTCCTCACCAAATCCAAAGGCCTCTAGTCAATTCTCATCCTTCTTGACCTTTCTGCTGCCTTTGAACAGTAGATCACCACCTTCTACTCGATACCCTGTCCTCACTTGGATTTAGTGGCTCTGTTCTGTCCTGGTTTTCTTCTTATCTCTCATGTTGCACTTTTAGTGTATGTTCTGGTGGTTCCTTCTCTGCCGCCATCCCACTTTCATTTGTTGTGCCTCAGAGCTCTGTCTTCAGACCTCTCCTTTTCTCTCTCTACATTCGGGTCCCTTGATGCACTTATTCCCTCCCATGGTTTTCAGTACCATCTTTATGCTGATGACTCTCAGATCTACCTTTCTGTGCCCGAAATCTTTCCGAATCCTGGCCCAGATTTCTGCCTGCTTATCAGACATTGCCACCTGGATGTCTCACCATGGTCTGAAACTGAACATGGCCAAAACTGAGCTCTTTATCTTTCCGCCTAAACCCACCTCCCCCATTCCTCCCTTCTCTATTTCTGTAAATAACACTACAACCTCCCTGTTTCCTTGGCTCGCAACCTTGGGGTCATCTTTGACTCTTTTCTCTCTTTCTCTACACACATCCAACAGATAGCTAAAAACTGTTGCTTCTTTCTCGATAACAATGGTAAAATTCATCCCTTCCTTTCTACACACACTACTAAGACACTTATCCACTCTATAGCCAACTCCCATCTAGACTATTAGAACCTCCTACTTGCAGGTCTCCCTCTGAATCATCTCTCTCTCTTTCAATCTGTTCAAAACTCAGCCATAGGGCTAATCTTCCACCAGCCTCAACATGCTCATACAACCCCTCTTCTCAAGTCGCTTCACTGGCTCCCAATCCATTCCCATATCCAGTTCAAACTTCTCCTACTGACCTATAAGTGCACTTGTTCTACTGCTCCTCACTGCCTTTCCTCTCTTATTTCTCCCTACACCCCTCCTCAGGAGCTCTGCTCTTCTGGCAGATCCCTTCTATCTGTGCCCCTCTCTTCTTCTGCCAATTTGATTTCGGTCCTTCCACCTTCCTGCTCCTTATGCCTGGAACAAACTACCTGAGTCTGTGCCTCAGGCTTCATCTCTGGCCCTTTTCAAATCCAGGCTGAAGTCTCAACCTCATTGTGGCTACTTTTGGATCCTCATCCCCATAGTCTCCTATGTGTTAGCTTACCATTTCCCTAGCTATATCCTTGTCCTCAGCTGTTGTGTTGTCTGTCTTGACTAGATTGTAAGTTCTGATCACCAAGGGCCAACTTTTATATGTATCTGTACAGAACTGCATACGCCTGGTAGCCCTATACAGTAATAGCAGTAGCAGCAGCAAAAATAACTTAGGATGAGGACATCTGTCCCATGCTACACAAATGTTCCTGTCTTCCATTTTGCAAACAGAGATGTGCAACAGCATGCCAACCACAAAACAAGTGTCTGTTTCCCTTCATAGTTCTTTATGATTGTGGAAAGTAATGTGGATATAAGAATACCTTCCTCTCTACTTCATCTAGTTGTTTTGGTGGCAGAACCGCTCCCTTGGATTTTTGCAGCTCAAATGCATGACCCTGCATTTTTTAGCATTAAATCTCAGCTACTAAATTCTTAGCCATTCTTCAAACTTAGCTAGATCTCTCCTCATGTTATCAACTCCTTCCTGGGTGTCTACTCTATTGCAGATTTTAGTATCATCTGCAAAGAGGCAAACCTTATCAGACAGCCCTTCTGTAATATCACCAACAAAGATGTTAAAAAGAATCAGACTAAGGACAGATTCCTGTGGCACACCACTGGTAACTTCCTTCTCCTCAGAATGAGCTCTATTTACCTGTACCCTTTATCGCCTCCCACTCAACTAATCTCTAACCCAATCAGTAACTATAGGGCCCATCCCTAGGGTGCTCAGTTTGTTTATAAGTCGCCTGTGCAGAACGGTGTCAAAGGCTTTATTGAAATCCAAGTACACCACATCTAGGGTTCTCCCTTGGTCCAACTCCCTGGTCACCCAATTAAAGAAATCAATCGGACTTGTCTGACAAGACCTACCTCTGGTGAATCCATGCTGCCTCCGAACTTGTAATCCATTGGATTCTAGAAACCTCATTATTTTCTCTTTCAGCAGCGTTTTCAATAATTTACTCACCACAGAGGTTAGACTAACTGGCCTGTAGTTTTGTTTAAAGGGACCATATTTGCCTCTCTCTAGTCCTCTGGTACCACTCCCGACTCCAAAGAGGCACTGGAGTCAGTGGAGCTGCTAGAATGTCCCCAAGTTCCTTCAGTATTCTCAGATGTATCCCATCCGGTCCCATCGCTTTTACCTTTAGTTTAGCTAGTTTCTCATGAACACAGTCTTCTGAAAATCATTCAAGATCCTTGGTTCTTTTGTTCCTATTTGTGAGTGTTTCCTGAGGACCTGCTCCTAGGTCCTTCTTCTGTGAACAGAGAAAAAAAAAATTTGTTAAGGAATTCCACTTTATCCTCATCAGCTTCTACATATTCCTCCCTTTCACCCTTGAGTCTGACAATACCACTCTTATCCACCCCCCCCCCCCCCCCACACACACACACACACACACATTATTGCATTGGCAATTTCTTCTTCTTTTTGTATCTTTGCTTTCCTGACTACTTTGCTAGCTTCTCTAAGTTTTTCCCAAATATAGATGCCTGTCTTTGTCTTTCTGTGATCTCTTGTATTTCATGAAGGCCTCCCCCTTTTTCTTCACTTTTTCAGCTACTTCTTTTGAGAACCATAGCAGCCTCCTTTTTCTTTTACCTTTATTTACCTTTCTTTTTTTTTTAATCCTTTATTTAAGTTTCCAAGAAATTACAACAAGAGAGAAATTAAAATAACACATCCCTTTGAACATAAGGAAAAGAAACTCCAACAGCCCACCCCAATCTCCAACCCCCCCCCCCCTCCCCCAGTTCAGGCGGCCATCTTAAATAATTTACGAGGGCTATAATCTGTCACAAAAAAATGTCAAATGCCATACACAAGTACAAATCGATGCACCCTATACCACTACATAATGTGCTCTCAATATATAATCATGTAGGGGTTTCCACTTAAGCAAAGTGGAAGGCATTTGAGGTGAACCTTGCCATGGCATCTGCTCATATTTGCAATATAAACATAATTGATTCCAGCATGTGTGCCAACTGAGATCTACCGTATGCTTCCAATTGGCAATTAAGAGATGCAGTGCCACTCCCAACATGAAGTCAAACAAAAAATGACATTCCTTCTGTAAGGATGGAATGTCAGCCATTGATCGATAAACAATAATAGACCAAGTGAGAGTGGTCCTGAATCCCAAGACAGCTTGAATTCGCTCCCAAAGCAGAACCCAGTAGGACTGAACATTAGGGCAATCAAAATCAAATAGGCTAAGGTGCCAATGTTCCTCTGGCAAGACCAGCATGCATTGTCTTATCCCATTTAGATACTTTTAACGGAGTATAATGAGCTCTATGTGCAAAAAAGTACAATGCCTCAGAGATAGAGGCAGATTGTGATATTCTGACTAGTTTACCCCAAAACTTTCCCCACGATTCCAGAGAAAGAGTAACCCCAGTATCATGCTCCCATACACGATGGGTACCAATGGAGTGTGAGTGAGGGCGATGGGATACTAACTGATAATAATGAGAAGCCACACCCGGAGCCTGTTGGGCATTTCTTATTATACTAAGGAGCCCCATTCCTCAGGTAAGGACCTAATATCAATAGCGGATTTCCCAATGCAGTGCCTCAACTGAATCTACTGGAAGTATAAGGGTCCAGGTAAGTCAAATTCACACTGTAGACCAGGGGTCTCAAACACGCGGCCCGCGGGCCGCATGCGGCCCGCGAGAGACCTTTGTGCGGCCCGCGATACACAACCCGGCTTCTGCGCGCATGTCCCGTGGCCCCCGATCCCTTCCTGCTTGCCTGTCAGTTCTTCTCTGCTTCGGCTTTCAGAGCCGCGAAGGGAGAGCTGCTCCCTCGCGACTCTGTTAAGCTCGCCGGGGCAGATGGGAAATTTCCCATAAGCCCCAGCGGGCTTAACAGAGTCACGAGGGAGAAGCTCTCCCTTCGCGGCTCTGAAAGCCGAAGCAGAGAAGAACTGACAGGCAAGGGGGGGGCCGCGGGACATGCGGTATTGCTGCTACCGCCGCGGCAGCGGCAGGAGCAGCAGCTAGCTGTTTTCTAAAGTTTGTTTCCCCGGGGGGGGGGGAGCAGGATTGATGTGGGCTGCTGCTGGGGGGGGGGCAGGATTGAGGTGGGCTGCTGGGGGGGGGGAGCAGGATTGATGTGGGCTGCTGCTGGGGGGGGGAGCAGGATTGATGTGGGCTGCTGCTGGGGGGGAGGAGCAGGATTGATGTGGGCTGCTGCTGGGGGGGGGAGCAGGATTGATGTGGGCTGCTGGGGGGGAGCAGGATTGATGTGGGCTGCTGGGGGGGTAGGACTGGAAATGGGGTGATAGTACTGGTAATGGACAGATGGGGGTTAGGACTGGAGGTGGTCTGATTGGGGGGCTAAGAATGAAGATGGGGCGATGGAAGGGATAGGCCTGGAAGTGGGCTGTTGGGGGGCTTAGGACCGATAATGGGCTATGGGGGGGTGGGGCTAGAACTGGTAATGGACTGGGGGGGGGGGGTGCTATGACTGGAAATGGGCCGAGTAGAAGGGGGAGCTTGAACTGCAAATAGCTGATGGGGACAGGGTCTTGGAATGGTAATGGGCTGAGTGGAAGGGGGCTTGGAATGGAAATGGGCTGATGGGGAGGGGGGCTTGGAAAGGAAATGGGCTGTGAGGGGAGGGAGCTAGGACTGGAAATGGGCTGATGATGCGGGGACTAGAAGGGAGCGGATGCTGGGTGGGGCAGGAGCTAGAAGGGAGTTGATGTTGGGGGACGATTAGAATGGGATGGGGCTGGGAGAGTGAAATGGAGAGGGGAAATATATTTTGTGTGGGAGGGAAGAAAAATCTACAGTTGGCCGGGTATTGGGAGAGTAAGTGGGGATTGAGGATGGAGGGGTAAAATTTGAGTGGATGAAATAGGAATGAGGAAAGAGCAAAAGGAGAATGATTAGTATGTTAAAGCAGATGTAGAGAGAATGGAAAAAAACTGGGAAAGAAGAAAGGACAAATGGACAGCAGACGATGGAGAGTTAGCAGAAGACACAAAGCAACCAGAAGAAAGTGGCTGGAACAATTGCAACTGAAAAAAAATGCACAAAAGGTAGAAAAATATCTCTTTATTTTGAATTTATTAACTGAAATATGTCAGCTCTTGGAAATGTGCATCTTTAACGTCTGCACTTTATTTAATACAAGAGGAAATCAATGTATAGTTTTATTTCTACAGTGTTGTACATTCTAAGTTTGGCTTTTGGGGTTCCCAGTTTAATTGTCTTCCTGTTTCTAAATTGTGATTCCTTGTTTGGTGATGGTGTATGTTCTGCATGTGTAACTGAGCTGAGGTATTCTGTTTATGTAATTCCTATTTGACATTGCCACTTGTTCTCTTTCCCGAGTAGGTCATGTATTGTTATTCTCTGAAATGTGTTGATTTAATATTTGCAGTGTTGCCTTTTGATAGTTAGGGTATGGTGCTTTGTGAGTCCTGGTAGTGCTGTTAGGACATGGCAGGTTTGCTATGGGTTCTAAATGAGCAGTGTTTCTAGTAGTTCCTAATGTGCCTGGCGGTTGGCACTGGTTTATAGTAATGTAGAAATCTTTTAGTCTTTCTTTATCCATACACTCATTAAGAGGCATGTTTACTCAAAGTTAGTGTATGGTAACATTATGCAAATATTTATGCAAATGATCCCTTATGCAAATGATGCCCTTATGCAAATGAGGCCTGCGTCTTGTGCGGCCCCCGGGTTACTCTACAAGTCCTCATTTGGCCCTCAAAGCAATTTGAGTTTGAGACCCCTGTTGTAGACTCACAAAAGACTTCCACTTACCATCAGAGATCAACTGCCCTATAGACCAGATTCCCCTGCAATACCACTGTTTCCAAGCTATCGGATGCTGTTGAATTTTAAGAAATGGGCTATACCAAATAGGGATGAGCATCGACAAGCATTTTTCCCGAGGGATTATACAAGCTAACTGCTGGAAAGCCTTTTGGGTATCCATAATGATCAGAGGGAACTTCAAACTCACCGAGGACACCATGCCAGGCAGAAGCCTCATAGGGAAGGGGGCAATCAATTTCTCTTCCAAATCAAGCCAGACAGGACATTGTCCATTTGACTTCTCAACCCATCTTGACCGCTGTTTTAACAGGAAGGCAAAATAAGCCTGAAAATCAGCAAAATTCACACCCCCTCTTCTTTTTTGGATTTAAGCTTCCTAAGAGCTATTCTAGGCAGTTTATTTTTCCATAAAAACTGGACAAGGGCCCTTTCCACCTGTTGATATGTTTTAGCCGACATAAAAACAGGCAGCATTTCTAACATATAATTCACCTTAGGGATGACAGTCATCTTAATTGTCTCAAGGCATCCCCACCATGATAAAAAGCCGGTGACAATTTTGTGGTCATATCCCAGACAGTGGAAAGGAGAGCCTCTTCTTTGCATTGTAATGTTTCTATAAGTGGGTAACAATATGTATACCTAAGTATTTTACCATTTTGGGTTCCCATACAAAAGGATATCCAGTCAGGTCTGCACTGCAAACTTGCGAGTTTAAGGGGAACGCTACAGATTTTGACCAATTAATTTTATACCCAGATAGCCGTGAGTACTGACCTATCAGCTCAAGAACAGAAGAAATTGAGCTGGGCATAGTGAACAGCAGGAGATCATCAGCATAAGCAGAAAGCTTGATCTCCATACCAGCAATAGGCACACCTCTGACCAAAGAACTCTGTCTCAACAGGAGAGCCAAGGGTTCTAGGGCGAGATTGAACAAAATAAGTGAAAGAGGGCAGCCCTGTCGGGTACCACGGCCTAAGGGGAAATCTCGAGATTGAGTCGCGTTCACAAAAATATTAGCACTTGGCCGTACATACATGACTTTAAATAATTTGAGAAAACCTTCACCAAAGCAAAACCACCTCAGAGCAGCGAACAAGAAAGGCCACTCCAACCAATCGAATGCTTTCTCTGCGTCAAGAGACAACCCCACCAAAGGGCCCTCAACATTCTCTGCCCCTTCCAGTACAAGGCAAAACACTCTGGCATTATCAGCTGTAGAGCACCCCTCAGTAAATCCGCACTGATCCGGATGGATCAAAGAAGGGACTATCTTAGCAAGGTGACATGCCAAGGAGGCAGCATATATTTTTTAGTCTGCATTGAGCAATGAGATTGGGCGGTAGTTACTAACCAACTGAGGATCTCTCCCAGCTTTTTCAAGAACCACAACATTAGCAGAGGCGAACGCACCAACCTGGGCATCCGCTTCCATGAGGAGCCGGTAATATTGTTGCAAATATGGAGCTAACACCTTAGAGAAGGTTTATTTCTGGGCCGGCGGCCTTTCCCATGTGCATAGAGTCTATGGCGTAATTGATTTCCGTGACCGAGATCTGACTATCCAAAGCTGCAGATGTTTCCTGATCAAGAGTAGGCCTCTGAATATCAGCCAATAATCTCCCAAAAGCTTCCTTAGAAAATTCTATCTTTGAAGAGTACAGCTGAGCATAGAAAAGTCGAAAGGTATCTGCTATTTCAGAGTCCTCAACAATCAGCCTCTGTGTCTGAGAGTCCTGCAACGCAGTGATACATGAAGTTTCCTTGCGCCCTTTCAATGAGTTGGCTAGTAAACGACCAGCCCTATTGCCTTCCAAATAATACCTCCCTTTCTGTACTTGAATATTCTGTGAGGCCTCAGTAGCTAAAATTGTATTATACCTAAATCTTAGGCGTTGCAAACGGATCAAAATATTAGGATCAGTTCGTTGGCCTAGTATGCATTCCCCAGCCTTTATCTGCTTATCCAAAGCTTATAGCTCTGCTTTACGCTGCTTTGCATGACGTATACCGTATACGTATTGGTCTTGGGCAAGCCACTTAACCCTCCATAGCCCATGTTCCCTGTAAAATAGTTATCTCCAAGTTATAATGCCCTGTTCAATGTAATTTCAGTTTGTTCAATGTAAACCGCACTGATGCAGAATAGCGCGGTATATAAGAGAATGTAAATAAATAAATAAATAAAATACCAAAATTGGTAATGGTGGCTCACATATTAGCTTTAAAACCCTCCTACCACGCCCATCCCGAAGTGTCCTGAGGCAAATTAAACTGAAAGTACTACTCAATGGCCACTAGAATGGTTTCACAGAACTCCTGATTACTAAGAAAGGCTCTGTCAAAATACCGCCGTGAGGGAGATGGACAAGCCGAGGAATCCAGTAAGGATATGGATATTGCGGCATGGTCTGATATGTGAACCGCATGAATATTGGATGCACTAACTCTAGACCTCAATCCCTTGGAGATAAGAAAAAAGTCTATGCGTGATAACAAATTATGAGGAGGTGAGAAAAAAGTATATTCCTGATCCACAGGATGTTGTAACCTCCATATGTCCACTAAGCCCATATCTTGCACTATTGACAAAAGAGCAGGGTGTGCCTTGGGGAGTCTGGTAGTTCTTACAGATCTCCTATCTAACAAGGGGTCCAAAGTAAGGTTGAAGTCCCCCCCAGTATAATCGGATACCTAGATACCGCTTGCGCCTCAGCAACTAAAAAATTAAAGAAAGCTGGGCAATCTAGATTTGGAGCATAAATATTGATGAGAGCCAATTCTGTGAGACCTATCTTGATAACAGCCTTCACCCAACGCCCTTCGAGGTCCAACTGAGACTGCATCACTATAGGGGAGATGGATTTCCTTACTAATATAGCTACTCCATTTTTCTTGTGACTTGCCGCTGAGAAAGCAATGAGTGTGAAGGGTTTCATATCTAGTTTTAATGACTCCCTTGCATTCAAATGAGTCTCCTGCAGGAATAAAATATCAGCACTTTCCTGACGCCCATAAAGGAGTATATGTTTTCTCTTAATGGGATTGTTAATGCCCTTAACATTCAGTGATACTATCTTAAAGAGAGACATGGAGACAGAATTGCACATATTGATATAGAATTGCTACAGAAACATACCATGTTGTAACATAATTCTTCACTCTCATAATCCACATCACTGAAAAACCCAGTAATAAAGCAGTAATTATATCCCTATAGGAGATAATACAAGCAGATATACCACGATTCAACCTTGACCCTTGCGAAGGGCAGCCCAAAAAGACACAAAATTGTAATTGCAGATAGCCACCGAAATCCTGGGGGACTATACCAAACTCTGAACTTTGCGGGAGCGCCCAAAATGGACAGGACAGGCACAGAGGGCATACAACTCAATCCATATCTTTTCTGCTGCCAAGTCAGACCTCATTTTACCAGGCCTTAAACAATAGTTGACTATATCAAGGATAACCATCTTCAGACTCCAAACTACTAGGACAACCCCTCCCACAGCATCACATGATCGCAACAAGATGGATGTATAAGGGCCCACATGTCAATCAATGCCCAGAAACCTTCTGATCTAGCCCGAGGCCAGCAGACAGAAAACCAAGAAAGAACATTGACCACCAAACAAGAATCTGGAGTTGCCTAAAGAGAGTCAGAGTATAGAATAACTCTACCACATCTCATATCATTGCACCATGGGTCAGTAACTAAATTGTAGCTCCCAATGAAGAAAGTTCAGTGTACACTGTAAGCTCAGGTCCTCCACTGTGTGTTAAGCAGGGTTGTCACCACATTAGCACCAGTTCTTTATCTTCCAAGAAAGGATATAGAGCCTCTGGTTCGTCAAAAGTCCTAGCTTGATTGTGCAAGTTAACTCTCATACGGGCAGGGTAAAGTAACCCAAAACGAGCCTGAAGCTGCAGCAATCGCAGATGCAAAGCTAAAAAGCTCTTTCTCCGGTCCACTGTTACTTTTGTGAAATCTGGAAAGAAGAGAAGCTTATGACCCTGGTATTCCAATGGGGAGTACAGTCTGGAAGCTTCCAGTATTTGTGAGACGTGTTGAAACCGAAGAACTTTCAAAATGATTGGGCGTGGATGTCTGCCCGAAGCCAAAGGCTGTGTAGGCACCCGATGAGCTCTCTCAATCTCAAACGGCATGGCAAACTTAACCTTAACACGAGACGCCCCAAAGTGCGTCAATTGACGTAAATGCATCTTCGAAGTTGTATACCAGTGCCACTGCTAGAACCATGTCAGTCATGTTCCATGACTGTTAGCAAGGTCAAGATATTCAAATATGTGCATCGAAAATTAATGACATATGCACCACCTAGCGGGAAAATGAATTTTTATCTAGTAGCCCCAAAGTACGTCCATTGACGCACTCAATAGTCTTGGATGCATCAATTGACGTACTTTGGGGCTTCTAGGTATAAATTCATGTTCCCACTAGGTGGTGCATCTCAATCACTGTTTACAGCTTTACTCCGACATTACAAACAAACACACGATGACATCATGTAATGACGTCACATACTTAACAAATAAGTTAAGGTCACATATGTTATGTTTTTTTGAAAGTGTGAATAAACAGGTGGACAAAGGTGAGTCGGTTGATATAGTGTATCTGGACTTTCAGAAAGCTTTTGACAAGGTCCCTCATCAGAGACTTTTGGCAAAACTAAAGAGTCATGGGATAGGAGGCAGTGTACTACTGTGGATCAAGAACTGGTTAAGAGATAGAAAGCAGAGGGTAGGGCTAAATGGCCAATTTTCCCAATGGAGAAAGGTGAATAGTGGTGTACCCCAGGGATCTGTGCTGGGTCCGCTGCTTTTTGACATATTCATAAATGACCTGGAAAGTGGAATAACGAGTGAGGTTATCAAATTTGCAGATGACACAAAACTATTTAAAGTTGTTAAAACCCAAGAGGATTGTGGAAAATTGCAAGAGGATCTTGATAAATTAGAAGACTGGGCATCAAAATGGCAGATGAAATTTAATGTGGACAAGTGCAAAGTTATGCACCTAGGGAAGAACAACCCAAACTATGGTTATACAATGCAAGGTTCCACATTAGGAACCACCACCGAGGAAAAAGATTTAGGCGTCATTGTGGATAACGTTAAAACCCTCGGCCCAGTGTGCAGCGGCAGCCAAGAGAGCAAATAGAATGCTAGGTATCATAAGGAAAGGAGTGGAAAATAAAACAAAAGATATTATAATGCCTCTATATCGTTCCATGGTGAGACCACACCTTGAATATTGTGTGCAATTCTGGTCGCCGTATCTTAAAAAGGATATAGAGTTATTAGAAAAGGTTCAGAGAAGAGCCACCAAAATGGTAAAGGGGATGGAAGGATACTCCTATGAAGAAAGGCTAAAAAGGTTAGGGCTCTTTAACCTGGAAAAGAGACGGCTGAGGGGAGATATGATAGAAGTCTATAAATTAATGAACGGAGTGGAACGGGTAAACGTAGATCGATTGTTTACCTTATCAGAATATAGAAAGACTAGGGGACATGCAATGAAGCTACAGGGTAAACTATTTAAGACCAATAAAAGAAAATATTTTTTCACTCAACGTGTAATCAAACTCTGGAATTTGTTACCGGAGGATGTAGTAAAGGCTGTTAGTATAGCTGGGTTTAAAAAAGTTTTGGACAAGTTCCTGGAGGAAAGGTCCATAAACCATTATTAAGAAGGGACCCAGGATATCAATGCTTGACCCAGTACAAGCATTGTGGAACCTGTCTCTTTTGGGGAAACTGCTAGGTACGTATGACCTAGATTGGCCACTGTTGGAAACAGGATACTGGGCTTGATGGACCTTGGTCTGACCCAGTATGGCATATCTTATGTTCTTATATCCCACAGTGGGGTTATTTGGTAGGGCTGTCTGCAGTATTTTCTTTTTTTAATTTAAATTGGTGCTGCCAGCAAAAACACCCTCACAGTGCTGTCTCCTTACTGTGTCTCATCAGGCGCCCTATAAAGTGCCCTATGAGGTACCCTCTAGGACGCCCTGTAAAGCGCCCTATAAGGCATCTTATGGGGCGCCCCATAGGGAACATTATAGGTTGTCTTGGTGGACAGTGCACTTAATAATGTGCCCTCTGGAGTACCTTATAGGGCGCCTTATGCGGCACCTTAGGTTACGGCCCTGTGAGGGTGTGTTTGCTGGCAGCACTAATTAAATTTACAAAACAATATGCTTCAGACAGCACTGATTTGAAGTAAAAGCTAATGTCTCAGCCAGCTTTACTCATTGGACCCACAGGGGGATTGAACTCACATCCCCTGCACCATCAGTCAGTGTATTAACCATTGGGCTACAGCTCTGGATACCTCGCTAGACACCTTATCAAATGCCTTATGGGCGCCGTACAGGGCGCCTTGCGTGGCGCTTTACACGGCACTTTGTAACGCTTGTTAATGTATGGCGCCTTGTAACGCGTGTTATCGGTACCGAAAACGCGCGTTATCCGTAATGATGTACTGCCCATATCCTTATTTGGGATTTCTGCCTCTACCGCGGATCCTAACGCGATTCACATTACCGCAGTTTAGTAAACATACCCCTTAGATTGTAAACCCAACAGTACCCAATTGTAACTCACCTTGAACTATTACTGGAAAGGCATGAGCTAAATACAAATAAATAAACTAACAACTAGAGTCATTAATGTGCATTATTAGCAAAGAGGTCCCATTGCATGAGATGTTACCTATGGTCCTAGTAAGAGCATTAGCACATGCTAACATAGTAGCATGCATTAGTAAATTGAGCTGTAAATCAGTTTTCCAACTACAAAGTTTTCTTTATAGTATGGAACATATAGACCATACTGTAAATTTTTTTACATCTTTAATTTTTATATTTAAGTTTTTCAAAGTTTGGTTAGCAATGTATTAACTGTGGCCTTAACGCGTGTTCATGGGATTCCTGCTTTTATTCTAAAGACCCACAAATCATGATTCTTTCAAGATTTCTATGCCCTCATAAATCTTGTAGCCAGGTGTTTGCTTTTCACTGTTCTTTCCTAAACTAGGCTGAATTTCTTTAAAGCACGTAACATGTTTGTGTAGCTCAGCTATCCAAAGAATGAGTCCGTAAAATAAAAGAAAACTTTACTGACATATTTACTTTCAGGAAGGCAGTTATAATGAACTTTGAAATAAAATTTGAAAAGCCAGCTGTAAAAAATTATACAAAAAAATTGATTAATGAGAATCGGGCCCCCATCCAGATCACAAACTGAACTGCCTGAAATGAGGAATGGACGCCAATGCAAAGCATTAGAAATTTATGTTGTTTTAGAATCTACGATAACTTATATATATGTATATATTTATGTCAATACTGATGCTCTGGTCCATTAAAAAGTAAAATAAGTTTATAAGCCTTTCCTGTAGGATGACCAAAGCAGCTGAGTTTGCAGCTCTTAGAAGCCTTCACTTCCATTGCCATAATATAAACAGTGGATTTTTCAAACACCATTTGTAAAGGTGAAGTGGAAAACTGTTACGCTGCCAAGGTCAACACAAATGTCCTGAACAAACCTTGTGCCTACTCTAATCATGTTTCCATTTTCAGTGAAGTTTCAAATATTTTTGTCTCAGATTAGAAAATGTTCCCTCATTATCTTGACAGATTGCTCCAATTAGCAAACAAGTCTGTAAAATGCTGGGCCCATAATGTTCCAGGCCTTAGTTTAAGGAAGGTAAAGAGTTCAAATGATATGCTTCAGGTCTAACTAATCAAAAATTGAATTAAAATCGACAATCAAATGAAGTTACTGTACGCTGCTAAATAACATTATATTAAACTGAGGACATGATCATCTAATACAACTTGCTCAAGGCCTCACTGATTATAGCTTTGTTTATTTTGTCTCTTTGACCCAGAATGAGTGACTATGATTAATGGAGTTTTCTTGTGAAAATGTAGCCTGCTGAAAATGGAATATTGGGGTGTACGCACATTATCGACCCTGATCCAGTTCTTCATACCTAGAGTCTTTTCTGTTGTGTTTAGAAGATCTATGTATCAAAACAAAAGTATTTTCCAGTACATTAATATTTGTCAAGCTTGAGGGCTTTAATGAGACCAATTAAGATGGTTAGTCAGACTGCAGGCTGAAGCGGCAAACATGGCTTCCAACCATGCCACATTAAGGAATATCCTAGCAACAGTTAGGATATTAAGGTTCAGGAAGGGTGGGGTAGAGAACGCTAAAGACCCCAGCTTTCTGTTAGTTTCCACTGGAGAAAAGTAGAAGGGGTAGAATAGTGAAAATTAAAGAGGTAACAGCAGAGACTGGGAACAGTTGCAGCCAGGGCAGCAGGGCATAAGGTAGATATGAGGTGTGAAAAAAAAGAAACAAGACTGTCCCAAAAATGTTTTGTTACAAAATCTACAGAGAAATTACGCATTGTCCCCTTCAAAGTATCCCCCCCCCCCCCGCCCCAAGTTAATGCACTTCTGCATTTGCTTCTGCCACATACATAAGTACTCGGTAAAGTCCTCCTTCTTGAGGTCCCTCAGCTCCCTGGTCACAGTGGCCTTGATCTCTTCTACAGAGGCGAAATGAATTCCTTTGAGCACAGTCTTCAGCCTGGGGAAGAGCCAGAAGTCGCACAGTGCGATATCTTGGTAATAAGGAGGGTGGTCGAGAGCTGTGATCTGTTTGTTGGCCAAGAACTGCCTCACACTGAGCGCAGTGTGTGTGGGCGCATTGTCGTGGAGGAGCAGCCACAACTTGTCTCTACACAGAGCCCGCTTGCTGCGCCGAACCTGGTCATGGAGGCGATTGAGGACCTGCTGGTAGAAGTGCTGGTTGACTGTCTGACCCTCAGGCATAAACTCATGATGGACCACTCCCTTCTGGATGAAGAATGTGATCAGCATTACGTTGATCCTTGATTTGGACATGCGCGCTTTCTTGGGTCTGGGTGACAGTCGAGTCTTCCACTGTAGGCTCTGTCTCTTGCTTTCAGGGTCATACTGGAAAACCCAAGTCTTGTCTCCTGTGATGACTTGGCCAACGAACTCTGGATCTTCTCCAATCTTCTCTAGCAAGTCTCGAAAAACATTGACCCGGTGCTCCTTTTGGTCATCCGATAAAAGCTTGGGCACCATCTTGGTGCACACCTTCCACATCCCCAGCTCCTGCACCAAGATGGTCCACACTGACTCCCTGTTCAGACTGAGCTTCTCAGCTATCATCCACATCATCAATCTGCGATCATTCCGCACCAGCTGGTTCACTCTCTCAATGTTCTCAGCTGTCTTTGTCGTGGAAGGCCATCCTGACTTGGGGTCATCCTCCACCTCCTCGCGGCCAGTCTTGAAGCATTTGTGCCACTTGAAGATTCGCGGCTTTGACATTGCATCTTCTCCATAAGTCTTTTGGAGAAGTTGGAGACACTCAGTTGGGCCCTTCCCCAACTTAACCAGAAATTTCAAGTTGATGCTTTGCTCCATATTTCTGCCACCACCAGTTGCGTGACAAAGCAATGGAGCAGTGTGCTACAAAAAGACCTGACAAAGAAAAATAGAGTGAGAGAGATGAAAAATAGTGGTGACATGTTGCACAACATAGTGACATAAGCGGTTAGCCAACTGGCATTGAGTCATGGGCGTGACTACCACAGTATTGTTTCTTTTTTGTCACACCTCGTAATTCACAAAAAACCCCAAAAACAAAACAGAAGAATGAAGAGCAATAAGAAAGATGAAGGTACACTTTTGAAGCCCTCAGTCAGGGCATCAATTGGATTGGCAGCCAAAAGAACAGGACCAGCCCTACCACTAAACCAATCTAGACAGTTCCCTATGGCACCAAAATTTGAGGGGAGAAGGCAGCAAAACAGGTAACAGAGCTGGCCTGTTAAATCAACATGGCTGACAGGGTTCCTTGAGTTGGCTGGGTAATGTGGTGTGAATCTGCAGCAGCTCCTCACCTCTTTTCTTCAGCTTCCTTAAAGGCTGGCACTGCGAGCACATTCACGACATGCCGTCATTGAGTCAGCATTTCTTGATGCTGATATCATGTATGCTGCATTTAATTTATTAAAATTTGATATACCATCCTTAGAAAAATGTCAGAGCGGTTTACAATAAAATGGGATAAAAATACTATAAACACAAAGAAAAGGAAAAGGAATGCCAATAAAATATAGGAAGGTAAAATAGCACACAAAGACAATGGGCAAAAGAAAAGGGAGGGTGAAGAAACACAAAAGGTAGGGGGACGGGTAGGGGCAGCCAGGGGAGAGAACTTGGGTTCATCAAGGGGGGAGTTCAAAGGCTTTGTGGAACAGATAGGTCTTAAGCTGCACTTTAAATTTGGAGAATGAGAGTTCTGAGCAGAGGTCAGGGGGGAGGCTGTTCCATAGAGAGGGACCGAGAAAAAAGAACACAGAACGACAGGTGGATTTGAGGTGAACCTGTGAGGGAGGTAGAAGACAGAACTGGTTCATATGAGTGGAGCAAAGGGCACAGTATGGTAGGTGGAGGATAATGAGTGTGGAGAAGTATTGCGGGGTCCAGTGTGAAGAACTTTGTATACATGGTAAGTAGTTTAAATTGGACCCCGTAAAGGACAGGGAGCCAGTGTAGACGGATGAGCAAGGGAGTGACGTGGTCAGAGCAGGATGCAAAAAATGGCAGTTTGGCAGCAGTATGCCAATCAAATGTTCTCTAATGTACATACCGTGCTAGCCTTAAGAAAGAGTGGTAAGTTAGTCAGGGCACCAGGGACTCAAAGTTGATTTGATTGCCCAGTACCCTTGTACCAGCTCTGCAAAAAAAGACAGCAGTGATATTGGGAATCCAGGAACTGTAATGTCTTGACAAGTATCTGTTCTTACTTAGTGGATATATTTATGCAAAAAGGAGGACTGTCTTATGGCCATGGACAAGTTTGGAAAGAGAATGTATATTGAATTTTCAAATATATGCATTTGTTTTACTTTGTACAGCCAACCCATAGATACTGGAAGGCCAAGATCTGCAGTATTTTTCTGTGTATAAATCTTCAAGTAAATTTTCAAAGGCAGGATAAGTTTAAGAAAGCTTGGAGCTCAATGCCACACTAGATTTGGATGATCACACATGGACACCTTTCTGCCATAAAGGTAGTTTACAAATGAAATTTGGAAGGACATAGGCTTTCACCCACCCCTATCCTACTTTATCTCCCCTTCTCTCTCTTTCTCTCCTCCCCAGCCTCCTGTCTCTCTTTCTTCTCCTGCCCCCTACTCCTGACCTGCATAGGGCGAACATTTTTACAAGTTCAAAAAAGGGGATAATTCCACGAAATATTTTCATACAATCTGTATACATATTTACATCTAATACCTAACAGGTACAATAAATAGCAGGTGACATATTCAAAGGGGTTTATGAGTTTTGCAGATCATGCAGCATTTATACACACAGTAACTAGGGCATTTTGAGGGGGTACATGGTGAAACTGAGTACCGGCATCTTTTTCATTGCCTGCTAAAATTGACCCATAGCCTCATATATTATCCCAATGATCCTTATATGAGTAAGAGTAGTTACTCACCTGTAACAGGTGTTCTCCAGAAGCAGCAGGAATCAGTCCTCACATATGGGTGACGTCGGCGCCGACGGAACCCCCGTGCGGAGCATTTCCCCAGCTTTCATAGAAAGCCTTTGGGAATGCAGCGCGCATGCGCGGACCCCTTCCCGCCCAAGGGTGCCATCTTGCTCAGTCTGATGACATAGCTAAAAGACAGCAAAAATAGCAAAAATAAATCATAGGACTGCAACTCCAAGGGAGGAGGGAGGGTTGTGAGGACTGATTCCTGCTGCTCCTGCAGAACACCTGTTACAGGTGAGTAACTACTCTTTCTCCAGGACCAAGCAGGAAGTCAGTCCTCACATATGGGACTCCCTAGCTCAGGGCTACCAGAGGCCCCAAACTGAAAAAATGAGCTCCCTCTAGAGCCTCAGCATGCAAGAACAGAATCTTCTCTGATAACGCCCCCGAAAGGTAGCCCAACACCAGGGTCGGAGGGTAGGAGTTGCCTAGACCCCCAAAGAGATTATGGAGTACCACTTGCCCGAAAGCACTGTCCCTGCGGGACTCCCTCTCAAGGCAGTAGTGGGCCGCAAAAGTCTGGCTTGAAGACCAAGTAGTGGCCGGCAGATGTCTGCCAACGGAACAGAGCGGAGATGAGCCACTGACGCAGTCTTTGCCCTGACACGGTGAGCCGTAACTCGACCCTGCAGCGAGAGGCCAGCTGCCCTGTAAGCCCAGGCGATGCAATCAGCTACCCATATGGACAAAGTACGCTTGGAGACAGCCAACCCCAACTTATTGGGGTCATAAGAGAACGAAGAGCCGAACCGCCCTCCGGTGCTCCTGCGTACGGTCAAGGTAGAAGGACAATTAGCTCAAAACACTGCAGCCCGCATAATAGCTGGTGCAACAAGACACAATCATATTACTCCTGTTCTGAAAGACTTACACTGGCTGCCAATCAGCTCTCGCATCAAATACAAAACAATAATAAACATATTCAAAATCAAACACCGCACTTCAGCCAACAGCCTGCACACCCTCATACAACCAGACACCAGCACGCGCTCAAGAAGAAAAGGGACTGCTAACAGAGTAAACACACCGAACGATTTCAGAAAAACCCGCAAGGACACCACGGAGAGGGTCCTCTCTCTGGCTGCCTCAACAATATGGAACTCCCTCCCAGACGAACTGAGATCGACAGATGACCTCAAAGACTTTCGCAAGCAGCTGAAGACAACGCTGTCCATAGAACACTATGGACATGTGACATAATCCAACAAGAACTTCCCCCGTACCCTTCCATCCGTGATAAGAAAATATTCACAGGCACATGATATATCTTAACCCCCTAATTACATAGAACATTGTATTATAAGATCACAATGTACATAGTACAGAACAATGTATCATAGCTCATGCTGTAATATAGCTCACAATGTACCTAGTTCAACCTAATCTGTTACACTACCCTCGTACACGCAATTCATAACATTCACTGCATGACCCTCCCTTCCCCACTTTTGATTGTATTGCTGTGACACCGCTTTGATTTTATGATAAGGCGGTATAGAAATACCGTTAAATAAATAAATAAATAAAATGCCTTCCTACAGTCCAGGGTATGCAAGACCATCTCAGCCCGGCTAGCATGAGGCCTGGGAAAGAAAGTCGGAAGAACCACCTCCTGATTGAGGTGGAAGGAGGAGACAACCTTTGGAAGGAACTCAGGGTGAGTCCGTAAGACTACCCTGTTCCTATAGAACTTAGTATATGGTGCTTCTGATACTAGGGCCTGAAGCTCACTCACTCACTCGCCTTGCTGAGGTAAGGGCTACCAGAAATAGCGCTTTCCAGGACAGAAAACGCAGAGGGCAAGTAGCCATAGGTTCAAATGGTGGGCAAGTAAGCCGTTACAAGACCACATTTAAATCCCATTCAGGGGCAGGTGGACGCACTGGAGGCTTAAGCAAAAGCAGGCCTCTGAGGAAGCGAGCCACCAAAGGATGGCTGGATAGAGACTGACCCTCCACCTGTGAGTGGTGTGCTGAAAGAGCACTAAGATGAACTCGAACAGAATTGGACTTAAGGCCTAGGTTGGACAGGTGAAGCAAATACTGCAGCACCACTGGTACCAGGCATGAGAAGGGATTCTCGTTGTGTTGAGTACACCAGGTAGAGAATCTACGCCACTTAAGGGCATAAGACTTTCTGGTGGACTGCCTCCTAGAGGCCAAGACTACGTCCTCCACTTCCCTAGGCAGTAGTAAAGGCGCTAGGACTACCCTTTCAGCAGCCAGGCCATCAAATTGAGGGACTGGAGATTGGGGTGCAAAAGAGATCCCTGCTCCTGAGATAGGAGATCGGGTTGCATCCACAGAGGAAGAGGAGTGTCCACCGCCAGTTGCAACATTAGTGGGAACCAGGGTTGCCTTGGCCACCTGGGGGCCACCAGAATCACTGAGGCCTTGTCCCGGGTCACCTTGAATAGTGTCTTGGACATTAGAGGCGTGGGAGGAAACGCATATAGGAGGCCTGTAGACCATGGAATGAGAAACGCATCCGCTGCTACTCTGAGAGGATGCGGTTGTCTGGAACAGAATCTGGGTAGTTGACAGTTCAGAGGACTAGCAAAGAGATCTATGGTCAGAAGACCCCATCTCAGGAAGATCTGTTGAACCACTAAAGGATTCAACTGCCATTCGTGCGGCTGCAGGATCCTGCTCAATCTGTCCGCCAGGTAATTCTCCTGACCTGGGAGGTAGACTGCTTTGAGAAGAATGCCATGATTGA
The DNA here is from genome assembly GCA_033557465.1 of Ichthyophis bannanicus. Taxonomy (NCBI): domain Eukaryota; kingdom Metazoa; phylum Chordata; class Amphibia; order Gymnophiona; family Ichthyophiidae; genus Ichthyophis; species Ichthyophis bannanicus. Next base: position 1,648,923,006 of record CM066032.1, read on the forward strand.
CTGCCCAGGAGCACAGTTTCTGCGCTTCCTGACATAGAAGGCAGGACCCTGTGCCCCCTTGTTTGTTCACATGTTGTTGTTAAGTGCCGTCGAGTCGGAGTCGACTTATGGCGACCCTCTGGATAGCTATCCTAAATTGTGTTCGGTCTTCAGTCAGGCGGCTCATTGTTGACAGACTGGTACCCGTAGCTGCTGTTATTGTATCGATCCATCTCATTGCTGGCCTTCCTCTTTTGCGTTGACCTTCTATCTTGCCAAGCGTGATGTCTTTCTCTAATGATCTCTCTCTTCGCATGATATGTCCAAAGTATGAAAGTCGAAGTCTTGTCATCTGAGCTTCTAAAGAAAGCTTAGGTTTGATCTCCTCTAGTACCGACTGGTTTGTTCTTCGGGCAGTCCATGGTATACACAGTATTCGCCGCCAGCACCATAATTCAAAGGCATCAATTTTCTTCCTGTCTGTCTTTTTCACTGTCCAGCTTTCACATCCATATGATGTTATTGAAAATACCATGGCTTGAACAAGTTGAATCTTTGTATGGAGAGAGACATCTCTGCTCTTGAGAATCTTATCTAGGTCTTTCATAGCCATTCTGCCAAGAGCAATGCGTCGTTTGATTTCTTGACTGCCAAGTAGTAGCAACTTGATTGTCCGTCTGAACCAAGACAGACTGGTGAGAGATGAGATGAGAGAAAGTTCTCAGGGCTAAGCGGATAGCTCTCAGTTCTAAGAGATTGATCTGCTGTGCGGCCTCCCAAGGAGTCCACAGGCCTTGGCAATGTGCACCCCAACGTTGAAGAGAAGCATCAGTTGTCAGCACCTGAGAGTGTGGAGGTGCCTGAAAAGGCACCCCTTGCACTAGATTCGGAAGATGAAGCCACCATTGCAGAGAAGACTGTAGTAGGCTGGACACCCTCACTTTGTCCGCGAGGTTTCCTGTGGCCTGGTACCACTGAGTCCTGAGGCCCCATTGAGCTGGCCTCATGTGTAGACGGGCATTTGGAGTTACATGGACCATGGATGCAATGTGGCCTAAGAGCCTCAGGAATTGTCTGGCGGAGACCAGAGAATTACTGTGGAATAGCCTGGCTAGATCCATCAATCTGTGGGCCCTGTCCACTGGTAGAAAGGCCTTTGCCAGAAAGGTGTCCAGTCGAGCTCCTATGAACTCCATGTTCTGGGAGGGTTGCAAACTTGACTTTGCGAAGTTTATGACAAACCCTAGGTGCTGAAGCAGAGCGACAGTGCAAAGGGTGGCTTGATTGGTCTCTTGCGGGGATTGACCCCTGATGAGCCAATCATCCAGATATGGAAAGACAAAGAGGCCTTGAACCCTGAGGTAGGCCACTACCACCGCCAGGCACTTGGTGAATACCCTGGGGGTGGATGTAAGGCCAAAGGCAGTACTCTGTACTGATAATGGTTTCCTCCCACTACAAATCTGAGATATTGTCTGTGGTCTGGATGAATAAGGATGTGAGTATAAGCATCCTTTAGGTCTAAGGAGCATAGCCAATCTCCCTGCTGGAGGTAGGGCAGCAGGATTCCAAGGGTAAGCATCTTGAACTTTTCCCTCTCCAGGAACTTGTTCAGGTTTCGCAAGTCTAGGATGGTTCTGAGGCCTCCTGTTCTCTTTGGTACCAGGAAGTACTTGGAATAGAAGCCTTGACCTCTCAGGTGGTGAGGCACCGGTTCCACTGCCTGTTCCTTCAGAAGACCTGCCAACTCTGGCAGGAGTAAGTCCCTGTGCAGAAGGAGTCTGGGAGGCTCCTCTGGAAAATAGGAGGGGAGTACCTGGTGGAAGTGGAGGAGATAGCCCTTCTGGACTATACTTAGAACCCAGGTATCCCTTGTGATGGCTGACCACCTGTGGGCGAACAGGGCCAGCCTGCCTCCAGTGCTGATAGGGGCCAGCTGAGGAGGAGAGGCTATGCCATTGCAGTCAAAATCCCCCTCCCTGCTGAGCAGGAGACGGAGTAGGAGGCTTGGGGGCCTTCTGCCTACGGGGCCCATGACCCTGCCCCTTGGCCTGCTGACCCTGTTGCGGAGCTACAGATGCCTGATAATGAGGGTACTGTTTATAGGCAGATGACTTCCTCGGGTAAAAAGTCTTTTGTCCCGAGCCCTTCTTCTTCTGAGAAGGGACAGAGGTTTTTCTGGACAGACTTGTCCGGGTAAGAGTCTCGGTCTCGAGTTCTGCAGCCTTGTCAGCCATGGGCTTGCCAAAGAGGTTTTTACCTCGGCAGGGGACATCGACCAACTTGTCCTACACCCAAGGCTCGAGGTTCGATGACTGTAGCCAAGCCTGATGGCGTGCACCGATGCCAGCCGCGGCTACTCGGGCCAAAGCCTCGAAGCCATCATAGGCTGCTCGAGATATAAACTTAGAGCACTCAAGAATACCCGAAGACAGAGCATTGAACCTCTGCAAAGGTTCCTCGGAGAGACCAGCAGAGAACCCGGCAATCTCCTTTGCCAGATCTCGAAGGTACATGCCCATGTACAGCTGGTAGGTCTGGACACGGCAAGCAAGCATAGAGCCCTGGAAGCACTTCTTACCGAGGGCATCCAGGTTCCGGGCCTCCCGACCGGGAGGCACCGAGGAGTGCATCTTCTGACTCTTCAGACGATGCATGGCCGATTCCACAACCATGGAGTGGTGCGGTAATTGTGCCTTTTGGAACCCGGGGCTCTTGCGGACTCGATAGATAGAATCGACCCACTTGCTTAAAACCGGCGTTGATGCCGGCGCCTTCCACATGCGGAAGAGCAACCATTCCAGCATCAGAGGAACCGGAACAGTAAAGGCCTCCTTTGGAGGAGAGTCATACTGTAGGGCCTCGAGCTCCTCGGCTCGAGACTCCTCCTCAGGATCCGTGGGGAATGCCAAAGCCTTGGCCATGTCCCGCATGAAGTCCGAGAACCGGGTATTTTATTTATTTATTTATTTAACTTTCTTATATACCGCGTTCTTCTGCATCAACGCGGTTTACATTAAAACATAACCGTCCAGCACAGATGGTCTGCACTGGCTTCACAATATAACAAGGGGTGTATGTACAGGTAATAACAACAGGGTAACTATGTACACATATATACAGGTAAATTGGGTATCCTCTGGGGTATCCTCTGGGGGGGGACCTTCTCTGAGGCTCGGACTCGGGCAAGTCCGAAGGAACGTACCGAGTCCGAAAGGTGTCGGGCGACTCCTCATCCTCCGTCTCCCAGCCGGACTCCTCAGAGGAGGAATCGAGTGGCTCCAGTCGGGCAGCCATCGATGCCATCCGCCCCGACGCTGAGGGTACCAGCGTCGACGACCTCGGTCCCGAACGGGAGGCCGAGGGGGACCTTGGCCGAGGATCGACTCGAGCTCGCATGGACTCGAGGATCGGCTCGGCCTCCGGGGTTGACTTGGACATCGATGTCACGGTGGTTGGGGCAGATGCACCGGTGAGACCGGCGATCAGTGCCCGCTGCTGTTCCATGAAGGCAGCCAAGCTGCTCTCCAAGGCCGTCAACCTGAGTCCGAGCTCAGGAGACTCAGCAGCCCCCGACTCGGGCCCCGGCGGTGCCGGGCCTGACGTCAGCTCCCTTGGAGGTGAGTCCACAAGGACTACAGTACTCAACGTGACCCGGGGACTCTATCTCCACACGAGGTTGTTTTGCAGGCCTTTCCGACTCCGAAGACCCGGGACGGCGCTCGGGGCTATGCGACTTGGCCCTCGAGGAGCCAAGAGCATCCACAGACACCGCCCTCATGGGTTTTTTCTTCTTACGATGCTCCCGCGAGGGAGACCCCCTTTCAGAGGAGCCTCGATGCTGCTCAGGGCCGGAGTCCCGAGATATTGAGACCTATGACGAGGTCCGGGCCCTACCGGACGCGGAGTCAGAGAAGAGTCTTTCCTTTTTGTGCTGCCGACTCCTTAATGCCTTAGAGGACATCTTCCCACACGGACCACAGATCATCGGGTCATGATCGGGTCCGAGGCACCGGAGGCAGCAGTCATGTGTGTCGGTGAGAGACATAGGTTTTACACCGATCACACTTTTTAAACCCGCTGGCAGCCATCGGGGGAAAAAGGACCCCTGCAAGGTCAAAAGACAGGGCTGGCAGTGAAAAAAGGAAAAATGGCACGAACGCTAGTCACTAAGGACAAAAACCGAAAAAGAGATCCGGGCTCGATACCGATGTATCGGGCCCAGGCGGGAAAGGGAAACCGGCGTCGAACCGAAGAAAAACAGGTTAACGCAGAGAAAATCAACTTCTTCCTCGGGTGAAACGAATATACATCCGTCGGGCTCCGCGGAAAAAAGAAGACTGAGCAAGATGGCACCCTTGGGCGGGAAGGGGAACGCGCACACGCGCTGCATTCCCAAAGGCTTTCTATGAAAGCTGGGGAAATGCTCCGCACAGCGGCTCCGTCGGCGCCGACATCACCCATATGTGAGGACTGACTTCCTGCTTGGTCCTGGAGAACCAGCACCTATTTTTTTAAAGAAAAATGCACTCTGCATCCATCTATTCTTGTGTCATGTTCTTGTACCAGAAAGGCTGTGAAACCATGTCTAAGGGGCACTTCACTAAATCCTGTTAAGGTTGTCCACTTAATGCATGTTTTTATGCATGGAAAATGCAAAGCCTCTGTGGTATCTGTCAGGGGCTTGACCAGCATGTTCCTGGCATTAACACATGGATGTTTATGCTAACATGTGCCACAATTAATGCAGGTGCACCTAATACCCATAGAGGTATCATTAGTTGCACCTATGCTAATGGTCACATAAACGGTGAATGTGTGCTGATACTCACATTAGCTGCCATGTACAGTCAAAGTGCACACTCCACCCTTAACCCACCCAGTCTCCGACCCATCACATGATGGTCAATTAACACAGCTCTTAGCAGTTGCTCGCTATCATGCCCACATGTTAAGTGTCACCCCCGATAGCAGGCGCATGCTAAAATATGCTTTAACCATCAAGCAAACTTGAGTAAAAGAGCCCCTAAGTTTTTTTAGATACAGTTTCACAGAATTTCGCCAGGATCTGGAGAAAGCAGTGGCATAAATTCCGCCCAAGCAGCCCCTGCAATGCGGGGGGATCCAAGCAGAAGGGGGGCCCATACAGTGACGGTCTGGCAGCATGGCAAACTTACTTGATCATCTTTGCCACGCTACCTCCATTCTTGTTTGACTCATGCCCAGAGGCTGCAGTCTCGCAATAAACAGTCACACCGTGAGACTTCTGCCTGGTGAGGAACAGCCGCCAGGCATGTGGCAGACTTACAAAAGTAGAGGCAGCACGGCAAAGATGATACAGTAAGTTTGCTGCTGCCACTGCTGCCGCCACTGCTGCCACATGCAGGGGAGCTCTCACGGGGAGGGGGCCTCTGCATGAGGGGTCCACCACCATGACAATGAGGGGCCCGCAGCAAAAGTTTGCTTGGGAGCCCCTCATTGGAATTTATGCCACTGGGAATATGCCTGTCGAATGTCTATATCAGTATAATTGTCAGGGCTGGCCCATCTACTAGGGCAGCAAGCCATGTGCTTCAGTACACATGGCCTGCAGCTTCTGACTCAACTTCCTGTCGGGGGGGGGGGGGTTCAGAAGCGGCAGGACATGTGTGCCGAAGCACATGGCCTGTCATGGGCTGTTGCCACTGTGCCAAGCCAAGTCATCCCACTGACCCACCAATAGAATCGGCAGCAGCAAGGTCAGCAGTGCAGCTTAGAAGAGTGGGGGGGAAGCATGGCCATCCCCTTGGGCTGGGCCTGATAATTGTTACTGGGAATTTCAGATAAGCAGTCATGCTAATTTGCCCATTTCCAAAAGAGGTATTTTAGGCTATTTCTTCATTTCAAAAAGTCCTATTGTGGTGCACTATGGGACATGTAGCACAGATCTCATGAGTGGAATCAGGAATTACAAATACCATATTGCTTTAGGATATAAATTTAAAACCAGGATTGGCCAAAAAGCTTCTGTCCTGGAACTGGGTAACTTGGCAGCTTTGTGCAAAGATTTGAGATTGTAAGTCCAAAAATTCAACAAGAAAAGCATTTTAAACAAGGGTTCCAAAACTTAGAGGGCTAGGAACATGGCACAAGAAATGTCTTTGGTGTAAGTCTCCACAGCAGGAGGCAACAGAGTTACAAGTCAAAAAAATCCAGGAAGGGAAGACCAGACAAAGACAAAGACCAGACAAACTTTGGACCAATCAGGAAACAGGAATTAGTATTACCAGAAATACAAGAAATAGTTAAATATAGGATGGTTAGAGCCAGCCCTTCCTGGAAGATCAGTACCTTTCACCCAAGAGGTACCAGCTGGAGCCAACTCATGGCAACTGTTAGTAAAACTTGGTAAACAATGTTGAATGTTTTTTTATTTGCCTGGAAACCTCTAGTAAACTTTCAGCCATTTTTTTTTGTTTGAAAAGCAGCCATAGCCACCTCCTAATTAACAAAATTGCCCTGAAATTAAAATTTATAGAAACAAAACAAAATGCAAAACCTGGAACAAATGCAGGAAACAAAACAGAAAGAATTTTTTTGCATGTGGTGTTCATTCTTTTTCTTCTTATTTTCTACTGTTGCTCCCCTGCCCCCTGTTCTTTCTACAGTGGTGGATTGAAATGCAGAGCTGTCATCCCTAAGAGCGCATGCTCTAGCTCTCTGGCTGTATGTGTAAGAACATAACATAAGATATGCCATACTGGGTCAGACTAAGGTCCATCAAGCCCAGTATCCTGTTTCCAACAGTGGCCAATCTAGGTCATACGTACCTAGAAGTTTCCCCAAAAGACACAGGTTCCACAATGCTTGTATTGGGTCAAGCATTGATATCCTGGGTCCCTTTTTAATAATGGTTTATGGACCTTTCCTCCAGGAATTTGTCCAAACCTTTTTTAAACCCAGCTACACTAAAAGCCTTTACTACATCCTCCGGTAACAGAGCTTTCATGCTTTGCGCCCCAAAATGCTGGAACTCGCTACCGCCTGAAATCCGTGCCATAACCGACCTAGCCCAATTCAGAAAGGCCCTTAAATTTAACTTATTTATCAAATACTACCCTTTATGAAGTGCAACATATTAATCCCACCAAAATCCTAGCATCCATGCTAATGTATCTATTCTATGTAAATAGTTCGATCATGTTTGATCATGTTATCTAGTTATCAGATTTTATATTCTATGTAAATAGTTCCCCCAGGTTTTTTTTTTTTTTCCCAAGTTGATTCTCCTGTTATATGTAACACCGAACAACCTGTAGTTCTGGTCTTTTGTGTTATCTGTAAACCGCGCTGATGCCGAATAGTGCGGTATATAAAAAATTGTAATAAATAATAAATAAATAAATAACAACAAATTCCAGAGTTTGATTACACGTTGAGTAAAAAAATATTTTCTCTTATTAGTCTTAAATAGTTTACCCTGTAGCTTCTTTGCATGTCCTCTAGTCTTTCTATAGTCTGATAACGTAAACAATCGATCTACGTTTACCCATTCCACTCCGTTCATTAATTTATAGACTTCTATCATATCTCCCCTCAGCCGTCTCTTTTCCAGGTTAAAGAGCCCTAACCTTTTTAGCCTTTCTTCATAGGGGTATCCTTCCATCCCCTTTACCATTTTGGTGGCTCTTCTCTGAACCTTTTCTAATAATGCTATATCCTTTTTAAGATACAGCAACCAGAATTGCACACAATATTCAAGGTGTGGTCGCACCATGGAACGATATAGAGGAATTATAATATCCATTGTTTTATTTTCCATTCCTTTCCTTATGATACCTAGCATTCTATTTGCTCTCTTGGCTGCCGCTGCACACTGGGCCGAGGGTTTTAACATGTTATCCACAATGACGCCTAAATCTTTTTCCTGGGTGGTGGTTCCTAAAGTGGAACATTGCATCGTGTAACCATAGTTTGTGTATTAAGAGGCAGGAGAAGCAGTCAATCTGAAAAGAGAAAGACCCGCTAGGGAACATGAGGATAGAAAAGCTACATGAGGACATCAGAGAGATGCAGAGAACTAAGCTGACCAGACCTGTAATTAATTGTGAACTTCTAGTTTATGGAGTATTTAGAGGTAATTAAGACTGCTAATGTTAGAGACAAGTGAGCTTGTAACATAGCAGGAGGGCATTTGGAAATCTCTAAATAAGAGGTCTCTGCACCTATATAGAGGCACCCATCCTGGGGTGGGGGGTTGGGGGTGGGTGAAACACCCTGAGTAAGAGGTTGGGATGGCCAACCATATCAGGACCAGAAGAGGCATCTGTATGCAAAGGAGGCCAGTGGTTTCTGCCAATGCTTATCAGAGAACCAGTGAGCTATGGAGCATCCACTGTTATGTGGACTAAGCCCGCACACCACAGCTTCATGCTTTGTGGAGGATTAATAGCATCAATAGCAGGTGCTGCCTACAAGTATTTTTGCTTGTTGCGAACTACAAATGCCTAATACAGCTGTTGGACCCTTCCTGCATAAACCCTCTTTTGTTATACACCACCACAGAACCCAAAGTCTCTGTAGCAGAAAAGGAAGCGGAACTCAAATATCTAATAATTCTTTTCCCATTACCATTCTGCAATGTGGGCACAGAATATTCTCATGAAAAGTGCATGTCAGAGGTATATCTTCTTGAAGTCATCATCAGAAAATTTCTTCAGCCGAACAGGTAGTTTGCCTTGGGATAAGAAGAAAAATTTCAAAGCTAGAAAATTCTGAAGATACATAATTCAGAAGACAAGGATAATAACCAAGGGGTTTTTTTGCTGTGAAAGAGCAGTTTTCTATATTCAGGTTCCACAAATTTCCAGTATTTTTTTAGTAGCTCGGTCTGGACAGGTAGATGTGAAAGTCATTGTAGAGTTTGATAAGAATGCTCTCGATGTCCACATCAAAACAATGTATATACTGTGAAGAAATACTCAGAAGGAAGAGAGAATACCATGACAAAATCATCACATGATTACTAAACCCAGAGAACTTTTCACCTTCGCAAAATCCCTTCTGAATGAACCATCTAAACAGCTTCCTGAAGATATTATCACTCCACAGACCACCTCTGTGCTAAACACCAGGCAAGCCCTCCCAGCACCTATCAACCAATTATCTTTAACATGAATATTGCCTCTCAGGCTACTTCATCAGAATTTGACTTCCCATCGCTAGAAAATATTGAGTCTACCATAAAAAACCTTAACACAACTACTTCAGCCATGGATCCCTGCCCTGCAACTTGAATTAAAAGCACAAGAGCACACTCAGTCCCTTCCTATACACCATAATACATACATCTCTATCCCTGGGAAAATGCCCCACTTCATTAAAGAGAAACTCAATTCGTCCCATTCTAAAAAGAAGCAAACTAGACTGCACTTCATCAAAGGCCTATAGACTGATATCAAGCATCTCATTCATATCAAAGATAATAGAAAAACTGGTACAAAAGCAACTCCAAGACTTCATTGATGACCATGCCCCTCTTGATTCTTACCAACATGGGTTTAAACTAAACCATGGAGTGGAAACTCTGCTCACATCCCTGCTTGACTCAGTTCTAACCTACAAACAGAACACTACCTAAGGTTGCCTCCTGATATTCCTGGATCTCTCTTCAGCCTTTGATTCCTTACCACACCATCAACTCCTACAAAGACTACATGACATTGGCCTACGAGATAGCACACTAAGATGGTTCCACTCCCACCTGGAACATAGAACTCAGCAAGTAAAAATTGTCTTCAGAACTTCTCATCAATTCATTCTACAACAAGGAGTACCTCAAGGTTCAAGCATATCAGCCTCTTATTCAACTTCTTCCTCCAACCCATATGCCAGAATTTGAATGAATACAAGATACAGTATCAGATCTATGCAGATATGTTCTTTACACCATTCAACACCTTGGCACCAAACTTCAACATCATCTACAAATGCTTCACTAAAGTGCAACAGTGACTCCAATTGCATAACCTCCCCATTAATCAAGAAAAAAAACAGAGGCCCTAAGCATATTCTCAGATGCTTCTTACTCACCTCCTCAATCCTTAGTACTTGAACACGTCACCATCAACGTTAAAAGCGAAGTCAAATACATAAGCATAATCCTTGACCTTTCAAGCACAAATAAAAAGAACAGCCCAATCCATCTACTATAAACTGAGAACAATGAAGAACCTCTGCACACTTCTTAGCCCTGATCTATTCCACACTGTCTGCCAATAACCACACCTTTGCTTGACTATTGCAATATTATATACCATGGCCTCCCCAAACATTCCCTACAACCTCTCCAAATGGCACAAAATAGTGAAGCCAGAATAATCCACCAAATTTCAAGAAAAGCATATATCACTCCAGTTCTGCAACACCTGCACTGGCTCCACATTCAAGCAACAATAAAATATAAGGCACTTATCATGACACACAAAGTCATACACAATGAATCGGCAACCTGCCTCAACCCTCTTCTCTTAAGACTGAAGAGTGATAGACTAACGAAATAACTTTCTCAGCCTTCTTACCATCCCCACTCATAAAACCAAAAGCAAACAATCAACATGAAACCGTGCATTCTCCCTTTTTGCCCCTACTGCTTGGAACAACCCTCCCACCTGAACTGAAAGGATGCACTGACCACTCCACCTTTAGAAAGAAGCTCAAAACATTCTTATTCCAGGAATACTTCAACACCACCAAATCGTGTGACCTAGCAACACATGGACACTAATATACTACAATTTCAAAGACTCTCATTCTGTTCTAAAATATGCACAGACTAGGCACCACTATCTCGCTTAGCTCCCAGACCTGTACATAGTTACCGTGTTTACTGTTCATAGTTGTGGAACCTTTGGTATTAGTCCGTATTTATTGGAATGTTCTTGTTCTCTGTTAAACAGTCGCTCAGGCACTGTTACATCTGTTAACTTCTATATAAACCACCTTGAATAGTAGTAAGGTGATATATAAACAAATTTAAATAAATCAGAGGTAATTTTATAGTCATTAACATATGTATGTGACAGTTTAGGCACGTTAATATCCTCCTGTAAAACACCAACAAGCACAAAAGTACTGTATGTGCTTTGAAATGAAGGTGCATAATTTGGCAGTAGGCAATGGCAGGGGCACTGTTTGGGTAGAGTTTAGACAGAGCTAACAAATAAGCACATTGATTCTAAAATGCTTCAATTAATGTATGTGCTCGTGAACTTTATGCACTTTAATTTGCTCTTGCTATAGATCTCTGCCACTTTCGCAAGTATTTTAGACAGACAAATAAGTGCCTCTTCGTCTTTATAAAAGAGGTGTATTTTAACTCTTTCAGTATAGGTGCCCAGTTATAAAATTACCTCCAAATGTGTCTGCCCCATGATGGACACAATTATTTTAAATATTTCTTCAGCCTTTGACACTATTAATCATCTCATTATGCTTCAGAGCTGCAAGTCATTGGCTTATCAGGACAGGTGCTAGAATGATTCAAATCGTATTTGTCTGAATGTACACAGCAAGTGCATATAGGGCAGAGCACTTCTTCCTTTCTACCTCTTACTGCTTGTGTCCCTCAGGGGGTCCATCTTGTCAGCTACGTTGTTAAATCTCTCTCTCTCATTTGTAGGAAATATGCTGAATTCAGGGTGCATTATCATTATACGCTGATGATGTTCAATTCTTTGTTCCTATAAATCACTCTTTGGATGATGCAACTGGAAAAATTAAATACTATCACAGGACTTTGGAGGACTGCATGACATCTAATAGGCTGGCCCTCAGTCTTTCCAAAACTAAGGCATTGCTCTTAAGTTTATTTATTTATTTAGTTGAGTTCCATAAATTGTTCCCCCATTAGTAAGTCGGGAAAAATGCTTATACCCATTTCAGAAGAAGTCCAGTGCCTGGATATGAAACCATATATAAAGGTCTATGCTAAATTTTGAGGATTTAAAAAGTGATGCAATTATTGGTTTTAGTTCAATTGGATTAATGTAATTCTTTATATTTAGATCTTACGCTAGCTACCGTCACAGTTCTCCAGGTTGCTCAGAATGTAGCTGCCTATGTTTTGACAGGAGTCTCACAATATGTGCATATTTCCCCTTTTCTAAAAAAACATGTACACTGGTTGCCAATTGCATGGAGGGTCAGATATAAGTATAAACAATGATTCAAAAGACACTTTTAGGGTGATGCTGTTAATTATTTTACCAATGTATTACAGACCTATAAGCTCCCTGGACCTTGAGATCACAAGATACTCAGCTTTTAACCATTCCAGTGATTAGGTACATTTATTTTATTGAAATACAGGCATGCTGTTTTTCTACAGATGGCAGGGCCAGCCTCAGTTGGTTCAAGGTGTTGGTGTCCTAGACAAACCTTAGCCCACTCCCCCTCCCCCCCCCCACAGCTGTCAAAGTGTCTAGCTTTGAATGCCTCGCTCTTTGCCACCCCATAGAAGCAACTGCCCTAGGCAACTGACTAGTTTGCCTAGTTGTTGAGCCGACCCTGACAGTTGACCATGTTGAGGGGAACAGGCTTCCAAATGAATTAAGAGGAATGACTGATGTGAAATTGATTTGAAAACAGTTAAAAGTGTTGATGTTTCAACAGACTTTTTATTTCCTCAGGGCAATGAATTTTGTAGTGTTGAAGGCGAAAGATATTTTTTCATTTTATGTGATCTTTTGGTTTGTTGTCTAATTATCTTTTATTATTATGAATGCTGTTCTGTAAGCCACTTAGATTACGATAAAAGACAAAGAGATGCTTTTAAATAAATAAATAAATAAATAAAATGTGTGCTGGAAAACCCTCATCAATTAAGGTTCCTTTCTGCATTAGCTTCTACTTAGCAAAAGCACTGCTTCCTTCTTCTCCTCAGTAGAGTCCACCAAACATCTCCAGAAGAAGCAGCTGATATACCTGAAGGTTTCATTTATCTTCTGCATCCTCAAAATCCCATGTCTTGTTCTCCTTTGCTCTTCCCTGTCAGACACACATACAGGGGAGCATGTAGAACACCAGAAGCAATTTGCACTTTCCAGAAAAAGCTAGAGCAGAAGACCTCTAGTGTTTTCCAAACAGACAACTCAGATCTTCAGGAGGCCAAACATGAACTTAGCAAAAGATCAGACTGAACAAATGGGTGCAAGAATTTAGTAAGACAAAATGGGATACCCATGATCACTATCTTTTTCGGTTCTAAATCAGACTCTCTCATATCAAATCTGTACATTAGCATTTATTCAGAATTACATGTTCTATGTTTCTTCTTCAATCATTCTGACTCCCCTTGACCTCTCAGCTGATTTTGATACCGTGCATCATCAGATTCTGTTAATTACTATTTTCATTCTTGGCATCTGAAGTATTGCTTTTGACTGTACTTTTCCAACTTCTCAAAACACTTTCTCAAGATTCTAGTTAATAATCACTACTCTGTACAAAGCTTTCTTTCTGAAGGACTCTTCCTATTTTTAAGACCTCTTATATGCTCCTTCACTGAAGACAATCTCATTGCCTCAAACTTCCATCTAGGTTTCTGAGCAATTAACATCACATCTCTTAGCTACTACTACTTCTACTTATCATTTGTGTAGTGCTTGAAAGGCAGGGCCATACTGAGCCAGAATCACACCCTGTGCGACTTGCACATCGAGCAGGCGCCCCCCTCCTCCCCATACCTTCATCCAGCCGCTGCCTGCTGCCACCCTCTGTTTTCTTCATAGCAGCGCGGCAGTAGGGCAAAAGCAGGCAGCAGCTGGACAAAGGTATGGGAGGGGGTGCGCCCGATGTGTAAGTAACCGGCAGCAGCAGCAGATCTGATCCCTCCCTGCTCTGATGGGAGGGGCCAGACCTGCAGAAAGACCCGCAAAAAGGCTTAAGGGGTGCATTTCGGTTGCCAGCTGTTGCCCTGCTGCCACTGAGAGAACAAAAAGTGACAGCAGCAAGGCAACAGCAGGCAGCCGAAATGCGCTCCCTACGCCTCTGCACCTGCACCGCTCGCACAGGGCTAGGTATAGTACTGCTACAAGGTATATGCAGCACTATACAGAGCCATGTAAGTGACAGTCCCTGTTCATAACAGAATACAATCTAGTCAAGACAGACTGACAAAACAACTGGGGACAGGATATATGTAGGGGGATGGTAAGAAACACATAAGAAATGAACAGGAGACTAAGGGGTTCAGGATCCTAAAACAGTCTCAAAGAAGTGACTTTTTAGCCTAGATTTGAACAGTGCCACAGATGGGGCCTGATGTACTGGCTCAGGTAGTTTATTCCAGCCATAAAGAGCAGGAAGGTAGAAAGATTAAAGTCTGGAGTTGGCAGTGGAAAAGAAGGGCACAGATAGAAGGGATCTGCTAAAAGAGCAGAGTTCCCAAGGAGGGGTGTAGGGAGAGATAAGAGAGGAAAGTAGTGAGGAGCTGCTGAATGAACGCACTTATAGGTCAGTAGTAGAAGTTTGAACTGGATGTGGAAACGGCTAGGGAGCCAATAAAGTGACTTGAGAAGAGGGGTGACATGAGCATAGCAACACTGGTGGAACATTAGCCATATAGCTGAGTTCTGCAGAGACTGAAGTGGGGAGAGATGATTCAGAGGAAGACCGGCAAAAAGCAGGTTGCAATATTCTAGCCGAGAGGTGACTAGAGAATGGATAAGTGTCTTAGTAGTATTGTAGAAAGGAGGGGATGAATTTTGCCAATGTTATAGAGAAAGAAGTCTCAGGCGAAAGATTTTCAACTGAAAGAGCAGAAGACAGAAGCCGGTTTTGAAAGTGCGGAAAGAAGACAAAGAGTGCAAAATAAGACCCCTTGAGAAAACGCTAGTGAAACGCAACAGCGCTAAGGTTGGTGTTGGGGAAGAACAGCTTCACCAGATAAGTACCACCTCTGAATCATTTTTGGATTTGACATATACTTTAGTGGGAAATATCTGTTAGAAGCTGAGCACCATTAATGCAATACAAAGCCACGTTATAGAATACATCGTCGGATAGGCAACAAAAACAGGTCATTGATGCAAAAGTGAGCATTGGGTCTAAGTTTTTTACTTTAAATCCCAAAAATAAGCTCCTTATCAGTCTGAGACCTGGTTGCCAAAAATCAAACAAACCTCACAAAGGTGAAGAGTGGAGCATCTGTTTTATGTTACTTCACAGTATATCAAGCTCCAAAAGGTGATCATGTTTGTATTTTGTTGGAAACAGACATGGAGGATCACAACTTGTGGAAAGAAACATTTAGTTTCACTACAGATCACACTGCAAAATTGAGTAAGGAGACAACTCCTTTTTCACTGACCAATGCGGAACAGGATCGCCCCAATGTAAACTGGGAGGAATTGGAGAAACTCCAGAAGAGATTAATCAGACTAAAGTTACATCGACTTTCACTTGTAGAATACATTCGTAGACAACACATCCCTAGGGGATTGAGAATCTACAAGGAACCTAAGATGTACACAATGGACACCTCCTTTATGAAGAAATGGAACCAAATACTAAATAAATGTTCCTTGGACCTGATGGTCCTGATAGTAGACACCACGAGAGAGAGTATGGCATCAATGCAAAAAGAGGTGGAAGAAACATAGAAACATGATGACAGAAAAAGACCACATGGCCTATCTAGTCTGTCCATCCATAACAACAACTACAACAGTCCACTTTTTACCTTTAGAGATCCTCTGTGTTGGTCCCATGCTTTTTTGAATTCAGTTACTGTCCTCATCTCTACCACCTCCACTGGGAGACTATTCCATGGATCCACTACTCTTTCCGTAAAGAAATATTTCCGCATATCACTCCTGAATCCATCTCCCCTCGCCCTCATCCGATGTCCCCTCGTAGCAGAACTTGCTTTCAATTGAAAGAGGCTCTCTCCCTGAACATTTAGGCCACGGAGGTATTTAAACATCTCAATCATATCACCTCTATCCCGCCTTTTCTCTAAGGTGTACATATTAAGATCCTTAAGTCTGTCCTCATATGCTTTATAATGAAGCCCATTAATCATTTTAGTAGCAACCCTCTGCACCGACTCCATCCTGTTCACATCCTTTTGAAGGTGTGGTCTCCAGAATTGCACACCATACTCCAAATGAGGTCGCACCAAAGACTTATACAGAGGCATTATCACCTCCTTTTTTCTGCTAGCCATTCCTCTCCATATGCACCCAAGCATCCTTCTAGCTTTTGCCGTCGCCTTTTCTACCTGTTTAGCTACTTTAAGATCATCAGACACAACCACGCCTAGGTCCCGCTCTTCTTTAGTGGACAAAAGTACTTCACCTCCTATACTGTATTGCTCCCTTGGATTGCTGCAGCCCAAATGCATGACCTTACAATTTTTAACATTAAATCCCAGCTGCCAAATTCTAGACCATTCTTCAAGCTTAGCTAGATCCCTCCTCATGTTATCTACACCTTCCTGGGTGTCTACTCTATTGCAGATTTTGGTATCATCTGCAAAGAGGCAAACCTTACCCGTCAGCCCTTCTGCTATATCACTAAAAAAGATGTTAATGTATACAATTGTTCCATGTAAACCGCCCCTGATCTCTGGAAGGGGCGGTATAGAAGAAATAGATAAATAAATAAAAAGAATCGGACCAAGGACAGATCCCTGGGGCACACCACTGGTAACATCCTTCTCCTCAGAGTGAGCTCCATTTACTTGTACTCTTTGTCTCCTCCCACCCAACCAATTTCTAACCCAAGCAGTAACTTTAGGGTCCATCCCTAGGGTGCTCAGTTTGTTTATAAGTCGCCTGTGAGGAACAGTGTCAAAGGCTTTACTGAAATCTAAATACACCACATCTAGAGCTCTCCCTCAGTCCAACTCCCTGGTCACCCAGTCAAAGAAATCAATCAGATTTGTCTGACAAGACCTGCCTCTGGTGAATCCACGCTGCCTCGGATCCTGTAATCCACTGGACTCCAGAAACCTCACTATTTTCTCTTTCAGCAGCGTTTCCAATAATTTACTCACCAGCGAAGTTAAACTAACCGGCCTGTAGTTTTCAACCACATCCTTACTTCCGCTTTTGTGTAAAGGCACCACATGAGCCTCTCTCCAGTCCTTTGGCACCATTCCCGACTCCAACGAGGCATTGAAAAGGTCAGTCAGTGGAGCTGCTAGAACGTCCCCAAGTTCCCTCAGTATTCTAGGGTGTATCCCATCCGGTCCCATCGCTTTGTCTACTTTAAGTTGAGCTAGTTTCTCACGAACACAGTCTTCTGAAAATTGTTCAAGATGTCCCTCGCTTCTGTTCTTATTTGTGGGTGTTTTCTGAGGTCCTGCTCCTGGTTCTTCATCTGTGAACACAGAACAAAAATATTTGTTAAGCAATTCTGCTTTATCCTTATCAGCTTCTACATATTCACCACCTGCACCCTTGAGTCTGACAATACCACTTTTGCCCTTCCTCTTCTCACTAATATATCTGAAAAATGTCTTATCCCCCCATTTTATTGCATTGGCTATTTCCTCCTCCTTTTGAATCTTTGCCTTCTTGACTACTTTGCTAGCTTCTCTAAGTTTTTCCAAATACAGATGCCTGTCTTCCTCTCTCTGTGATCTCTTGTATTTCATGAAGGCCTCCCTCTTTTTCTTCACTTTTTCAGCTACTTCCTTCGAAAACCATAGCAGTCTCCTGTTCCTTCTGCCTTTATTTACCATTTTAACAAAAAGGTTGGTTGCCCTTAAAATACCCCCTTTCAGTTTTGCCCACTGTTTTTCTATATCCCCCAGCTGTTCCCATCCCACTAACGACTCCCTGAGGTATTGGCCCATCTTCGCAAAGTTAGTCTTCCTAAAGTCTAAGATCCTCACCTTGGAATGGATTCTAACAGCCCTAGTCCTAATACTGAACCAAACCATCTGGTGATCACTGGATGCAAAATGATCTCCCACTACAACATCAGAAACACTTTCACCATTGGTAAGCACCAAGTCCAGTATGGCCCCTTCACGTGTGGGCTCTGTTACCAATTGCCTGAATAGTTCTCCCTGTAGAGAATCCAGGATCTCCTTACTTCTAGATGATACTGCAGCAGGAATGTGCCAATCAACATCTGGCATATTGAAATCTCCTATCAGTAGCACTTCCCCTTTCCTAGCAATGCTGCGTATGTCTTCAATTAACTCTCTGTCCACCTCTTCCTCTTGTGAGGGAGGTCTGTATATCACACCAATGCAAATAGATTTCTCTTTCCCTCTTTCTAGTTTAACCCACAATGCCTCCTCTCTCCCTTTTAAGCTCTGTAATTCCAAAGCTTTAATAGTAGTTTTTACATATAGTGCCACTCCTCCTCCCCTTCTTCCTACCTTGTCCTTTCTGAATAAAGTATAGCCAGGTATAGTTACATCCCAGTCATGGTTTTCTGTGAACCATGTTTCTGTAACTGCCACTAAATCCAAATCAGCCACTCCCACCAAAGCTTCAACTTCAGGGATCTTATTTCCCATGCTACGGGCATTAATACACACTGCTTTCCATATGTTACCCCTGTTACCCATTTCCATAAAGGTATTTAATGTATCACCTACCTGGGGGCTTTCACTTACCTGGGGGCTTTCTTCACCCATCCCCAATGAATCTAGTTTAAAGCCCTCTTCAATAGATTAGCCAGTCTACTACCGAAGATGCGTTGACCTTTCTTGGACAGATGGATGCCATCTCTGCTCTGCAACCCTTGGAACAGCATCCCATGGTCTAGGAAACCAAAATGCTGTCGATGACACCATCCACGCAGCCATGCATTCATCTCCAGGATGCGAGCCTCTCTGCCTTGGCCTTTACCCTCAACAGGGAGGATTGAAGAGAACACCACCTGTGCACCTAACTGCTTCACCCTCTGTCCCAGAGCCATGAAGTCACTTTTGATACGTTCCGAGGTATACCTGGCAGTATCATTTGTTCCAACATGGATTAGCAACATTGGGTAATAGTCAGTGGGCTTGATGAGTCTCGGCAAACTCTCCGTAACATCTTGGATTTTGGCACCAGGCAGACAGCATACCTCTCTGGACATCAAGTCTGGTCGGCAGATGGACGCCTCAGTACCCCTCAGAAGAGAGTCTCCAACCACCACTACCCTTCGTTTCCTTCTGGTCACTGATTCTGCAACTTTGGGGTACTTGAACTCTGGTTCTTCTTCCCTTTCCAGGGATGCTTTCACCTCCTCCACTTCCAGGGCTGCATAATGGTTCTTCAATTCAAGGGTTGGAGAAGTTGGATTGGTGATTTTGCAGGCCCTGGTGACTTGTGTCCAACCATCGACATTCTGTTGGCACCCATCTTCTCCTGTGCTGGAGAGCTTGGTTGCTGCAAGAAGCATCTCATCAATGTACTTCTCACTGTCTTGAATGCTCCTCAGCCTCGCCACCTCCTCTCTGAGTTCCTCCACTTGTTTCCTCAGAGCTTCAGCATGCAGGCACCCTGCACATGGAACCGGTCCTTCAACTGGCATTAGGACCTCTGTCTGGACCGAGGCAGAAGCTGTAATGGGGGCAACAGCTTTAGCGATATGATTTTTCCCAGCCATTGTTCTGTTCGTGGAGCTTAGGTATTGTTTGTTTGATCTGTGGAGCCCTGGTTAGGAAAGAGATAGTTATAAAATTACAGGAGGCAGAAACAACGGATAAATTTACAAAGAACATGGAAGAACATAAAAAGGCTATAGAAATTACCAGGGAGGAAGTTAAAAAACTCAAGTCGAAGAAGTTAAAAAGGGATTACACTGACTATACCACAGGGTATGTATACTCCTGGTTGAATCCGAATATAAAACCTAAGACAGATAAGAAACATGGCCGACGAGTAGATTTCGCGGATACATCAGATGAAATGGAATCCTCGGAATCCAACAAAAGCACCAAAACGGATTTTTCAGACGACAAAGATGGAAGGAAGAAACCTAAAGGAAAACAACCATGGAAGGGACCATGACAGAAGAAATCTTAGGTGATGATCAAGAAATACCAGTAATAAACATATCAGGTCAAGATCTCAGTTTAGATCAGATGTACATCTTAAGTAAGGGTCTTTCATATGTACCTAAGATAGGTTTTGATAAGTTTCAATTCAGAGTAGATTTTGAACAATTAATAAGAAAACTGCATTTAAATGTATTCTTTGCAAAAGGGTCAATTGAACAGCCCCAGCCACAAATTCAGAATCGCGTACAGTTATCAATTAAATATACCTGGACTCCTCCAGGCATTCTACCTCCAGCAATCTCGGTATTTAGGGATCTAGTCTTGAAAGATATAGATCGGTTGGTAGCCACTAATAAAAAAAGCATTTTTAATGCCCTTTCTCGAAAAGAAATATCTTCACTTAAAGAATTACAATCCCGTACAGAGCTTGTTATTAAAAGAGCTGATAAAGGAGGGAGTATAGTGATATTAAGTAGACATCAATACATCCAAGAGGCTCACCAACAATTTTCAGATCGAGACACTTACAACGTTTTAGATCAAGACCCAACAAATCAGTTACAAAGATCTATTAAAGATTTAACATCTCAGGCTTTACACCACAAACTTATCTCAAGAAAAGAATGGTCCTTCCTTAATGAGGTAAACCCGACACTGCCGAAATTTTATCTAGTACCTAAAGTACATAAAAATCTAGACAATCCCCCTGGTCGCCCTATAGTATCAACCAAAGGTTCAGTACTAGAACCGTTGTCGATATATATAGATTCTTTTCTGCGTCCAATGATATCAAAAATGCCCTCGTATATACGAGATACTACTCATTTTTTGGAAATACTAACACAAAGTTCGAGTTGGGCTGAGGTAGACACCATCAGGTTAGTTACGCTAGACGTAGCATCATTATATACTAGCATTCCACAATTAACCGCCCGTGATATAGTGGTAGAAGCCTTAAGCCTCCGAGAAGATCTTTCTGAGCTTCACTTAACATTTTTGATGGATCTTCTAAATCTAGTCATGTTTAGCAATCATTTTCTATTTGAAGGAACTATATATCATCAAAAGAAAGGAGTAGCAATGGGAGCCACCTGTGCTCCTTCGGTGGCGAACCTCTATATGGTATCATTTGAAAAGCAATGGATCTTCACAGAACCCTATAATTCACACATCAGAATATGGAGACGTTTCATTGATGACATCTTCATGTTATGGGATGGGCAACAAAGTGAATTGGAAACATTTTTAATTTGGTTAAATAGCAGAGATACAAATCTTCAATTTACATCTGTTAGTAACACCACAAGTCTACAATTTTTAGACGTGCTGATTACAAAATATGACAATCAATGGCATACATCAGTGTACCGCAAACCCACCGATAGGAACACACTTTTGCACTATCAAAGTGCACATCCACGCAAACGTAAGGATGGCCTCCCATTCTCTCAGTTTCTTAGGTATAGAAGAAATTGTTCGGACATCAAGGATTATAAAACACAAGCACTCCAGTTAAAAGAAAAATTTCGGGCAAGAGGATATCCATCTAAAATCATAGATCATGCTTATAAAAGAGCGCTTTTTAACAATAGAGAATCATTGTTAACCCCGACTCCAAGGATGGCTGAAGAAGACAATAAGGTGAATCTAATAACCACATACTCTCCATATAGCAATATGATCCAGCGTATAATAAAAAAACACACTAATGTACTTCAGAGCACAAGTGGTTTGGAAGATAAGATCATTCGATGTGTATGGAAAAGACATAAAAACTTAAAAGAAATTCTAAGCCCCACAGTATTAAGACCATTGAACGTAGCAATCACGACACAGAATAATGGGCACTATAAATGTGGAAATTGTGCGATCTGCCAAATCACGGAAGAATGTACCATTTTTCACCATATAGATAAGAGATACCATCTACAGCATAGAACTACATGCACCTCAACGTATGTTGTATACTGTATTCGCTGTCCCTGCCAACTAATTTATGTGGGCAAGACTATTCAAACTTTTTACATCCGTATACAGGAGCATCGCAGTAGATTAAAATGCAGAAGCATGGAAGCACCAATAGTATCCCATTGCTTAAGTTTAAATCATAGTTTTGAGGATCGCCACTGCTTCTGCATAGATCAAGTCTTGAATGGCAATGGCAGAAAATACAGAGAACAAATGTTAGTGTATAGAGAACAAAAATGGATTTTCACACTTCAATCAATGATACCTATGGGATTGAATATGCAGATAGATTGGAAAGCATGCGTGTAGACAAAAAATAAATTCAGAAACGATCAATTTTCATTGTACAAGATCATGGTGGTTAACAACTATCATTTAAATTTTATATAATCTTCAATCAAGGACACTTATGGGACATGGAAGCCCACGCGCAGACAAAAAAGGAGTTCAGAAATTATTAACAATCCTCATTGCATAAGATTAGGGTGGTTAACAACTACCATTTATATCCCACATAATCTTAGCAAGTTACTCTGATTACTCTGATTACTACTTTAAAACATCAGGGCAGTCTTATGTTAGCGAATCTCATAGCACAGTCTCTACAATAGCAGCTGAAGAATACCGAGCGATAATTTTGGCCTGTAGAAAAATGCCACATAAGACAGAAGCCGGTTTTGAAAGTGCGGTGAGTGAAAACTGAAGCCCTACTAATGGAGGGTTCAATGTGATACTTTGTTATTTTGAATAATATCTAGAAAATGAGGTGGTGAAAATAATCTAATGGAAAACATGACACTGTATTTCTAGGAAAGAAGACAAAGAGTGCAAAATAAGACCCCTTGAGAAAACGCTAGTGAAACGCAACAGCGCTAAGGTTGGCGTTGGGGAAGAACAGCTTCACCAGATAAGTACCAACTCTGAATCATTTTTGGATTTGACATATACTTTAGTGGGAAATATCTGTTAGAAGCTGAGCACCATTAATGCAATACAAAGCCACTTTATAGAATACATTGTCGGATAGGCAACAAAAACAGGTCATTGATGCAAAAGTGAGCATTGGGTCTAAGGTTTTTACTTTAAATCCCAAAAATAAGCTCCTTATCAGTCTGAGACCTGGTTGCCGAAATCAAACAAACCTCACAAAGGTGAAGAGAGGAGCGTCTGTTTTATGTTACTTCATAGAGAAAGAAGTGACAGGTTTCAGCTATCTGTTGGATGTCTGTGGAGGAGAGGGTGGAGTCAATGATGACATCAGGGTTATAAGAACATAAGAACATAAGATATGCCATACTGGGTCAGACTAAGGTCCATCAAGCCCAGTATCCTGTTTCCAGCAGTGGCCAATCTAGCTCATACGTACCTAGCAGTTTCCCCAAAAGACACAGGTTCCACAATACTTGTACTGGGTCAAGCATTGATATTCTGGGTCCCTTCTTAATAATCGTTTATGGACCTTTCCTCCAGGAACTTGTCCAAAACATTTTTAAACCCAGCTACACTAACAGCCTTTACTACATCCTCCAGTAATAAATTTCAGAGTTTGATTACACGTTGAGTGAAAAAATATTTCTTTTATTAGTCTTAAATAGTTTACAATGCATCTTCATTGCATATCACCCAGTCTTTCTATATTTCGATAATGTAAACAATTGATCTACATTTACCCGTTCAACTCCGTTCATTAATTTATAGACTTCTATCATATCTCCCCTCAGATGTCTCTTTTCCAGGTTAAAGAGCCCTAACCTTTTTTAGCCTTTCTTCATAGGAGTATCCTTCCATCCCCTTTACCATTTTGGTGGCTCTTCTCTGAACCTTTTCTAATAACGCTATATCCTTTTTAAGATACGGCAACCAGAATTGCACACAATATTCAAGGAGGGGTCTCACCATGGAACGATATACAGGCATTATAATATCTTTTGTTTTATTTTTCATTCCTTTCCTTATGATGCCTAGCATTCTATTTGCTCTCTTGGCTGCCGCTGCACACTTGGCGGAGGGTTTTAACATGTTATCCACAATGACGCCAAAATCTTTTTCCTGGGTGGTGTTCCTAATGTGGAACCTTGCATCGTGTAACCATAGTTTGGGTTGTTCTTCCCTAGGTGCACAACTTTTCACTTGTCCACATTAAATTTCATCTGCCATTTTGATGCCCAGTCTTCCAATTTCTCAAGATCCTCTTGCAATTTTCCACAATCCTCTTGGGTTTTAACAACTTTAAATAGTTTTGTGTCATCTGAAAATTTGATAACCTCACTTGTTATTCCCTTTTCCATGTCATTTATAAATATGTCAAAAAGCAGCGGACCCAGCACCGATCCCTGGGGTACACCACTATTCACCTTTCTCCATTGGGAAAATTGGCCATTTAGCCCTACCCTCTGCTTTCTATGTTTTAACCAGTTCCTGATCCACAATAGTACACTGCCTCCTATCCCATGACTATTTAGTTTTGCAAAAAGTCTCTGATGAGGGACCTTGTCAAAGGCTTTCTGAAAGTCCAGATACACTATATCAACCAACTCACCTTTGTCCACCTGTTTATTCACACCTTCAAAAAAACAGATTAGTAAGACAAGATCTTCCTTGTCTAAGACTGGGACAGTGTCACAGCAGGACAAGCTAACGAGATAAAGTTTCTAGATGAAATAAATGACTGCTTCTTGGAGCAGCTGATTCATGAACCAACCAGAGGGGAAGCCATACTGGACCTAGTCCTTAGTGGAACACCAGATCTGGTGCAAGAAATAAGGGTGTTGGGACCACTTGGCAATAGTGATCATAGTATGATCATGTTTGATTTAATCAGTGGAGGACAGATAGTAAAGGAATCCACAGTACTACCTTTTAACTTTCAAAAGGGAGACTATGATAGAATGAGGAATATAGTTCGGAAAAAACTAAAAGGAGCGGTTCCAAAGGTTAAAGACTTACAGCAAGCTTGGGTGTTATTTAAAAATACTATCCTCGAAGCCCAGACCAGCTGTATTCCACGCATTAAGAAAAGTGGAAGAAAGTCCAAAAAACTGCCAGCATGGTTTAAAGGTGAGGTCAGAGAGGCTGTTGCTGCCAAAAGAGCAACCTTCAGGAAATGGAAAAAAGAGCCAAATGATGAAAACTGGAAACAGCACAAGCACTGGCAAGTTAAATGCAAAGCATTGATAAGGCAGGCAAAGCGGGAATTTGAGAAGAAACTTGCTACGGAAGCAAAAACACGAAATAAAGACTTTTTCAAGTACATTCATAGCAAAAGGCCTGTGAGAGTGTCAATTGGACCATTAGATGATAGAGGGGTAAAAGGGGCAGTAAGAGGAGACAAGGCTATAGCAGAGAGACTGAATGAATTCTTTGCTTCGGTCTTTACTGAGGAAGATGTAGGGATGTTACCCAAGACTGAAGTGGTATTTAAAGGTGATACTGCAGAGGAATTGAGAGAAATATCGCTACACCGGGAAGATATATTACAACTATTTGATAAACTGAATAGTAGCAAATCACCTGGACCGGATGGCATACATCCCAGAGTGTTGAAAGAACTGAAATATGAGGTTGCAGACCTGCTATTGGTAATCTGTGAACTTTCATTAAAATCATCTGTAATACCTGAAGATTGGAGGGTCGCCAACGTAACACCAATTTTTAAAAAGGGTTCCAGGGGTGACCCGGGAAATTACAGACCGGTGAGCCTGACGTCAGTACCAGGGAAAATGGTAGAAACCATCATAAAGAACAAAATTACACAGCATGTAGATAGTCATGGCCTAATGGGAGACAGCCAACATGGCTTTAGACAAGGAAGATCTTGTCTTACTAATCTGATCTGTTTTTTTGAAGGTGTGCATAAACAGGTAGACAAAGGTGAGTCGGTTGATATAGTGTATCTGGACTTTCAGAAAGCTTTTGACAAGGTCCCCCATCAGAGACTTTTGGCAAAGCTAAAAAGTCATGGGATAGGAGGCAGTGTACTATTGTGGATCGGGAACTGGTTAAAAGATAGAAAGCAGAGGGTAGGGCTAAATGGCCATTATTCCCAATGGAAAAAGGTGAATAGTGGAGTACCCCAGGGATCTGTACTGGGTCCGCTACTTTTTGACATATTCATAAATGACCTGGAAAAGGGAATAACTAGTGAGGTTATCAAATTTGCAGATGACACAAAACTGTTTAAAGTTGTTAAAACCCAAGAGGATTGTGGAAAACTGCAGGAAGATCTGGATAAATTGGAAGACTGGGCATCCAAATGGCAGATGAAATTTAATGTGGACAATTGCAAAGTTATGCACCTAGGAAAGAACAACCCACACTATAGTTACACGATGCAAGGCTCCACATTAGAAACCACCACCCAGGAAAAAGATTTAGGAGTCATCGTGGATAACATGTTAAAACCCTCCGCCCAATGTGCAGCGGCGGCCAAGAAAGCAAATAGAATGCTAGGTATCATAAGGAAAGGGATGGAGAATAAAACAAAGGATATTATAATGCCTCTGTATCGCTCCATGGTACGACCGCACCTTGAATATTGTGTGCAATTCTGGTCACCGTATCTTAAAAAGGACATAGAGTTATTAGAAAAAGTACAGAGAAGAGCCACCAAATTGGTGAAGGGGATGGAAGGCTACTCCTATGAAGAGAGGCTAAAAAGGTTAGGGCTCTTTAACCTGGAAAAGAGACGGCTGAGGGGAGATATGATAGAGGTCTATATATTAATGAATGGAGTGGAACGGATAAACGTGGATCAATTGTTTACACTATCAGAATATAGAAGGACTAGGGGACATGTAATGAAGCTATGGGGTAAACTATTTAAGACAAATAAGAGAAAATATTTCTTCACTCAACGTGTAATCAAACTCTGGAATCTGTTACCGGAGGATGTAGTAAGGGCTGTTAGTATAGCTGGGTTTAAAAAAGGTTTGGACAAGTTCCTGGAGGAAAGGTCCATAAACCACTATTAAAAAGGGACCCAGGATATCAATGCTTGACCTAGTACAAGCACTGCAGAACCTGTGTCTTTTGGGGAAACTGCTAGGTATGTATGACCTAGATTGGCCACTGTTGGAAACAGGATACTGGGCTTGATGGACCTCGGTCTGACCCAGTATGGCATTTCTTATGTTCTTATGTTCTTATGTTCTTAAAGCCATGTTGGCTGTCTCCCATTAGGCCATGACTATCTACATGCTGAGTAATTTTGTTCTTTATGATGGTTTCCACCATTTTTCCCGCTACTGACATCAGGCTCACTAGTCTGTAGTTTCCCGGATCACCCCTGGAACCCTTTTTAAAAATTTGCGTTACATTGGCGAACCTCCAATCTTCAGGTATTACAAATGATTTTAATGAAAGTTCACAGATTACTAATAGCAGGTCTGAAATCTCATATTTCAGTTCTTTCAACACCCTTGGATGTATACCATCCGGCCCAGGTGATTTGCTACTCTCCAGTTTCTCTAATAGTTGTAATACATCTTCCCGATGTATCGATATTTCCTTCAGTTCTTCCGTACCTTTAAATGCCACTTCAGTCATGGGTAACATCCCTACATCTTCCTCAGTAAAGATTGAAGCAAAAAATTCATTCAATCTCTCCGCTATCGCCTTGTCACCGCTTAGTGCCCCTTTAACCCCTCTATCATCTAATGGACCAACTGACTCTCCCACAGGTTTTTTGCTACGAATGTACTTGAAAAAGTCTTTATTTTGCATTTTTGCTTCCGCAGCAAGCTTCTTCTCAAATTCTCCCTTTGCCTGCCTTATCAATACCTTGCATTTGACTTGCCAGTGCTTGTGCTGTTTCCAGGCTCTTTTTTCCATTTCCTGAAAGATGCTGTTTTGGCAATAACAGCCTCTCTGACCTCACCTTTAAACCATGCTGGCAGTTTTTTGGACTTCCTTCCACTTTTCTTAAAGCGTGGAATACAGCTGGTTCTGGGCTTCCAAGATAGTATTTTTCAACAACACCCAAGCTTGATGTAAGTCTTTAACCTTTGCAACTGCTCCTTTTAGTTTTTTTAAACTATTTTCCTTAATTTATCAAAGTCTCCCTTTCAAAAATTAAAAGGTAGTACTGTGGATTTCCTTACTATCCCTCCTCCACTAAGTAAATCAAATGCATTCATGCTATGATCACTATTGCCAAGTGGACCCAACACCCTTATCTGTTGCACTAGATAGAGTAGTTACTCACCTGTAACAGGTGTTCTCCAGGAGCAGCAGGAATCAGTCCTCACATATGGGTGTCATCGGCGCCGATGAAGCCCCAGCGGAGCATTTCCCCAGCTTTCTATGAAAGCCTTTGGGAATGCAGGCACGCATGCGCGGTTCCCTTCCCGCCTAAAGGTGCCATCTTACCTCAGTCAAATGACATAGCTAAGAACAGCACACAAAAATGAAAAATAAACTATGTACAACTGCAACTCCAAGGGGAGGAGGGAGGGTTGTGAGGACTGATTCCTGCTGCTCCTGGAGAACACCTGTTACAGCTGAGTAACTACTCTTTCTCCAGGACCAAGCAGGAAGTCAGTCCTCTCATATGGGTGACTCCCTAGCTCTGGGCTACCGAGGAACCCAGGCTGAACAAGAAACTCCCTCTAGTCCCAGCATCAAAGAAAGGCTTTTCAAGGACACAACCTCCACCGGTATCCCAACAGAGGGCAGGAGTTGCCTAAACCTCAAAGAGATTCCGGAGAACTGCTTGGCCAAAAGCACTGTCCCTACGGGACTCCCTCTCCAGGCAGTAATGGGCCGCAAAAGTCTGGCTTGAAGACCAAGTTGCAGCCCTGCAGATGTCTACCAAGGGCACAGAGCAGAGATGGGCCACTGAGGCAGCCATCGCCCTGACATGATGGGCCGTGACCCTACCCTGCAAAGGAAGGTCCGCCGCCTTGTAAGCCCAGGTGATACAGTCAGCCACCCAGATGGACAAGGTACGCTTGGACACAGCCAACCCCAACTTATTGGGGGTCAAAGGATATGAAGAGCTGAGTAGCCCTTCTATGCCCCTGCGTACAGTCAAGGTAGAAGGATAAGGCCCTCCTACAGTCCAGGGTATGCAGGACTGCTTCAGCCTGGCTAGCATGAGGCCTAGGGA
Organism: Ichthyophis bannanicus; assembly: GCA_033557465.1. Classification (NCBI taxonomy): domain Eukaryota; kingdom Metazoa; phylum Chordata; class Amphibia; order Gymnophiona; family Ichthyophiidae; genus Ichthyophis; species Ichthyophis bannanicus. Next base: position 1,648,952,048 of record CM066032.1, read on the forward strand.
AGAATGTTGGAAGAACCACCTCCTGATTGAGGTGGAAAGGGGAGACAACCTTTGGGAGGAACTTTGGATGAGTCCTGAGGACTACTCTGTTCCTATAAATCCTGGTGTAAGGCCTGTCACAGACCAGGGCCTGAAGCTCACTTACTCGCCTAGCCGAGGTAAGGGCTATTAGGAAGAGTGTCTTCCAGGAGAGGAAGCGTAGTGGACAAGTAGCCATCGGCTCAAAAGGTGGGCGAGTCAGTTGCTGCAAGACCACATTCAGCTCCCACTCAGGGGCAGGAGGACGGATGGGAGGCCTGAGCAAAAGCAAGCCCCTGAGAAAGCGGGACACCAAGGGGTGACCAGATAGAGACTGTCCCTCTACCAATGAGTGGTGAGCTGCTAGATCTGAGAGGTGGACCCTTACAGAATTGGACTTAAGTCCCTGATTGGATAAGTGCAGTAAGTACTGAAGAACTACTGGCACCGTACAGGAGAAAGGATCCTCTGTACGGAGGTGACACCACACAGAAAACCTCTTCCACTTGAGAGCATAGGTTTTTCTAGTGGACTGTTTCCTAGAGGCTAGGACAACCTCCTCAACTTCCTGAGGTAGGCCCCAGTTAGCCAAAACTACCCTTGCAGCCTCCAGGCCATCAAATTGAGAGACTTGAGAATGGGGTGCAGAAGGGAACCCTGGTCCTGTGTGAGAAGGTCGGGTTGCAACCCCAGAGGCAGTGGAGGATCCACCGCTAGTTGAAGCAGAAGAGGAAACCAAGGCTGTCTCGGCCACCTGGGAGCTATCAGCAGGACCGAGGCCTTGTCCTGGAGAATCTTGAATAGGGTTTGGGCCACCAAGGGCGTGGGAGGAAACGCATGGAGGAGGCCCTGAGACCAAGATATCAGAAAAGCATCCTCTGCTATCCGCAAAGGATGTGGTTGAATGGAGCAGAACTGTGGCAGTTGCTTGTTCATGGGGCTGGCAAAGAGATCCATCAAAGGGCGACCCCATTTCAGGAAGATCTTCTGAACTACTGAAGGATGCGCAGCTGCCACTCGTGGGGCTGCAGTATCCTGCTTAACCTGTCTGCCAGGTAGTTGTCCTGGCCTGGAAGGTACACGGCCCTGAGGAGCATGTTGTGCTTGAGGGCAAAAGAACAAAGGTCCTGAGCTTCCCGACAAAGGATCCTGGACCCAGTTCCGCCCTATTTGTTCACATAAAACATGGCAACTTGGTTGTCTGTCTGAATCAAGACAGACTGTTGAGCCAAGGTAGGAGTGAAAGCTGTGAGTGCTAATCGAATAGCTCTGAGTTCGAGGAGATTGATCTGCTGTGCAGCTTCCCAGGGAGACAGAGGCCCAGGGGGCACTTGCCCAGACAATGCGCTCCCCGGCCTTGCAGGGAGGCATCTGTTGTTAGCATCACTGTGTAACCTGGAATCTGAAAGGGCACCCCTTTCAGCAGATTGGGTGGGTGTAGCCACCAGTTTAGGGAGTGTAGAAATGGTCTGGACACCCTTATCCTGTCTCTGAGGCTGCCTGTGGCCTGTGACCACTGAGTCCGAAGGCACCACTGTGCAGGCCTCATATGGAGCCTGGCATTGGGGGTCACATGTACTGTGGAAGCCATGTGGCATAGAAACCGGAGGCAGAGTCTGGCAGAGACCAGGGACCTGCTGAGAAACTGACTTGCCAAGGCCATCAACCTTCGGGCTCTGTTTTCTGGCAAGAATGCCTTTGCCAGGAGAGAGTCCAACCTTGCCCCTATAAACTCCAAGTTCTGGGAAGGGAGCAAAGTGGCCTTTGCGAAGTTTATGACAAACCCCAGGCGTTGTAGAAGAGCAATGGTCCTGAGGGTGGCTTGATTGGCCTCCTGACCTGTCTGACCCCTGATGAGCCAGTCGTCCAGATAGGGGAAGACAAAGATGCCCTGATTTCTCAGGTTGGCCGCCACCACTGCTAGGCACTTTGTGAAGACTCTGGGGGCGGATAATGGGTACTGATAATGGTTTCCTCCCACAATGAACCTGAGGTACTGTCTGTGGTCTGGATGAATGAGGATGTGAGTATACGCATCCTTTAGATCTAAGGAGCATAGCCAATCTCCCTGCTGGAGGTAGGGCAGAAGGGTTCCAAGAGTAAGCATCTTGAACTTTTCCTTAACCAGGAACCTGTTGAGGTTCCTGAGGTCCAAAATGGGACGAAGGCCACCGGTCCTTTTGGGCACCAGGAAATACCTGGAGTAGAATCCGTGACCTTGCAAGTGGGGAGGCACAGGCTCCACCGCCTTGTCCACCAACAGACCCTGAAGCTCCTGACGGAGAAGGTCTGTGTGCAGAGGAGGCCTTGGAAGCTCCCCTGGAAAATATGGGGGTGGCAGTTGGTGGAAATGGAGGGCATATCCCTTGTGGATTATCTCCAGCACCCAACTGTCCCCGGTGATAAGGGGCCACTGGTGGGCAAAGAGGGCGAGATGACCTCCTGTGCAGGGTTGGGAGAGCAGTGGAGGAGAGGCTATGCTCAAGGAGTCAAAAGCCCCCACCCTGCTGAGTGGTAGCAGAGGCCTGAGGCTTGGGGGTCCTCTGCCTACAGGGCCCACTACCCTGGCCCTTGGCTTGCTGACCCTGGGGGACAGCTTGATATTGTGGGTACTGTTTGTAGGCAGTGCCCTTCCTCGGGTAAAAGGGCTTTTTACCCGAGCCCTTCTTTTTATGAGAAGGGGCAGAGGTCTTCCTGGACAGCCTTGTCCGGGTGAGGTGCTCAGTCTTGAGCTGAGCGGCCTTCTCGGCCATGGGCTTGCCAAACAGGTTTTCACCTTGGCAAGGGACATCGACCAACTTGTCCTGAACCCATGGCTCGAGGTCCGATGATTGCAGCCATGCCTGGCGTCAAGCCGCAATGCCGGCTGCCGCAACTCGGGCCGAAGCCTTGAAGCCATCGTAGGCGGCATGGGACATGAACTTCGAGCAGTCCCGAATCCCCGAGGACAAACACTTGAATCTCTGCAAGGGTTCCCCAGAGAGACCAGTAGAGAATCCGGCCAACTCCTTGGCCAGATCCCACAAGTACATGCCCATGTACAGCTGGTAAGACTGGACACGGCAAGCAAGCATCGAGCCCTGAAAACACTTTCTACCGACACCATTTAGGTTTCGGGCCTCCCTGCCAGGAGGCACCGCGGAGTGCATCTTCTGACTCTTCAGACGATGCATGGCCGATTCCACAACCATGGAATGGTATGGTAGCTGTGCTTTCTGAAAACCAGGGCTCTTACGGAGCCGATAGATCGAATCGACTCACTTGCTAAGAACCGGCACTGAGGCAGGTGCCTCCCACATACGGAAGAGGAGCCGTTCCAGCATCGGAGGAACTGGGACAGTAAAGGCCTCCTTCGGAGGAGAGTCATACTGCAGCGCCTCGAGCTCTTCAGCTTGAGGCTCTTCCTCGGGATCCACCGGAATAGCCAAGGCAGTGGCCATATCCCGGACGAATTCCGAGAACCGGGTGTCCTCCAGGGGGGACTTACTCTGGGGCTCAGACTGCAGTGAGTCCGAAGGGACGCACCGAGTCTTAAAGGTGTCAGGAGACTCCTTGTCCTCCATCTCCCAAGCCGACTCATCCGAGGAAGAGTCGGGGTCCAACCCTGCGGGGCCCTGGAGCACCTGCCCCGACACCGGAAGCACCGGCGTCGATGCCCTCGGTCCCGAACGGGAGGTTGAGGGGGACCGCGACCAAGGTCGACTCCAAGCCACGATGGACTCGAATATCGGCTCAGTCTCCGGGGTCGACTTCAACGTCGATGTCCCGGTGGTCGGGGCAGATGCGCCAGACAGGCTGGCCATCAGTGCCCGCTGCTGCTCCATGAAGGCAGACATTCTGCTCTCCAAAGCTGTCATCCTGAGACTCAGCTCGGGAGACGCAGCAGCCACCGACTTGGGCCCCGGCGGCGGCGCCGGGCCCAACGTCGGCTCCCTGGGAGGAGAGTCCACGAGGACTACGTGTCCAGCAGACTCCAGCTCCACACAAGGAACTTTGGCAGGCTTCTCCGGTTCCACAGGCCCGGGACAACGGTCGGGGGTCTTAGACCTGGCCCTCGAGGAGCCAGAGACCTCTTCCGACGACGCCCTCGCGAGCCGTTTCTTTCTCTTGCATTCCCGGTCAGGGGACCTCCTGTCCGAGGAGCTTTGACGGCGCTCGGGATTGGAATCCAGAGATGTCGAGGCCTCAGACGAAGTCCAGGCCCAGCCGGAGGCTGAGTCCGAGAAAAGCCTTTCCTTTTGCTGCTGGCGACTTCGTAGTGCCTTGGAAGACATTTTCCCACAGGCCCCGCATGACTTAGGATCATGGTCGGGGCCCAGGCACCGAAGGCAGCAGTCGTTTGTGTCAGTGAGAGACATTAGTTTCTTACACCGATCACACTTCTTAAAACCACTGGAAGCCATCGGGGAAAAAAGAGTCCCCACGAGGTCAAAAGACCGGCCTTCCAGGGAAAAAGAGAAAAAAGCGCGCGAACGCCAGCCACGAAGGGCAAAAACCGAAAAAGAAAAAATCGGGCTCGATACCGGTGTACCGAACCCGGCGGGAGGGGAACCGGCGTCGAACCGGTAGAGAAAAAGCAAAAAATCGCTGAAAAATCTAATTTTAACCGGGAAAAACTGGACACACGTCCGGTGGGCTTCACGGAAAAAAAGAGACTGAGGTAAGATGGCACCTTTAGGCGGGAAGGGAACCACACAAGCGTGCCTGCATTCCCAAAGGCTTTCATAGAAAGCTGGGTAAATGCTCTGCTGGGGCTTCATCGGCGCCGATGACACCCATATGTGAGGACTGACTTCCTGTTTGGTCCTGGAGAACTAGTGTTCCAGTAAGAACTAGGTCTATTATGGCTTCCCCTCTGGTCAGTTCATGAACCAGCTGCTTCAAGAAGCAGTCATTTATTTCATCTAGGAACTTTATCTCCCTAGCATGTCCTGCTGCGACACTGACCCATTCGATACCTGGGAAATTGAAATCACCCATTATTATTACTGCGCTGTAACTTTTGTTAGCTTCCTTGATTTTGTTTGAGCATTTCATCATCCATTTGTTCATTCTGGCCAGGCGGTCGATAGTACACCCCCACTGCCATCGCCTTCCCCTTTTTACATGGAATTTCAATCCATAGAGATTCTACATCAAATTTTGTTTCCTGCAAAACTTTAATCCTTTCTGACTCAATGCCCTCTCTAACATAGAGCGCAACCCCTCCACCAATTTGATCAGCTCTATCATTACGATATAGTTTGTACCCAGGTATCACAGTGTCCCACTGGTTGTCCTCCTTCTACCATGTCTCTGATATTCCAATTATATCTAACCTCTCATTTAGTGCTATATATTCTAACTCTCCCATCTTATTTTTTAGACTTATAGAATTTGCATACAAGCATTTTAGAGACTGTATTTTATTCATATTAATCTGGCTATTGGTAGGCATGGGTAATTTGGGATCTTTAAGCTCTGTCTGCTCCATACTTGAGGGCATTTGGGCTACTTTACTCTTTTTTGGAACCTCTCTGCTTTTGGTAGTATCCTTCAAGGATACATTCTTCCGAACCATGAGGAAAGAGGGAGGAGTAGAGCATGAGGAAAGAGGGAGGAGTAAAGCATTATCCACAGAAACAGAGAAAGGAGGAAGAGGAGATATGGGTTTAGGGGGAAAGATAAGGAGTTCAGTTTTGGCCATGTTCAATTTCAGATGGCAGTGAGATATCCAAGCACTATTGTCAGATAAGCAAGCAGAGATCCAAGCCTGAACTCCCGGAGAGATTTCAGGTGCAGATAGATAGATCTGAGAGTCATCAGCGTAGAGGTGGTACTGAAAATCATGGGAGGAGATGAGTGCACCAAGGGACTGGGTGTACAGAGAAAAGAAGAGGTCCCAAGATAGTGCTGGGGTATGCAGACTGAAAGTAGGATAGCAGCAGAGGAGGATCCACCAGAACATATACTAAAGTTGCAGTCAGAGAAAACCAGAAAAGGACAAAACCCCTAAATCCAAGCGAGGGCAGGGTTTTGGGGAGAAGGTGGTGATCAACAGTGTCAAAAGCATCAGAAAGATCAAGAAAGATGAAGATAGAGTAAAGCCCCTTTAATTTGGTGAGGAAAAAGTCATTGGAGATTTTGGCAATACTGTCTCAGCAGAATGTAGAGGGTGAAAACCAGATTGCAGGCATTCAGAAGGGATTGAGAGGAAAGTCAAGACAGTGGTGGTGAGTCTCACATTCAAGTAATTTAGAAATAAAGGAAAGTGGAGAGATGGGTCCCAAGTTTCATCCTGGATACATTCATGTTTTTAATGTTTAAACGCTCCAGTATAGATGCCCTGTATGTACCTTTCATCTTGTAACCCATCTTCCTTTGGCTTTTCTCTTCCTTGATTCTCTTCCCTACTCCTCATCTGATTTTCCATAGTCTCAAAGTGAACATTGGCTCCTCCTCTCTTTATCCATTCCCAAAGATTTTTTTTTGCTCTTCTTTTTGTTGTCATACCCAAAATATCAAACAAATGAACACCTGTCTCACATTGAATAGTTGTCTTCTTTTCTTCTCCTGTCTTGATTATTTTAGAAATCTTCTTGATAGTCTTATGTGCTCAATAGTTCAAGACAAAATAAAAAAAAAGAAGAAATACCAGTATAATTGAAAACATAACAGGAAAAAGATTAATATTCAAAAGGTATAAGGATTTTCCATAGCTGGAGAAAAGTTATCAATGTTTGAAACAGCTGAGGGAAGCAAGGAAGGAAGTCAGTTAAAACAGCAATTTATCAAGTACACGATGAAGAGGTTGTGCAACATTATCAAGTAGTAATGAAGGTTATCCTAGTATAGCTTCAACTATATGTAAAAACGTAATATTAAAACTATAGAATTACAGGGTTTAAAAGGGAGCAACATGGCACTGTGGATTAAACTGTGTATTGATGTGATATACAGATCTCCTTCACAGGAAGAAGAAATGGACAAAGATTTAATAGAAGAAATATGTAGTATTGCCATGAAAGGAGAAGTGATACTGATAGGCGATTTTAATATGTCAGTTACTGATTGGAACATCCCTGCTGCACTGTCATCTAGAAGCAAGAAAATCCTAGATTCTCTATAGGCAGAACTATACTGGCAACTGGGAATGGAACTCACATGCGAACAGAGCCATACTGGACTTGGTGCTCACCAATGGGGGAAGTGTTTCTGATGTTATAGTGGCAGATCATCTCATACCCAGTGATCACCAGATGGTGTCGTTCAATATTAGGACTAGGGCTGATAAAATCCATTCAAAAGCAAGGGTCTTAGACTTTAGGAAAACTAACTTTGCCAAGATGGGACAATACCTCAAGGAGTCGTTAGTGGGATGGAAACAGCTGGGAATGTAGAAAAGCAATGGGCAAAACTGTAAGGGGATATGTTAAGGGCAACAAACCATTTTTTTTAGAAAGGTAAATAAATGTAAAAGGAACAGGAGGCCACTATGATTCTCAAAAGTAGTAGATGAAAAGGTGAAAAAAAGAGTGTGGCCTTCATAAAATTCAAGAGATCACAGAGAGATCAATATCATAAAATTCAAGAGATCACAAGCATCAGTATTTGAAAAAAAACAGAGATACTAGAAACAGTCAGGAAAGCAAAGATACAAAAAGAAGAAGAAATAGTCAATGCAATAAACTGGGGGGACAAGACATTTTTCAGATATATTAACGAGAGGAGCAAGTGCAAAAGTGGTATCTTCAGACAAGGGTGAAGGGGAGGAATATTTATTTATTTATTTATTTTATTTATTTAAACAATCATTTATATACCGCACCTTCCATAGATCAGTTGCGGTTTACAGAGAACAAGAACTGCACAGATCGGGTCTGTTTTACATGGAACATCGAATTACAAGGAACAATATAAGTGATGACATGATAACAGTATAATAGTAACGATAACAATAACAATAACAACAACAATATGATAACTATATACAATATACAATAATAACTATGTATATTTGAGGTTTCATAGGTGTTAGGGATTAAGAGGGGGTTATATTTTCATAATTGTAATGTCCTGGTATAAACCTGTTGGTTGTGTGAACAGGGTTACATTATTAGCCATTATCTAATAGGTGGGAAGAATTGTCTATAGGGCCATAGTGTGTGGTGAATAGGTGTCTTTTCAGTTTTTTTCGGATCTCTTTAATGTCATTTAATGATCTTAGTTCATCTGGGAGGGGGTTCCAGAGTGTGGGGGCTGCATGCGAGAAGGCTCTATTATTGGTTAACCTTTTGGCTTTTGTAAAGTCGTTTGGGGTTGTTAGCTTGTTTGAGTGGCCTTTTCTGTGGGTGGGTTTAGGAGGTTCTTTTTTGATAATTTTGTTGAGTGTAGATGGGGCCATATCATTTAGTGCTTTAAAGGTAGTTATTATAGTTTTGTGGATTATTCTACTATGAATTGGTAACCAGTGTAGATATGCAAGTATGGGTGTTATATGTTGGAATGGGTGTGCTTTCATTATGGTTCTGGCAGCTGCGTTTTGTGCTAGTTGAATTCGTTTAATATTTTGTCTTGTTGTACCTAGTAGGGTGAGGTTAGCAAAATCAAAATGAGGAGTTATGATGGCCTGTATTATACTGATGAAATCTTGTGTGTATACCAGTGGGCGTAGTTGCTTAAGAATTTTAAGCTTAAAATAGATTTTCTTTGTAGTATTTCTGATGTGTGTGTTCATGCTAAGATGAGAGTCGAGTATGACACCTAGGTAGCGCACTTCATTTTTTATTTTGATCTCCTGGTTTTGTAGTGTAATATGAGTTGGGGGTTTATAGGATTGATTTCTTGTTACAATTAGTACTTCTGTTTTTGAATGGTTGATGTGGAGATTTTGATTTTTTAGCCATGATGTTATTTCATTAAAGCAATCTGATAGAAGTTGCATTGGTAAGGTTGGAATCGTGAAAGGAATGTACAACATTATTTATTTATGTATTTATTTATTTAACAGTATTTCTATACCGCCTTATCTTACAATCAAAGCGGTTTAACAACAAAACATACAAAAGAGGTGAAGGTGTAATCATGCAGTGAGGGTAAATTCATAGATTGAGATGCTAATGTGTTGTGTGTTAGAAAAAATTGATCTATGTACATTGTGCGCTATTATACAACATGAGCTATAATACAGTCTTCTAAATGATTGGTGATAAGGAACAACACAAGGCAAAATACATTATATGTCCGTGTGTCTGAGGGTAATAAATTGGTCATTCCTATTAAATGCATTAATTATGTAACTTGACCAAAGTGTTCTATAAACAGCGTTGTCTTCAGTTGTTTTCGAATATAGATGATAATGGACCTTGAATTTCTTGAAAATGTTACAGACTGGCTTTATGTAAATGTTGAAAAGGAGGGCTGATAATGCTGAACCTTGTGGTAGACCGATCTCCTGTTTGTATGTGTTAGATATTTAGTTGCCTATTCTAACATTTTGGGTTCTGTTATTTAAATATGAGGTAAACCATTTGTGAACTGTAGACTTTATTCCTAACTGTCTAAGATTATTGAGCATTATAGTGTGGTGGACATTATCAAACGCGGCGGAGATGTCAATGAAAAGTAAGATGAATGCTTGTTTGGGATTATCAATCCCTCTTATTATGGTATCAAGTAGTACGGTTAGGAGCGTTTCCACTCCGTGGTGGGGGCGAAAGCCATATTGTTGTTCGTCAAGTGGGGAAGAGGTATCAATAAATTCCTGTATTTGAATTTGAATGACTTTTTCTATAACTTTTGCCATGAATGGTATACTTGAAATAGGTCTGTAGGAGTTAGGTGATGTTTTGTCCAGTGTGCTATTTTTGAGTATTGGTCGAATTTGAGCGTGTTTTAGTGAAGGAGGGAGGTACCCCTGGTGGAGGGATAAGTTGACGATAGGGAGAATGAATGCGGATAAAATTGGGAGGGTACTCTTTATCCAAGTTACTGGACATGGGTCGAATATGTAGAAGCTGATGAGGATAACACAGAATTGCTTAACAAGTATTTTTGTTCCGTGTTTACAGATGAAGAGTCAGGAGCAGGACTTCAGAAAAAAACAAACAGGAATAGAAGTGAAGGGGATCTTAAACAATTTACAGAAGACTGTGTTCATGAGGAACTAGCTAAACTAAAATTAGACAAAGCAATGGGACCAGATGGGAAACCATCCACTGATTGACCTTTTCAATGCTTCTTCAGTCGGAAGTGGTCCCAGAGGACTGGAGAAAGGCACATGTGGTCCCTTTACACAAAAGCAGAACTAAGGATGAGGTTGAGAACTACTATCTGACCTCTGTGGTGAGTAAATTCACGGAAATGCTGCTAAAACAGAGGATAGTGAGGTTTCTGGAGTCCAATGGATTGCAGAATCCGAGGCAGCATGGGTTTACCAGAGGCAGGTCTTGTCAGACAAATCTGACTGATTTCTTTGACTGGATGACCAGAGAGTTAGATTGAGGGAGAGCCCTAGATGTGGTATGCTTAGATTTCAGTAAAACCTTTGACACTGTTCCGCACAGGCAACTTAGTAGCACCCTAGGAATGGGCCATAAAGTCACTGACTGGGTTAGAAATTGGCTGAGTGGTAAGCGACAATATATACAGGCAAATGGAGCTCACTCTGAGGAGAAGGATGTTACCAGTGGTGTACCGCAGGGATCTGTCTTTGGTCACATTTTTTTAACATCTATTTTAGTGATAATGCAGAAGGGCTGTTGGGTAAGGTTTGTCTCTTGCAGATGATATCAAAATCTGCAATAGAGTAGCCATCCAGGAAGGAGTAGATAACATGAGGAGTGATCTAGCAAAGCTTGAAGAATGTTCGAGAATTTGGCACTTGAGAATTATCGCTAAAAAATGTAGGGTCATGCATTTCAGCAGCAAAAATCCAAGGGAGCGGTACAGTGTAGTGGGCAAAGTATTTCTATGCATGTAAGAAGAGCAGGATCTAGGCATTATTGTTTCTGATGATCTTGACTAAACAGGAAGAAATGGTGACGGCAAAAAACAGAAGGATGCTTGTGTGCATAGGGAGAGGAATGGCCAGCTGAAAAAACGGAAGTGATGGTGCCTCTGTATAAGATTCTGGTGCAACCTCTTTTGGAGTACTGTGTGTAATTCTGGAGACCCACACCTTCAAAAGTATATAAACAAGATGGAGTCTGTGCAGAAGGTGGCTACTAAAATAGTTAGTGGCCTTCGTTATAAAGCATATGGGGACAGACTTAAAGATCTTAATATGTATATGTTAGAGGAAAGGCGAGATAGAGGAGATTTGATAGAGATGTTTAAATACCTCTGTGGTATAAAGGAGAGCCTCTTTTTATTGAAAGCAAGCTCTGCAATGAGGGGATGAGGGTGAAAGGGGATAGACTCAGGAGTAAAATGTAGAAATATTTCTTTACGGAAAGAGTGGTAATTGCATGGAATTGTCTATAGAGACTAGGACAATTTCTGAATTCAAGAAATCATGGGATAAACACAGATCTCTAAAGGAAAAAAGGGGACTATAGTAGTTTATTTATTTATTTATTTATTTAGACAGTTTTGTATACCGCCTTATCCTTCAATCAAAGCGGTCACAACACAATTGGGGGATACATTTAACATGCGGGGCAATGAGACACATACACTAATACTTACAGGGAACATGGACAATGGAGGGTTAAGTGGCTTGCCCAAGACCACAAGGAGCATCTGTGGGACTAGAAACCCCAGTCCTTCCGGCCCAAGGTTGCTGTCCTCTAGTGGGATTTGAACCCCCGACCTTCCGGCCTGAAGTACCTTGCCCCAACCACTAGGCTACTCCTCCCTATGATATGGAAGGGCAGACTAGATAGAAACATGACAGCAGAAAAAGACCATATGGCCTATTTTCCTCAGCACTAATGACAGGCTCACTGATCTATAGTTTCCAGAGAGTCCTTTCTAAAGATTCTCTTTACATTGGCCCCCTCTAGTACTTCTGGCCATTTTGAATGATAGGTTACAAATTACTAATAACAAGTTAGCAATTTCATGGTTGAACACTTTCAGACCTCTAGGGTAAATACCATTTGGTCCTGGTGATTTGTTGCTCTTGAATATGTTAATTTGATCTATTACATCTTCTAAACATAATATTTAGTTTCTCCAGGTTTTCACCATAAAAAGAGATTTTGCTGCAAGTATAAACCCACACATAATCAAAGAACTAAACTATGATGTAGAAATCAAAACATTCACATGATTGATTGATTGAATTTTGATGAGAAGTGGACAAATTAAGTCAATAAATTAAATCCCCTGTTATCACCACCATCTTTGTGTACAGAACAGGAAGCTGTATCATTGGAACATACAAGTTCATAAGTAAGATCTTGGATTTGTTAGCCTATTCTTTAATATGTAAATATATTACTTAAGCACCCCCAATAATATTTGCAGCTTTAAAATCCACATGGGGGGGGGGGTTAGAAATATGGCTGCTGCATCAAGGCAATGTTGAAAAGGCTCTGCTGTATGAGCCACTTTCTTCATTATATTTAATAGCTTTTTTAAAACTATGGAGAAACCAAAGGCTGAAGTCAAGACACATCCTTCAGCAAGCCAGCCAATAATTTGAGGCTTCATGGATGGCCATCATGTCCAATAATCATCATAGAAGAACTGTAGTATTTCTTACTGATTTCAGTGCTACACTGAACATGGAAGGGAGGACACCCCCTCCCTTTTCCTCCAATGATATGTATTCCCAGCAAAGTGGAGAGAGAGAGAAGACTGAGATAATGGTCCTGACGAGAAGAGCTGCTGCTGTTAGGAACAAGGCAACAGCAGGGTGAGGGTAATCATTTAGAGCCCAGAGAGGATATAAACAGGCTGATAGTAAGATGGTTTATGGTTTATTAAAATTTGCTATACCGCCCTTTGTAACAGCAGAATGGTGTACATAAAAACAATTGAGAAAAAGAAACGCCAATAAAAATATAGCAAAGCAAAGTTAAGATATACAACAGAATTACAAAGAAGGGGAAGGATAAGAAGAGGGTCAGGAGTGAAGGGGATGGGAGGCAGAATCCTGAGCAGAGACACATTGAAAGCTAACTGAAACAGGTGATTCTTGAGACGGGACTTGAATCTAGAGAAGGACAGTTTCAAGTGAAGGTCAGCAGGTAGCGCATTCCAAAGACTGGGAGCCAGAAAATAAAAAGCAGAGTGATGGGTAGATTTGTATCCAGGCGCAAAAGGGAGAGGGGAGGTAACGGCAACTGGCATGAATGGAACGAAGAAACAGCAACAGAGCATGGGGAATAATATGAGAAGAAGGTAAGAGGGAGTGTCAGTATGTAGGGTTTTCTGAACCATAGTGAGGCGTTTATATTGAATCTGATATGAAAGAGGTAACCATCTTAGAAATGGTCTACCTGAATTGAAGTGCCCACTATCAGCAGTATTGATGTTCCTTGGTGGGAGGTGGCAACCTTCTACCACCCCAAAAAGGTATCACTGGGAGATATATGAGAGGGCTTTTATAGTAATGAGTCTAAATTGTCTGATTCTATTCATTCTTTTTAAGAGACAATAGTCAAAATGGAAGAATATGAGAGAAGATTGGGAGAATTGGATCATCATTTGATCAGTGTGGGACCTCAACTGTCCATACTTCAAGCTGCTGGGGCATCACATACATAGTACAGTCCCACTGAAACATTAGTTTGGTAAACACATCCCCCCCCATTTTGCTGCTCCTTTGATGAGTGAGTATCAGTGAGCAGGCAGCATAACAGGGAAGTGCAGGGCCTAGCTGAGGCCATGGGTGGGATCCCTGTTACAATATCTGAGGCAGTGCATTAGGGGTGAAGGGACTCCAGGACACCACAGGCCTCCAAAGTGCTAAAAGACAGGCAGTCACTGGTTCCACAAACTAGAAATCCAGTCCCATTGGAACATTAGCCATGCAAACATATCCCTCAATTGATCCTTAGCAGAGTGCCAACTGGCATGCAGCCTAACTGGGCACTGCAGAACATAATGCCTAACTGGCATGTCATAATGTTTCAGAAGGGAACATGTGGCAAAATTAAATGATCATAGAAGGAAGGAAGGAAGGGAGGACAGGCAAAACCAGTACTGTTCAGTCTTCAATCAGGTGACTAATTGTCTTTCACAAATGATCTCTCTCTTCACGTGATGTATTCATAGCATGAAAGTCAAAGTCTTGCCATCTGAGCTTCTAAAGAAAATTTATGTTCAGTCTCCACATTCTATTCTTTGGGCAATTAATGTTTTACATAGTATTCTTCGCCAGTACCATAATTTGAAAGCATCAATTTTCTTCATGTTTTCCTTCTCCACTGTCCAGCTCTGGCATCCATATGATGTTACTGAAGATACCATGGTTTGGAAAAGTTGAATCATTGTATGCAGAGACACATCTCAGCACTTCAGAATCTTGTAGAGGGGTCCTTCATAGTTATTCTGCCAAGAGCAATGCATCATCAGATTTCTTGACTGCTTGTTGTTTCTTTATTGATTATCGATCCAAGTAGGCTAAAGTAGTTTAATATTTCTATTTCATCCCCATCAAGGATGAAATTATTGATTTTGTCAGGTGTCAGGATCTGTGTCTTCTTCATATTAAGGTACAGGCCCATTTTAACACTATGTTCCTTGATACTGTTAAGCAAATGTTTCAGATCATTTTCACTTTCGGCTTAGTAACATGGTACTTGTTAGCACAGCGAAGGCTGTTGAGTCGATCACTAATCTTCACACCTCAGATGTCTTCATACAGTGCTGTTTCTCTGATTATTTATCCTGAAATAAATTGAATAGGTATGGAAAAAGTATGCAGCCCTCTCATACACCTTTGACTGTAAAACATTCTGTTTCTCCTTGTTCCATTCGAACTGTTGCTTATGATCAATGTAAAGATTGTGCATGAGAACTATCAAGTGTTCCGATACTAACCATGCTTTTTAATGTGGCCCAGAGTTTCTCATGATTTATATAATCAAAGGCCTCGCTGTAGGTTAATAAAACACACATAAATATCCTTTTGATATTCCTGTGTCTTTCCAAGGATTCATCTCACATCTGTGAGACACCTCTCATTTCTTACTCTTTCCTGAACCCTGCTTGCATTTCAGGCAGTTCTTGTTCCAAGTATGATTTCAGTCTCCACTGAATAATCTTGAGTCGAATCTTGCTGTCATATGGGAGCAGGGTGAGTGTGTAATAATTTCCAGAGTCAGCTGGATCACCTGTCTTAAGTATTGGTATGAACGCAGATATTTTCCAGTCAGATGGCCATGATGTTGTCTTCCAAATTTCCTGGCAGAGTCTTGTACGTAAGTATGGTAAAAGTTGCATCCAATTGCTGTAATACTTCAATGCGAATGCCATCAATGCCCGGTGCTTTGTTCTTTGATAGTGCCTCCAATGTTGCTTCAACTTCTTTCATTACCAGTGGTTCCTGGTCATAAGGCAAATTACAAATGAGCAGGGCAAGGAACCATACCATGGATTGGATCGCATCACAAAAAAAAAATAAATAAAAAGTTAAAACATTGCTACCATGAAAACACATAATCGAAATAAACACACATAAAAAGCATTACATAAGCATGTTAAACATAGGAGGTACTATTATGAAACATAAAAATGACCATTATAAAATAAAACAATATAATATATGAAAATAAACTAATATAAAGGATAGACAGCAACTCAAAATCATATAACAGCTCTCAACGGAGTACAAATGCATGAGGAAAAAAGACAAATGATTGAGTGCAAGTGCACCACCTCGGTAGAAGAGAATAGCTGAAGGGATTACTCACTAGAAATGGTAGGAGCAATATAATTCTGTGATATCAATTAGGAAATAATGTAGAATGAAGGGAAGGAGAAAAGGGGGAAGGGAAGGGGGGGGACACGTTGCATCAACATTAATAAACCATCCGTGTACTGAATAAACAAAGTGAACCGCCTGTTCATTTTATGGGTATATATTATATAACCCAACAGAAACCCCATAAAACCCCTCGTCTCAAGCTGTACAGAGGAACAGCATGGGGCCCCCTATGAAACCCGTACAGAATCGTACAAATTAAAAACCGCTATGCGCATTAGATATCGGGACCTATCAGTCATTATTACATGCTATTAACATCCAATAAAGGCTACAGGGTTATTCAACCCTGAATAAAAAGAAACTATCCAGACCACTAGCAAAACATATATGTTACCTAACCACAAATAAACTATAAATACCTGAGAGTCAATAAAACAAATGGATGTGCGAACAAACTGTGTGTTCCGATACTACTGCTGGACTAATGTTTTAACTTTTTATTTATTCTGTGTTTTATAAGGTCCCATTACCCCTGAGGAAGACTCCTACCAGCCAAAACATGGCCCGTGTAGGGAGGGACGTTTGGCTGACCTAATAAAAGTCTTTATTTAACTTTTGGTTTTTAGTTTCTTTTATTGTGTCTGTTGCGGTTTCATTAATATTGTATTTGATTATACACTGCCCCTTGTTTGCATTTCAATTTTAGCTAGCGGTGGAGACTTGGTCTGTTTTTGGAAGTCTTTCAGTAGTACTACAGAGTTTCTGGGGTTTGTGCTTACATGTCACCATGACTACCTCTGCTGCAGGCTTCTCTAGCAGCATCTAAGTATAGCATGCACTATGCATATTTTTTTAGCTTTTATTTTTTCATATGTTTTTAAGAAATTGTCTTTTTTAATTTCCTTTTCTGCTGCCTAGTAGGGTAGGCATTGGATCTGTTAGGCATCATCCTTTTTATCATTTTTTTTATTGTTCTTATTTCCCTTTTGATTTTAAGATTTTGTGTCCATTGTGGTTTTATTAATATCATATTTGATTATACACTGCTCCTTTTTGTATTTTGATTTTAGTTTTTCCTTTAGCCTTCATTAGTTGACTGAGAGCTCTGACTGAGTTTCGCAACTTGTTTACATGGTACCATGACCACCCCTGGAGTTGTTTTTGGCGGGCTTTATAATTTTTTTTTAAATGGAGGCCTTCTGTGCCTCAGTTGTGATCTGTTGACTGCTACCCTCAGCAGCATCTGAAGAGCATAGTGAGTTATGGGCCACTTAATTTTATGTTTCACTTTTATCGTGGGGTCCCCTGCCGATTTCGTCTTGATTTTCTGACGGTTTTATTCTTTATAGGGGATTGCCATTTAGTCCAGTAGTTGTACAGGAACACACATAGTTTGTTCGCACATCCCATCTGTTTTATTGACTCTCAGATATTTAATACTTTAGTTTATTTGTGGTTAGGTAACATATGTTTTGCTAGTAGTCTGGCTAGTTAGTTTTTATTAATGGCTGAATAGCCAAATAGACTTTATTGGATATTAATAGCGTGTAATAATGACTGATAGGTCCACATATCTAATGCACATAGCAGTTTTTAGTTTGTACAATTCTGTATGGGTTTCATAAGGGCCCCGTGCCATTCCTCTGAATTGCTTGAGATCAGGGGTTTTATGGGATTTCCTTTGGGTTATATAATATATATCCATAAAATGAACAGGTGGTTCACTTTGTTTATTCAGTACACAGATGGTTTCCTAATGTTGATGCAACGTGTTCTCTCCCTTTCCCTTCCCCCGTTTTCTCCCTCCCTTCATTATACATTATTTAATTGAAACTGTATGTTTATCATAGAATCAAATCGCTCCTGGTTTGTCCTTGAGAGGTGTCCTACCATTTCTAGTGAGTAATCCTTTAGACTATTCCCTTCTACTGAGGTGGTGCACTCGCACTCCCTCATTTGTCCTCTTTCCTCATGCATTCATACTCGGTTGTGAGCACCAGTGCACATAAACCAAATGTCACAGTCCAGTTTCACAGCCTGTGTCTCCACCACAACAGCTTAACGCTTTACAGCTATTTAAATCACTAAATATTTTTTTCTCTCAGAACTTCTCACAGAAAACCAGTTTAAAACTGGCAAAGCCCCTTAATTGTCAGCTTTAAACAGCATTGACAACTATCTGGCTTCTTTGCTTGGTTGGTCAAGAAGCCAGATAGTTGTCAATGCTGTTTAAAGTTGACAATTTGGTTTGAAGCTTCCTAGGAATGAAGATTCTTAAGGGGCTTTGCCAATTTTAAACTGGTTTTCTGTGAGAAGTTCTGAGAGAAAAAATATTTAGTGATTTAAATAGCTGTAAAGGGTTAAAAAAAATTTTGTCAAAATTTTTTTTTTCGAGAGCTGTTTTGGTTATTCCACGTAATCTTTATGTTTTTTGGTGCGCTGAATCAGAAAATGACCTCCATTTTGTCATAGGACATCACGTTTCCTGACAATTTAGGTAACTATGTTAAATAAGGCAATACCTCAAAATAAATGGAAATAGACTTATAAAATTAAAGTTTTATTAGAATATTTTCATGGAAATCCTTTTTTGAACTGAAATGAGCTCACCTACACACACTAAACTCAATTCTTCTTCCTTGTGAGGCTCCTCTTGGTGCATTTACGCTTGTGAGTAGCATCTGGAATGTCTCTCTGAAGCATCCAACAGTAGTCTGCCAGCATTGTAATGCTCCATTTACCCTGGTATCTCCTTTCCATCTCTTTAATGTCTTGGTGGAATCGTTCACCTTGTTCCTCACTCACAGCTCCCAAATTTTCAGGAAAGTAGTCAAGGTGGGACTGGAGGAAATGCACTTTCAAACTCATCAGGCAATCTAAAGCTTGAAATGCTTTCAGTATTCGTCCGACGATCTTCTTGTAGTAATTTCTGTACGACTTCTTTAAGTGCAAACCACCCTTCTTTTTGAGGATCCGTCATGGTATTGACAAACTCTTGATCAACTATAAGCCTTCTAATGTCTGGTATGACGAACACACCTTCCTCCAATTTTGCCTCCGACAGGCCTGGAAACTTGGTGACCAAGTATTTGAAGCATTCTCCATCTCTTGGAAGTGATTTTACGAATTGCTTCATCAATCCCAATTTTATGCGGAGAGGTGGTAGAAGAACTTTATGGGAAGGTACCAAAGTTTCTCGGAGGACATTTTTTTCACCGACTGTTAGCACCCTCGGCTGCCAACTCTTCTTGGTCCAGTGATTTTGTTGGTCTCGACTGTATCATAGACACAGAAAACAAGGATATTTGGTATTCCCAGCTTGTTGCCCGAGCAGCATGCACAAGACCTTCAAGTCCCTACACACTTGCCAACCATGGTCTTCATATTTAAGTTTACGAAGAACCAATTCCAAGTTCTCATAGGTTTCCTTCAAGTGTACGGAATGACCTACAGGTATGGAAGCGTAAAAACAGTTGTGGCGTAAAACTGCTTTGAGACTTCTTTTTGAAGAATCTATAAAAAAAACACCATTGCTCTGAATCATATTGGATTTTAAATTGACCCATCAGACCTTCGACATCGATGCAATAAACCAACTTGTCTTCCTGGGCAAAGTAAGGAACGAACTCCTTTTCACGATGTCTGAATCATGAAGATGACACTCCTGGCAACAATAAATTCCTGTTTTTCAGCCTTGATCCGAGTAACTCAGCGGCATCTTTGGGAAGATTCAAGTCTCTTACCAAATCATTCATCTCCTCCTGAAAAAACAATTTTGGTCTTATATCATCTTCAAAGTCAGAACTTGATTCATCATCTGGTTCAGGTATGACTTCACCTTCATCGGAGCTAGGTATCTCTTCCAAGGTAGCAGGGGGCTTGGGTACTGGTATATCTGTGCCATGGGAGATGGGACGAATTGCCGAGTGAAGATTGGGGTATGAAATGGAATGCTTCCATTTGGAATTAAACCCTTTCACATCGCATGAACAAAAGTAACAGTCATCACTATGGTTCTTTTGCTCTTGCCATACCATAGGAATCCCATAACGGAAAGATTTTTTCTTACCCTTGAACCAGTTTCGGAGGTCCTCAACACACCGTTTGCACACTTTATGAGGTGCTCAGACTTTATCTTGATCTCCAATTTTTAGTCCAAAGTATGCAAAGTATACATTTTTCACAAAGTCTGTAATATTCTGCTGTTGCTTCAACACTGTATATTCACCACAGATGAAACAGAAACTGTCTGGCGAATTAATACACTTTCGCAGAGCCATAACATAATGGTTGAAGAATGACGAGCTAACACGAATTGCGATGAAAAAGTGTGAACAGCCTAGAACCAAGAACCTGATGATGATTGTGCACAAGTGTGGCATGCAGGAGAGAGCAGCTCTGTGTCTGTACACGAGACGTCACAGTGCTGGCCACGCCCCCCTGCACTGACCGGAGCTGCTGCTATGTGCCCTGTGTCTCCCTCCCACTGGATTCTTCAGGAAAGATTAACCCCTTCTACCATTAGAAGCACGGACTTAAAACTTGCTTAGCTTATGTATATATTGCTGACCATCAGATTTACAGTGCTATATTTCTTTTTATATAACTCGGACAACCCCTTTAAGGTTTTTTTGGCATTTTATATCTTAAATGCACTTATGTGAATTAATTAATAGTAATTTGAATTAATTAATAGTAATTTGAAAAAAAAAATGATAAATTTGAAGACAATTTTGCATGTTGTGGCAAATCATGACGTCTAGGAGTTTTTTCAATATTTTATTTGTTTTCAGCACACCAAAATACATGGAAATTAGATGAAAATAATCAAACAGCTTTTTAGTCGCAGACCTGTGTTATTAGACTGCTCAGTAAATTTCTGAACAGTGTTTAAACCATGTGTCCAAAGAAAACCCAAGGAAATCTCACCAGGCAATCCTTTTCCAAAAATATCACCTTTACCTCTTTCTTTTCCACAAAACTACAGAAAGACATCCAATTTATTTTATCTACCCAAGGATCCTCTATTTCCCAAAAATTTCTAAAGGTAAATCTTTCCTCTCTACCACAACCATCACACCAATCTCTCTCTTCACAGGCAAACCCCAACTACATCGCACCTCAAATACATACCATCCAAACAAGCCAGAAATGTGTTCTTCCACTCATTTCCCAAAGAAATAGTTCCAAGCTTCCCTCAAAACTCACTCTTTCCTACAAATTAAGGAACATTTCCCCCACAACAGCCCTAATTACTCTTTTAAAGGATTTTTATTACCTCACCTTAAATCCTAATAGATTAGAAAGACAATTTACAAAACTGAGCCACTGAAACTCTTCCTACCTGCAATAAGCTTCAGCAGGACTCTCCAGGGGACCCTGCTCTGCCTGATAAAGCTTCAGCCTCATGCCCTTTCATTTAACTATTTAATTACTTTAAAGGCAGCCAGCAGCCCCAATCTTTAACTTTGTACCGTATTCGTGCTTTTTAAAACCTGCTCAGCATTACAGCCCTACTCTTTTCTTTATTTTCATTACAAAATGGCTGCCATACTTTCTTTCTCATTTAAAACTGTAGAGCATTATTAAGGTTTTAACCCTTACTGCCCTGAACAGCAGCAAAAACAACCTTTATTTTGTTTACATGAGCCCATGTCAGCCCTGAAGGAGGCGTCCCAGCGATATACCAGCAGAATACATTGCAAACCTAGGGAACAGGTTGCCCCTTAAATCATCAGCTAAGTATATATGAAGGCACTATTTTGATTATGCAACAATTATTGAATAAGTGTTATGCACAGCAGTGAGAAATATTGAATAAGAGCTATCTAGAGTATAGGAAGCATCTACAATACAGTATATGTAGAAACAGAGCGACCATAGTGACTTATTAAAAAGTTCATTGAGCTCATTTTCAAATAAAGCAAGCACAATTTTTAATATACATTGAAAAATTCAAAAAAACATTGGTGTGAACAATAAATTAAAGTTAAGTGTGAAAAAAAGAACTTATGACTGAGATGGGAAGCACTGATCTTGATATAAAGCATAGTTACTCACCTGCAACAAGTGTTCTCCAGGGACAGCAGGAATCAGTCCTCACTTATAGGTGACATCGGCACCGATGGAGCCCACGCGGAGCAATTCTCCAGCTTTCAAAGAAAGCCATTGGGATTGATACCATGCATGCGTGGTCCTCTTCCCACCCAAGGGTGCCATCTTGCTCAGTCAGGTCCCTTAGCTCAAACCCTGTCAATGGCAAGGGAAGGATAAAAATCCAGCAACTCATCAGGGGAGGTGGAAAGGTAGTGAGGACTGATTCCTGCTGTACCTGGAAAACACCAGTTACAGGTGAGTAACTACGCTTTCTCCAGGAACAAGCAGGAAGTCAGTCCCTCATTTATGGGACTCCCCAGCTACAAGCTACCAAACCTGTAACCAAAAAATGCTTCTGCAAGGTCAAGAGAAGAAGCCGATGCCCACAGGAACCCAATTCCTCGGGTCCCCTGGGCGAAGCCCTCAATAGCCGTGAAGAAGGGTCGGAGGGCAGGAGTTGCTTATACCCCAAGCAGATTATAGCCTGGCTGAAGGCACTGTCCTGATGGGACTCCCTCTCCAGGCAGTAGTGTGCAGCGAAGGTGTTTGCTGAAGATCAGGTCGCTGCCCAGCAGATGTCATGCAGGGGCTCTGAATGCAGCGAGGCCACCAAAGCCGCCTTGGCTTGGACACCGTGTGTGGTGACTCATCGATCCAAAGGGGCACCCACTTTCGTATAGGCAAAGGCAATGCAGTCCACCACCCAAATAGAGAGGGTGCATTTAGTGACTGCCTGCCCTAGTAGATTGGGATCGTAAGTCACAAAGAGTCGGCCAGATTTGCGATGAGTCTGGGTGCGCTGCAGATAGAAGGCAAGAGCCCTCTTGCAGTCGAGTGTATGCAAAACCACTGATACTTGGTCGACATGCAGTCTCGGGAAGAAGTGCCTCAGAGTCAGTTGTGGAATCACAGGTATAACTAAGGAGATCATGTATCCTCAAAGGATGTCTGGTATCGAAACCCTGGACAGAGGGTAGGAGTTGATCTAAGTCTGAAAGAGATGCTGGAGAACAGCTTGGCCAAACAAGGCATCCCAGCGGGAGTCCTTGTCCAGGCAATAGTGAGCAGCAAAAGTGTGGACAGAAGACCAAGTTGCTGCTTTGCATATCTCACCAATTGCTACAGACTGTAGATTTGCCATAGAGGCAGCCATGGCGTGAACATTATGTGCAGTGACGTGACCCTCGAGAGAGAGTCCTGCCTTTTCATAAGAAAAGGAGATGCAGTCTGCTATCCACCTGGAAAGAGTAAGTTTGGATACTGGCAACCCCAGGTGACTCGAGTCAAAGGAGATGAAAAGTTGAGAAACTTTTCTTTACTCTCGAGTTCACTGGAGATAAAAAGCCAAGGCACGTTTGCAATCCAGAGTGTGAAGGGTTGCCTCTGACCTAGAGGAATGAGGTCTAGGGAAAAAGACAAGAAGGTAGACTGATTGGTTTAAATAGAAGGGCGAGACAACCTTTGGCATAAAGTGAAGATGAGTCCTAAGGACTACCTTATCATGGTGGAATTGTGTATAAGGAGGGTCAGCCACCAAAGCCTGCAGCTCACTAATGCATCTTGCTGAAGTGAGGGCAATAAGGAATGTGATCTTCCACATGAGAAATGTCAGTGAGGTAGCGGCTAGAGAGGGTGGTTTGAGAAGCTGTCCTAAAACAACATTAAGTTCCCATGACACTGGAGGGGGCTTAATGGGAGGTTTGGTTAATAGAAGACCCCTCATGAAGCATGCTACAAGCAGCTGAGAAGAGATGGGTTGGCTATCTGAGGGCATGTGGAGAGGCCACAATTGCACTTAGGTGTACTCTTACCAAATTGGTTTTGAGTCCAGAAGAAGATAGGTGGAGGAGATACTCAAGTAATGCCTCCACCGGAGCTGAGAAAGGGTTAAAATCCCAAAATCCCTCTCAGAACACCAGAGAGCAAATCTACGCCACTTGAAGGTGTAGGAGCACCTGGTGGATGGCTTCCTAGAAGCCAAGAGGACATCCTGGGAAAGATTAACATTCTGGAAGGCTAAGCCCTCAGCAGCCATGCGGTGATATGGAGGGACTGTGGATTGGGATGGTGCAACGTTCCCTCCTCCTGAGATAGGAGATCTGGAGTAGACCCCAGATCTATGGATTGAGCCCAAGATAGACATAGAAGGATAGGATACCACAATTGTTGTGGCCAGCGTTGGGCTATGAGTATCATGTAGTCCCTATCTCTCTGGAGTTTGAAAAGTCTTGGGAATGAGGGGAATGAGAGGGAAGGCATATAGGAAGCCTTGACCCCAGTGGAGGTGAAAAACATCGACCTGCTGGCTGTCCGGTACAGGAGTCCTGGAGCAGAAGCGAGGAAGCTTGGCATTCTGAGGACTTGCGAACAGGTCTATCTCTGGGGTTTCCCAGATCTGAAAATATGAGTGACCTTGTCTGCATGAGAGACCACTTGTGGGGTAGGACGACTCAACTCAGTTTGTCCGCCAAGACATTGTGTTTGCCCAGAAGATACACCACATGCATGTGAATGTGATGCTGTATGGCAAAAGACCATAGATGCAGGGCCTTGCTGCAGAGGGTCCAAGAGCCTGTTCCACCCTGCTTGTTCAAGTAGAACATGGCTGCTTGAATGTCCATCTGGACTAGGACTGTGCAGAAACGAAGATGGTCCTGGAACACTTTGAGAGCAGTGTGAATGGCTCTGAGCTCCAGCAGATTTATGTGGAGTTGTGACTCCTGATGAGACCAGAGCCCCTGAATGGAGAGATTGGGCTGGGGAGCTCATCTGGACAATTTGGATGCATCCGTCATTGGGGTACATTGATGAACTGGCATCTGAAAAGGTGACCCTACCATGATGTTTCCTGGGTATTTCCACCATTGGAGAGATGAGATTAGGCGGCTAGAGACCATTATTTTGTCTCCAGGCGACCTGATGCCTGAGACCACTAGGAAGCCAGTGTCCATTGAGCTGTGCGCATATGTAGACAAGCATATGGAAATGCACTGTTGATGCCATATGACCCAGAAGTTGTAGCATTTCTTGAGCAGTGAGAAAGTTCTTGAGGCATGCCTGAGATACGTACTAACTGAGACTAACCACAGAAATCAAGGACTTCCGAAAACAGATGAAGACAACCCTGTTCATCGAACACTATGGCCTCACCCCTTAAGCCAACATTCAAGACAGAACTTCGGTCCCTCCCACCACCCTAAGACTGTATATAAGAATGTACAATAGCTCACGATGTATTATAGCACACCATGTTGAAAATCCAACTCTAATCAATCCCCCCCTACACAACACTATCTCCACTGCATGTAGACACTTGCCCCCCCCCCTTGATTATTTGCAGTGAAACCACCTTGATTGAATGATAAGGCGGTATATAAATAACATTAAATAAATAAATAAAACTGACTGAATCAAGTGCAGCAGAGTTAGGGCAGAAACGCCTTTGATTGCGGAGTGTCTAGGAGAGTCTCTATAAACTCTAGAGTTTGAGAAGGGACGAGTTGGAATTTCGGAAGATTTATTACAAATCCCAAGTGTTGCAGCACCTGTATGGTGCACGAGAGGGAAAGTGGTGAGTCGGCGGTCGCCCAGCAGTGAGTTCCTGAGTTGTTAGTGCTATGGAGTGAGTCTTGCCTCGGTAATATGGGGCGGAGGAAAAGAAATCAAGAAAGCCTACCTGGTGCTCCCTCGCTGCCTTCTGTTATTGGCCAGAGAACCTTGGACTCATGTGGGTTTGCGAACGCCGGCCCCGGAGCAGCGCGGCAGGAAGAACTGCGCTGGGCGTTTCAGGGGTGACTTTGTCACCCGAGCAGCGGGTTCCCCCGAAACAGCCGGGAAGTGGATCAACCCCCGATGGCGTCTTTCTCTCTGCCTTGCTGGGCTTACGGGTGAGCACCCCGGAGCTCTTGGAGGTGGGAGTGGCGCAACAACGGACTCTCTAGGATTCCGGAGGAAGGAATCAGCTGATTGGAGGTGAAGAGAAGGACTCACCTTGGTGAATGCACGGCTGTTGGAGCCTGGAAGAGAGATGTTACCGGTTCACCAGGAAGTAATAAGACCCGCGGTAATGACTTTAGATGCGCTATGGGATGCAATATCCGCTATGTCGTTGACTCTTTCTACAGTTATGGAAACTGTTACCATGGAGTTTACCAATGTTAAATTGGCTGTTTCTGAGGCTTCAAGTGCACAGGTGGAGAAGGCAGCTGCTGTATTACATGTGAGGGAAGATTTGAGGAGTCTTCGTGAAGAGCATGTAATGTTGATGAAAGAAAGGTCGGTGATATCTCGAAAGACTGAGTACTTGGAAAATTTGGTACGACGGAACAACTTGAGACTGTTGAACTTTCTGAGATCCCCACAGTTTTCCCCCCTGGAGATGGTACGAAAGTATTTTGTGTAGGTACTTAAAATTCCAACTGAACACCTACCGCCCGTGGTTAGGGAACAATAGCTCAATGTTGGTAATAAAGGAGGGGGGTGGAATGAATCCAAAACACCATTAGGTGGTATAAGTGATTCAACTGGTTTTCTTGAAAGTTCTATGGAAGTA
Source organism: Ichthyophis bannanicus (assembly GCA_033557465.1). Lineage (NCBI taxonomy): Eukaryota > Metazoa > Chordata > Amphibia > Gymnophiona > Ichthyophiidae > Ichthyophis > Ichthyophis bannanicus. The sequence goes on from CM066032.1 coordinate 1,648,978,573, forward strand.
GTAACTGAAAGGTTTACCCTGCTTGTATCTCTTGCACTTGAGCCAGATAAGGTTATGATTCTTAAATATTTTTTCAGGAATTTAAATGAGAAGTTTTATGGCTCGCAAGTGCGGATATTTCCTGACCTTTCTCGGGCGACCCAGTTGAGGAGAAAGGAGTTTCTTAACCATAGGGCTAGGGCCATCTCCCTGGGAGCAAATTTTCTGTTAAAATACCCTTCTCAATGTTTTATTTCCTTGCATGAGCAGAAAGCGTAATTACTCACCTGTAACAGGTGTTCTCCAAGAGCAGCAGGAATCAGTCCTCACATATGGGTGACGTTGGCACCGATGGAGCCCTCATGCGGAGCATTTCCCCAGCTTTCAAAGAAAGCCTTTGGTAATGCAGCACGCATGCGTGTTCCCCTTCCCGCCCAAGGGTGCCATTTTGCTCAGTCTGATGACATAGCTAAAAGACAGCAAAAATCAAAATGAAGTATATGACTGCAACTCCAGGGGAGGAGGGAGGGTTGTGAGGACTGATTCCTGCTGCTCCTGGAGAACACCTGTTACAGGTGAGTAACTATGCTTTCTCCAGGACCGAGCAGGAAGTCAGTCCTCACATATGGGACTCCCCAGCTCTAGGCTACCGTGAACCCAGAGCTCAAAAAATGGCTCCCTCTCAAGAGCCTCAGCATCCGTAATACAAATTTTCTCTGAGAACACACCCTGTACGGTAGCCCAACACAAAGGGACGGAGGGTAGGAGTTGCCTAAACCTCAAAGAGATTACGGAGTACCGCCTGGCCAAAAACACTGTCCCGCCGGGACTCTCTCTCCAGGCAGTAATGGGCTGCAAAAGTCTGGCTTGAAGACCAAGTTGCGGCCCGGCAGATGTCTGCCAATGGAACAGAGCAGAGATGAGCTACTGACGCGGCTTTCGCCGTGACACGGTGGGCTGTGACCCGATCATGCAAGGGGAGGTTGGCTGCCCTGTATACCCAGGTGATGCAATCTGCTACCCAAGTGGACAACGTACGCTTGGAGACAGGTAACCCCATCCTAGTAGGGTCAAAGGAGATGAAGAGATGAGTAGCCCTTTGATGCTCCCGCGTACGTTCTATGTAAAAGGACAATGCCCTCTTACAGTCCAGGGTATGCAAGACCGTCTAAGCCCGGCTGGAATGCGGCCTGGGAAAGAAGGTCGGAAGGACCATCTCCTGATTGAGGTGGAAAGAGGAGACCACTTTTAGGAGGAACTTGGGATGGGTCCATAGGACCACCCTGTTCCTATAGAACTGTGTGTATGGTCTATCAGAAACCAGAGCTTGTAGCTCACTCATACGTCTGGCTGATGTAAGAGCCACCAGGAAGAGCGCTTTCCAAGAGAAGAAGCGCAAATGGCAAGTAGCCATCGGCTCAAACGGTGGACGAGTAAGTTGTTGCAAGACCACGTTCAAATCCCACTCAGTCACCGGTGGACGAACCGGATGCTTGAATAGAAGCAGATCTCTGAGAAATCTGGTAACCAAGGGGTGAACCGACAGAGACTGTCCTTCCACCGGTGAGTGGTGCGCTGACAAAGCAATGAGGTGGACCTGAACATAGTTAAACTTAAGGCCTAGGTCTGAAAGGTGAAGTAGATATTGCAGTACTACTGGCACAAGGCAAGAGAAAGGATCTTCAATGCGCTGAGCACACCATACCATAAACCTATGCCACTTGAGGGCATAGGACTTCCTGGTGGACTGCCTCCTAGATGCCAAGACCACCTCCTCCACCTCCTTAGGTAGATGTAAGAGAGCTAGAACTATCCTTTCAGCAGCCAGGCCATCAGATTGAGGGACCTGAGATTGGGGTGCAGAAGGGAACCCTGCTCTTGAGACAGGAGATCATGTTGCAGACCCAGAGGGAACGGAGCTTCCACCGCTAACTGCAGAAGAAGTGGAAACCACGGCTGCCTCGGCAATCTGGGGGCTACCAGAATCACTGAGGCCTTGTCCCGGAGGATCTTGAACAGAGTTCGGGCCACCAGGGGCGTGGGAGGAAACGCATACAGGAGGCCCGTAGACCAAGAGATTAGAAAAGCATCTGCTGCCATCCTCAGGGGATGCGGTTGTCTGGAGCAAAACCTGGGCAGCTGACTGTTTAGTGGATTTGCAAAGAGATCGATGGATGGAAGTCCCCATCGGAGGAAGATATGCTGGACCACCAATGGATTCAACTGCCATTCGTGGGGCTGGAGAATCATGCTTAGCTTGTCTGCTAGGAAGTTTTCCTGACCAGGCAGATAAACTGCTTTGAGAAACATGCCTTGTTTGACTGCAAAGGAGCAAAGGTCCCGTGCCTCCTGACATAGGAGCCTGGACCCTGTGCCTCCTTGTTTGTTCACGTAGAACATTGCTACCTGATTGTCCATCTGAACTAGGACAGACTGTTGAGAGAGAGCATGGCAGAAGGTTTGCAGAGCTAAGCGAATTGCTCACAGCTCTAAAAGGTTGATCTGCTGTGTGGCCTCCCGAGGGGACCACAGGCCTTGAGTGCACGTGCCCTGGCAATGTGCACCCTGGCCCTTTAAGGATGCATCTGTCATCAGCACCCTGGTGTGTGCTGGAGCCTGAAAAGGTACACCTTTGAGAAGGTTTGGTAGATGTAGCCACCAATGTAAGGAGTTCAGAAGCCATCTGGACACCTTTACTCTGTCTCGAAGGTCGCCGGTGGCTTGTGTCCACTGATCTCTGAGGCACCATTGAGCAGCCCACATGTGCAGATGGGCATTCGGGGTCACATCTACAGTGGATGCCATGTGGCCCAGAAGCCGCAGGTAGTGCCTGGCGGAAACCTGAGAATTGCTTTGGAACTGGTTTGCCAACTCCATCAATCTGTGGGCCCTGTCCTCAGGCAAGTAAGCTCTAGGTTCTGAGAGGGGAGCAAAGTGGACTTTGCGTAGTTTATGACAAAGCCCAGATGCTGAAGAAGAGAGACAGTGTGAAGAGTGGCCTGTCGGGCCTCCAGGAATGACTGGCCCCTGATTAGCCAGTCGTCCAGGTATGGGAAGACAAAAATCCCCTGATTTCTGAGAAAAGCTGCCACAACCGCCAAGCATTTGGTGAAAACCCTGGGGGCAGAGGTCAGGACAAAGGGAAGTACCTTGTACTGAAAATGGTTTCCTCCCACCACAAATCTGAGATATTGTCTGTGGTCTGGATGGATGAGGATGTGAATATAAGCATCCTTTAGGTCTAAGGAGCATAGCCAGTCTCCCTGCTGGAGGTAGGGCAGCAGTATCCCAAGGGTAAGCATCTTGAACTTTTCCCTCTCCAGATACTTGTTCAGATTTCGCAAGTCTAGGATAGGTCTGAGGCCTCCTGTTCTCTTTGGTACTAGGAAGTACCTGAAGTAGAAGCCTTGCTCTTCCAGGTGGTGTGGCACCGGTTCCACCACCTGTTCCTTTAAAAGACTTGCCAACTCCTGAAGGAGGAGGTTCCTGTGCAGAGGGAGTCTTGGAGGCTCCCCTGGATAGTAGGAAGGGGGTAGTTGGTGGAAATAGAGCATATAGTCCTTCTGGACTATGCTCAGTACCCAGGTGTCCCCTGTGATGGCTGGCCACCTGTAGGCATACATGGTCAGCTGACCCCCTGTGCTGAGTGGAGCCACCGGCGGAGGAGAGGCTAAGCTGTGGAAGTCAAAACCCCGCTCCCTGCTGTGCAGGAGCCGGAGCTGGCAGCTTGTGGATTTTCTGCCTACGGGGCCCATGTCCCTGCCCCTTGGCCTGCTGGCCCTGTTGGGGAGCTGGAGAGGCCTGATACTGAGAGTAGATTTTGTAGGCAGCACCCTTCCTCGGAAAAAGGGCTTCTTTCCCGAGCCCTTCTTTTTATAAGGGGCAGAAGTCTTTCTGGACAGTCTTGTCCTGGTGAGCGTCTCGGTCTCGATTTCTGCAGCCTTCTCAGTCATGGGTTTGCCAAATAGATTGCCACCTCGGCAGGGGACATCAACCAACTTGTCCTGTACCCATGACTCCAGGTTCGACGACTGTAGCCAGGCCTGACGACGTTGAAGCCTCAAAGCCGTCATAGGCTGCTCTAGATATAAAATTCGAGCACTCCCGGATTCCTGAAGACAAGGCTTTGAAAATCTGCAAGGGTTCCTCGGAGAGGCCAGCCGAGAACCCATCAATCTCCTTTGCCAGGTTCCGTAAGTACATGCCCATGTACAGCTGGTAAGTCTAGACATGGCAAGAGAGCATGGAGCCCTGGAAGCACTTTCTACCGAGGGCATCCAGGTTCCGGGCCTCCCAGCCAGGAGGCACTGAGGAGTGAATCTTCTGACTTTTCAGCCTGTGCATGGCCGATTCCACAACCATGGAGTTGTGCGGTAGCTGCGCCTTTTGGAACCCAGGATGCTTACGGACTCGATAAATGGAATTGACCCACTTGCTCAGAACCGGCGCCGAGGCTGGTGCTTCGCACATACAGAAGAGCAGCCGTTCCAGCATCGGAGGAACCGGAACAGTAAAGGCTTCCTTTGGAGGAAAATCATACAGGAGGGCATCGAGCTCTTTGGCTCGAGGCTCCTCCTCAGCGTCCGCCGGGAATGCCATAGCCTTGGCCATGTCCCGGACGAAATCCGAGAACCGGGTATCCTCTGGGGGGGGGGGGGACCTTCTCCGAGGCTCGGACTCTGGGGAGTCCGACGGGATGCACCGGGTCTGGAAGGTGTCAGGAGACTCCTCGTCCTCCGTCTCCCACCCTGACTCCTCCAAGGAGGAGTCGAGCGTCTCTGGCCGTGTGGGCCTCAATGCCCCTGCCCTGGCACCGAGGGCACTGGCGTCAATGACCTCAGCCCCGAACGGGAGGTCGAGGGAGACCATGGCTGAGGATCGACTCGAGACTTGACTCGAGGATCGGCTCGGCCTCCGGGGTCGACTTAGACATTGAGGTCCCGGTGGTCGGGGCAGATGCACCAGTCAGACCGTTGATCAGTACATGCTGCTGCTCCATGAAGGCAGCCAGGCTGCTCTCCAGGGCCGTCAGCCTGAGTCTGAGCTCAGGAGACTCCGCAGCCCCCGACTCGGGCCCCGACGGTGTCGGGCCCGATGTCAGTTCTCCCGGGGGAGAGTCCACGAGGACAACAGAAGTTACCTGACTCAGGGACTCCGGCTCCAGGCGAGATTGCTTGGTCGGCCGCTCCGACTCCAAGAGCCTGGGGTGGCGGTCAGGGCTGCGCGACCTGGCCCTCGAAGATCCAGGTGCCTCCACTGACACTGCCCTCACGAGCCTCTAATTCCTTTTATGCTCCCAGGTGGGAGACCCCCTCTCAGAGGACCCACGACACTGCTCGGTATCAGACTCCCGAGATGTCGAGGCCTCTGACGAAGTCCGGGCCCGGCCGGACACAGACTCCAAAAAACTTCTCTCACGCTGATGCTGACGGCTCCGAAGTGCCTTCGATGACATCTTGCCTCACGGGCCACAGATCAGCGGGTCATGGTCGGGCCCAAGGCATCAGAGGCAGCAGTCGTGTGTGTCGGTGAGAGACATAAGTTTCTTACACCGATCACATTTTTTGAACCCACTGGCAGCCATCGGGGTAAAAAGGGCCCCTGCAAGGTCATAAGACCGGGCTGCCAGTGAAAATAACAGAAAAAGCGCAAACGCTAGTCACAAAGGACAAAAACCGAAAAAGAAGTTACGGACTCGATACCGGTGTACCGAGCCCAGGCGGGAAGGGGAACCGGCATCGAACCGGATAAAGAGATGCAAAAATCGCAGAAAAAATCAACTTTTTCCCAGGTGACACAAACTACGTCCGTTGGGCTCCGCAGAAAAAGAAAGACTGAGCAAGATGGCACCCTTGGACGGGAAGGGGACCGCGCATGCGCGCTGCATTCCCAAAGGCTTTCTTTGAAAGCTGGAGAAATGCTCCGTCGGCGACGACGTCACCCATATGTGAGGACTGACTTCCTGCTTGGTTCTGGAGAATTTTCTTTTCTTCGAGCCTAAACAGCTTCTTGATTTCATTAATGCTAGGGACGAGGTCAAGGTGGATGTGAATATTTCTACGGCTGATGTTTAAGTCTTATCCTGCCTATTGTATGATTTCCATGTTGATTTCTACTGTGTGTTAGGTAGAATTACAATTTAATTTCCTGTTGCCCCCCTTTTTTTTCTTTTGTGGTCTAATAGTTGGCTGATGTTAGTTTACTTATTTGAAATAATTGTGTAATAATATATGATGTTGCCTATTCTCTTTCATTCATGTGTTTACTTGCATGTTTATTATATATTCCAATAAAAATTTAAATTTAAAAAAGAAAAAAAAAAGTTGCCCTGTTAAACTTTGAAACATTCTGAGCATGCTTTACAAGGGGGAGATAATCTGCTCTCTTGTCATCAGAGAGAAGAGAAACCATTAACTCCAAATCTTTAGCCACCTCTCTAAGGAACATACCCATATATAGTATGTAGGAACTGATCCTGGCCGATAACATGGAGGCCTGAAACAATGTCTACCAAAGGCATCTAGGATTCTCGATTCCCTACCTGGAGGGTTCGAGGAATGTGTATTAGTACTCTTTATTCAATGCATTGACGATTCCACCACCATGGAATGGTGTGGCAATCGCATCTTCTGAAAACCAGGACACTCCGGTACCTGGTATCAAGTTGTCGGGTATGTGGAGAGATAGTAAGGGGTGCCTCCCACATGCGAAGCATAAGGTCATGAAGTATGCGATGGATAGGGAGCATAGCAGCCTCCTTAGGGGCTGTAGGGTATTGAAGAATTTCAAGTTCTTCGTCCTGAGGCTCTTTCTCCGATGCCACTGTTATGGACAAACCCCGAGCAACATCGCGAATAAAGTCTTGAAAAGACATGTCCTCTGGAGGGGACATGCGACATTGTGGAGACGGAGATGGGTCTTACAGGGTAGTTCTTATGTCCCGGGTATCGGCCGATTCATCATCCAACAAATCAGAATCTGAAGACTCAAAGTATCGACAGGAAGGGTGCTCCTGCTCTCCATGTACTCGGTACCGATCAAAACCAGTAGCTGAGGCTTGCGGTGCCAGAACCTCGGTACCGGAAATGGATTCGAGGGCTGGCATGGGCGGTAGTGTGATAAACAGCAAAAAAGTCGATGCAGGTTGTGTCTGTACCAGAGCCGGTACCAATGCCTGCAGAATCAACTGTAAAGGTTTTACTGGTACCGACGCCGCCAGTAAGGCCGCTAAGCTCCACTCGATGGCCAGGATATGTTGATCCATGGAGCTTGCCGATGCTTGGGTATCAGTACTGGAATTGCGGGTCACGATCCCTGAGCATGGCACCAGGAGCTCTACAGAGGGACCCCACTAAGGCTTTGGAGAAAAGGTCCTCCCGTCGGGGTTGTTTGGCCGGTGTGTCCCCCTCCAGGGCAACGCCCGAGGCATCTCAATGCTAAGAAGGAGATCTACCCTTGGAAGGCCAGCCAGTCTTCGATGAAAACTTAGGTTTCGATACAAGAGATCCTTGGGAGGAAGATGAAGCTCTCGATGATGTTGATGCTAAAGATACTGCAGTAGAGGCAAAGAGGGTGCCTATCTTTCCAGCTCGATTCTGTAGGCCCCTCTTTGTTATCTTCCTACAAAGAGGACATTGTGACGGTTGATGATCCGGTCCTAAGCATTTTAGCTCTGTAGCTACTGACATAAAGAGAAGTCTATTTGGAAGCCATGTGGAATGATCAAAAAATTATTTTCACATATCAAAAAAATGAATTTGCAGCTCACAGAAGTGAAGTCACCAAATATAGGGTCCTTTTACTAGGGTGCACTAAGCATTTAGTGTGGAAATTAGCGCGTAGTAACTTACCATGTGGACATGACAGTTACCACCTGTTAATTCCCACAGTAACTGCAAATCATGCGTTAGGCCACGGAATGGATAGGTTGGGGCAAAGAATGGGTGTGGAGAGCACATTGCAGTTAGCACGGGAGCAATCAGCATATATTGTCAATGTGGCATTTAACAAAGCTGCACTTAACAATGCCTCTATGGGTAGAGATAAGGTGGAGTATGAGTATTGCAGCTAACTTTATGGATAATTGACGATATTCAGTCACTATCCATAAAGCTATGCTGATAAAGTTAGGCCAGCATATTGTGACACCACGGGGCCATGATGCAGTCTCAATTCCAGATTGGGTTTTCCAGACAAGCACCCACAATTGTTCCTCTGACGTCTATAGCAAAGTCCAGCAGACAGTTCTGTTATTCCAGCTCCAACACCTTGGACTTCCCTCAGCCCCAGAGCCAGGTGAGCCCTCTCCCTCTCAAAGTAAAATAGTTCAGAACAGAAATGCACGCAGTCACAAGTAGCCAAATCAAATCATCCAGTCTTTCTCAGAACAAAACAATGTTACTCAGCGGCACAATAAATAGTTGTGTAGCTGCCCCTCCCTTCCACCCTTCAGGTTCATTATAAACTGGCTGAACCTGCCCCAGGGCAAGAGCTTTCACTATCTCATCCACAGTACCTCCATGGGTTCCTGGTCCTTATTGTCTCCATATGTTTGAGTTTTCAAAGCTTCTTCTACCTCGGGGTATCTGCCTCCTTCCCTTGGAAATACCAGAAGCTTTTTTAGGGCCTGACCCAATGACCCCTCCCCTCTCCCGCCTCGCTTTGGTTCCAAGGTTTAACTTTGGGTGAGCCAGGGAAACTGGATCCTGGGGTCCAGTGTATCGGCCCTGTTCTCTCTTAGCGGGAGTTGTAGAAGGCTGCGCCTTCCCTTCCGAGGGCCAGGCGGGGTCTTTCCTGCACTTGCTGGCTCTGGGATGTCTATGGGGCTGCAAGGGAGCCTGCACTATCCCAAAGATACCCCTCTCCTGACTATCTAGTGGCTGATCATCACAATATATAGTGCTGAGTATATGTAATAGATTTAAACCCCACAGCCAGAGTGGGTTTTTTTTAAACACACTGAACATGGCACTGGAATATCGACCCATTAGCAATATATTTTTTGACTGTAGAACATCTGATTTAATTGTGCAATTTATATTCTATTGAAAATATTTATTAGTTGATACATTTTGTAAACTACATTACGCCCTTTCTTGGCACAAAAAGTGATTTTATCAGGTTGCTGGGAAGCATGTCTCCGCTGAGAAAAAGATTAAATGCGATGGGCCCAGTTGCAAAGTGACACCATGCTTCCATTACTTATTGCTATAATTTATCCTTCCTGCAGCTAATAAAACCACAGCTGGTTTCTTCACCCATAGCTGCAGTAGCCACCATCCCCTTATCTATGGAAAACAACAAATGCCAATCTTTCATGAAAAAAATGTTACTCAGAGACTAAACTGTTTATGTGAGAGTAGACATGTCTGTTAAAGCAAGGCAATAAACTATGTTTCAATAGGAAACTTGTGTTATAATTTATAATGGTTTATATGAACAATGATACTTCCAGGGTTGCTCTTACAGTAAGGGTCAATCTTAGAGGTTTGTGTATGGACAAGTTTCCTCGAACGGTGGCCAAGAGTGATCCTCTCATAAACTCCAATGCTTTGACAAGGTTGAGTTTACACTGTACAGGATGTTAGGGATTTTTTGTACTCGTTCCACATAAAACTGTGAACTTTAACAAGACAGTTCGGAAGCCTATTTTTAATAAAAGTTTAGTTTGAGTAAAGATGACGATAACCCCAGGGGTTAACACACATTCATTAATTCTGCACTAAGATGGGAAAGGATGCTATTTCTAATTTAATCTTATCCTTCCTGCTATGCCCTCTGAACTGGATTACATTCTGAACCTTTTCTCCACAGAGTTCGCTTCTGAACTATTTTCCCGTGGCTCTCTAAACTTTCTGTGTAGTTCCCAAGGGAAAAAGATATTTAAAAGGTAAGACAGTGATTCTCCACTCATTTGTTTCCCTCCCTCACTTTTTTATAATTGTATTTATTTCATTATTTGGCCTATCCTTATAGCAATGCCCAGGGTGGGTTACAATAGAAAATACACAGCTTACCATAAAAATATATCAGATCCAGGGACAGCTAGCAAGCAGAAGGCTACACATAGATATAATCTATTGGGCCACTATTTGGATACCACAGTAGGCATTTTTTTTTTAAAGCTGGTTGCCATGACCCAAAAATTCTAGATATTCAGCACCAGTGATCTGATTGTGGTTGGTACTAAATATCTGAATAATGCAGATAATTTGTCTCTTGACAGTGGCGATATTTGAGTACGCTAAGAACATAGTGGACTGAATATTGATGCTATCTGGATAAATCACTACTCTGTATGCAGACCTCCCTGGCACTCTCCGAATAGTATCAAATTGGGCTGTAAGATATTCAGCAGTACTTTCCACATAGTGCCACTGAATTATTTTTCCGCATAATAGTTGCTGCTCTCCAGATAAGTGCCTCTGAATATTTACTCCTATATTCCTGCCAACAACAAGGAAAAAGAACAAGCTGGCTTCCTTAAAAGCAAAGAAGATTGATTACACATATATAGCTACTAGCATAGGCCTCCAGGCTTACCTAACAGCATCATTGGATCCAAATATGAAAAAAGTGCTGAAATATGAAAGTAAATGCCCAGAATATATCTCTATCATCAAACTTGAATAAGCGTTCCAATGACTAGAAGTGTTTCCAGCACACACAGGGAAGGCAGCAACAGAATTTGCAAAACAAGAGAAAAAACTCTAAAAAAATTAGATCAGCAAACAAGGAAAAACAAGTGGTGAATGCACAAATATACAGAGTGTTACTCCAGGAATCCTTTGTCGATCAAGAGAAGATACGTGAATGGTTGAGGAGCAGTGAATTGAAACCAAAGGATGAGAGGTTAATAGTTGCAGTCCAGGACAGCAGATTACATAGAAACATAGAAACATAGAAACATGATGACAGAAAAAGACCACAAGGCCCATCTAGTCTGTCCTTCCATAACAACAACTACAACAGTCCACTTTTTACCTTTAGAGATCCTCTGTGTTGGTCCCATGCTTTTTTTAATTCAGTTACTGTCCTCATCTCTACCACCTCCACTGGGAGACTATTCCACGGATCCACTACTCTTTCCGTAAAGAAATATTTCCGCATATCACTCCTGAATCTATCTCCCTTCACCCTCATCCCATGACCCCTCGTCGCAGAACTTGCTTTCAATTGAAAGAGGCTCTCTCCCTGAACATTTATGCCACGGAGGTATTTAAACATCTCAATCATATCACCTCTATCCCGCCTTTCCTCTAAGGTGTACATATTAAGATCCTTAAGTCTGTCCTCATATGCTTTATAATGAAGACTACTAATCATCTTAGTAGCAACCCTCTGCACCGACTCCATCCTGTTCACATCCTTTTGAAGGTGCGGTCTCCAGAATTGCACACCATACTCCAAATGAGGTCGCACCAAAGACTTATACAGAGGCATTATCACCTCCTTTTTTCTGCTAGCCATTCCTCTCCATATGCACCCAAGCATCCTTCTAGCTTTTGCCGTCGCCTTTTCTACCTGTTTAGCTACTTTAAGATCATCGGACACAACTATGCCTAGGTCCCGCTCTTCTTTAGTGGACAAAAGTACTTCACCTCCTATGCTGTATTGCTCCCTTGGATTGCTGCAGCCCAAATGCATGACCTTACATTTTTTAACATTAAATCCCAGCTGCCAAATTCTAGACCATTCTTCAAGCTTAGCTAGATCCCTCCTCATGTTATCTACACCTTCCTGGGTGTCTACTTTATTGCAGATTTTGGTATCATCCGCAAAGAGGCAAACCTTACCCGACAGCCCTTCCGCTATATCACTAACAAAGATGTTAAAAAGAATCGGACCAAGGACAGATCCCTGGGGCACACCACTGGTAACATCCTTCTCCTCAGAGTGAGCTCCATTTACTTGTACTTTTTGTCGCCACCCACCCAACCAATTTCTAACCCAAGCAGTAACTTTAGGGTCCATCCCTAGGGTGCTCAGTTTGTTTATAAGTCGCCTGTGAGGAACAGTGTCAAAGGCTTTACTGAAATCTAAATACACCACATCTAGAGCTCTCCCTCGGTCCAACTCCCTGGTCACCCAGTCAAAGAAATCAATCAGATTTGTCTGACAAGACCTGCCTCTGGTGAATCCATGCTGCCTCGGATCCTGTACAGATGAGATAGTTTACAGCGAGCATTGTAAAAACTAGCAAAACAGATCTATGTAGATTCGGTAAGAAAGAGCTGAAATAAGTGACTCACCTCACTTTGCTGACTTTGAAGTCCTGATGGCAAAAAATTTCTATAAAGAAAGGCACAATAAAGTACACATCACTGTGCCTGAAAAATACTGGGATCATAAACCTAAGAGAATTACAGAGAATATAGAAATTAATTAATTATGATCTCTTGGGATACTTCATATACAAACTAAGTATAACTTATGTAAATTCTTTATTCATTCATGTAAATCCTTGTTCACACACTTTCTCATTGTTACCAATGGTTTCTCTCATTGTTCCATGTACTAAACGCTATTCATATTGTTAATTGCAATCCACCTTAACATATTGAAAGGTGGTATATAAAAACGGTTAAATAAATAAATAAATAAATACTACTTCCATTCCGACTGATAAAAAGCTGGATGCAAGGAAGCCGGACAAAGTAGTAAAGGAGAAGACCACCAAAATGGCATTGATTATAGAAGTGTCAGTCCCAAGAGACCATTCTGTGAATCACAATGAGAGGGAGAAAATCTTCAAACACCAAGAAATACAGTCAGAAACTAAAAAAATGTGGCAGAAAGATACAAAGTTATTTCCTGTCATGGTGGGTGTCAGACTTGATTAAGAATTTCCAAGCACACCTTGATAAATTACCCGTACAAGTTATATATTACAAACTCTAGGAGGAGGATCTCTTTGGCATGAAGCAGGTACTATGCCTAGTATTAATATCAGAAGGGAATGACTGCCCTGGCCAACATCCATCGAGTTTGAATAGCTGGATCCGTGCAAAAGAACAGCGGCCTATCCATGCACATGGGCACATATTAGGCCAGGAAGAACACACTGATCCCACCGGCTATTGACAGCTCTGAAGCTCAGTAACTATTTGCATTATGTGATGGCTTTTTCATTCCATCTTATCACTCTCTCTCTCTCTCTCTCTCTCTCTCTCTCTATCTTCTGCATTTCTTCCCCTGCTTTGTCTTCCACTCTTTCTTCAGCTCTTGAGCTTCACCTTTTTCTTCCTCTCATTCATCCCTCTCCTTTCTCTCTGAAACAACCTCGTCCTCATTTCCGCTGTGCCATCTCCTCTCTGCCTCGCACACTTATTCTCCTTCTATCATCTGGTGATATTAATCCCAACCCTGACCCCCTCTCCTCTCTCAACTACTCCAATCTCCCAAGGGGGGGGAGTAGTCTAGTGGTTAGGACAAGGTACTTCAGGCCAGAGGGCCAGGGGTTCAAGTCCCACCTGGGGACAGCAATCTCAGGCCAGAGGGACTGGGATTTCTAGTCCTATAGGCACTCCTTGTGGTCTTGGGCAAGCCACCTAACCCTCCACTGCCCATGTTCCCTGTAAGTATTAGTGTATGTGTCTCATATCCCCTCGTGTTAAATGTATCCCCCAATTGACCGCCTTGACCCAGTGAAAAGCGGGATATAAATACAGCTAAATAAATAAATTCCATATCTAACAAACCTGCCTTTACTCACAATCTTTGTCTCTAATGCTTTTCATCTTTTGGCTCTTACTGGGACCTGTCTCCTCCCTAATGACACAGTTTCAGTCACTGCCCTCTGTCACGGCAGTTACTAATTCTCCCACACACCTCATCCTACTTGCCATGGTGGTGGTGTTGGGCTTCTACCTTCTCTCTCCTGACAATTTCAACTTTTTCTTCTACCTCAGACTCATTCCTTTCCCTCCTTTGAAGTCCATTCCATCCGCCTTTTTAATCCCTTACCTCTTCAGATAGCTGCTATTTATAGATCCCCTGACAAATCCACCTCTACCTTTCTCACTGACTTTGACTCATGGCTTTCCTTTCTGGATTCATCTTCCCCCTCCCTTATTCTCGGTCACTTTAATATTCATGTTGATGACTCTTCTGACCCCTACACGTCTAAGCTCCTTTCTCTTACCTCTTCATTCAACCTCCAGCTTTGCTCTGCTGCCCTCACTAATCAGCACAGTCACTGCCTTGACCTTGTTTCCTTCTCTAATTGTTTTACCCTCTAATTTCCTTTCATCAGTTCTTCCGTTATCTGACCATCACCTCCTAAGCTTCACTCTTCACCACTCCCCACCATAAATCTCGCCCAGTCTCTTCCTACCTTTTTAGAAATCTTTATGCTGTCAATCTATTGGCTCTCTCCACTATTGTCTCATCAACTCTTTCCTCCACCTTGTTTTCTAAGCCTGTTGATGAGGCTGTAGGTTCCTATAATACTGCACTCTCCTCTGCCCTGGATGTTCTTGCTTTGCCCATGTCACGTCCTGAGAGACGCATTATACCTCAAGCCCTGGCTGTCTTCATCTTCATCTGCTGTGCCCACTCAGTTGAGCGCATTTGGCTCAAATCCTGCACCCTTTCTGACTTTCTTCATTTCAAATTCATGCATGCCTCTTTCTTGTCAGCCATAACACTCGACAAGCAAAACTACTTTATCCATCTAACCTACTCTCGCTGTTTCTTTTCAACTCTCAATCCTCTCCTCAAAGTGCCTCCACCTCCGACCCCTCCTTCTCTTTCTGCCCAAACCCTAGTTGATTATTTCCATGACAAATTCCACAAGATTGCACTCCAATTCCCCACAAGATCAGCTTCATCCCATCTTCCCTCCTTCAATACCAACTCTTCCCCTCTATTGTAGCTCTGCTACCTTTTTGTCCTTTTCTAAGATCTCCGAAGAGGAAACCACTCATCTTCTTTCCTCTTCTAAATTTACTACCTGTTCCCTCTGACCCTATCTCCACCTGTCTCCTTAACTCTATCTCCTTCTCTGTGATCCCTTCCATCTCTCATAGTCTCAATCTTTTGCTTTCCACTGAAACTGTCCCAGCAGCCTTCAAGCATGCTATGGTCATACCCAATGTTCCCTCTAATTTTCTGTAGGCTGTGTGCGCATAAAATATCAGCTGTATGCAGCTTTTGAAGGAAGGTTAAATTTTTGTGCACCACATAATGACACTCGGAGTTATATACTTTAAAATTTGACTACACATCAGAATACAGTATGTACACCACATTGATTTTAATCAAATTAAATGAAAATAGACGATTACTAAATGAAGTGGGAAATTTCTAGTAATTACAATCATAACTTTTAAATTTTAAGACGTCTGTGTTGTTTTCTATCAGAATTAGAGCTGTAATTTTTGTGTGCTCTGTTGTAAAGTATGTGCGCTCGCTCGGCGAGGTGTGTGCGCGCGCACAAGCACACAGCTTAGAGGGAACAGTGGTCATACCTCTCCTCAAGAAACCTTCACTTGACTCTACTTATCCTTCTAATTATTGACCATCTCCCTTCCCCCCTTTATTTCCAAAGTTCTTGAATATGCAGTTCTCTGCTTTTGCTTTGAATTTTTCTCCTCTCAAGCTCTTCTAGATCCACTACAATCTGGCTTTTGTCCCTTACAGTCTACTGAGATGACTCCTGCCAAATTCTCTAACAACTTGTTCCTGGCTAAATCCAAGGGCCTTTACTCAATCCTTATTCTTCTTGACCTTTCTACTGCTTTTGACACGGTTGACCACCATCTTCTCCTTGACACATTGTCCTCACTTGACTTTAGAGGTTCTGTGCTATCCTAGTTCTCTTCTTATCTCTCCCATCACTCTTTCAGTGTTTGCTCCAGTGGTTCCTCCTCTACTGCTATCCCACTCTCAGCTGGTGTACCACAAGGGTCTGGGCTGGGCCCTCTCCTTTTTTCTCTCTATACTCAGTCCCTTGGTGTTTTCATCTCTACCCATGGCTTTCAGCACTATTTTTATGCTGATGACTCTCAGCGCTCTCTCTCTACACCTCATATTTCTCCAACACTCCAGGCAGAGAACCTCTGACTGCCTGACATTGCTGCCTGGATGTCTCAACACCATTTGAAACTGAACATGGCCAAAGCCAAACTTCTTATTTTTCCCCCTAAACCCACCTTTCCCCTTCCTCTATCACTGTGGATAATACACTGTTTCCTCAGCCCGTAACCTTGGGGTCATCTTTGACTCCTCTCTCTCCTTTTCCACACACATCCAATCGATTGCTAAATCTTGTTGTTTCTTTCTCTATAACATCAGTAAAATTCACCCCTTCCTTTCTGAACACATCACTAAGATACTTATCCACTCTTTAGTCACCTCCCATCTAGACTATTGCAACCTCCTCCTTGCTGGTCTCCCTCTAAGTCATCTCACTGCCCTCAATCTGTTCAGAACTCAGCTGTGAGGTTAATCTTTCGCCAGCCCCAATATACTCATATAACCCCCTCTTCTCAAGTCACTTCATTGGCTCCCCTTCCATTTCTGTATCGAATTCAAACTTCTCCTTCTGACCTATAAATGCATTAATTCTACTGCTCCTCATTATCTTTCCTCTTTTCCTACACCCCTTTTCGTGAACTCCGCTCTTCTACTGGCTTGCTTCTCTCTATGCCCTTGTCTTCCAACTCCAGACTTCGATCCTTTTATCTTGCTGTTTCCTATGTCTGAAACAAGCTACCTGAGTCTGTACATCATGCCTCATTTCTTCCCCTCTTCAAATCCATGCTTAAAGCTCACCCTTTTTAAGGCTGCTTTTGAATCCTGATCCCTTGTTCTCCTTTGTGTTTCCTTACGTTCTCTAGTTGTACCCTTGTACTCAACTGTTGTATTTTCTGTCTTGTTTAGATTGTAAGCTCTGTTGAGCAGAGATCATCTTTTTCTACATGCATCTGTATAGCACTGCATACACCTTGTAGTGCTATATAAATAATTAATAGTAGTAGTAGTAAATTTGATAGACCGAGATCATACTCCAAATACTCTGGCTTAGAAATGAAGTTCATGACTGTCACAGTGTACACAAAAATAACCCATTTTGAGAAATTGCCCTGCAAAGAAGTCTATACATTATGGTATTACAGAAAATGCCTTGTTTTTTTGATTAGCTAATACATATTAAAATCAGAGCATTTTGATTCCCAATGCAGCCATAACCAGAAGGATAAGAAAATTCAACAATGTAAGAAAGCAAAGTTAGCAGTATGCTTGGTTACATAAGTAGAAGTATCGACTGGAAAAAGGAAGTTATGGTGCCCTTTTATAGGTCGCTATCAAGACGCTATCTAGAGTACTTTAAACAGTTTTATTTATTTAACACCTATTCTATACCACTTTTCTGATAGTCAAAGTAGTTAACAATTAACAAGTAACAATTATTCTAGAGAACATAATTCACATAGCCTGGAGCTAGGGAGTCCTATATGTGAGGGCTGACTTCCTGCTTGTTTCTAGAGAAAGCATACTTACTCACCTGTAACAGGTGTTCCCCAGGGACAGCAGGAATCAGTCTTCACAACTATCCCTCCTCCCCTTGGAGTTGCTGTTTATTTTTGACCATTTTTTTGGCTGGGCTTTAGCTATGGCATCCAACTGAGCAAGATGGCACCCTTGGACGGGAAGAGGACCACGAATGTGTGATGGCTTCTCCCAAATGCTTTCTTTGAAAGCTGGGGAGATGTTTCCGCGAGGGCTCCATCAGCATCGACGTCACTCATATGTGAGGACTGATTCCAGCTGTCCCTGGAGAACACTTGGTACAGGTGAATAACTACACTTTTTTCAGGCAAAAAGCAGACAAACTACATGCAACTGTGTTTTCTCGCTATATGCACCAACCATCTAGAACTCCCTCCTGCTGAACTAAGATCTATTGAGGCATTAACAGAATTCCAAAAAAAGCGAAAAGCTCACCTATTCTTAGAATATTATGGTCAAGACACCTAACATTACACTAAAGCATCTAAAAAGTGACCTAGTGGTTAGGACACAATACCTCAGGCTGGAGGGCCAGGGGTTCAAGTCCCACCTGGGGACAGCAATCTCAGGCCAGAGGGACTGGGGTTTCTAGTCCTATAGGCACTCCTTGTGGCCTTGGGCAAGCAACTTAACCCTTCGCTGCCTCAGGTACACATAGATTGTGAGCCCATTGGGGACAAGGGAATGTATCCAGTACCTGTTTGTAGTGATTACATAATGTAAACCGCTTTGATTGAAGGATAAGGCAGTATAGAAAACTGGTTAAATAAATAAAAATAAACACTAAACCCAATCACTACAGTGGACAATACCCAATCTTCCTTTCACAATTAATTACAGCCAGGTGAACACACAATCACATTTTTCATGACTACCTAAATAGTCGATGAATGAACAATTAACTGCTCATAATAAGACTAGGTTAATTATCAAGTTTACCATTGCTACACTATATGGAATTTAAATATCAACTAGATTTGTTTGGTTTAAGCTTCTAGAGAGTATTTGTTGTTCGCGAATTAAACAGGGAGCACCCGAGGGGAACCAGGGACTCCATCGAGAGATGAAGCAGCAGGGGCTACAAAGATCACCGATGCCTTGTTGCGCTGGACCTTAAACAGGGTCTGAGTGATTAGTGGCATGGGAGGGAAGGTATACAGTAGGCCCCCCTCAACCACGAGATAAGGAAGGCATCGGCTGCCACCCAGAAGCAGATGAGCGTTGGCCGGGCTGGTGAAGAGGTCCAGGCTGTGGGTTCTCCATAGCCGGAAGAGCCTGAGCACCACCTCGGGGTCCAGATCCTACTCGTGCAGTTGAAGGACCCTGCTCAGTCTGTCCGCCAATGCATTGTCCTGTCCCAGGAGTAGACCGCTCTGAGGAGCATCCCCTGGCTGGTCGTGAAGAAGCAGAGGGCCACGGCCTCCTGGCAGAGGGGATAGGAGCCCATGCCACCCTGCTTGTTCATGTAGAACATCATAGCAAGATTGTCCATCTGACAAGCACTGACTGGAACTGTAGGCGGTGCCTGAAGACATTCAGAGCAAGGAAGGCTGCCCTGAGCTCGAGCAGATTGATCTTCTGCTGGCTCTCCTCGAAGGACCAAGCCCCTTGGGTGTGCAGATCCTCGCAATAGACACTCCAGCCCATCAGGAAGGCATCTGTCATGAGAACCCCTCTGGGGGTTCGGGGGCTGAAAGGGCATGCCCGCTGTAGGTGCTGGGCATCCTGCCACCAGGTAAGAGACTCTGTGAGCCAGCGAGAGACCGTGATTCTATCCCAAAGCTGGCCAGTGGCTTGAGCCCACTGGGACTGGAGGCACCACTGAGCCACCTGCATGTGGAGGCATGCATTGAGGACCACATGGACCGCGGAGGCCATGTGGCCCAACAGGCAAAGAAGCGCTCAAGCTGACACAATGTGGGGCCGCTGCACCTCGGCTGTGAGGGCTATGAGGCAGTCTGCCCTGTCAAGGGGGAGGAAAGCTCTGGCCTGGATAAAGTCCAGGTGGGCCCCGATGAACTCCAGAGCCTGTGTCAGAGTGAGGTGGGATTTTGGATGATTTATCATGAACCCCAGGTGCTGTAAAACCTGGATGGTGCGGCCGGTGGCCTGCCCAGCCTCTGAGGCCATGTCCCCTTTGACAAGCCAGTCGTTGAGGTAAGGAAGGCACCCCTGGAGGCAGAGATAGACTGCCACCACTGCGAGGCACTTGGTGAAGACCCTGGGGGCGGAGGCAAGGCAAAATGGAAGTATCCTGTACTGGTAGTGGTCTCCTCCATCCATGAACCTGAGGTACTGCCTGCGACTTGGGTGGATAAGGATGTGGGTATAAGCATCTTTTAGGTCCAAGGAGCATAGCCAATCTCCCTGCTGGAGGTAGGGCAGCAGTGTTCCAAGGGAGAGCATTTTGAACTTCTCCTGCACCAGGAACTTGTTGAGGTTTCTCGGGTCCAAGATGGGCTTCAGGCACCCTGTCCATTTTGGAGCCAGGAAGTACCTGAAGTAAAACCCTTTGCCTTTTGAGTGATGCGGCATGGGCTCCATAGTCCTGTTCCTGAGAAGGGCTGTGAGTTCTTGCCTCAGCAGGGCCTGGTGCAGGGGAGACTGAGGGGGCTCCTTGGGAAAGAAGGGTGGAGGAGCCTGGTCTAGGTGAAGGAGGTAGCCCTCCCTGACTACCTGAAGTTCCCAGGAGTCGGTGGTGATAAAGGCCCACCAGTGAGCAAAGTGAACCAGGTGCCCCCTGTCAGAAGTTGGTCCTCCAGCAGAAGCCCTGGTTGGGCTGGGGCTGGCGGCTGGTGTTTTGAAACTTTGGGTTTGCGCAGGACCTGGCCTGGTCCCTTGCCCTGAGGACCCTGCTGAGGGTTCTCAGTGGCGGGGTAGAAATATAGAAACATAGAAATATGACAGAAAAAGACCACATGGCCTATCTAGTCTGTCCTTCCATATCAACGACTACAACAGTCCCCTTTTTTCCTTTAGAACAGAAACATAGAAATATGACGAAAGAAAAAGACTACATGACGACAGAAAAAGACCACATGGAGGGTAGCCTTGGTAAGGCTGGCCCTTGCTGAGAAAATGGGGTTTCTTGCCCTGTGGCTTCTTCTGAGGAAAGGTGGAAGTCTTTCTCGAGAGCCGGGTGTGGGTAATGTACTCGGTCTCGATTTCAGCCACTTTGTCCTCCATTGGTTTGCCGAAGAGCTGTTCTCTGAGGCATAGGACATCAAGAAGTTTTTCTTGCACCACTGTTCGAAATCCGACAATTGGAGCCAGGCCTGGCACCGAGTGCTGATGCCAGTGGCAGCCACCCTCATGCTGAATTTGAAGCTGTTATAAACAGCTCAAAACAAGTACTTGGAACACTCTACAACAGACTTTGAAAGAGTCTGAAAATGCCAGAAGTGGTCTCAGTTGAGGCCAGACATGAAGCCCTTGAGCTCTTTGGCCATGTCCCAGAGGAACATGCCGATGTAAAGTTGATAAGTTTGGATACGGCATGTCAGCATTGAGCCCAGGTAGCATTTCCGCCTGAGGGCATCGAGGGTGTGGGACTCCCTGCCCGGGGGCACAGAGGAGTGTGTCTATGGGATTTTTTGCCAGTGCATGGCTGACTCGACCACCTTGGGAGGTGTGGGGGAGTTGTGCCTTATGGAAGCCTGGGCCACTTTGGAGCCAGTACATTGTATCTAGCTGTCGGCTGATGATCGGCACCGATGCAGGGGTCTCCCACATCCGGAGAAAGAGCAGGGTAAGAAAAGAGGGAACGGGAACCATCAAGGTCTCCTTCGGTGGTGCCTCGTACTGGAGGATGTCAAGTTCCTCCGTACGAGGGTCATCCTCAGATTCAGTTGTGAGGGAGAGCGCCCAAGGATAAACTCAAGGAAGGAGGTATCCTCAGGTGGGGATCAGCACTTGGCAATCAGTGGAGACAGATCTGAGGGGAGGTCTCAGTGAGCTTGAGCCTCCGTGGGAATCTCGATGTCAGACTCCCAGTTGACTGCTCCTTGGAAATCTGCCATCGTCTGCCCCCTACTTAAGCAATCCTCACTTGACCCTCACTTGTCTCACTGGTGCCCGGTTTCAAACCTTCCCTTTTTGTCAAAACTATTAGAATGCTTTGTGTTTATGCAATTAGCATCACATATTGAATCTACAAACACGCTACATCCACGTCAGTCTGGATTCCGTGCAGGATATAGCACAGAAACAGTACTTCTTGCTCTGTTGAATGAAATTCATATTGCTCATGATCGAGGAGACATCACCTTGCTTGTTTCACTAGAACTATCATCTGCTTTTGATCTTGTGGATCACAGAACTCTCCTTTCTCGACTTTATGATACTGGTCTTCGGGGTACAGTTTTACAGTGGTTTCGATCGTTTCTCACTTCACACACTTTCTCCGTCTCTTCCAACAACCAATATTCACCCCCATTTCACTTATCTGTGGGGTTCCACAGGGTTCTGTTCTTTTGCCGTTGCTTTTTAATATTTTTCTTGCCCCTCTGCCCCTTTTAATTCAGCAATTCCCAGTCTCCACGTATTTATATGCAGACGACATTGTTCTTCTTTTTCATTTATCACCAGTAGATGTGAACATCTCGCCTCTCAATGACTGCCTTTCTCATGTTGAGTCTTGGCTTTCTTCTAACTTTCTTCGCGTGAACCCTTCGAAGTCAACTGCCATGTGGATATCCTTGAGTTCCCCTTACCCTACAGTTGCTCCTCAGCTTGCTTCATCCACCATTCCTCTGGTTTCCTCTTTTCGCTATCTGGGTGTCACTCTAGATTCGTCTCTTTCTTTTCACGAGCACCTGTCTATTCTTATCCGTTGCTCTTTCCCATGCACTTAGACAGATTAGAGCAGTCCGCTCACTGCTTCCTTCCTCATCAATCATCACCTTATTGCTTGCACTTGTCATGAACCGACTAAATTATTTCAATGTAGCTTTGGCTAGCCTACCACGATATCAACTTCAATGCTTGCAACTGCTCCAGAACACGGCTGCACGCCTTGCAACGCATTCTAGACGATTCGATCATATCACCCCTCTACTACTCTGCCTCCATTGGCTACCACTTCAGTTCAGATTTAAATACAAAATCCTGATTTTGACTCACCGGGCACTCCATACGTCAACGCCACAGTATTTTGCTGACCATATCTCTCTACATACACCTTATCGCCAACTCCGCTCTCTCCATGCTAACCGGCTTTCCCTCCCTTCTCCGTCTCAAGCTCACCTTGAACAAACACAATATGCTGCGTTCTTTTTCCTCAGCCCAGCACTATGGAACTCCCTGCCTTCTGCACTCCATTTAGAACCCACCTACCAAAAATTTAAAGCATTACTCAGAACACACCTATTTCAGCAGGCTTTTAATCTCCCTTCTACTGATTCCCTATAGACTGTGTCCTCTGTGTTATTTATTCTTGTCTGTTTGCTGTTCTTTCTCTCCTTTCCTATTAAATATGGTGTTCCTTTCTTTTTCCCGCAGCATGGAATTGTTTTATATTTTCTTTATTGTAAACCGCCCTAATGTTTCGATGTGGGCGGTATATCAAGTGTAAATAAAGATAAAGATAAGATAAAGATCCAAGGAGGGCTCGAAACCTGCCGACTGCAAGAAAGCCGGTAGCTCCGTTCTTCAGTGCTTCAAGGCTGGGACATGGCCGGAGCCAGAGGCACTAGCCTGTGAAGACCTCATTCCTGAGGAACAGGAGTGAGAATGAGATCCTTGCTGAGGATCTGCCTGAGGCAACTCGCTCTCAGTGATCACTTCGGCGGCCCAGGGAGTCCTCAAGGTCGAGGTTCCTGTGGTCTCGATGGAGCTAGCTGGCACCCACTGGGAGGCGATGAATGCAGAAATGCTGCACTCCAAGGCCAACATACAAGCTTTCCATTCGGAGGTAGCAGCCATTGACACAGACGCCAGAGTGACTGGGTCGGGTGTCGAGGAGGAGAGGGGGTCCTCGATGAGACGGCTCTCGGGAGATCGAGGTCCATCGCCGGAGGCACCTAGGCACCTTTTGGGGATGCTCCCACTCAGACTCCTTGGGCTCTCGCTGGGGACTGAGGGACTGGGCAGGGGACTTCCCATGCTTGTCCGCCTCTCTGGAAGAGGCCCTCGAGGTCTTCTTCTTCTTACACGCTCACTCCGGGACTGCAGGGGCCTTGCGCAACTCTGAGGATCTGTGCAGGGCCTTCGAGTATGGGGATACTGGGGTTGAGTCTGCCTTGTGGAAGATGTTGTCCTGCTTAAACCGGCAGCTCTGGATGGCCTTTGTGGACATTCCTCCAGGTCATGGTCCACACACAAACACTGGAGGCAACAATCATAAATGTCGGTGAGAGACATGTTTTTTGAGCACCAATCACATTTTATAAAACCAGTGGCCAATGGACCCCCAAAAGGACCCCAGCAAGGTTGAAGACTCTCAAGGCGACCAGAGGTTGAAAGCGAAAGTGCTGGAAAGCAAATATTAGACAAAATGAAAAAAACTCAATGCCTGATACCACAGCAGCAGGTCTCAAGGTGGGAAGGAGCTGGCGCAAGCTGGAAAAGTACAAAAATGTATGGATTAAATCAACTTTATTTTGGGGGAACAAGATGAATGTCTGTAGGGCTCCACAGGTAAAGGGAGCCTGAGCAAGCTGGCACCCTTGGGCAGGAAGGGGACCACGCATGCATGGTGGCATCTCCCAAAGGCTTTCTTTGAAAGCTGGGGAGATGCTTCCTCGAGGGTCCGTCAGCGTCGATGTCACCCATATGTGAGGACTGACTTCCTGCTTGTTCTTGAAGAAATGGCATTACAAGGTGGGTTTGTGTGCTCTGTCTCCTTGATCTGTCATCTGTGGTTTTCCTCATTAGTGTTTGCAGATGATCCACCGATAGGTTGGAATGTACCAAGTATTACTTTGTATCTGATTCGGATGAGTATTAGAAGACAGCGCAATTGCTTAAGTATGGGAGTGATGTGGGCATGTTGTGATGCTCCATTTATGATCTATGCTGCGATGTTTTGAGCCATTTGGGTTGATTATGTTGCTATAAGTCCAGCTGGGGAGTTATACTTTGTAGGGACATTGAAAGAACAAAAGCACTTCAGAGACAGGCTATCAAAATAATACAAATCCTTCAACACGCGCCTTACACAGAAAGGCTTAAGAGGCTAAAAACATACTCACTAGGAAAGAGGAAAGGAGGGGTAAGGGGAATATGATATAAACATTCATAAATTTGGCAGGCTTCATTAAATTACAGGAAAGTTAAATTCTCCTGAAAACAGGAATGTCAACAGAGAAAGATTGAGGAAAGTAGGTTCAGAGGAAATAATGAGAAAACTGTACTTTGAGAGGATAGTGTATGCTTACAACTTACCATGCATAAACCACTTCTGAACTATAGTGCTTTGAACAAAGAACAGCTAGCCAATCAATCTTTTGTTACTTACTAATGTGAGGGACCATCAGAATACATTGATTCTGACAATGCTATTTAAATGCAGTATGCACTCCTAAAATTCATTCATCAGTTCCAAATTTTTAATTTAATTTGCAATGCTTTATAGTGACTTACAAACCGTTCCCTTCAAAGTGAATTATCAAAATTTTCCCTTCATAGCCCAAATTATAGTAAGCTTGAAAAAGAAGAACTTCCACTACTATGCTGTATTTATCTTATAATGCCACTCTTTGTTGACTCAAATAAAGTCCTCTAGAAAAATATTTGTTGAACCATTCTTATAATTTCCAACCCAGTTTTAGCTAGAACCTATTTGGTCCCTTTTATTTTTGTTTTTTTAAACACTCGGAGAAACCTCTTCATATCAACTCAACGTTGCATTTCAAACAAATCATATATAATGATGAAATAGAATGACGTATACTCATTTGAAAATTGGGATAATATCTCTTTAAATCCAGTCTGTGCTCCCATTGGAGGACGGATATTCTGTGGAAATGCCACGGCCTTTTTAAAATAGAGCAGCCAAAGTAAAAGTCCTGAAGAAACAGAGAAATGGGTGGATAGATCAAGGATTCAGATAGTAAAAATGCCTGTACCCTGATGCAGAATCAGTAGAAATATATAATTTGTTTGAAATGCAACTGAGTCAGTATGACGTTTTCACTGTTAGAGAATAAAATGGACCAAACAGGTTCTAACTAAAATTGGGCTGGAGCACTATTTGAGTCTAAGATAAGTACTGATGAATTCCTGAAGTATTAGTGGAAAGATTTTATTGTAAGATACTTTATAACAAAATAATAGGCACATGGAGACAGAGATGAAATTATGGGAGTGTGATGTGATCAATGAATTTAAATTATGATCTAAACTCCCCATTGATAGTGTCTGAATTTCATTAAAAAGTTTCCATGGTGATTTGGGGTTCAAATACTTGCCTAAGACACCTGAGAATTTTTTGTCATCTCTAATGAAAAGTTTAGGGGCCTGCTTACTAAACCACACTTAGCGAAGAGTTTGCTGTGCGTTAAGTACACTGTGCTATTAGCATGGGGCTCAATGGTAGAAATACCACAATAACCAGTGTGTGTGCAATTGGGTGAGGACTGCGTAGGTTAGGGGGATAATGTGTGCGGTTTGTTTGGGTGCACTTAACGCCATCTCAAGGGGTAGCAGTAAGTGTATCCACGTGTTGGTTAGTGTGATGTGGTGTGTTATCAACAGACTAATGGGAAGGAGGGGTACACACCCCCAGAAGTTAGCATAGGCCTCTGCACTAGTTTTGCGGCTCAAACGCATGCTAACGGCATGCTCCTTAGTGTGCAATAAACTGATTTAGGGCACAGTCTCCTCTGAAATAACATGCATTATATGTTAATTAGTGCATGCTAAAATGCTAAAGCTGGCTTTAAAATTTTCTATTAAAAACAAATATGTGAAACAAACCAAACAAAACACACAAAGGGGGTCTTTTGGCATGCGCTGATATGGCACCAGGTCATGACAGCGCGGGCCAATTTCCGCACTGTTAATCACACATTGGGGTTGTAAGAGGGTGGGGTTAGGGGCTGAGAGTGGGCATGGTGAACACTGCACAGTTAGCACGGAGATAAACACAGCACGCTAACTGCAACCCTTATAGTTACGGTAGAATGGGTTCACCTAATGCCACCTCAATAGGTGGAGTTAAATGCACCCGTGCTATTTGTATGCTGCATTAAGGCACAGGGCTCTGTGTTAACTGCCTGAAACTTGCTTTCCACACCCTCAAGAGTTAAAGTTGCACATAACCCACCATGATTTTAGTGCTATTGGTGCATTAGATGCAACGCAATAGCACCCCATTTTTTTGCCTATGCACATCTTTACATGGTAGTATTTGCATCAAGTACTGATCTATGAAGTGGAGGATTTTTTGTGTATATTGCCAGTTTCACTATGCTCATATAACCCCTATTCAAGTCTCTTCATTGACTCCCAATCCATTTACATATCCAGTTCAAACATCTCCTACTGACCTATAGATGCATTCATTCTGCTGCTCCTCACTATCTTTCCTCTCTTATCTCTCTCTATACCTCTCCTTGGGAACTCCACTCTTCTGTCAGATCACTTCTGTGTGTGCCCTTCTCTTCTACTGCCACCTCCAGACTTAGATCTTTCCACCTTGCTACTCCTTATGCCTGGAACAAACAACCTGAGTCGGTACATCAGGCTCCATCTCTGGTCCTTTTCAAATCCGGACTAAAAACTCACCTCTTCAAGGTTGCTTTTGGTACGCATAGTCTTCTGCTCTCCAAATATGTGTTTCCTTACCATTTCCCTGGACATGACTTTGAGACTATATCACCAGAATTTAGAGACAGCCTGCAAAATCAATTTGCTGCTTTAGATACAAATGACAGAGCTCCAAAAGAGTTATGGGATGACATCAAGAAGGTTGTGTTAGAAGAAAGTGAGAAGTCTCTACAAAAGATAAAAAAACAAAAAGGTGAAAATGGATGACCGAAGAAATTCTGAAAATTGCCCAGAAATGCAGAAAAGCTAAAACCAGAGGAGAAAAAGAGGTAATGGCCAAACTCAGAGATTTCCAACGTGCAGCAAAACAAGACAAGAAGTAGTACTACGATGATGCATGCAAGGAAATAGAAGCAGAAACTATCACAGGAAGAACAAGATCGGTATTCCTAAAGCTACAAGAGTTAAAGAAAAAATTCCAGCCTCGAATTGGAATTTTATCAGATGCTCAAGGATCCATGTGGAATGATGCTGAGAAGATCAAGAAAAGGTGAAAAGAATATACAGAGTCATTATATGATAAATATCAAGTGTATCAACAGCCATTTCAACCTGTACTTTATGATCAGGAACCATTGGTGATGAAAGAAGTAGAAGCAGACTGACTAGAAAAGATCTGTGTTTATACCAACCATCAAATAAAAGACACAAAACTGATCAGAAGTCACCAATAAATAAGAAGACCAACAACCCTATACTTACCTCTACTGTTCACTGTGCTCTAATGAACACTAGATCAATAAGAAATAAGCTTTATACCATTAATGATTATATTATTGACCACAAGCTGGACATAGTATGTATTACAGAGACATGGCTCTCAGAGATGGACCAGGTCATACTAAATCAGATCACGCCAACTGATTTTAAAGCATTCAACCATCCCAGAATAAATAAAAGAGGAGGTGGAGTACTTGTTCTGGCTAAGAAAAACTATAAATGTCATCTCATTTCAACATTATCATCTTCTGAATCAACTACTATAATTATTTCAAACCATTATATAGCTTTTGTCTAACTTACAGACCCCCCCCCCCCCCAATGCTAAAGATGACCATCTTTCGGTAATACTTGAATCAATATGTGCAGACAACAACCATCATAAACCACTTATTGCATTAGGAGACTACAATCTTCCCTTTACACCATCAAAGGATACCAAAGCCTTCCTCAAAGCCTTAGAAGCTCTTGGCTACAAACAATTAGTAAATACATCCACTCATCAACATGGATCTATACCAGATCTTATTTTCTTTCCGACTCAATTATCCAAGCTAAATCAATTTACTAATCCAATACCTATGCAAGTTCCCTGGTCAGATCATTATGTTCTTGCATTTCACTACTTTTGAATAACCCAACACAACACAATGACAGGAAACATACAACAAGAAGATTTAAACCATATAATAAGGAAAACTTTCTAAAGGAAATATTACCACAAATTGAACAGAAATGCAATAACCTAGACGATACAATAAACAAGTGGAACCTCTGCATTATAAAAGCTGCAGCTGCTATAATAAGGAATAATCCTTCTATACAAAGACGAGTCAATGCACCTTGGTACTCCAATGCAATTAGGGAAGCAAAGCGTATACTTAGAAGAAAAGAAAGAAAATGGAGACATAATAAATCTCAAATCACTTTACAACAATATAGGGATGAGCAACAAAAATACAATAATCTCATTAATGAGCATAAACAACATCACACTAATCTTATCATGAAAGCTGTAAACAAACCTAGAGAACTGTTTAGCATTGTGAAGAAACTCACCAAAGACCACTCTGAAGAATGTATCCACCAAATTGACCCCCAAGAACACACAAGTCCATACAAGTTCAATAGTATCATCTAATTTAAAAAGAACTAACAATGGTCAAACTTGGAATAGCTTCAGTATACCAACAGTAAAGCAGATAGAGGATATCATAAATACCTTAAATACAACCACATCCCCATCTGATCCATGCCCAGCTGAATGGATTAAAAGCTCTAAAGACCAACTATCAATATACATTCACAAAATTGTAGAACAGTCACTGATACGAAGTCATATGCCACCAATACTTAAACAAGCTATGATACGGCCTGTCTTCAAGGGTTCAAAATTGTGTTCTACAGACCCAAAATCTTATCGACCTATTTCAAGTCTTCTATTTTTATCAAAAGTTATTGAAAAAGCTGTACAAAGGCAACTACAAGACCACATTGACTTGCATGCTCCATTAGATCCTCAACAGCATGGATTTAAACCGATGCACAATGTAGAAACTCTTCTAACAGTTCTGTCCGATAACTTATTGAAGGGTCTGGATAATATAAAGAATGGATTCCTGATTGTATTTATAGATATTTCAGCTGCATTTGATACAGTTTCACATTCAGTATTACTAAACAGATTACTCGAGATTGGAATATGTAACACTTTAAAATGGTTTACATCGTACCTAACCAACAGAACACAAGTCAAAGAAGACAACGGAAATTCTTCGCAGTTCACCATAAGCCAAGGAATACCACAAGGTTCATCCCTATCATCTATTTTATTTAACATATACATTCAGCCGATCTGTATAATTATCAAACAACATATACTAAATTATCATATTTATGCTGATGATATTATGCTATATGCCCCAATTGATTCACGTTCACCGGATGTAACCTCCATGGTCCATTGCCTTGAAGATCTAAATAATTGGCTCACAGATCACAATTTCAAAATCAATTTAAACAAAACTGAAGCAACGGTTATATCCAGAAGTCCTAATTTTACTCCACTCCAATCACTCAACATTCTAAATCACACAATTCCAATAAAAGATGAGGTGAAACATTTAGGTATCACCTTAGATAAGAACTTAAACCTGTTCTCAGACATAAATAAAACTGCTGCAAAAGCTTACCAACGACTAAAGCTTATTAGGAGACTTAAGCCAATACTTAGTCAAGCTCATTTTTGAACTGTTTGTCAGACAATCATCATGCCAATTCTGGACTATGGTAATTCATTATATCAGGGACTATCTAAACAAGCTATTTATCCACTCCAGCTAGTACAGAATACTACAGCCCGTATTATTACTGGTACATCAAAAAACGAGTATATTACACCTATACTACAAAAAATGCATTGGCTTCCAATAGTTGTTCAGGCAAGGTTTAAAACCATTACAAATATTTTCAAGATCCTTAACCAATGCACAGCAGATGTTCTCCATTCCTTGTTAATTAAAGACACAAACAACCACCCCAGGAGATCAAGCAGTAGCAATAAATTATGTACACCAATTGGATTTCAAAAAACAAAGCAATTTACCTCTGCCAGAACTTTATCTTTATCAGCACCAGCCCTTTGGAGCTCACTCCCGGATAATTTACGGGCCACAAAAGACTTAAAAGACTTCCGCAAATCACTCAAAACCTACCTATTCATGGAATATTATGATCAAACAGACTGTGAACTTCATTAACAACGCATGATTGTAGTTACAGAGTATTGTTATGTTAATAGGTTCTTTTACAATATCCCTTTGTAAGTTGTGTCACCTCTTATCCAATGTTATGTTAACTCCTTATATTATGTAATTTATATAGTATAACCCACCACTTTGATTGAAGGAAAAAGTGGTATAGAAATCTAAATAAATAAATACTAAAGAAAGGTGATCCAAATGACTGTAGAAATTATCACACATTTGCTCTGATCCCATATGCCAGCAAAATTCTACTCAAGATTATTCAGCAGAGAAAACAACCATACCTGGAACGAGAATTACCTGAAGTGCAAGCAGGAATCAAAAAAGGGCGAGGAAAAAAGACATCATAGTGAATGTGAGATGGATTTTTGAAAAGAATAAAGAATACCAAAAGGATATCTATATGTGTTTTATTGACTACAGCAAGGCTTTTGACTGTGTAAACCATGAGAAACTCTGTGCCACATTAAGAAGCATGGGTATACCAGAACACCCGATCGTTCGCTTGCACAACCTTTACATTGATCAAGAAGCATCAGTTTGAACAGAACAAGGAGAAACAGAATGGTTTAAAATCAGAAAAGGTATACAAGACTGCATACTTTCCCCCTACCTGTTTAATTTATATGCAGAACAAATCATCAGAAGCAGGACTGTATGAAGACAACCAAGGTGTGAAGATTGGTGGAAGACTCATCGACACCCTTTGCTGTGCTGATACCACCACTTTACTGACTGAAAGTGAAGACGATCTGAAACATTTACTTCTCAAGATCAAGATACATAATCTTAAAATGGGCCTGCACCTTAATGTAAAGAAGACAAAGACCCTGACAACTGGCAAAATCAATAAGTTCATCGTTGATGGAGAAGAAATCAAAATAGTTGACAACTTTAACCTACTTGGATTAACTATCAATAGAGAAACCATAAGCAGTCAAGAAATCCGACGACGCATTGCTCTTGGCAGAATGGCTAGGAAGGACCTAGACAAAATTTGCAAGAGCAGAGATGTCACTCTCCATACATAGATTTGACTTGTTCAAGGTATGGTATTTCCAATAACATCATATGGATGCGAAAGTTGGACAGTGAAAAAATGGACAGGAAGAAAATTGATGCCTTTGAATTATGATGCCGGTGACGAATACTGTGTATACCATGGACTGCCCAAAGAACAAACCAGTCAGTACTAGAGGAGAACAAATCTAAGCTTTCTTTAGATGCTCAGTTGACAAGACATTGACTTTAATACTTTGGATACATCATGCGAAGAGAGAGATCATTAGAGGAAGACCTCATGCTTGGCAAGGTAGAAGGTCAACGCAAAAGAGGAAGGCCAGTAATGAGATGGACTGATACAATAACAGCAGCTATGGGTGCTACTCTGTTAACAATAAGTCACCTGACTGAAGACTGAACACAGTTTCGGACAACTATCCAGAGGGTTGTCATGAGTCGAGGCAGACTCAGCGGCACATAACATCCTTGTCTTCAGCTGTTGTGTTGTCTGTCTTGACTAGATTGTAAGCTCTGATAAGCAGGGACAGTCTCTTACATGTCTCTGTACAGTATTGCATACACCTTGTAGCGCTAAACAAATGATCAGTAGTGGCAATGGTAGTATTTAAAGGAGTCCAGAGAGTTTGGATATGCATAATCAAAAAAGTTTAGTTGTGCTAGTTTTAAATGAATTTTTTCTTCTTTTCTGGCTCTTTTTGCACTTGCTTCAACTACTCATTCTTTACAAGTACGTTGCATGTGCACTAGAGCTTTTATAATCATTCAAATTGTTTGTACACAGGGCCAGCCTGTCCACTAGGCAAAATAGGTGGTCGCC
The DNA here is from genome assembly GCA_033557465.1 of Ichthyophis bannanicus. Classification (NCBI taxonomy): domain Eukaryota; kingdom Metazoa; phylum Chordata; class Amphibia; order Gymnophiona; family Ichthyophiidae; genus Ichthyophis; species Ichthyophis bannanicus. The sequence goes on from CM066032.1 coordinate 1,649,011,159, forward strand.
TAGGGCTGCAGAACCTGGTGGATGGCATCACTAACCCAACTCCCCCAGGAAGTGGTAGCTGAACTACTGCTTCAGCACTGTGGTGGACTTAGTTCTGGCCTGTTGCTCCTTCTGCCCTCAAAGAAAGTTGCATCGGAGAGGGGGCAGGAGCAGAAGGTTGTGAGTGCGCTTGCACGTGGGCATTTTAAGGCCTGATGCAGTGCTGAAGCAGCAGTTCAGCTGCCGACGTTTCAGTACAAGGTGGGGGCAGCATGGCAGGCTGGATGGAGGTGCAGCCTTGGTGGAAGACACGGAAAATCTGCCTAGGGCAGCAGAAATCCTCATGCCATCACTGATTGTACATGTATATAAGTGATTTACATGCACTTTAAATTCTTAGGCATTTATTTATTTATTTAAACTTATATACCACATATGGAGTGGAGGAGTAGCCTAGTGGTTAGAGCAACTGCCTAGTACCCAGAAGATCAAGGGTTTGATTCCCACTGGCACTCTTTGTGACCTTGGGCAAGTCACTTTACCCTCCACTGCCTTGGAAGAAAAGGCTGGCAATCTACTTCCAGTGATACATTGCCAAGAAAACCCAGAGGTAGCTGGGTCACTATGAGTCAACACTGACTTGATGGCAACAACAAAAAAAAAATACCACATATCCACCAGGGCTCTCAGCAGTGTACAAAAATAACACACAGTAAAATATTATATATAACAAACAGGAATTACACTTACCTGGTAATTGTGGTTCCTTGAGTGACTCCAGTTTAGTCCTCAACCTCTGGGTAGTGAACCTCCTCCTGCAGCTTGGAGACTGGGCATGTCAATAACTCATGACATCACTGGATATAGCCTGCTGGTCTCTCCCATCAGCCCCCAGTGAACTATTGACAAAGCAGACTCAAAGGAGCAAAAAATCTGTAACTTTTTTTTTAAACTTAACATTATATTCAAGGGCACGCAGAACATATTTTATTTATTTATTTATTTAACATTTCTTATATACCGCCTTTCATGATATCAAGGCGGTTTACATTGAACAAACTGAAATTACATTGAACAGGACATTGTAACTTGGAGATAACTATTTTACAGGGAACATGGGCTATGGAGGGTTAAGTGGCTTGCCCTATCTACCTACTATTCCCCTTCCAGAAGGAAAGGGACTGCTTCCTGTATGCTCTCCTTTCCATTGAATGCCTAGCCCTAAACAATCCAGAGCAATATAGCAATATATATAACAAAATATAACAATATCATAATATAATAATATAACAATATAGCGCAAAACAAATGGAAGCATCAAAACGACTCAACACCAGTGAAGGCCTATATCCACTTTTAACCTTGCACTTCCCCCAACAGAAAAACCAATGCTAAGACCCCATCCCCGGGCGGGAATGAGGACTAAACTGGAGTCACTCAAGGAACCACAATTACCAGGTAAGTGTAATTCCTATTTCCTTATCATTCCTCCAGTTTAGTCCTCAACCTCTGGGATGTATCAGAGCAGTAATCATTGGGAGGGACCTTTCCAGCCGGATCTCAACACCACCTCCCTGAAAACGGCATCCTTAGCCGCCAGAACATCTAGGCGGTAGTGCTTACTGAAAGTATGGAGAGACAACCAAGAGACCTCCCTACAGATGTCCCCTGGTGGAACCAAACTGTGCTCTGTCCAAGACGACGCTTGCACTCTGGTAGAGTGAGCTCGTAAGCTCCCTGGGACTGTACGGTCCTTTAGAAGATAAGCTGATGCACTCGCCGCTCCAATCCATCCAGAAATGGACTCCTTCGCCACCGCTTCCCTTTGCGGAGCTCTCCAAACACCCCGAAGAGAGATGATCCGCCTTGTGAACGTTTCTGAAACCTTTAAACACTGCCGCAGCGCTCTCTTGATGTCAAAACAGTGCAAGCTATGGTTCAATACACTCCCCTCTGCCATACCTAGCACTGGAAGAGAGACCATTTTAGTTAGGTGAACATAGAAACCACCTTTGGCAACAACGATGGAACCAGCCGCCAGGCCACCTTCTGTCTGGAGATAGATAAAAAACTATTCTGACAGGAATGCCTGCAACTCTGAAAGTCGCCTCACCGAACAGATGATCATCAAACGTACCGTCTTCAAGGCAAAACCCTTAACCTATGCCTGTTGCAAGGGCCCCAATGGCACGCTAGCTAATGCTCCTAAAACCAACTTGAACTTCCCCGGTGGAATTAATAGCCTACGAGAGTGCTACAGTCTGGTAACTGCCTGAGAAAGTGTACCACATCGAACGGTGCATGAGAGCCACTCCCTGTCCTTTGCCCCTATAGCAAGACAGAGCTGCTAACTGAACTCTCCAGGACCTGCCTTTACCAAACCCATCCTGCAGAAAACCTAATACCAAGGGAACTGACACTGTTGTCGCGCAAGCGTGTCTCCGCAAGCACCCGTCCACAAAGATGCGCCATATACGCACATATGCAAGGGACATAGACTTTTTTTTTTTGCGGCAAGGTGGCAAAGACTACTGCCAAGCAACTCTTTTTCCTTTAGCTTGCCCTTTCAATAGCCACCCCGTAAGCAAAAACCGATGCACCTGAGGCATTCGAAGGGAACTCCGTAGCAACAGAATCTCCATTGTCGGAAACCTCCATGGATTCCCATCGAGCAACCGTATGAGGCAGGCATACCATGGGCGCCTCGGCAAGCCCGAGGCTCCCAACCACACGTTTCCCTGAAGCGCTTCAATACGCAGAACCACTTGACCTATGAGTGCCCCTGGTGGAAAGACATAGAGAAGACCGGACGATGGCCGCCGTTGAAACAGTGCGCCGATGCCTTCTGACCTCCTTTTGCGTCATCTGCTGAAGAAGCGACCCGTTTACGCAGAGTGAAATGCTGCCATGAGGTCCATTACTGGCTGTCCCCATATGCGACCGATCTGTGCGAACACTTCCGGATGCCACTCCCATTCTCCGGCATCTACTCGGACCCAGCTGAGGAAATCCGCCATCACAATGTCCTTACCCACAACATGCGTCACCGAAAACGCTGACAGCCAAAGCTCTATCCACACACACAGACCCTCTGCTGCGGGCTCTATGGCCACACTTCCGGTTCTGCCCTGCCGACTGATGTAGGCCACCGCCGTGGAGCTGGACAAGTACTCGCACCGCTCGACCTGTCACCGTAGCTTCGAACGCCTGCAATGCCTGGCATATCGCTCGCATTTCCAGTCGGTTGATTGACCACTGGGTCTCCTGTGTACTCCAAGAGCCTTGCATGAAACGATCTCCGAACATAGCGAAGTTTAACAAAGTTTTTAGCCAAGCTCCCGGAGGAAAGGTCCATAAACCTTTTATTAGAGAGAAGCTGGAAAATTATAAATTTTTTTTATTCCAACTTTCACCAATTCAAGATGTTCTACAAGGCACACAACACAACAGAGTGTCACATCTGTTGTACATGCAACGGAACCCTTAAAATATGAGCATACATGAATCCACCACTTGCCCCGATACAAGTATTGAGTAGCCTATTCGTCTTTTTGTAAACCAGCCAGGTCCTTAAGACCTGGATTGGCTACCCTAGGAAACAAGATACTGGACCTGAAAGAGCTTGGTCTGACCCAGTATAGCATTTCTCGTATCCTATGAACAGAACCGCCCCAAGGTCTCTGCCTTGGAAGTAACAGGCTGCACCTGGCCCTATGGCCCTGTGGCTAGCTCACACGGAGCAGTGCGGCCTAGTGGTTGAGGCAAGTTGCCAGAGGACCAAGGGTTTGAATTCCAATCAAGACCACCAACCTTGGGCCATAAAAACTGGGGTTTCAGGTCCCACAGGTGGTCCTTCTGGCCTTCGTTAAGCGACTTAACACTCTGCCTCAGGTACCAAAACATAAATTGTGAGCCCTTCAGGGACAAGGGAAATAGAAATACCGTAATCGACTGTATGCCACACTGACCTGTAGGCAATCAGTATACTCAAATAAATAACTGACTGGGAATATGTGACCGTAGCAAACACTGGCAGTGGAGAGACATCAGAACTGGTGCTGGCTCCTGGTCTTCCATTCTCACTCTCCCAGTCCTTCTGCCAGTATTGAGAAAAGGCTGAGAATAGATTGTCCAGTGGGCCGGGGACCTTGCATCCTGGACATCAGAGAGAAAGAGGGGCTAGGATCTGGGAACAAAGCCCAAAGAGAAAGGGAAACTGGTGACTGTGACACTGTAGCTCCTCCAGACGGCTCACTCCACAGCAGATCCCACGACTGCATCTCCAACCCCATGTAACACCATGAGGACCTCACACACTTTATTACAATTGACATCCCCCCATTACTGGAGAAATTACCTTAGCCTGACAAAACAGTCCGAGCAAATAAATGTAGTCTCACTCTGCAAAGAGTGTACCCAAAAATCATGCCTAAGCAATTGTGAGCACATACAAAATGCACATCTACATATACGGGTGACCCAGCACCTCTCACCCAAACACAGTGCAGTGAGCACGCTTGAACATAGGCTGAATACATGGAGAATACACAGAGTATTGACTTCTGCTATAAAACATTCCAGTGCCCTGGAGCGCTAAGCCCCAGATTGTGCTACCTAGACATCCTTCTCTTCACCCTCAGCCTTTAACAAGATGGCACAGATGGGTCAGTGCCCTTGCTAAGTGCTTAAAGCCCTGCTCTGACAGCACAGGCTCTTTCCTGCCTCTACATCGCCATCTGCATCGGGCTCTGATCGCCTCCGGGGACACCCGCCTGAGCCGAACAGCCGCCAATCGGGCTCTCTACGTGCAGTACAAAAGGAGCACGCTACAGGCAAGCAGCCCTTTCCTGCCTCTACATCGCCATCTGCATCGGGCTCTGATCGCCTCTGGGGACACCCACCTGAGCCGAACAACAGCCAATCGGGCTCTCTACGTGCAGTACAAAAGGAGCACGCTACAGGCAAGCAGCCCTTTCCTGCCTCTACATCGCCATCTGCATCGGGCTCTGATCACCTCCGGGGACACCCGCCTGAGCCGAACAACAGCCAATCGGGCTCTCTACGTGCAGTACAAAAGGAGCACGCTACAAGCAAGCAGCCCTTTCCTGCCTCTACATCGCCATCTGCATCGGGCTCTGATCGCCTCCGGGGACACCCGCCTGAGCCAAACAACAGCCAATCGGGCTCTCTACATGCAGTACAAAAGGAGCACGCTACAGGCAAGCAGCCCTTTCCTGCCTCTACATCGCCATCTGCATCGGGCTCTGATCGCCTCCGGGGACACCCGCCTGAGCTGAACAACAGCCAATCGGGCTCTCTACGTGCAGTACAAAAGGAGCACGCTACAGGCGTGACCGCACCTAGCGTGGCCCGCGCCTGAGGGCCTTGCCAGAGGGCCCTTTGGCATGGCCCTTAGGAGTGGCCGAATATCAGTATCGAGACAATAAGGTATGACCTACTATTATCCAATTCTCTAACACTCAATAATTTAAATAACACTGCCCAAATCGCATATCTCTTTGGATTATTATATGATCTAATTTGTTGTAACTAAAACTGTATCTCTCTCACCTGCAAGCATAACCCACTAGCTTTAAATCTGTTGTATTTCAATTTTGTCTTAGATTGCAACGTTTGTAACAATTTATCTCGTAACAAGTTTTCCCGGTAACAATTGTATATTACATAAAACTGTCGTATTTCAATCTTCAATCTTGTCTTAGCTTGCAACATTGTACAATTTTATCTCATAACAAGTTTTCCCGGTAACAATTGTATATTGCATCCTACCTATCACTCTACCTTAGTCAGTTTAACTAACTCCAAACCTAACCCTCAATTACACGAAAGGTTGCAACATTGGTAATCTCTTTTCTGCTCTGTTGTCCTTAACATTGCTACATATATTCTCTTTCACCCTACTGAACTATTATACAGTTCTACTATCAACTCTAATACTCAACCCTAACCCAATTCAAAATGAAGCTAATGAATTTAATGATGCACTTTCTATATATACTAAGTATCTTTATGTGCCTGCTACTTAATTCCAGATTATGCCTACAAACACCATATTCATCTCTCAACCATATTGGAATGGCTCACATTCATATTATCCCCTACCAACATAGACATAAGTATCTCAATCATCCCAACCCATACTCTTCTACATATAGGAACCCCCTCCCTTGTTATTCTGTAACGCAGTCAAACAAGTTAATCCACATAAGATTAAAACCAAAAAGTGAAATCAAAGAAATAAATCCAATTACTCAAACACTAAAAATCATCCTTATAAATGTAAGATCTATTAGAAACAAAATACCACTTATAACAGACCTCATCACTGATGAGAATCCAGATTATCTTTGCCTAACTGAAACCTGGCTAACCAATCAAGACACAGTCTTATTGAACCAAATAAAAATAAAAGGATACACCATATTTAATTGTAATCGAAATAAAAAAAAAGGAGGTGGTGTACTCAAATTAGCTAAAACTAACCTAAACTCTTCTCCCACAATCTGTGAAACTAAAGAAAATATAGATATCCTAAACATAGAAAATAAAAACATAGCCATCTGCCTCTTCTACAGGCCTCCTACATCCGATGACCAAAACTTAACAACCATCCTGGAAACAGTCTGTAAAGCCTCAACAAACAAACCTCATATCATTCTGGGTGATTTTAATCTAGCAACCCTCAATAACACACAAACCTCGGCTTTTTTAGACTCAATGACTGATATGGGCTTTAAGCAAACAATTAGGCACCCTACACACATCAAAGGTAACACCCTTGATCTAGTATTCATTCCTGAACACTTGTTTGAATTACCCCAATATACTCCTCCTATTATAACTCAGATTCCATGGACTGATCACTTTATGATTCAACTGTCTATCAACATACCATGCAAATCTAATCCTCACCAAGCTAAATCACACCAAGGGCCACAATTTTGTCCATTTGTATCAGACGAATTCCTTGGAACTATTGTACCCCAGCTAGATACAGAAAACAGTCTAATCAAAGCTATTAATAATTGGAACACTGTAATAAAAACAGCATCCAAACCACTAGCTAGTAAAACTAACAGACAATATAAAAGATCATCTGAAAAATGGTACACGCATGAACTAACCTTATTTAAAAGAAAACTCAGAAAATTAGAAACTAAATGGAGAATAAAAAAAACACCTGAACTCCGTGAGCTATATTTTTCAACTCTTAATAACTATAGGTCAGCCACAAATAATGCCAAAAAACAATATCATACAACTATTCTATCAAAAGCTATCAACCGACCAAGGGAATTATTTGAAATTGTAAAATCATTAACTAAAACCTCAACTGCCAAAACAAACATGGTGCCAATTAACCCACAAGAATTAGCAGACTCTTTTGCTAGTAAACTAAAGCTATGTTTTATACCGATACCTAACCCCCTCCCAAATACAGCCAACAATGGCAATGTTTGGGACTCTTTCCATCTTATTGATAAAAAGCAACTACTTAATATAATTACTAAAATTAACACAACCACATCCATCCTTGATCCATGCCCGGTATCCTGGATTAAGACATCTAAAATGGCACTAGCTCCCTTCATATTAGATATAGTGAACAAATCACTTCAACAAGGCCTATTACCTAAGGAACTCAAAATATCAGCAATCCGACCGATTCTGAAGAACAAAACACTAAGGGGCTTGTTTACAAAGCCGCGGTAGCGGTTTGCGATCGTAATCGGAGCCGCGGCCCCATTGATTTCAATGGGGCCGCGGCTGCGACCGCGATCGCGAACCACTACCGCGGCTTTGTAAACAAGCCCCTAAATCACAATGACCCATCATCCTATCGACCGATTGCAAGCATTCCCTTTCTAACTAAAATTATTGAAAAAGTTGTCCAACTACAACTTCAGGATTATATAGATACATCCGCCCCTCTTGATGATCATCAATATGGGTTTCGCCCCTTTCACGGTATGGAAACCTTACTACTTGCCCTTTTTGACGCTCTCATTAAAGGTCTAGATAACACAAAACAAGCCTTCATTCTGGTATTTCTTGATATATCCGCGGCTTTTGATAGTGTAAACCATAATATACTCATATCAAGACTCAGTCAGCTAGGTTTACAGAAACTAACTCTTGAATGGTTTAAGTCATATATCGCAGACCGTTCACAATATGTGCAAGTTGACCAAATGTCATCACATACATTTCCCCAAGAACAGGGAATACCACAGGGTTCTGCTCTATCTGCCCTCCTATTTAATCTTTATCTACAGCCAATATGCACCATTTTTCAAAAATATAAGTTGAATTATCACATATACGCCGACGACATTATGTTGTACTCCCCATTTAACATACTTGATCCCAACTATGACAATTTATCATCATGCCTCACCGAAGCTGAACTCTGGCTTCGATCAAACAATATGAACACATTTTTCCGTATACCTCTCTTCTTTCGCCAAAGATTCTGTTTGATAAATATTGTAAAGAAGTACTGCTTTTCTCAGATCCTGTCGGGGTATCTCAGCTATTTTATATTTCTACTAGCTCTAAAAGTATCAACCCGGTTGAGGGCGGGTTGGACGTAATTGAGCCTTCCCTTACTAATTTGACTGACTTTTTGGAGGATTCCTCCGACGTAATTAATTCGCGTGCCACTTTGGTAGTGTCCTTGACGTCAATTGAATGTAAGCAGCGTATTCTTAAGGCCCTTTTCAGGTGTAAGGCGACTCCCTTTTGTGGTCACAAGATAAACATCTTTCCAGATGTCTCACGTAGCACCCAACTTAGGAGGAGGCTTTTTCTTGCGTTAAGGCCTCGGGTCCTTAAGTTGGGTGCTACTTTCTTTCTCCGATTTCCCTGCAAATGTGTAGTAAATTATGAGGGTGTGGCTTATATATTTTCTGATGTAGCTCATCTGGAGAATTTTGTAATGGAGCGGCAGGGTTCTGTTGAGGTTAGTCGGGATGAGTAAATAAGTAGTGCATGCCTCTATATTGTGGGTTTGAAAACCTTGATTGTTTTTTTTGTTCTGTTTCCTTTTTTTTTTCACATCTGGGTCCCAGTGATGTGGACTTAATCATGTGGTATTGCTATTTATGCTGATATTTCCTATGTATCTGTTTTCTGATTGTCTTGAATTGTATTGACTTCATTTGTTATGTTTGTTAAAATTCTAATAAAAAAAAACAACAATATGAACATAAATTTCAAAAAAACTGAAGTATTTACCTCAAGAAACATGAATTATACCCCACCATCAGACATCAACTCCTGAATTTTACCCTTCCAGTTAAAGACAAAATCAAATATCTAGGAATCACTCTTGACAGAACACTTAGCTTTACGTCCCACATTAAGAAAGTAACCAAAACAATTTATTACAAACTCAGATTGATACAACAACTAAGACCACTACTGGAAAACAATGATTTTAGAACTATTACTCAAGCCTTGATAACCCCTCACTTTGATTACTGTAATGGTATTCTACAAGGAGTAACAAAGAAAAATTTAAAAATCCTTCAAATGGCCCAGAATGTTACGGCAAGAATATCCAAAGCTAAACTTACTGACCACATTACTCCAATCCTTTACGCACTTCACTGGTTACCCATATCGAGTAGGATTCAATATAAAATCATATTGACAACATTCAAATTAATCAATAAGATTGCCCCATCACACCTATCCACATTGATTCAGAACCCGCTTGACAACAGAGCAAGAAGAAGGAATCTTAATACCATCCTAGTGCCTGACTTAATAAGGAAGACTAAACAAACAACGAGCAACAGCGCCTTCTCATATATTGCACCAACATTGAGGAATAACCTCCCCGACCAGCTTAGAGAATTAAAAGAGCTACAAATGTTTCGAAGAGAACTAAAAACACACCTCTTCACTCAACATTACATCAATATGGATTGTCACATGGATATGGCTTCTTATCCTCCATAACACAGTCAAATTATTCTTCATATTCAATTCACTACTACCCACATTTCTACCCAAGCTAATATCTAAAACCTGTATATATGTAAAATATGTAAAAAACTGTAAATAGTTCAAAACTGTACAAAGTTGTTTAAAGTTACATGTATTTGTTAATAGTTTAATTATTGTTTCCTCTATATTTTTTACATTGTTCTCTGTATTATGACATTTTGTTCGATGTAAACACCACTGATCTTAGGAATTGGCGGTATATAAAAACGTTGCAAATAAATACAAATAAATAAATAAGAAATAGATGAGAATTTCCTGGGAAGGGCATGCTAAGTATGAGCTATGAAACACACAGGCACTCCCCCCCCCCCCCCCCCCGCCTTCCTGCAATCAGAGAAATAGCAGTGGGATACACCAACAACCTTGCAAGTGGAGGTCTTAGAGGTTGCTGCCTGTGTGAACCTGATGAGAAATAAGATTTCATATTTTACAAACCCCCCCAGGGATGGGGGCACTGAATACTATATGTGATTCATGAGCAGCCCTGCCATCCAGTGGCCTTTAGGGCACCAGAGCCTGACAAACAATACAGAAGTTAAGAGTTTTAAATCTTGGTCATATAATCTTGATTTGCAGAACATTACAGTTGCTTCTTTAGTCACTAACCCCTGAGAGCCCATGAGGTGGCCCTGTGGTTATTTCTTCCCCGACTTGCAGAGATCCCAAATTACCCATGTCTACCAATAGCCAAATTAATATGAATAAAATACAGTCTCTAAAATGCTTGTATGCAAATGCTAGAAGTCTTAAAAATAAGATGGGAGAGTTAGAATATATAGCACTAAATGCGAGGTTAGATATGACTGGAATATCAGAGACATGGTGGAAGGAGGACAACCAGTGGGACACTGTGATACCTGGGTACAAACTATATCGTAATGATAGAGCTGATCAAATTGGTGGAGGGGTTGTGCTCTATGTTAGAGAGGGCATTGAGACAGAAAGGATTAAAGTTTTGCAGGAAACAAAATTTGCTGTAGAATCTCTATGGATTGAAATTCCATGTAAAAAGGGGAAGGCAATGGCAGTGGGGGTGTACTATCGACCGCCTGGCCAGAATGAAAAAATGGATGATGAAATGCTCAAAGAAATCAAGGAAGCTAACAAACGTTACAGCGCAGTAATAATAATGGGTGATTTCAATTACCCCGGTATCGACTGGGTCAGTGTCACGGCAGGACATGCTAGGGAGATAAAGTTCCTAGATGAAATAAATGACTGCTTCTTGGAGCAGCTGGTTCATGAACCGACCAGAGGGGAAGCCATATTAGACCTAGTCCTTAGTGGAACACCAGAACTAGAGCAAGAGATAAGGGTGTTGTGGCCACTTGGCAATAGTGATCATAGCATGATCGCCTTTGATTTAATTAGTGGAGGAGGGATAGTAAGGAAATCCACAGTACTACCTTTTAACTATCGAAAGGGAGACTATGATAAAATGAGGAAAATAGTTAAGAAAAAAATAAAAGGAGCAGTTGCAAAGGTTAAAGACTTACATCAAGCTTGGGTGTTGTTGAAAAATACTATCTTGGAAGCCCAGACCAGCTGTATTCCACGCTTTAAGAAAAGTGGAAGGAAGTCCAAAAAACTGCCAGCATGGTTCAAAGGTGAGGTCAGAAAGGCTGTTGTAGCCAAAAAAGCATCTTTCAGGAAATGGAAAAAAGAGCCAAACGACGAAACCTGGAAACAACACAAGCACTGGCAAGGATCTGTCTTAGCTCCACTTCTCTTTAACCTCTTCCTCACCCCCCTCACTCAATTAGTACAGCAAGTCGGAATTTCAGCCTTCTACTATGCGGACGACATTCTTCTCCTTCACCACACCTCACCTGTGTCCCGATCTCACCCCTCTTAATTCCTGCCTTGCCGCTGTCACTGACTGGATGACCCACAACTGCCTTCACCTCAATCTCACGAAAACTACTGCAATTTGGTTTCCCCATGGTCACTCCTCCCCTTCTTTAGCCCCCTCCTTCTCAGGTACCCCTATATCTCTGGTCTCCACTTTCCGCTACCTTGGTGTGCTCTTCGACTCTGATCTAGCCTTTCGCACTCATGTTTCTCACGTTACCAAGACTTCTTTCTTCTTTCTTCTTCCTTCGTCAAATTCGCTCGATTCGCCCTTTCCTTTCCCCGTCTGCTCTCACAACCTTACTCCTCTCACTGGTCATGTCTTGTGTCGATTTTTCCAACTCAGTACTCGCTGGCCTGACCACAACCCAACTAACCCGTCTGCAAGGGATCCAGAACAAAGCCGCCCGCCTTCTTACTTGTTCCTCCCCTAGAGATCACATTACCCCCTCCTTCTGCATCTCCACTGGTTACCCGTGTCTTTCCGCATTCAGTTTAAATTACTCACCCTGGTTCATAAAGCATTCCACACCTCCACCCCACAATACCTCGCGGACCTCATTCACTTCCATACCCCCAAACATGCCCCTCGATCCTTTCATCTCAACCGCCTCACTCTCCCCTCTCCTTCTCTTGCCCATCTTCAATCCACCCGCTCCTCAGCTTTCTTTTTCATAGGTCCTGCTCTGTGGAATTCCCTTCCCACTACTCTCCGCTTAGAATCTAATCGTTCCACCTTCAAAGCTGAGTTAAAGACCCACCTCTTTTCCCTGGCCTTTAACCTTCCTGCCCTCTCTCCCTAACCTTCTCCTTGTCTCTCCTCTTCTAGCTTATCCTTTTCTCTCCTATCAAGATGTTGTAACTTCCTTTCAACTTTCTGGCCCTGTGCCTTACTGTGTGATATTTTTATATATTGTAAACTGCCCTGACTATTATTGAAGGGCGGTCAAGCAAATCTAATAAACATAAACATAAACAAGTCAAATGCAAGGCACTGATAAGTCAGGCAAAGGGAGAATTTGAGAAGAAGCTTGCTGCGGAAGCAAAAACGCAAAATAAAGATTTTTTTCAAATACATTCATAGCAAAAAAACTGTGAGAGAGTCAGTTGGTCCATTAGATGATAGAGGGGTTAAAGGGGCACTAATATTGTAAACCGCTCTGATGCTTTGGCTTGAGCGGTATATCAAATGCAATAAACATAAACATAAACACTAAGAGGCGACAAGGCGATAGCGGAGAGACTGAATGAATTCTTTGCTTTGGTCTTTACTGAGAAAGATGTAGGGATGTTACCCACAAATAAAGCGGTATTTAAAGGTGCAGAAGAATTGAAGGAAATATCGATACATCGGGAAGATGTATTACAACTATTAGATTAACTGAAGAGTAGCAAATCACCTGGGCCGGATGGTATACATCCAAGGGTGTTGAAAGAACTAAAATATAAGATTGCAGACCTGCTATTAGTAATCTGTGAACTATCATTAAAATCATCTCTAATACCTGAAGATTGGAGGATCGCCAATGTAACAACAATTTTTAAAAAGGGTTCCAGGGGTGATCTGGGAAACTACAGACCGGTGAGCCTGACGTCAGTACCAGGAAAAATGGTAGAAACCATCATAAAGAATAAAATTACTCAGCATGTAGATAGTCATGGCCTAATGGGAGACAGCCAACAGGCTTTAGACAAGGAAGATCTTGTCTTACTAATCTGTTATGTTTTTTTGAAGATGTGAATAAACAGGTGGACAAAGGTGAGTCGGTTAATATAGTGTATCTGGACTGTCAGAAAGCCTTTGACAAGGTCCCTCATCAGAGACTTTTAGCAAAGCTAAAGAGTCATGGGATAGGAGGCAGTGTACTACTGTGGATCAGGAAATGGTTAAAAGATAGAAATCAGAGGGTAGGGCTAAATGGCCAATTTTCCCAATTTAAAAAGGTGAATAGGGGTATACCCCAGGGATTTGTGCTAGATCCGCTGCTTTTTGACATATTCATAAATGACCTGGAAAGTGGAATAACGAGTGAGGCTATTAAATTTGCAGATGACACAAAACTATTTAAAGTTGTTAAAACCCAAGAGGATTGTGGAAAATTGCAAGAGGATCTTGATAAATTGGAAGACTGGGCATCAAAATGGCAGATGAAATTTAATGTGGATAAGTGCAAAGTTATGCACCTAGGGAAGAACAACCCAAACTATGGTTACACGATGCAAGGTTCCACATTAGGAACCACCACCCATGAAAAAGATTTAGGCGTCATTGTGGATAACATGTTAAAACCCTCGGCCCAGTGTGCAGCGGCGGCCAAGAGAGCAAATAGAATGCTAGGTATGATAAAGAAAGGAATGGAAAATAAAACAAAAGATATTATAATGCCTCTATATCGTTCCATGGTGAGACTGCACCTTGAATATTGTGTGCAATTCTGGTCGCCATATCTTAAAAAGGATATAGCGATTTTAGAAAAGGTTCAGAGAAGAGCCACCAAAATGGTAAAGGGGATGGAAGGATACTCCTATGAAGAAAGGCTAAAAAGGTTAGGGCTCTTTAACCTGGAAAAGAGACGGCTGAGGGGAGATATGATAGAAGTCTATAAATTAATGAACGGAGTGGAATGGGTAAACGTAGATCGATTGTTTACGTTATCAGAATATAGAAAGACTAGGGGACATGCAATGAAGCTACAGGGTAAACTATTTAAGACTAATAAAAGAAAATATTTTTTCACTCAACGTGTAATCAAACTCTGGAATTTGTTACCGGAGGATGTAGTAAAGGCTGTTAGAGTAGCTGGGTTTAAAAAAGGTTTGGACAAGTTCCTGGAGGAAAGGTCCATAAACCATTATTAAGAAGGGACCCAGGATATCAATGCTTGACCCAGTACAAGCATTGTGGAACCTGTGTCTTTTGGGGAAACTGCTAGGTACGTATGACCTAGATTGGCCACTGTTGGAAATAGGATACTGGGCTTGATGTACCTTGGTCTGACCCAGTATGGCATATCTTATGTTCTTAGATCAATCTGATGATAGCTGCATACACACGGTCACAGAAAGGCACTATTGAGTGTACCAGCTGCCCTCTGGTGGCCACAACAGGGAGGAGTGGTCTAGTGGTTAGGACAAGGTAATTCAGGCCGGAGGGCTGGGGGTTCAAGTGCCACCTGGGGACAGCAATCTCAGGCCAGAGGGACTGGGATTTCTAGTCCTATAGGCACTCCTTGTGGTCTTGGGCAAGCCACTTAACCCTCCATTGCCCATGTTCCCTGTAAGTATTAGCGTATGTGTCTCATATCCCCTCGTGTTAAATGTATCCCCCAATTGACCGCTTTGACCCGGTGAAAAGTGGGATATAAATACAGCTAAATAAATAAATAGACCGTAGCACAGGCACTTCTTGGTTGACAGTTTAACTGTTATTATTATATATTTTTTTTATATCCTAAGGTTTCCTAAACCTGTCACTGTGAAACCACAGGCGTTTGGGCAACTTTCACTATAGAATACACAAAAGCACACTTCCAGCCTGTCCCTTCTTCCAACTACAAGTTAGGGCTCTGCTCTTGAAGAACCTAAAAGCTAACAATTTGCTTAATATCCCGGGACTTAACAGATGCTCCTCAGAGACATGATTAGGAGGGAGAGAACATGTGGCATCAGAGATCAATGCCAAAACTGCTGTCCTATAAAACTAAGAATAAACTTAAAAATAAAGAGGACTGACAACAGCCCCCTTAATGCCGAGGAACCCCCCCAAGCCTCAAAAAACCTACAAACAAAAGAAAGAAACACTAGGCCCAAAAATCTAGCTATACTGCCCGTCGTCTTCCTCACACAGGCAGCTCGCCACACGGCTTTCTCACACAGGCAGCTCGCCACGTGGTCCAAATACCTAGAGAGAAAATGGCCGCCCCTTTGCCAACGAATTTTGGCGCCAAGAACAACAACCGCTGCAAAAATGAGGCCTCAGCAGACCGACAGAGCCCGCAGGCCTTACCTGCAGGGCCGAAGCCACACAGCCTGCTCCTAACGCCTTGAATTCATACGATCCTCAAACCGCGCTGCTGCGCCTGGCAGCCGCGGGGAGGACCGCTCAGCCGGTTCCACAGAGTAAAAGTAAAATCCCGCAGCAACGGGGAGGCTCTGTCTCACACAGCTTCAGTTTGGCTGTACGGGTCCCGGAGCTCTCTCCCGTACTTTCCAGGGAGAGAGATCCGCACCGGCGAATGCCTGCAGCAAGTGAAAATAACTGACAGGCTCAAATTTAAAATTACTGTAAATATAAGGAAATTTGCTCCTAACAACTAAAGGGAACTAATCCCTGATTGCCAATTAACCAAAGGTAACTGAATTAAAAGTAAAATTAAAGGTAAAAATCAAAAGTAAAATCAGAATAGAATTTGTCACACTAAATGCTCCTTATCTGTTCCCCCAAGTGAGCCCAGAAGCTAGCTCACTATGTCCTCCTGCTGCATGGAGACTGGACACACTGGAGGCTGATGGGAGAGACCAGCAGGCTATATCCAGTGATGTCATGAGTTTTTGACATGCCCAGTCTCCAAGCTGCAGGAGGAGGTTCACTACCCAGAGGTTGAGGACTAAACTGGAGGAACGATAAGGAAATACAAAAATAGAATCATACGCCTACACATCCTACTCCAAAAACCACAACACCACAGAACCAGAAGACAGTCCAGCAAAACACGCTCATCATTCTGCATGCAAGAACAAAATCTATACAACAAGCATGCATACATTCATTTGAACTATACACACATGGAACACACTCCCAAAAACTATAAGAAACACCACGGACCTGCTCACCTTCTGTAAACACACAAAGATCTCCCCTCCCCCCCCACCAGAATAAGGATGGTCAGCCTCACCTAACCTACCTACAAATAAACAACAAAACAGGTTCTAGTGTATATATTATACATACGTTTTGCACTTGAGGGAACTCAACAACTATTGTATATAAGTTTAAAGTCATATGTACATAACTTAAAATTGTTCCATTGTAACAAGTTTGTCCATGAAAATGCTCGTCTAACCTCACATACCCAACGAAGAATCCAAATTCCCCTTCCCTATGACAGCAAAGCACTGCTCATTTCATAACTACAAAATTTTGAGCACACATATTCTGGTGCCATCCCATGCAGACTTAAAAAACTTTATACTGAACTCTGTAGTTCATCGGCAACCAATACATCTCAAGCAGAACAACGGTAACATGATTATACTCACATAGGTCCTTAATAATTTTGCAGCTGTATTTTGAATTTGCTGTAATCATACAATCTCTTTAGATGGGAAGCCCAAGCAGTAGAGAATTCCCATAATCTAAATGAGGCAAAATCAATGCCCACATCACTGCAGCCAAATTTCCTTCCAAAAGATGAGACCCTATTTTTGAATGCAGTTACATGGGCAACAGCCCATGTTACCCGTGTAAATGCCTTAACCAGGATTTTCCAAAGGCACCTACATGGGTAGTGCCTTTGGAAAATCCCGGTTAAGTTTCTAATGCACCCAGATGCTATCCGCTTAGCGTCAGGGCATGTTTGGGGTGTTCTGGGACAGAGCGGAGGTGGAGAATGGCACTAAGCGGGTAGCAGTGATTTTCGATGCTGCCTGCTTAGCACTCTGCACTTTAAAGATAGGTGAGGAAAACCCTTGCCTATCTTTAAGACACTGGTCTAAACGGGCAGCATTGAAAATTGCTGCTACCTGCATAGCCTCGGTGGCTGCCAGTCTGTGCGGTGTGACCCATAATTTCATTTCCGTCACTGCAGAAATGAAAATCTGGATTAAAGTGGTTGGTGGGCAGTCTCTGTGCTGACGCAGCGCATAACCTGCTTAAATGAAAGTTTAATCTGTCTATAAATAGGATTGTGAAAATTCAAAGCAGTATCCAACTATATGCCCAGACTATGGCATCGCTCAGAAAATTGTATAGACCACTACTGCTCTATTCCATAAATACCAGCAAATATGAATTCAAAAACATGTATCCAAACACAACTTGCAAGGAATCAATGGCTGAAGCTGCTCTCTCACATCTAATTCCTCCCAAGCAAGTGAGAACAAAATCTGCACATCAACATACTGTATATATAAAATCACAGCCCCATAGTGTGCATCCCTCAAAAATAATCGGCATCATGTAAATATTAAACAAAAAGGAAGACAAAATAGAGTCTTGAGGAACTCCACTATCCAGTCACCAAGGGCTAGACAATTAAACCTAACTCCATACTCCCTCTCGCCCAAAAAAGAACCAAACCACCTCAGCACCCCTCCACCCAAACTGATTCCTTCTTAACACTCCAGCAATAAACTATGATTAACTGTATCAAAAGCGACAGAGGTCAAACTGAAGCAAAACACTCAACAATCGCTTATCAATTACTTCATAGATATCATCCAACATCAAAATATTGACAGAAACCAGACAGAGTAGTTACTCACCTGTAACAGGTGTTCTCCAGGAGCAGCAGGAATCAGTCTTCACATATGGGTGACATCGACGTCGATGGAGCCCCTGCGGAGCATTTCCCCAGCTATGAAAACCTTTGGGAATACTGCACGCCTAAAGGTGCCATCTTGCTCAGTCAAATGACATAGCTAAAAAACAGCACACAAAATGTAAAATAAACTATGTACAACTGCAACTCCCAGGGGAGGAGGGAGGGTTGTGAGGACTGATTCCTGCTCCTCCTGGAGAACACCTGTTACAGGTGAGTAACTAATCTTTCTCCAGGACCAAGCAGGAAGTCAGTCCTCACATATGGGTGACTCCCAAGCTCTGGGCTACCAAGGAATCCAGGCTGAACAAGAGAACTCCCTCTAGTCCCAGCATCAAAGACAGGCTTTTCACTGAAAGAACCACCACCGGTAGCCCAACGGAGGGCTGGAGTTGCCTACACCTCAAAGAGATTCCAGAGGACTGCCTGGCCAAAAGCACTGTCCCTACGGGACTCCCTCTCCAGGCAGTAATGAGCTGCAAAAGTCTGGCTTGAGGACCAAGTTGCAGCCCTGCAGATGTCTGCCAACGGTACAGAGCGGAGATGAGCTACTGAGGCAGCCATTGCCCTGACACGATGGGCCGTGACCTGACCCTGTAAGGGAAGGTCAGCCCCCTTGTAAGCCCAGGCGATACAGTCAGCCACCCATATGGACAAGGTATGCTTGGACACAGCTAACCTCAAAATATTAGGGTCAAAAGAGATGAAGAGCTGAGTAGCCCTTCTATGTCCCTGCGTACGGTCAAGGTAGAAGGATAAGGCCCACCTACAGTCCAGGGTATGCAGGACCGCTTCAGCCTGGCTTGCATGAGGCCTAGGGAAGAATGTTGGAAGAACCACCTCCTGGCTGAGGTGGAAAGAGGAGACAACTTTAGGGAGGAACTTTGGATGAGTCCTAAGGACTACCCTGTTCCTACAGAAGCGGGTGTAAGGCCTGTCACAGACTAGGGCCTGAAGCTCACTCACCCATCTGGCCGAGGTTAAGGCTACTAGGAAGAGTGTCTTCCAGGAAAGGAAGCGGAGAGGATAAGTAGCCATCGGCTCAAAAGGTGGGCGAGTCAGTTGCTGCAAGACCACATTCAACTCCCACTCAGGGGCTGGAGGACGGACAGGAGGTTTGAGCAAGAGCAAACCTCTGAGAAACCGGGACACCAAGGGGTGAACCGATAGTGTCCTTCCACCAGTGAGTGGTGAGCTGCTAGAGCTGAGAGGTGGACCCGAACAGAATTGGACTTAAGGCCCTGATTGGATAAGTGTAGCAGGTACTAAAGCACCACTGGTACAGTACAGGAGAAAGGATCCTCTGTACGCAGCTCACACCACACAGAAAACCTCTTCCACTTCAGGGCATAGGTTTTTCTAGTGGACTGCTTCCTAGAGGCCAGGACAACCTCTTCAACTTCAGGAGGTAGGCCCCAAGGAGCCAAAACTACCCTTGCAGCTTCCAGGCCATCAAATTGAGAGATTTGAGATTGGGGTGCAGAAGAGACCCCTGGTCTTGAGAAAGAAGGTCGGGCTGCAACCCTAGAGGTAGTGGAGTGTCCACTGCTAGCTGAAGCAGAAGTGGGAACCAAGGTTGTCTCGGCCACCTGGGGGCTACCAGAAGGACCGAGGCCTGGTCCTTTAGAACCTTGAACAGGGTTCGGTCCACCAGAGTCGTGGGAGGAAACGCATATAGGAGGCCTTGGGACCAGGAAATCAGAAAAGCATCCACTGCTAGTCTCAGAGGATGCGGTTGCCTGGAGCAGAACTTGGGCAGCTGTCTGTTCAGGGGACTGGCAAAGAGATCTATGGATGGAAGTCCCCATCTCAGGAAGATCTTCTGAACTAACAAGGGATGGAGCTGCCACTCGTGGGGCTGCAGAATTCTGCTCAACCTGTCTGCTAGGTAATTTTCCTGGCCAGGGAGATAAACCGCCTTGAGCAACATGTTGTGCCTGAGCACAAACAAGCAAAGGTCCTGCGCCTCCTGACAAAGGAGCCTGGACCCAGTGCCTCCTTGTTTGTTCACATAAAACATGGCTATCTGATTGCCTGTTTGCACTAAAACAGACTGGTGAGCCAGGGTTTGAGAGAAAGTCTTGAGGGCTAAGCGAATAGCTCGAAGCTCCAGTAGATTGATCTGCTGCTGGGCCTCCCAGGGAGACCACAGGCCCTGCGTGCACTTGCCCAGACAGTGTGCCCCCCAGCCCTGTAGGGAGGCATCGGTGGTCAATACCACTGTGGACCCAGGTGGCTGAAAAGGCATCCCTTTCAGTAAGTTGGGGGGATGCAGCCACCAACGTAGGGAGTGCAGGAATGGTCTGGACACCCTTACTCTGTCGCTGAGGCTCCCTGTGGCCTGCGACCACTGACTCCTGAGACACCATTGCGCAGGCCTCATATGAAGCCGGGCATTGGGAGTCACATGTACTGTCGAGGCCATGTGGCCAAGAAGCCTCAGGCAGAGCCTGGCGGAGACCAGTGACCTGCTGAGAAACTGGTTTGCCAAGGTCATCAGTCTTTGAGCCCTGTCCTCTGGCAAGAAAGCTTTCGCCTGCAGAGTCTAGTTTTGCCCCTATGAACTCTAAGTTTTGGGAGGGGAGCAAAGTGGACTTTGCGAAGTTTATGACAAACCCCAGATGCTGGAATAGAGAAATCGTTTGGAGGGTGGCTTGCCTGGCCTCCTGGCACGTCTGACCCCTGATGAGCCAGTCGTCCAGATAGGGGAAGACAAAGATACCCTGATTTCTCAAGTAGGCCGCCACCACTGTTAGGCATTTGGTAAAGACTCTGGGGCGGAGGTGAGGCCAAATGGCAGCACTCTGTACTGATAATGATTTCCTCCCACAATGAACCTGAGGTACTTTCTGTGGCCTGGATGAATGAGGATGTGAGTGTATGCATCCTTTAGATCTAAAGAGCATAGCCAATTTACCCATGTCTAACAATAGCCAAATTAACATGAATAAAATACATTCTCTAAAATGCTTGTATGCAAATGCTAGAAGTCTAAAGAATAAGATGGGAGAGTTAGAATATATAGCACTAAATGAAAGGTTAGATATGATTGGAATATCAGAGACATGGTGGAAGGAGGACAACCAGTGGGACACTGTGATACCTGGGTACAAACTATATCGTAATGATAGAGCTGATCAAATTGGTGGAGGGGTTGCGCTCTATGTTAGTGAGGGCATTGACTCAGAAAGGATTAAAGTTTTGCAGGAAACAAAATCTGCTGTAGAATCTATATGGATTGAAATTCCATATAAAAGGGGGAAGGCGATGGCAGTGGGGGTGTACTATCGAGCACCTGGCCAGAATGACCAAATGGATGATGAAATGCTCAAAGAAATCAAGGAAGCTAACAAAAGTTACAGCACAGTAATAATAATGGGTGATTTCAATTACCCCGGTATCGACTGGGTCAGTGTCACGTCAGCACATGCTAGGGAGATAAAGTTCCTAGATGAAATAAATGACTGCTTCTTGGAGCAGCTGGTTCATGAACAGACCAGAGGGGAAGCCATATTAGACCTAGTTCTTAGTGGAACACCAGATCTAGTGCAAGAGATAAGGGTGTTGGGGCCACTTGGCAATAGTGATCATAGCATGATCGTCTTTGATTTAATTAGTGGAGGAGGGATAGTAAGGAAATCCACAGTACTACCTATTAACTTTCGAAAGGGAGACTATGATAAAATGAGGAAAACAGTTAAGAAAAAACTAAAAGGAGCAGTTGCGAAGGTTAAAGACGTACATCAAGCTTGGGTGTTGTTGAAAAATACTATCTTGGAAGCCCAGACCAGCTGTATTCCACGCTTTAAGAAAAGTGGAAGGAAGTCCAAAAAACTGCCAGCATGGTTTAAAGGTGAGGTCAGAGAGGCTGTTGTTGCCAAAAAAGCATCTTTCAGGAAAAGGAAAAAAGAGCCAAACTATGAAACCTGGAAACAGCACAAGCACTGGCAAGTCAAATGCAAGGCATTGATAAGGCAGGCAAAGAGAGAATTTGAGAAGAAGCTTGCTGCAGAAGCAAAAACGCAAAATAAAGACCTTTTCAAGTACATTCGTAGCAAAAAACCTGTGAGAGAGTCAGTTGGTCCATTAGATGATAAAGGGGTTAAAGGAGCACTAAGAGGCGACAAGGCGATAGCGGAGAGACTGAATGAATTCTTTGCTTCGGTCTTAACTGAGGAAGATGTAGGGATGTTACCCATGACTGAAGTGGTATTTAAAGGTGCGGAAGAATTGAAGGAAATATCGATACATCGGGAAGATGTCTTACAACTATTAGATAAACTAAAGAGTAGCAAATCACCTGGGCTGGATGGTATACATCCAAGGGTGTTGAAAGAACTGAAATATGAGATTGCAGAACTGCTATCAGTAATCTGTGAACTGTCATTAAAATCATCTCTAATACCTGAAGATTGGAGGATCGCCAATGTAACACCAATTTTTAAAAAGGGTTCCAGGGGTGATCCGGGAAACTACAGACCGGTGAGCCTGACGTCAGTACCGGGAAAAATGGTAGAAACCATCATTAAGAATAAAATTACTCAGCATGTAGATAGTCACAACCTAATGGGAGACAGCCAACATGACTTTAGACAAGGAAGATCTTGTCTTACTAATCTGTTATGTTTTTTTGAAGGAGTGAATAAACAGGTGGACAAAGGTGAGTCGGTTGATATTGTGTATCTGGACTTTCAGAAAGCCTTTGACAAGGTCCCTCATCAGAGACTTTTGGCAAAACTAAAGAGTTATGGGATAGGAGGCAGTGTACTATTGTGGATCAGGAACTGGTTAAAAGATAGAAAGCAGAGGGTAGGGCTAAATGGCCAATTTTCCCAATGGAGAAAGGTGAATAGTGGTGTACCCCAGGGATCTCTGCTGGGTCCGCTGCTTTTTGACATATTCATAAATGACCTGGAAAGTGGAATAACGAGTGAGGTTATCAAATTTGCAGATGACACAAAACTATTTAAAGTTGTTAAAACCCAAGAGGATTGTGAAAAATTGCAAGAGGATCTTGATAAATTAGAAGACTGGGCATCAAAATGGCAGATGAAATTTAATGTGGACAAGTGCAAGGTTATGCACCTAGGGAAGAACAACCCAAACTATGGTTACACAATGCAAGGTTCCACATTAGGAACCACCACCCAGGAAAAAGATTTAGGCGTCATTGCGGATACCATGTTAAAACCCTCGGCCCAGTGTGCAGCGGCGGCCAAGAGAGCAAATAGAATGCTAGGTATGATAAGGAAAGGAATGGAAAATAAAACAAAAGATATTATAATGCCTCTATATGGTTCCATGGTGAGACCGCACCTTGAATATTGTGTGCAATTCTGGTCGCCGTATCTTAAAAAGGATATAGCGATTTCAGAAAAGGTACAGAGAAGAGCCACCAAAATGGTAAAGGGGATGGAAGGATACTCCTATGAAGAAAGGCTAAAAAGGTTAGGGCTCTTTAACCTGGAAAAGAGACGACTGAGGGGAGATATGATAGAAGTCTATAAATTGATGAACGGAGTGGAACGGTTAAACGTAGATCGATTGTTTACCTTATCAGAATATAGAAAGACTAGGGGACATGCAATGAAGCTACAGGGTAAACTATTTAAGACTAATAAAAGAAAATATTTTTTCACTCAACGTGTAATCAAACTCTGGAATTTGTTACCGGAGGATGTAGTAAAGGCTGTTAGTGTAGCTGGGTTTAAAAAAGGTTTGGACAAGTTCCTGGAGGAAAGGTCCATAAACCATTATTAAGAAGTGACCGAAGATATCAATGCTTGACCCAGTACAAGCATTGTGGAACTTGTGTCTCTTGGGGAAACTGCTAGGTACATATGACCTAGATTGGCCACTGTTGGAAACAGAATACTGGGCTTGATGGACCTTGGTCTGACCCAGTATGGCATATCTTATGTTCTTATGTTCCTATGTTCTCCCTGCTGGAGGTAGGGCAGATGTGTTCCAAGATTAAGCATCTTGAACTTTTCCTTCTGTAAGAACTTGTTGAGATTTCTGAGGTTGAGAATAGGCCTGAGATCCCCTGTTCTCTTTGGTACTAGGAAGTATCTGGAGTAGAAACCGTGACCTTGTAGGTGGGGAGGCACAGGCTCCACCACCTGGTCTCGTAACAGACCCTGGAGCTCCTGCAGGAGGAGGGCTGTATGCAGAGGAGGCCTTGGAGGCTCTCCTGGAAAATAGGGAGGAAGCAACTGATGAAAATGAAGCAGGAAGCCCTTGTGGACTATGCTTAAGACCCAGTTGTCCCCTGTAATGGGTGGCCACCGGTGGGCAAACAGGGCTAGACGACCTCCTGTGCAGGGATGGGACAGCAGAGATGGAGAGGCTATGCCTTGGACGTCAAAACCCCCCCCACCCGGCTGAGTGGGAGCAGGAGCCGGAGGCTTGGGGGCCTTCTGCCTACGGGGCCCATGTCCCTGCCCCTTGGCCTGCTGACCCTGTGGGGGAGCGGGGGAGGCCTGGTAAGGTGGGAACTGTTTGTAGGCAGTCGCCTTCCTCGGGTAAAAGGACTTTTTACCCGAGCCCTTCTTCTTGTGTGAAGGGGCAGAAGCCATTCGAGACAGCCTTGTCCTCGTGAGGTGCTCGGTCTCGAGCTCAGCAGTCTTCTCGGCCATGGGCTTGCCAAAAAGGTTTTCACCTCAGCAAGGGACATCGACCAACTTGTCCTGAACCCATGGCTCGAGGTCCGATGACTGCAGCCATGCCTGGCGTCGAGCCACAATGCCGGGGGCCGCAACACGGGCCGAGGCCTCGAAGCCATCGTAGGCCACTCGGGACATGAACTTAGAGCATTCCCGGATCCCCGAAGACAAGGACTTGAACCTCTGCAAAGGTTCCCCGGAGAGACCAGCAGAGAACCCGGCAAGCTTCTTTGCCAGGTCCCGCAAGTACATGCCCATGTACAGCTGGTAAGACTGGACACGGCAAGCAAGCATCGAGCCCTGGAAGCACTTTCTACCGAACGCATCCAGATTCCGGGCCTCCCTGCCAGGGGGCACTGCTGAGTGCATCTTCTGACTTTTCAGACGATGCATGGCCGATTCCACCACCACCTGAAAACCAGGACTCTTACGGAGTCGATAAATGGAATTGACCCATTTGCTCAGAACCGGCACCGAGGCCGGTGCCTCCCACATCCGGAAGAGGAGCCGTTCCAACATCGGAGGATCCGGCACAGTAAAGGCCTCCTTCAGAGGAGAGTCATACTGGAGGGCCTCAAGCTCTTCAGCTTGAGGCTCCTCCTCGGGATCCGCCGGGATCGCCAAAGCAGTGGCCACATCCCGCACAAACTCCGAGAACTGGGTATCCTCCGGAGGGGACCTACTCTGGGGCTCAGACTGTGGTGAGTCCGACGGGACGCACCGAGTCTTGAAGGTATTGGGGGACTCCTCATCCTCCGTCTCCCAGGCGGACTCATCCGAAGAGGAGTCAGGCTCCGACCATGCGGGGTCCGGCAGCACCCGCCCCAATGCCGAAGGCACCGGCGTCGATGCTCTCGGTCCTGACCAGGAGGTCGAGGGTGACCGCGACTGAGGACGACCTCGAGCCTTCATGGTCTCGAGTATCGGCTCGGTCTCCGGGGTCGACTTCGACATCAATGTCCCGGTGGTTGGGGCATATGCGCCAGCGAGGCTGGCCATCAGCACCCGCTGCTGATCCATGAAGGCAGACAGTCTGCACTCCAAGGCTGTCAGCCTAAGACCCAGCTCAGGAGACTCAGCAGCTACTGACTCGGGCCTCAATGGCGCCGGGCCCAACATCGGCTCCCTGGGAGGAGAGTCCTCGAGGACAACAGGACTTACATGTCCAGCAGACTCCGGCTCCACCCGAGGTACTTTCGACGGCTTCTCCTGTTCCACGGGCCCGGGACGGCGGTCGGGGGTCCGAGACCTAGCCCTCGAGAAGCCTGGGACCTCCTCCGACACCGCGCTCGTGAGCCGCTTCTTCCTCTTTCGCTCCTGCTCGGGAGACCCCCTGTCCGAGGAACCCCGACGATGCTCGGGGTCAGACTCCCGAGACGTCGAGGCCTCAGACGAGGTCCGGGCCTGGCCGGAGGCCGAATCGGAGAAAAGCCTTTCCTTTTGGTGCTGACGACTTCGCAGTGCCTTAGTGGACATTTTTCCACACGGTCCACAGATCTTAGGATCATGATCAGGACCGAGGCACCGAAGGCAGCAGTAGTGTGTGTCGGTGAGAGACAGTTTCTTGCACCGATCACACTTCTTAAAACCACTCGAAGCCATTGGGGGAAAAAAAGAGTCCCCGCGAGGTCAAAGGACCAGCCTTCCAGGGAAAAGGAAAAAAAGGGGCGCGAACGCCAGCCACGAAGGGCAAAAACAGAAAAAATAAGATCATGCTTGATACCGGTGTACCGAACCTGGCGAGAAGGGGAACCGGCGTCGAACCGGAGAAAAAACCGCGAAGAAATCACAAGGAATGAATGAAAAAATCTAACTATTTTCCGGGTGAACTAGGACACATGTCCGATGGGCTCCACAGAAAAAGAGAGACTGAACAGGATGGTACCTTTAGGCGGGAAGGGGACCGCGCATGTGTGCAGTATTCCCAAAGGCTTTCATAGAAAGCTGGGGAAATGCTCCGCAGGGGCTCCATCGACGTCGATGTCACCCATATGTGAGGACTGACTTCCTGCTTGGTCCTGGAGAATGCTGTGCATCCAAGATGTCATTGTATGGCATCTCATCTATCTGATTATTTGGAAAGCACTCTTCCATTACCTTCCCAAGAAATGGCAGATTTGATATTGGCCAAACTACCCTAACCATCATCATCACCAGAACCCTTAATTACAGGAGTAACTATGGCACTCTTTAAAGCTGCAGGCACTTCTTGCTCCCAAGATAAATGCACAATTTCAGCCAACTTACTTGCAACCTCCATCATACTTCGTTTCACCCACAAAGCTGGGTAGGGATCCGTAGGACACAATTTACAAACAATATTCTCTGCCCTCTGAGTTACCATCAAAAATTAATTATGACCAAACACATCCTGAAGCCTGCTCCCCCAATAATTCTACCAAGTCCTGCTGAGCAGTCCTCCAACCAACATCCATATTCCCATCAATCATTATCTGAAACACTTGTTGTTTAAGCCTCAACTCTGGGTGATATCATCAGAACGCTGCGACAACTTCAAATTGCAGGACAGCCATAGCACAGATGCGGATGCATGCCCAAAGGGGCATGTGACCAAAGGGGAATGCCCCTTTGGTGCCATCTCAGGGCAACCTTGGGATTATTCTGTTAATTTTTTATTTTTGCAGGAATGCCTAGAGAAAGTAAAAGGAAGGGGAAATCTCAAGGAAATTCATCCATTTCCTTGACTCCAAAAGTAAGCATTGGCCTTATAGATAAATATGTGAAACTGGGTATACTGTATGTTTGGATCTAACTCCGCTCCAGTATGTTCTACAGCAGGGGTCTCAAACACGCGGCCCGCGGGCCGCATGCGGCCCGCGAGAGCATCTTGTGCGGCCCACGAAGTACTGGCGAGTAAAAAAAAAAAAATTCCAAACTTGCCGCCGCAGTATTAAGCGTCCCGCGGGCCCCTCTGCCTGGTCCTCTCCTCCCTGCAGTATCAGCTCCAAAAGCGGCGGCTTTCAGAGCCGCGAAGAGAGAGAGTTTCTCTCGCGCGGTTCTGAAGAGCAGCGCGAGAGTCTTCAGAACCGCGTGAGAGAAACTCTCTCTCTCTTCGCGGCTCTGAAAGCCGCCGCTTTTGGAGCTGAATGCTGCAGGGAGGAGAGGACCAGGCAGAGGGGCCCGCGGGACGCTTAATACTGCAGCAGCAGCAAATATACATTTTTTTAAAATATAATTTGGCTAATGCTGGGAGGGGGGTTAGGACTGGTAATGGGCTATGGGGGGGGGGGCTAGGACTGGTAATGGCCTATGAGGGGGGTAACTGAAAATGGGGTGATGGGGTAACACTGAAAATGGGGTGATGGGGGGGGGTTAGGACTGGTAATGGGCTATGAGGGGTAAGACTGGAAGTGGGCTATGGGGGGTTAGGACTGGTAATCGGCTATGGGGGGGCTAGGACTGATAATAGGCTGGGGGGTCTGCTAGGACTGGAAATGGGCTGAGTGGAAGGGGGGCTTGAACTGCAAATGGCTGATGGGGAGGGGGGCTTGGAATGGAAATGGGCTGTGAGGGGAGGGAGCTAGCACTGGAAATGGGCTGATGGGGGGAGCTATGATTGGAAATGGGCTGATGGGGGGCTAGGACTGAAAATGGGCTGATGCAGTGACTAGAAGGGAGGGGGTGCTGTGTGGGACTGGAACTAGAAGGGAGCTGATGTTGGGGGAGGATTAGAATGGGATGGAGCTGGGAGAGTGAAATGGAGAGGGGAAAATATTTTGTGTGGAGGGAAGACAAATCTACAATTGGCCAGGTAAGTGGGGATTGAGGATGGAGGGGTAAAATTTGAGTGGATGAAAATAGGAATGAGGAAAGAGCAAAAGGAGAAAGATTAATATGTTAAAGCAGATGTAGAGGGAGAATGGAAAAAGCTAGAAGAGAGAAGGACAAATGGACAGCAGACGATGGAGAGTTAGCAGAAGGCACGAAGAAACCAGAAGAAAGTGGCTGGAACTGAAAAAAAATGCACAAAAGGTAGAAAAATATCTTTATTTTGAATTTATTAACTGGAATATGTCAGTTCTGGGAAATGTGCATCAATAACGTCTGCGCTTTGTTTAGTACAAGAGGAAATTAATTTATAGTTTTATTTCTACAGTGTTGTTGTACATTCCAAGTTTGGCTTTTGGGGGGTCCCAGTTTAAATTGTCTTGTTTCTAAATTTTGATTCCTTGTTTGGTGATGGTGTATTCTGCATGTGTAGCTGAGCTGAGGTATTCTGTTTATGTAATTCCTATTTGACATTGCTACTTGTTCTCGGTCCCCAGTAGGTCATGTATTGTTATTCTCTGAAATGTATTGATTTAATATTTGCAGTGTTGCCTTTTGATAGGTAGGGTATGGTGCTTTGTGAGTCCTGGTAGTGCTGTTAGGATATGGCGGGTTTGCTATGGGTTCTAAATGGGCAGTGTTTGTTTGTAGTAGTTCCTAATGTGTCTGGCGGTTGCCACTGGATTATAGTAATGTAGAAATCTTTTAGTCTTTCTTTATTCATGCACTCATTAAGAGGCATGTTTACTAAAAGTTAGGGTATGGTAACATTATGCAAATAGTTATGCAAATGAGGTCCCTTATGCAAATGAGGTCCCACGTCTCATGCGGCCCCCGGGTTATTTTACAAGTCCTCATTTGGCCCTCAAAGCAATTTGAGTTTGAGACCCCTGTTCTACAGGGTTATCTACATCCTAAGTTATCAGGATGCCCCCACCTCCTCTTCCTCCTGATGAGAAGCTGACAGTCACAAAGGTAATGTGGCATCCCTCTTGCCAGCTCTGGGGCTAGTGTGTTAATGTGTTTGTGTAGGCGAGTCCATCCCATAATTTGGTTACATCTTTTTATCTAGCTTTTCTGGTCCATTTCCTAAAATTATACTCTTCTTAGAGACAGATTCTGACTCAGTTTCAGCATAAATCACAATTCTCCAAATATTTAATGACGTAGCATTGGAAGATGAAACACAAACAGATAATTTGATTAAAGGCACAACTGAGCAGTCTGCATGTTTCTCCCAGGAAACTGTGGCAAAATTACAGGAACAGGATAATAGACTACAGTTGGCTGAATAGAGGTCAGAGAAAAATGAATTACAGCTGGTGTACTGTGCAGTTAGTTGGAGCTGCTGGAATTAGACAGCCTGTTTTTGCATGAGCAGGATGAATCACTTGAACATTTGATGGAGGTAAAAAAAAAATGAAGATTGTTGAATTTTCCTAAAATACACGTCTCCTTTGGTGTTACTTAGAAAATATTTTTCTAAAAATGTAAAACTTCCCAATTCCGAATCTGTATTTATCGTCAATTCTTACTACCTACTCACTAGATCTATCTCAGAGCAGGGTATAGAGAATGTGCAGCCAGTGAAAGAATCCTCTATAGAATTAGGGCCCAATATTCAAAGGCATTTTACTTGTTTTGTAGACTTGCAAATCATGTAAATGCCACTAAGCGGGATATTCAGCGGCACTAACACAGTGTGGGCCGCTGAATATCCGTGGGTACCGCCGCTACATGTCTCAATGCTAACCAGTTAGCATCGGAGCATTTCCTGGGCGTTACTTGTGGATAACCAGTCAGCAGTGATATTAAGCCACTGTCTGGTTATCCCTCGGCAGCTAAAGTCAGGTGCAGTAAAGGCTGTCCTAACTTTTGCCACTGAAGTTAACTGGGCAGCAGCTGAATATCACCACTGCCCAGTTAGCTTCTTGCTTTAGCAGCTGACCCCGATGGTCAATGCCGATGGCCAGATATGACTCCAGCATTAAAATATCTGGGTTTAGTGTTCAGCAGCAATGGCTAGCTGCTGTAATGGTGCTAGCCCCCGCCGCTGAATATCAGGCTTTTAGATCTTACAAATTTCCTTTAATGAGCACAGGATGAGGTAACCAATAGGGCTATCTTGCTGATTTCCTTCCTTACTGAGCTTGATAAAGGTTTGATTTTGAAGTATATTTTCAAAATGAAGTTTTATTTTGTGATCAATCCTTATATTTCCTGATGTTTCCAGAGCTACTCAAGTACAAAGAAAGAACTTTCCTCAACTTGAGATTTTTGGTTTCTTTGTTATTTCATGAGTATTGCAGTTTCCTAGTATATAGTGCAAGAATGACCTAGTGGTTAGGGTGGTAGCCTGCAGCCAGAAAGACCAGGGTTCAAATCCCACTGGCACTCCTTGTGGCTTTGCCTCAAGTGCAAGCTTAGATTTAGAACCTCTTGGGGAGAGGAAAATGCATACTGTACCTGAATGTAACCTGCCTTGATCATCTCCTGAAAAGGTGTGAGCAGAATGCTAATAAAAACATTGTTTTATGCTCAAGACAGATGTAGCAATCTCTTTCCTCTCTCACTGAAATGTGGGCTAATTTATGATTTGATGCATGATTTTCTGATTTTGTACGATATATTTCCTTTTACCTGTGCTTTTTGTGTATGCAAAAGTTGAAAAATTCAATAAAAAATGAATATTTGATCTGCTACTATCAGTCTGGATTTTATATCACCTGGTTGGTCCCTTGAATGTCACACACAAGGATACATTTTTAAAACTTTTCCCAGAAGCAGGCATTATTTGTCGAAACGTGGCCATATTGGAACTTCAGTTTTAGGGGTTTTTTTCTTGATACTTGTTTCAGTATGTTTTATTTACATATGTTTATGTACATAATTATTTCATCATTAAAAGGTTTCTAGGGTATTTAGTTTACTCTGTATTTTTAATGCTGATATATATACCTCTTTATATTACTTTTATTGAGTTTCAACACTTCTTTTCTTTTTTTGAGTTCCCTGGCCTATTGTAGTTTGCCTCTGTGAGTTTACAATAGTTCTATGGCAGGCTATGA
Source organism: Ichthyophis bannanicus (assembly GCA_033557465.1). Taxonomy (NCBI): domain Eukaryota; kingdom Metazoa; phylum Chordata; class Amphibia; order Gymnophiona; family Ichthyophiidae; genus Ichthyophis; species Ichthyophis bannanicus. The sequence continues at coordinate 1,649,043,085 of CM066032.1, forward strand.
TGTAGCTAGGTTGGAACCAACAATATCATAGAATGAAAGCAGCCAAATGTTCAGGCAACAACCTCAATGGTTTCGGTAGCTGTTCAGATTATTACAAAGGTTGATTGAAAAAATGTTGAGGTGTAGGGGAGGAGGAACTGGGAATGCCACTAGATTTACTATATGTAACCATTCTCCTTAAGGACCAATTCATGATTAAGAATTCACTAAATCATAGTCAAACAGATTGTGTAATGGACCGCAGGTGAAAACACTTACAAGCAAGGTGACCAAATCCTCTCTGTAGCAGCTGTGATGTATGCTTTTTTTTTGTGCCATCAAGTCAGTGTTGACTCATAGTGACCCGGCTACCTCTGGGTTTTCTTGGCAATCTATCACCAGAAGTAGATTGCCAGCCTTTTCTTCTTAGGCAATGGAGGGTAAAGTGACTTGCCCAAAGTCACAAGAAGTGTCAGTGGGAATTGGACCCTTGATCTTCTGGGTACTAGGCATTTGCTCTAACCACTAGGCTACTCCTCCACTCTGTGATGTATATTAGTCGGAACTTAACATTACTTCAGAGAACTCCAAGAACTGTGACTTTAACTAATCTTATTTATTTTATTTAACAGGTTTTGGTATACTGTTTTTCTACCAGTCAAAACAGTGAACAGATGACAAAAGAGAAATAGTGGTGGGTTATGATGAGTTATAGTGGGGGAAGGTTGACAAGGTCGAGACTTTGGCTTAGTGTCAGTGGGTTACAATAGACTCAGCAAAAGGTACAATAGGTAAGCAAAAGGTACAATAGGTAATCAGCTGATCGTTCTTCAGAAGTGCTGGTGTGTGCCATAGTGCTCTTGGAAGAGGTGAGGCTTTAGGTGTTTGCTAAAGGCTTTGCTTTACTGGATGTTTCACAGGGTGGGTGGCAGTGCATTCCATAGTGTAGGGGCATAGAGTGAGAAGGCTTGTAGATGGGCATGTTGGGTGCACTTGCGTACCCTGTGGCGGCAAGCAGAGAAGGTTCCAGTATGCTCTGTCTGCATAGCCTGGTGGTGCTGATAGATGTTTGGAGGTATTGGGCTGTGAGGACATTTTGGGCTCTGTGTATGATGGTGAGGACTTTGAACTTGACCCTTGAGGCGATGGGGAGCCAGTGGAGGGATTTCAGTATGGGAGTTATATGGGAGTGTCTGGATACTCTGAGGCTTTTGCATGCTGTGGTATTCTGTGCTAGCTGTAGCGGTAGGGTAGTGTGCTTGGACAGCCCTTAGTAAATGCAGTTGCAGTAGGCAGACAGGGGGGTGACAGTAGCCTGACAGACTGTGCCGAATTTGTTGGAGGAGAGTAAGGGGCGTAAGTTGTGTAGCGTCCTGATCTTATAATAGACTGTCTTGGTAGTGTTTTAGATGTGTGTTTGAAAGTTGAGTTGCTGATCTAGGATGACCCCAAGATACTTGACCCGAGTTTTGACTTGGAGGTCCAGGTCATCAATTCTGATGGTTGAGGGAGGTGTGATGATGGAGTCTCTGGTGACGTGTAGGATATTGCTCTTGCTGAAATTGACCATAAAACTGCGGTGATGCAGCCATTTGACTATTTCCTTGAAGCAGGCTGAGAGGTGGGAATAATCAGGTGCAGCTGTGGAGAAAGGGGTATATATCATTATGTCATAAGTGCAGATCCAGTAGCTGACGTTGAACTTCTGGATGCCTGTACATAAGGGTCAGAGGTAGATGTTGAACATCAGTGGGGAGAGTGCCGATCCCTGTGGTACTCCTTGGGGCTGGGTGTATGTGGATGATGTGCCCTATCCTATTTTGACCTGTTGTGTGTGCTGGGAGAGGTAAGAGTGGAACCATTGGAGAGATTTGCCCTGTACACCGATCTTGTGGAGCTGGTCTAGCAGCATTTGATGGGACACTATGTCAAACGCTGTGGAGATGCCCAGGAAAAGTAGTATAAATCTATTAGACCTGGTCTCCATTCCTGCAATGAGTGTTGATAGTAGAGATGTCAGTAGAGTTTCTGTGCTATGATGGGGCAAAAGCCATGATGGTGTTGGTCAAGTGGTGCGTGTTGGTCAACATATTCTTGCAGCTGGACTGTCTTTTCAATGATTTTTGACAGGAAGGGTATGCTGGCTATGGGACAGTATGATGTAGGTGATCTAGGGTCTAAGTTGGGTTTTTTAATGAGGGTGGATGGAGGCCTATTTGAGGGGAGGGGGGAGATAGGCATGTGAGAGGGATGATTGGACTATGGTCAATATGAGTGATAGGAAGTGTATTCTGGTGGCCTTTATCCATAATACCAGGCATGGGTCCAGTGGAGAGGTTGTTGTGTTGATGTGTGAGATGATGGTATCCAGCTCCTCAGGGGAGGGGGGGGGGAGGTCTATGAAGGTGGTCCAGGGCTGGGTCACATCTGCTATCTTGCTTGCGGGTGGTATTGTGAGCGGGTGGGGGATGATGGAGCCATGCATAGTCTGCAGCTAGTCAGCCATGTCTGGGGGGGGGGGGGAGCGTGTTGACTTGATGCGGTTGGGTGGGATCCCTTATGAGAGATCTGACCAGGTCAAAGAGCTCTCTGGGCTTGTTGAGAGCTCGTAGGAGGGTGTTATGGTAGTATTCCCCCTTTTGGCTGTTGCAGTAGGTTTTAAGCTTTTCCATGTATGTGGTGTGCTGTTCTGGGTCCTTGGATTTCTTCCACTGGTGTTCAATGCGGTGAAGTGTTAGTTTCTGCTCCCTTAGTTTGGCAGAGTACCATGGTCTTGCTGTCTTGAGGAGTTGGCTCAGAGGGGTGTTGCAGCAGCAATGGAGATGGTTGAATGCCAAGTGCTAATTGCTGCTTCAAGGTCAGCTTCTGTTTCCATCAATAGCTCTTTCAGAAATGGCAGGGTGTTCTAAAGGAAGGAGTGTTCGTTGAAGATTGTAAACCATCTTGTTGCATCTCATGGCACATATGTGATATGTTGCTGGGGCAGCGTGAATGTGACAAGGTGGTGGTCCAACCAGGGGATGTGGGTTGTAGCTGGAGGAATGTACTTGGGAAAAGTTAGCAGGGGGGGGGGGTCAGGGATGAAAACTAGATCAAGGATTCCACCTTTGCAATGAGCTGACGTGGAGATGAGTTGCGTGTATTACAGGTCTCTCATGATCTGGAGGAAGGTGGTGCTTTGGTTGTTGGCAGCTGATGGTAAGTTCAGATCTCCAAGGAGAATAAGATGTTTCTGGTGTGATGCGTGGGAGCAGACTGTATCAAGCAGGGGGTCTAGTTCTTCAGCCTTGTTGAGCAGGGCCCTGTATGTAAGGCAGATGGTGAAGTGCTTATTCGCAATTGTGAGAATATCTATACATGGTGTGGAAATGGTGCTAATGCTCTCTAATTCCGGGGTTTTACTAGAGAGGATACAGATACTTCCTCCTCTGCTGCTGTTGCGTGGGCAGTTGTGAATATGGTGGGCGACGGTGAAATTATCACCATCAGAGAACTACATTTCAGTAATGCACTCATGCAGGTTCTGTGTTTTGTTGTGGGTGGAGCGTGCATTGATAGGGCACATCTGATAAGATGCCTGGTATGTGTGGGGGAGGGTGGGGGTTCTATCATGACTGGAAGCAGGTATCTGGGCCTTCTGTGATGGTGGACAGTGTGATCAAGCCAGGGTTTTGGTGGCTGTGGTGGTGTTGTGGATGATGGGGATCAGACATGTGTGAAATGTAATGGCGGCATTTATCTGTAGACCTAGCAAGGAAATGCCTAGGAGCAAAAGGGCAATGGGTGCTGTTAGGTGGGTGTGCCACATGGTGATGTCCTTGACCTGATTGCTGTGGGTCCCAGGAGACTGCTATATAATGTAGAGCTGCGTGATGGTGGTACACTGTCCACATGATCTGTGATGGTCGTTGTGCTGTCTCTGGGGGATTGAAACCTGATCCGGGGGCTGTATCTAGGTGGCTTGTGCCTGCTAGTATTGTCTTTGGTTGAGTGGGGCTGCTGTGTGCTCGCTGTGATGTGTTTTGGTCTCATAAGTTGCTGCGGATGCAAGGCTTCTGCAGTGAGGGTTAATTGGGGTGGTCCACACAAAAGGGCCCTGTGGCGAGGACCTGAGGCATGGGCTCACCTTGCAGAGTGCCTCCTTTTAAGGTGCCGGTTCACAAGGTGACATTGTTCTGTTCATTGGGGTGTGGGCAGGAGCTTACCTCCACACTGAAGAGGAACTCCCTTTCCCTGTGGGCAATGGCAGAGCAGCGGGAGCCAAGCGATGAGGCAGCGAGTCACTCGGTGCGTGTGTGCTATGTGATCCATGCATGTGTGTGTGAGTGCTGTAAAAAGGTCTGTGTCCTGCAGAGTGCCCCCTTTTAAGGTGCCAGTTCACAAAGCAGCGATGCTCTGTTCACGGGGCGTGGGGAGGAGCTTACCTCCACGCAGAAGAGTTCCCTTTCTCTGCAGGCAATGGAAGAGCGGTGGGAGCCGAGCGATGAGGCAGCGAGTCACTGAGTATGTGTGTGCATGCTATGTGATCCATGTGCGTGTGTGAGTGCTGCTTTACAGGAACAATTTGATAGAACACAGATTTAAGCACAGTGCTTTCTACGTTAATGGCCCCTTTCACAGTTCACAGATTTCAAACATCCCTTCTCCTTGAAACCTGTCCTTTAAGTATAAGTAAATCTTAAAGAGTTTTAGGATCAAGAATGTCAAAACAAATAGACTATGGTTTCCTAAACTATGAATGATGGACCATTTTTGGTCAAAAATCTCAGGATGGACTGTGGAAGCAGTAGTGGCTGCACTTTCAACCTGGGCAGATTGTGAAGGAAGCAGCCCAAACCAGCAGTGATAGAAGAGCAGCACAAAGGAGAAGAGAAAGACAGACTAACTGGGAGCAGGAGAGGAAGGGTAGGACAGAATGATAGGCTAGCTGCAAGGAGGTGGAGAGGGCTATATGCTTTTGCAGTTACTCTTATGAACAGGGCCATCCTTGCCATCGAAGGGGAACTCCTCTGGGTTCTAAGCCTGAATGGAGATGCAGGCCAGGATATCACTGTCAGAAGAGATAGGCATCCAATGCAATGAGGCTAAGCCGCCCTCCCCTCCCAAAACAAACAAATCTGAGAGGAACCCACCCAGTCCTTTCTGTAATTTTGTGTGTTAAATGTGCCCTTTACTTCTGATGTTTGGAGCTCCCTGCAGCAAGGAAATCATTGATACACTTTACTCAACCTCAGCTATGCTCTTCAGAGTAAAGCTCTGGGATATTAAAGTGTGACTTCTCCCCAGCTTAACTAAGGAAAGGAGCTTCAGACTCATTCTAAACCGAACACTTCCCTTTCTTACAACTACACAACAGAAGGGTCTCATTCTCCTTAGAGCGTTTGTGCACATTGGGAGGATTCTTTATTACTCACTGTTCTAATTTTCATCGCTGATGGGAAACTCTCATAAGTGGGGTTCCATACTCCTCCAGAAGCTCAGGGGATTCATTTGGCAATCTTTCTCCAGTCACTTTCAGTGGATTTTATTGCTCAGCTCCACTCACACTTATTATTTCACACACCTAAATCCAGCTCCAGACTGTTAGGTTTCCTTCTAGAGCATGCTTATATTATTTCTTGGGCGCTAGCACTTTTATGAGCTCGAAATACAGGGATTCAAATATCATATGGCACAGGTGCTACATATGGGAAGTTATATGCTCAACCACTCAGAACAGGAGAGAAGCAAAGAGGAAGACATCAATAAACAATTTGGATAATGAACCATATCCTACAAGTGACCAAGGTTCTACAGCTAAACTAGTGCAAATATATCAGTGTGGGGCTAAATATATTTAGATACCCATTTGCACTGAATAGCTAATTGTTTCATTACCGTGGATTTAAATGTTATGTCTGCTGTTGTCTGCTTGAGGCTTTGGACACAGTTCATATACAAAACTCCCTTCTGCATTGGTAGCACACAAAATTGTGTGCAAAAACTGAGCTAACCTGTATGCATAGCTTATCACACTTTACTGTATCGGCCTCAGAGTTTTACCTCGCCTCTCTTTCCTAACTTAGCACTGGGTCTTCTTACCAGAGCATTGTTGGTACTTCCTTCTCCAGTACAATGATGTTTAAAACATGTATGCTCTGTAGGAGCAATGAGCATGTGCAGTTTGGGCAAGGGGATGATGACATATTCAGGAGTTTGAGGGGGCAGGTGGTGGTATTTTGTGGCTGCTGAGCCCCATGTGTTTTGGATTGCTTTTGAATTATTACTAAAACAATCTGTATTTTTGAATAGGTAACAGACTAGACTTTACTGCTTCAATCAATCAATAACAAAAAACCCTTCACCCTTCCCATGCATACATAAATTTCACATACTATGACACACTGAAGATAAAAATTGGACAACCCTTGGGCTTTAGGCACTTTTGATTCAGTAACAAAATAAGTAAGCAAAGGAGCAAGCTGGAAAAATTCAAAGCATTCCAACTGTATGATGAAATTTCTCTCTTTTTTAAAAAATATTGATACAGCAGCATACTTCCTCTGGCCTTGATCATTAACTGTTGCAGATTTGCTAATACTTCCCACTATAGTACCTCATCCCTACTCTGCACACAAAGCATAACAAATTAGACACTTGAAAAAAACTCCTCAGAATTTATCATGTTTGAAAAAGTTACCATTTTAGATGATGAATAAATTAATGCTAAAATTTAATTCATTAGATAGGTATCAAAAAATACTTTTTCTAGTCAAAAAATGCTTATTAGATGAACACCACAAGATGGTGCTGTAACATTACAAATATAAAATGTTTTGTGATGTACTGCAAATTTCTTCAGTTCTAGTGTTCTCATTCAAATATACGAGGGGTGTCCGATATTAAAGGTACAAGTGGCAATCATACCAACTCCGCATACACAATACATATAGTCCGGACTTAGCCCCTTCGGATTTTCATTTATTCGGACCTTTGAAGAAATTCTTGGCAGGAAACGCTTTGCGGATCAGGAGGAATTGCAAGACACCATTATAGACTACTTCAAGCAACTTGACACGCAACTGTACCGTGAAGGGATGTTCAAATTAGTGTCACACTGGGATAAATGTCTCAATGTTTATGGTGACTATCTGGAGAAGTAAACAAAAGTATGTAGTTTTTGGTAGAATGTATTGATTAATTTCTTTAAATACAAATGTTAGTGTAATTTTGGCCTGTACCTTTAATATCGGACACCCCTCGTATTTTCCCTAGAAGAAAGATTTCATAAACATTTTTGTACAAAATTGTGTTGATCAGAAAAGTTTGAATAAATTTTTTTTTTGTTATTTTCAGTACACAGGTACTTTTGCTGCATGTATTTTGTAGCTAATTTGAAAGTGAGCTAGTGTAAAGCATGTGTGTTAAAAACATCTACACACTTTGGGGGTCATTTTATAAGTGACTTTAGTGTGTCAAATGGCATTTTGCGGAGTAAAATAGGTGCTTACAAAACTTCCCCAGCATATATATGCATACAAGTAAGAATGTAAACAATGCCAACATTTATGAAAAATATGTGTAGGTTTTCCAGGAACAGGACCAGCACTTATACATATATTTTATAAAATATATGTATAAGTGTCAACTCCTACTGGCACATACAAGGTGTGACAAAAAAAGAACCGAGACTGAGGAGCCACACCCATGACTCAATGCCAATTAGCTAACCGCTTCTGTCACTGCATTGTGCAACATCTCGCTACTATTCTGCTATAATATTTTTCTCTCTCTCACGCTGTTATTCTTTTTCAGTTTTTTTTTTGTAGCACACTGCTCTATCACTTTGTCACGCAACTGGAGGTGTCAGAAATATGGAGCAAAGAATCAACTTGAAATTGCTGGTTAAGTTGGAGAAGGGCCCAACTGAGCGTCTCGAAATTCTCCAAAAGGTTTATGGAGAAATGCAATGTCAAGACCGCGAGTCTTCAAGTGGCACAAACACTTCAAGACTGGCCGCAAGGAAGTGGAGGATGACCCCAAGTCAGGACAGCCTTTCATGACCATCTTGGTGCAAAAGCTGAGGATGAAAAAGGTGTGCACCAAGATGGTGCCCAGGCTTTCATCGGACGACCAGAAGGAGCACCGGGTCAATGTTTGTTGAGACTTGCTAGAGAAGATCAGAGTAGATCCAGAGTTTGTTGGCCGAGTCATCACAGGATACGAGACTTGAGTCTTCCAGTACAACCCTGAAAGCAAGAGACAGAGCCTGCAGTGGAACACTCTACTGTCACCCAGACCCAAGAAGGCACGCATGTCCAAATCAAGGATTAAGGTCATGCTGATTGCATTCTTCGACCAGAAGAGAGTGGTCCATCATGAGTTTGTGCCTGAGGGTCAGACAGTCAACCAGCACTTCTACCAGCAGGCCCTCAATCGCCTCCATGACTGGGTTTGGCACAGCAGGAGAGCTCCGTGGAGAGATAAGTCATGGCTGTGCCACCACGACAATGCGCCCGCAAACACCGTGCTCAGTGTGAGGCAGTTCTTGGCCAACAAACAGAGTGAAGTGAAGTGAAGTGTGCACATGCTTTACTCTACAAAATAGGGGCAAACTGATGCACATTTACCTAGTCTCAGCAGTTATGCCTGCTCTAGAGCAGTGCCTGCACCTAGATTTGCACAACACACACATAAGTTATAATATTCTATAACTTCTGCAAGTAAATTGAGGCTCCGTTCCTATGTACACCCCAATGGAAAATATGCATGATGGAACTTACATATGCATGTGGAGGCACATTCCATTCTGTGCGTCCCGGCCTCTGTACGTCTGGTTGGAACCGAACGAATAGAGATAAACCCAATTCTGATCCCTCTGGGCATATCTAGTCCCCACGGGATCAGAATTGCATCTAGGCCTGTACATGCAGGCTGGGCCCCGATTCCCATCAGCCTGCATGTACAGGCCCCTGCCCGGCTACCTGTCAGGCTCCTGAATGGAATCGCGGTGCCATTGCATCCAGTTTCCATGGCACCATGGCCCAATTCAGGAGCCACGATCCCTGCCTACCAACCACTTTCATCTTTCCCCACAGCCTCACCCCCGATCTGGCCTCCCATGGCCAGAGTTGGGCTGCAGGGAATCCTCTGCGCCCCTCAGCCTTTTGCTCCTGGCCAGGACTCCCGTCCCCCAACATCTAGAGGGACTTATTTCATCTCTGAGGTGGAATACATCCCCTGTCCAGTCTGCCGGCCCTGGACGTACAGGGACAACTTCAGAATCGGCCCTATATGTCCAGGGTCATGGACTGTCCACTGCCCCCTCCCCCATTTCCACCTCCGCATCGCCCCCTACCGCCCCCGTCTAAACTTGTTCATATGGGGAGGCTTAGTCGGGGACAGCAAGGGGGACGAATAGCAGGGATAGATTGTCACATTCACGCGAGACAGAATAGACCCCTTACTGTATAACAACACTCTAAAGCATGCATAAGTCCTTTAAATTAAAGATTTATGTGCATAATTCATAGATTTATGCACCCATAATGAGATTAGCCCCTCTATGTCTATTTATGCACATGGCCTAAAAAGTAAAATACATAATTTTAAAAATGTTATATACTCATATTTATTTATTTATTTAGCACACACCTTTCCTTTTGCAACTCAAAGCAAAATACATTCAGATACAGTAAGTATTTACCTGTGCCCAGAGGACGCAATCTAATTTTGCACCTTGTTAATGCCTCTTTAAAACCTGGCTAAAAGTATACATGGTATGGAAGGTTACTTAGAAATGCTCTTGCACAAATTTACAGTTGCTCTGAGGCAGGTGAAAATTTGTGCATGTATACAATTAATAAGACTCTATTTAGGTGTGTATTTCATAGAATATATAAGTGCTAATCAGCGTAGTTACTCACCTGTACAGGTGTTCTCCATGGCCAGCACAAATAAGTCCTCATGTATGGGTGACATCACTGACTAAGCTCTGCGCAGGAACGCTCCCCAGCTTCTATTGGAAGCTTTTGGGAGGTTCCACTGCACCTGTCTTCCTGTCTGCCCTGGCACCATCTTCTTCACTACGATGTTAAAACTGTAGAAGACAACTCCGAGGAAATGGGAGGGTTGTGAGGACTTATTCCTGTTGTCCATGGCAAATGCCTGCTACAGGTGAGTAACTCTGTGTTATCCGTGGACAAGCAGGAAGTAAATCCTCATGTGCAGGCTACTGAAAACCAAGGAGGCCAAAAAAGCCCAATAGGGGCAAACAAAAATGAACTGGAGAATCAACAGTGAACAGCATAGGTAGTCCCCAAAGGGAAACTCAACTGATTCAGTATCTTCACATACAATTCCACACATCAGCACTCATGCTCTGTGAAAAGTCTCTTTTTGGAAGACTGGATGGACAGTAGGGCCTTGGTGGGAAGGAGTTGGAACCTAATTCCCAAAGAGATGCTGGAGTATGGACTGGCCAAGTTTGCTGTCATGTCTGGAATCCCCATCCAGACAATAATGTGAGGGGAAGGTGTGGACTGAAGACCACGTTGCAGCCATTCAGATCTCCTCCATTGAGACCAAGTGCAAGTTGGTCAACGATGCAGCCATGGCTCAGACATTGTGAGCCGTAACATGATCAAGACTCAGGCCAGCAAGGGCATAAGCGAATGATATAAAGTCTGCTAGCTAAATTGGCAAAATGCATTTGGAAATGGCAGCCCCGAGCTTGCTGGGGTCAAAAGAGAAAAACAGCTGGGTAGACCTTCGGTGGGCCTTCGTCCACTCAAAGTAGAAGCGAAAGCTCACTTAAGTCCAGCATATGCAGGGCTGCCTCCCCATTCTAGGCTTGAGGACTGGAGAAGAAGGTGGGCAGCACAACAGACTGGTTAAGATGAAAAGCAGAAACCACTTTCAGAAGGAAACGTGGATAAGTGCGTAAGACCAATCTATTATAGAACATAGAAACATGACAGCAGAAAAAGACCACATGACCTATCTAGTCTGCCCTTCCATATCAACTACAATAGTTCCCTTTTTACCTTTACAGATCCTCTGTTTGTCCCATGCTTCTTTGAATTCAGATACTGTCCTCATGTTCACCACCTCCACTGGGAGACTATTCCACACATCTACCACCCTTTCCGTAAAGAAATATTTCCGCTATTACTCCTGAGTCTATCCCCTTTCACTCTCATTCTATGTCCCCTCGTAGCAGAGCTTGCCTTCAATTGAAAGAGACCCTCTTGTGCATTTATGCCATGGAGGTATTTAAATGTCTCTAACATATCGCCCCTATCATGCCTTTCCTCTAAAGTATACATATTATGGTGGAACCTGGCATATGGCAGATGAGCCACCAGGGCCTGGAGCATGCTGATATAATCCCTAAGAGAAACAAGACCTTCCAGATCAGAAACCTCAGAAGGCAGGAAGACAGTGGCTCAAAAGGTGCTGACATGAGCTGCGCCAAAACCATATTGAGGTCCCAAGCCACCGCCACAGGCCAGAAAAGTGGATTAGCGAGAAGCAGGCCCCACAAAGTGAACCACCAGAAGTATATCTTGGAAGGCCAGAACAGATGTATTCCATGCTTTAAGAAAAGTGGAAGGTAGGTCAAATAAATGCCAGCGTGGTTTAAAGGCGAGGTAAGAGAGGCTATTGTTACCAAAAGAACATCTTTTAGGAAAGGAAAAAAGAGCCAAATGACAAAAACAGGAAACATCATAAGCATTTGCAAGTTAGATGCAAGGCATTGATAAGACAGGCAAAGAGAGAATCTGAAAAAAAGGTTTCCATGGAAGCAAAAACTCAATTAAAAACCTTTTCAAGTACATTCGTAGCAAAAAAACCTATGGGAGAGTCAGCTGAACCATTGGATGATAGAGGGGCAAAAGGGGGGCTAAGGGAGGACAAGGCCATAGCCGAGAGACTGAATGAATTCTTTGCTTCGGTCTTTACAAAAGATGATGTAGGGATGTTATATGTGCCTGAAATAGTATATAAAGATGATGTATCGGAAGAAATGAAAGAAGTATCAATAAACCAGGAAGATATATCACAACTATTTGATAAACCTGAGAGTAGCAAATCACCTGGACCGGATGGTACATATCCAAGGGGGTTGAAAGAACTGATTTAATGTGGACAAGTGCAAAGTTATGCACCTAGGAAAGAACAACCCAAACTTTGGTTACACGATGCATCACTTTAGAAACCACCACCCAGGGAAAGGATTTAGGCATCATAGTGGATAAAGCATAGTTACTCACCTGTAACTGGTGATCTCCGGGAACAACAGGAATTTAGTCTTCACATATGGGTATCGTCGGTACTGACAGAGCCTGCGCAGGAATGCTTCCCAGCATCCAATAGGAAAGCTTTTGGGAGCATCCCACAACACCAGCATGCTGCCTTCCCACCTTTCCCAACTGTCCCTCTCCAGTTGAGTTTAAAGCTGAGACAAAAGAGAGAGGGAAAGAGAGAAAGATAGAGAGATACAACTCCTAGGGGAGGTGGGTGGGTTGTGAAGACTAAATTCCTGCTGTTCCAGGAGATCCCCTGTTACAAGTGAGTAACTATGCTATCTCCAGGAACAAGCAGGAATGTAGTCTTCACATATGGGGACTCCCTAGCTGCAGATGCCAGGGAGAAGGCCCCAGAACTTGTGTGCCCCTATGAAAGGGCTCCACTTCCCCCCATGGATCTCTGGCATCCTACCAGGGATGGTGGGTAGGAGTTCATTAAATATGAACAGGTGTTGTAGAACAGCCTGACCAAACAAGGCATCCCGGCAGGAGTCCTTGTCTAAGCAGTAATGGGCTGTGAAGGTATGAACCGAAGCCCAAGTAGCTGCTCGACAGATGTCGTCGATAGACACAGAGTGAAGATGAGCCATAGAGGCTGCCATGGCTCTCACATTGTGAGCTGTGACATGGCCTTCAAGAGGAAGGTTTTTACTCTCATAGGCAAAAGAAATACACTGTGCAATCCAGCTGGACAGTGTTCTTTTGGAGACTGGAAGTCCCAAATGACTAGGATCAAAAGCAACAACGAGTTGGGAGGACTTTCTATGTTGCTGTGTCCTTTGTAAGTAAAAGGCCAAAGCCCTTTTACAGTCCAAAGTATGAAGATTCCTTTCTGCATTTGAGGTGTGAGGCCTTGGGAAGAATACAGAAAGGTAAACCGCTTGGTTTAAATGAAAAGGTGACATCACCTTTGGCATAAAGTGTGGATGATTCCTAAGGACTACCTTATCATGATGGAAACTTGTATAAGGAGGATCAGCCACCAACGCTTGCAATTCACTGATGCGACGTGCTGATGTGATTGCAATAAGAAAAATGACCTTCCAGGAAAGGAATTTCAAAGAGGTAGTGGCTAATGGTTCAAAGGGCGGTATCATGAGCTGCCCAAGAACCAGATTTAAGTCCCATGCCACCAGTGGTGGCTTAATGGGAGGCTTAGTTAAAAGAAGGCCTCTCATAAATCTCGCTATGAGAGGATGTGAGGAAATAGGTTGCCCATTTAGAGGCTTGAAAGAAGCTGCAATAGCACTCAAATGAACTCTCACTGAATTGGTCTTAAGCCCTGCATTTGATAAATGAAGGAGATACTCCGGTAATGATTCCAGAGGTATCGCAAGAGGGTTAAGATCCTTCTGCGAGCACCATATGGTAAACCTTTTCCACTTAAATGCATAAGAGCGTCTTGTGGAAGGCTTCCTGGAAGCAGAAAGGATATCCTTTACCTGCTGGGAAAGGTTAAGACTGTGAAGTTCTAGGCTTTCAGCAACCAGGCCCTGAGATGTAGAGACTGGGGATTGGGATGCCACAGCATCTCGTCCTCTTGAGAAAGGAGATTTGGAGCAGATCCTAACTCAAGAGGCGGCGCTTGAGAGAGATGAAGGAGCAGAGGGTACCACATTTGCGTGGCCAATGTGGAGCTATGAGAATCATATGACCTCTGTCTCTCTGAAGCTTGAACAGGGTTTTGGGAATTAGGGGAATGGGTGGAAAGGCATACAGGAAGTCCTGACTCCAATGGAGGAGGAAAGCATCCCTGGCCTGACAACCCTGAGCCGGAATTCTGGAACAGAACCGGGGAAGTTTGGCATTCAGCGGACTTGCAAAGAGGTCTATGTCCAGGGTACCCCAAATTTGAAAAATTCTGGCCACCTGGTCTGCATGGCGAGACCATTCGTGTGGAAGCAGAACTCGGCTGAGTCTGTCTGCCAAAGAGTTTTGAATGCCTGGAAGATACACCGCAAGGAGATGATCTTGATGTTCTCTGGCGAGGGCCCATAGTCGCAAAGCTTTGTTGCAGAGCAACAGAGAGCCTGTTCCGCCCTGCTTGATCACATAGAGAGTAGTTACTCACCTGTAACAGGTGTTCTCCAGGAGCAGCAGGAATCGGTCCTCACATATGGGTATCATCGGCACCGATGAAGCCCCAGCGGAGCATTTCCCCAGCTTTCCATGAAAGCCTTTGGGAATGCAGGCACGCATGCGCGGTTCCCTTCCCGCTTAAAGGTGCCATCTTACCTCAGTCAAATGACATAGCTAAGAACAGCACATAAAAAGGAAAAAATAAACTATGTACAACTGCAACTCCAAGGGGAGGAGGGAGGGTTGTGAGGACTGATTCCTGCTGCTCCTGGAGAACACCTGTTACAGGTGAGTAACTACTCTTTCTCCAGGACCAAGCAGGAAGTCAGTCCTCACATATGGGTGACTCCCTAGCTCTGGGCTACCGAGGAACCCAGGCTGAACAAGAGTACTCGCTCTAGTCTCAGCAGCAAAGAAAGGCTTTCCAAGGACACAACCTCCACCGGTAGCCCAACAGAGGGCAGGAGTTGCCTAAACCTCAAAGAGATTCCGGAGTACTGCTTGGCCAAAAGCACTGTTCCTACGGGACTCCCTCTCCAGACAGTAATGGGCCGCAAAAGTCTGGCTTGAAGACCAAGTTGCAGCCCTGCAGATGTCTACCAAGGGCACAGAGCGGAGATGAGCCACTGAGGCAGCCATTGCCCTGACACGATGGGCCGTAACCCGACCCTGCAAAGGAAGGTCAGCTGCCTTGTAAGCTCAGGTGATACAGTCAGCCACCCAGATGGACAAGGTATGCTTGGACACAGCCAACCCCAACTTATTGGGGTCAAAGGATACGAAGAGCTGAGTAGTCCTCCTATGCCCCTGCGTACGGTCAAGGTAGAAGGATAAGGCCCACCTAGAGTCCAGGGTATGCAGGACTGCTTCAGCCTGGCTTGCATGAGGCGTAGGGAAGAATGTTGGAAGAACCACCTCCTGATTGAGGTGGAAAGAGGAGACAACCTTTGGGAGGAACTTTGGATGAGTCCTAAGGACTACCCTGTTCCTATAAAACCTGGTGTAAGGCCTATCACAGACCAGGGCCTGAAGCTCGCTCACTCGCCTAGCCGAGGTAAGGGCTATCAGGAAGAGTGTCTTCCAGGAGAGGAAGCGCAGTGGACAAGTAGCCATCGGCACAAAAGGTGGGCGAGTCAGCTGCTGCAAGACCACATTCAGCTCCCACTCAGGGGCAGGAGGACGGAGAGGAGGCTTGAGCAAAAGCAAGCCCCTGAGAAAGCGGGACACCAAGGGGTGACCCGTCAGAGAATTCCCTCCACCAGTGAGTGGTGAGCTGCTAGAGCTGAGAGGTGGACCCGAACAGAATTGGATTTAAGTCCCTGATTTGATAAGTGCAGTAAGTACTGAAGCACCACTGGCACAGTACAGGAGAAAGGATCCTCTGTACGTAGCTGACACCACACAGAAAACCTTTTCCATTTGAGAGCATAGGTTTTCCTAGTGGACTGTTTCCTAGAGGCTAGGACAACCTCCTCAACTTCTTGAGGCAGGCCCCAGGGAGCCAAGACTACCCCCTTGCAGCCTCCAGGCCATCAAATTGAGAGCTTTGAGATTGGGGTGCAGAAGGGAACCCTGCTCCTGAGAGAGAAGGTCGGGATGCAACCCCAGAGGCAGTGGGGGATCCACCGCCAGTTGAAGCAGAAGAGGAAACCAAGTCCGTCTCGGCCACCTGGGAGCCACCAGCAGGACCGAGGCCTTGTCCTGAAGAATTATGAAGAGAGTTCGGGCCAGCAAGGGCGTGAGAGGAAATGCATACAGGAGGCCCTGAGACCAGGGAATCAGAAAAGCATCTGCTGCTATTCGCAGAGGATGTGGTTGCCTGGAGCAGAACTTTGGCAGTTGCTTGTTCATTGGGCTGGCAAAGAGATCTACCAAAGGGAGACCCCATTTTAGGAAGATCTTCTGAACTACTGAAGGATGCAGCTGCCACTCGTGGGGCTGCAGAATCCTGCTTAATCTGTCGGCCAGGTAGTTGTCCTGGCCTGGAAGGTATACAGCCTTGAGGAGCACGTTGTGCTTGAGGGCAAATGAGCAAAGGTCCTGAGTCTCCCGACAAAGGAGTCTGGACCCAGTCCCGCCCCGTTTGTTCACATAAAACATGGCTACCTGGTTGTCTGTCTGAACCAGGACAGATTGATGAGCCAGGGTAGGAGAGAAAGCTTTGAGTGCTAATCGAATAGCTCTGAGCTCAAGGAGATTGATCTGCTGTGCAGCTTCCCAAGGAGACCACAGGCCCTGGGTGCACTTGCCTAGACAATGAGCTCCCCAGCCCTGCAGCGAGGCGTCTGTGGTCAGTATCACTGTGTATCCAGGAATCTGAAAAGGTACCCCCTTTAGAAGACTGGGTGGGTGCAGCCACCAGTTGAGGGAGTGCAGAAATGGTCTGGACACCCTTATCCTGTCTCTGAGGCTGCCAGCGGCTTGTGACCACTGAGTCCGAAGGCAACACTGTGCAGGCCTCATATGGAGCCTGGCATTGGGGGTCACATGTACTGTCGAAGCCATGTGGCCAAGCAGCCTCAGGCAGAGTCTGGCGGAGACCACTGACTCCCTGAGAAACTGATTTGCTAAGTTCATCAGTCTTTGGGCCCTGTCTGCTGGCAAGAATGCCTTTGCCAGGACAGAGTCCAGCCTTGCCCCTATGAACTCCAAGTTTTGGGAGGGGAGCAAAGTGGACTTTGCGAAGTTTATGACAAATCCCAGCCCTTGAAGAAGAGCAATAGTCCTGAGGGTGGCTTGTCTGCCCTCCTGGCACGTCTGACCCCTGATGAGCCAGTCGTCCAGATAGGGGAAGACAAAGATTCCCTGATTTCTCAGGTAGGCCGCTACCACTGCCAGGCATTTGGTAAAGACCCTGGGAGCTGAGGTGAGGCCGAAAGGCAGCACTCTGTACTGATAATGGTTTCCTCCCACAATGAACCTGAGGTACTTTCTGTGGTCTGGATGAATGAGGATGTAAGTGTACGCATCCTTTAGATCTAAGGAGCATAGCCAATCTCCCAGCTGGAGGTAGGGCAGAAGTGTTCCAAGAGTAAGCATCTTGAACTTTTCTTTCTCTAGGAACTTGTTGAGGTTCCTGAGGTCCAGAATGGGTCGAAGGCCACCGGTTCTTTTGGGCACCAGGAAATACCTGGAGTAGAATCCGTGACCTTGCAAGTGGGGAGGCACAGGCTCCACTGCCCTGTCCACCAACAGACCCTGAAGCTCTTGAAGGAGAAGGTCTGTGTGCAGGGGAGGCCTTGGAGGCTCCCCTGGAAAGTAAGGTGGAGGCAGTTGGTGAAAATGCAGTGCACAGCCCCTGCGGACTATGTCCAACACCCAACTGTCCCCAGTGATAAGGGGCCACTGGTGGGCAAAGAGGGCGAGGCGACCTCCTGTGCAGGGTTGGGAGAGCAGTGGAGGAGAGGCTACACTCAAGGAGTCAAAAGCCCCACCCTGCTGAGTGTTAGCAGGGGCCGGAGGCTTGCGGGTCCTCTGCCTACGGGGTCCATTAACCTGCCCCTTGGCTTGCTGACCCTGGGGGGCAGCTTGGGCAGCCTGATATTGCGGGTACTGTTTGTAGGCAGTGCCCCTTCCACGGGTAAAAGGGCTTTTTACCCGAGCCCTTCTTTTTATGAGAAGGGGCAGAGGTCTTCCTAGACAGCCTTGTCTGTGTGAGGTGCTCTGTTTCGAGCTGAGCGGCCTTCTCGGTCATGGGCTTGCCAAAAAGGTTTTCACCTCGGCAAGGGACATCGACCAACTTGTCCTGAACCCATGGCTCGAGGTCCGATGACTGCAGCCATGCCTGGTGTCGAGCCTCGATGCCGGCTGCTGCAACTCGAGCTGAAGCCTCGAAGCCATCGTAGGCGGCGCGGGACATGAACTTCGAGCAGTTCCGAATCCCCGAGGACAAGGACTGAAATCTCTGCAAGGGTTCCCCAGAGAGTCCAGCAGAGAATCCGGCCAACTCCTTGGCCAGATCCCACAAGTACATGCCCATGTACAGCTGGTACGACTGGACACGGCAAGCAAGCATCGAGCCCTGGAAGCACTTTCTACCGACGCCATCGAGGTTTCGGGCCTCCCTGCCAGAGGGCACCGCGGAGTGCATCTTTTGGCTCTTCAGACGATGCATGGCCGATTCCACAACCATAGAATGGTGTGGTAGCTGTGCCTTTTGAAAGCCAGGGCACTTTCTGAGTCGACAGATCGAGTCGACTCGCTTGCTGAGAACCAGCGCCGAGGCCGGTGCCTCCCACAAACGGAAGAGGAGCCGTTCCAGCATCGGAGGAACCGGGACAGTAAAGGCCTCCTTCGGAGGAGAGTCATACTGTAGAGCCTCAAGCTCTTCAGCTCGAGGCTCCTCCTCGGGATCCGCCGGAATAGCCAAGGTGGTGGCCATATCCCGGATGAACTCCAAGAACCGAGTATCCTCCGGGGGGGGGGGGGGGGATCTACACCGGGGCTCAGACTGCGGTGAGTCTGACGGGACGCACCGAGTCTTGAAGGTATCAGGAGACTCCTTGTCCTCCGTCTCCCAAGCTGACTCGTCTGAGGAGGAGTCAGGGTCCGACTCCACGGGGCCCTGGAGCACCCGACGCTGGAGGCACCGGCGTCGACGCCCTCGGTCCCGAACGGGAGGTCCGCGACCGAGGTTGACTCCGAGCCACGATGGACTCGAGTATCGGCTCGGTCTCCTGGGTCGACTTTGAAGTCGATGTCCCGGTGGTCAGGGCAGATGCGCCAGATAGGCTGGCCATCAGTGCCCGCTGCTGCTCCATGAAGGCAGACAGTCTGCTCGCCAAGGCTGTCATCCTGAGACTCAGCTCGGGAGACACAGCAGCCACCGACTCGGGCCACGGCGGCGCCGGGCCCGACGTCGGCTCCCTGGGAGGAGAGTCCTCGAGGACTACGGGGCTTACGTGTCCAGCAGACTCCGGTTCCACGCGAGGAACCTTTGCAGGCTTCTCGTGTTCCATGGGCCCGGGGCGACGGTCGGGGGTCTTAGACCTGGCCCTCATGGTGCCAGGGACCTCCTCCGATGACGCCCTCGCGAGCTGCTTCTTCCTCTTGCGTTCCCGGTCGGGGGACCCCCTGTCTGAGGAGCTTCGATGGCGCTCGGGATCGGAATCCCGAGATGTCGAGGCCTCAGACGAGGTCCGGCCGGAGGCTGAGTCCAAGAAAAGTCTTTCTTTTTGTTGTTGTCGACTTCGGAGTGCCTTGGAAGACATCTTCCCACAGGGCCCGCACGACTTAGGGTCGTGATCCGGGCCGAGGCACCGAAGGCAGCAGTCGTGTGTGTTGGTGAGAGACAATTTCTTACACCGATCACACTTTTTAAAACCACTGGAAGCCATCGGGGAAAAAGAGTCCCTGCGCGGTCAAAAGATCAGCCTTCCAGGGAAAAAGTGAAAAAAGGGCGCGAACGCCAGCCAATGAAGGGCAAAAACCAAAAAAGAAGAATCCTGCTCGATACCGGCGTACCGAACCCGGCGGGAGGGGAAACAGCGTCGAACCGGAAGAAAAAATAGCGATAATCGCCGAAAAAAATCTACTTTTAACCGGGAGGACAGGAAACACGTCCGGTGGGCTTCACGGAAAAAAAGAGACTGAGGTAAGATGGCACCTTTAGGCGGGAAGGGAACCGCGCATGCGTGCCTGCATTCCCAAAGGCTTTCATGGAAAGCTGGGGAAATGCTCCGCTGGGGCTTCATCGGCGCCGATGACACCCATATGTGAGGACTGACTTCCTGCTTGGTCCTGGAGAAAACATGGCTACTCGATCGTCCGTTTGAACTAGGACTGTCTTGTAGCTGAGCTGGGTGTGGAATACTAGAAGAGCAAGGAAGATTGCTCTGAGTTCCAGGAGACTGATGTGTAGATAGGCCTCCTGTGGAGTCCAGGTACCCTGGGTAGAGAGGCCTTGCAGTTGGGCTCCCCAACCCACCTGTGAAGCATCTGTTGTTAGAGTGGCTTGGGGTGGGGAGCCCTGCTAAAAAGGAGACCCCACCAAAAGGTTTTGGGGTGACTGCCACCGTTTGAGGGACAAAATAAGGGGATCTGAGTTTGCTATTTTGTCTGACAGGCAACCTGATGCCTGAGTCCACTGAGTGGATAAAGTCCACTTGGCTGCCCTCATATGGAGGCGAGCATAAGGAACCACATGCACGGTGGATGCCTTGTGGCCTAGCAATTGTAACATTTCCCGAGCAGTGAGGTGAGGTTTTAGCACTGCTTGGGAAGCTAACTGCACAATGCGAAGGCAGCGGGGCTGTGGAAGGTAGGCCCTTGTCTGTCTGGTATCCAGCAGAGCTCCTATAAACTCTAGGGACTGAGTGGGAGCAAGGTTGGATTTTGGGAAGTTTATGACAAGTCCCAAATACTGAAGGATGCACATTGTGCGAGAGAGAGAAGCCCTGGCCTCTGGCTCTGAAGGGGCACGAATGAGCCAGTCATCTAAGTAAGGGAAGACGAATATTCCTAGGGTGCGGAGAAATGCTGCCACCACAGCCATGCATTTTGTGAACACCCTCGGTGCAGAGGCCAGGCCAAAAGGAAGCACCCTGTATTAGTAGTGCTTCCCTTGACACAGAAAGCGAAGGAACTTTTTGTGAGTTGGATGGATGAAAACATGAGTGTACGCATCCTTGAGATCTAGAGAACAAAGCCAATCCTGACTCTGAAGGTATGGCAGCAGAGTTCCTAGAGAAATCATTTTGAACTTCTCTTTGAACAGGAATTTGTTCAATTCTCTGAGGTCTAGAATGGGTCTGTGTCCTCCAGTTTTCTTTGGAATAAGGAAATAGGGGGAGTAAAACCCTGTACCCCATTGGAGAATGGGTACCTCTTCTATTGACCCTTGGGCAAGAAGCACAGTGACCTCTTGACCTAACTGGTCATTGAGAGAGGTCTGAGAATTGAACTGTCTTACCATTGTAGGAGGGGGCATGCTGAGGAAATGAAGCTTGTACCCCTCTCTTACAATAGACAGAGTTCAATTTTCTGCTGTTATCTGACCCCATCTGCGGGCAAAATGACATAACCTTCCTGGAATGGTGGAGGATTCTGGGCCAGTCAGGGCCAGGAAGGCAAAGTTCTCTAGATAGGAGTCAAAGCCCCTGTGGAGGCTGAATCTGCTGAGCCGGCTGAGACTTAGCTGCTTTTGTCTTTCTTTGCCTAGGTTGTTGCTGCTGTCCCTTTTGGGCAGACTGACCTAAGCGGGTCAGACCAAGGTCCATCAAGCCCAGGATAAAACTTCTTCTTCTTACTGAAGAAATGTTTCTTAGAGGATTTTTTCCTCGCAGGATCAGCTGTAGATTTAGACAATCTATCCAGAGTGATATTGTCAGCATCTATCTCATTAGCTTTTTCCTGCCAATTCTTGCCAAAGAGATTCTCTCCTGTGCAAGGAATATTTCCTAGTTTATCCTGTACCCAAATTTCTAAGTCAGATGCCTGGAGCCAGGCAATCCTACGTGCACCTATGGCAATAGCAGAGGTTCTGCTTATGCACTCAAAGCAGTCAAAGGCTGCACGATTCACAAACTTTGAAACATTCTGAGCATGTTTGACAAGGCGAGGTAATCTTGCCTCTTACCATCAGGAAGGAGAAGGCTCATAAGCTCTAAATCTCCTGAGACCTCCTTAAGGAACATTCCCATATATAAGATATAGGGAACTGATCCTAGCAGAAAGCATGGAAGCCTGGAACGTTCGATGTCCAAAGGTGTCAAGAGTCCTACACTCACATCCTGGAGGATTAGATGCATGCCTTTTTGCACTCTTTATCCTTCTCATAGCTGATTCCACCACCATGGAATGGTGTGGTAACTGAGTCTTCTGAAACCCAGGACAAGGAGAAACTCTATACATGGTGTTGAGTCTTCGAGAGTGAGGAGATGGTTAGAGGTGTTTCCCACATCCTTAACATGAGATCATGCAAGATCTCATGAATAGGTAAGGTAGCTGCCTCCTTGGGAGCTTTAGGGTATTGCAGGATTTCTAATTCCTTTGCCCCAGGAGCCACTGTGATGGAAAGACCTCAGGCCACATCTCGGATAAAATCCTGAAAGGACATATCCTCTGGTGGAGGCATCCTACGCTGAGGAGAAGAGGAATACTCAGGAAGAAGTATTCTGGTATCGGCAGAGCTTTCAGAGTCTTCAGACTCATCTGAGGATTCAAAGTATCTCCGATCCGGGTGATCGTGCAAGGCACGGTACCAGTACCAATCAAATTCGGCATTGGAGTGGTCCGGTACCGACTTGTCGATGCCGGATAGAGACGCATGACTCGGTCCTGGTAGAATACCTGCCGATGTCGATGCAGTCGGTGCCAGTACCGGTTGAATTGTCTGAAGCGATTTCAGAGGCATCGAGGCCTTGAAAAGAGCTGCCAGACTGTGTTCAATAGCCAAGAATCTCTGGTCTATCGACGCTGCTGATGCTTGTGTATCGGTACCAGATGAAGCAGCCAGTACCCCAGAGCATGGCACCAGTAGTTCTGCTGAGGTTGAAGCCTTGAGAACATCCTGGAGCCCCATTAGTGCTTTGGAAGCCGAAGCCTCCCGCCGGGGCAATTTTGCCAGTGAAAGTCCCACAAGGGCAACGCTAGAGGCATCTCGCTGTCTAGAAGGAGATCTACCCTTTGAGGACCGGCTAGAGTTATGTTTAGTTACCTGAGATCCATGGGAGGAAGACGAAGCCCTGGAAGACGTCGATGCCACGTAGGCTGCATCAGAGGGAAAAAGGGTGCTAAGTTTAGCAGCTCGGTTCTGCCGGCCCCTTTATGACATCATCCCACAGGCAACACACTCTGAGATAGAGTGGTCAGGACCTAAACATTTGAGGCACCACTCATGGGTGTCGGTGACGGAGATGGTACCGCCACACTTAGATCACTTTTTAAAACCTGAAGTGGGTTTTTCCATTCTGAAGAAAAAGTTGGGCCTAGTGCCCAAAATGGCGCATGGCACCTGAATAGAAAAATTACTGGAAAGACTCCAGAAGAAAGGTGTTTTTTTTTTTTTTAAGAAGAGAAAGAAGAACCAGCGGTACCGGTGTAGCGTCGAGGGAAGGCAGACGCGATCACAAAAAAGAATAATAGAAGGGATTTTTTTCTGCGGTGACAGGATGTGCGTCCTGTCGGCTCCATGGAAAACGAAGAACTGGAGAGGGACAGTTGGGAAAGGCGGGAAGGCAGTACGCAGGTGCTGTGGGATGCTCCCAAAAGCTTTCTTATTGGACGTTGGGGAGCGTTCCCGTGCAGGCTCCATCGGTACCGACGATACCCATATGTGAAGACTACATTCCTGCTTGTTCCTGGAGATTACGTTGAAACCCTTCGCCCAGTGTACAGTGACGGCCAAGAATGCAAATAGAATGCTAGGAATCATAAGGAAAGGAATGAAGAATAAAACCAATGATATTCTAATGCCTTTGTACCATTTTTGAGAATTGGACGTATTTGTGCTTGTTTGAGGGATGGAGGTAATTCACCTTTTTTGAGGGATAGGTTGATCATTGGAAGGATGAATTGTGACAGTATTGGTAGTGTCTTTTTTATCCAGTCCACTGGGCATGGATCTAGGTAGGATGTGGTAGTGTTTATGTTGGATATTATTGATTTGAGGGTGCTCTTGGTTATCTGGTTGAATTCTGACCAGGTGTTAATCTTGTCAGAGTGTGTTGTGTTGTGTGTTCTTGGAGGTGGGGCTTGCGGTTTTGTCTTGTTCATGTAGTGGTGAGCTAGCGTCTGTGGGGGTATATCTATTGTCGTTTCATTTGAGTTGTATGTGTTGTTGGTTAGATTCTCTACAATGCTAAATAGTTCTTTGGGTCGACTGATTGAGTTAGCTAGTATGCTGGCATAGTGGTTTTTCTTAGCACTGTATTTTTTCCTTGTATAAATTTAGGGCATTTATGTATTTCTGCTGATTTGCTAGGATTTTTGTTCTTCGCCATTTCTTTTCTGCTTTTCTCAATTGTCTTTTCATTGATTTCATTTCAGTATTGAACCAGGGGGTGTTTCTTTTCTTGGCATTGTTATCTGCATTGTTTAGATGATTAGGGTTTATTTTGCGAGATGCCGCTTGTGAAATTGTTTTGTGCCATTTGTCAACCACGTCATCGAGGTTTGATGGTGTGAGCTCTAGGTGGGGGATTATTTGGTCAAGGAATTCTTTGTTGAATTTCTTGAATCTATTAGTTTTGGGTTGTTGTGGTCTTTTGGTTTGGGTGTTGTCTGTATAGGTTATGCTGAATTTTAGGAGGTGGTGGTCCGACCATGGGACCGGTGCGGATTCCAGTGATGCGGGGTTGAATAGCACATGGAGGGGGCGTGATAGGAAGACCATGTCTAATGTTTTGCCTTTGATGTGGATTTGTTTGTTTATGATTTGATGGAAATCCATGTCTGATATGGATTCCAGAAAGGGTGTTGATTGTGTATTGGATAGAGAAGGTATATTAATATCTCCCATTAGTATCAGTGGGTTTGTGTCTGTGGATGACCCTAGGAGGTCGATTAGTGTGTCAATTTTTTCCGATCTGTGTTCTGGTGGCCTGTACACTAGGCATAGTCTGATGTGTTTAATTTTTAGAATAAGGGTGTCCATGTTGTTGATGTTATCTGAACATATAAGTCTTGTGTTGAGGGATTTTTTTTTGTTATGATGAGTACCCCTCCCCCTCTTTTGTTGGTTCTATTTGTGTGGAATATCTCGTATTTTTCTGTCTTTAGTTGGTTGATAAAGATCAGGTCCGTGTTTGACAGCCAGGTTTCTGTTACACATACTACATCCGGCTTTTGGTCTTTGAGAAGGTCCATGAAGATGGGGAGTTTATTTCTCATTGACCTTGCGTTGGTAAGGTAGCATGAGAGGGTGTGTTTTTGCAGTATGTGGGGTTGTCGGAATATTCGCAGATCTGGTGTAAGGTTTATGCTAATTAGTCTAGTAGGTTTGGTCTTCTGATTTTGTCCTGAGATGTATACTGGAGAGGAGTGGAGGAGTGGCCTAGTGTTTGGGGCCAGGTACTTCAGGCCGGAAGGTCGGGGGTTCAAATCCCACTAGAGGACAGCAACCTTGGGCCGGAAGAACTGGGGTTTCTAGTCCCACAGGTGCTCCTTGTGGTCTTGGGCAGGCCACTTAACCCTCCATAGCCCATGTTCCCTGTAAAATAGTTATCTCCAAGTTATAATGCCCTGTTCAGTGTAATTTCAGTTTGTTCAATGTAAACCGCACTGATGCAAAATAGCGCGGTATATAAGAGAATGTAAATAAAATAAATATACTGCCGGGGTGGGCTCAGTGCAAATAGTTCTTTGTATTATGGGGATTGGTCTGTGTTGGTTGTTTTTTAGGCTGTTGGTTAACGCTATGAGGGTGATGAAGGTTATGAGGATGCATATTATCCTGGCAGATGAGGGTGATGGCAATGGCATTTTCAGTGGTTGTAGTTTTGTTGTATGTGTATCTTTGTGAGTTTAGTGCAGCTACCCGTGCTGTTTTAGTTGGTGTGTTCAGCATCTGTAGAGGTGTTAGTGGGTGATGTTAGTAGTAGTCATTAGTTATAAGAATTACATAGTTAACGTACATACATTATTTGCCTCCCAGCACAGAAGATACGACCCTGTGCCCCCCTGCTTGTTGATGTAGTACATTGCCACCTGATTGTCGGTCTGTATCAGAACAATTTGGTTGGCTAGGTGATTCGTAACGCCCTGAGGGTGTTGGCTATGGCTCAGAACTCCAAAAGGTTGATCAGCTGGAGGCTTTCCTGCTCGGACCACATGCCTTGCATGTGAAGGCCATCTAGATGCATCCCTCTACGCAGCTTGGATATGTCTATCGTCAGCATCCTTTGGGGAGGCGACACCTGAAATGGGAGACCTCTGAGCATGTTCTGAGAATCCAGCCACTAGTGCAGGGACTGGACCAGGGGCACAATGACTGCTACCTGGTCCCGAAGACGGCCAGTGGCTTGTTTCCACCGAGTACACAGAGTCCATCAAGCTTGTCTCATCAACAGACAAGCCAGGGGAGTGACATGCACTTTCGAGAACATATGATCAAGCACCCTCAACAACCCATGAGCCATTATCTGATGCCTCCCGCTGGGTATCACGGACCAAGGCCATCAGCCTCTGCAGACTGTCAAGTGAAAGAAAGGCCCAAGCAGTGTCGAGAAGGGTCCCTATGAACTCCAGCTGTTGGGAGGGCTGAAGGTGGGACTTGGGACAGCTGACTACAAATCCCAACAGCTCAAGCACTTGGATGATCAGCTGAGTTGATTGCTGGACTGCATCTGGAGTGGAGCTCTTTATGAGCCAGTCGTCCAAGTAAGGGTAGACAAAAACCCACAGTCCGAAGACAAGCGGCCACTATCGCAAGGCACTTTGTGAAGACACAGGGCACCAAAGCCAGACCAAAGGGAATCACATAGTACTGAAAGTGTCAACTCTCCAGGACAAATTGGAGATATTTCCTGTGGGTGGGATGGATCGATATGCGTTTTTGAGATCCAGGGAGCATAGCCAATCATCTCTCTGAAGGTAAGGGAGCAGAGTCCCCAGAGAGACCATCTTGAATTTTTCTCGCACTAGGAAGGTGTTGAGATTTCATAAGTCCAAGATGGGCTGAAACCCTCCCGTCTTCTTGGGGACCAGGAAGTACCTGGTGTAGAACCCCCGCCTGACCTGAACCATAGGCACAGGCTCTATGGCGAGATCGGCCAGAAGGGCAGAGATTTCTCCTTGCAACAGGGTGAGATACAGAGAGTGGAGGGGATATTCCCTCGAGGGGGAGGGGGAGGGGAAGCGGGTTGGCAAAGTGCAGTATATCACTGCTCTGGATTATCTACAAAACCCACGACTCTGAGAAGATGACAAGCCACCTGTGGGCAAAAAGGACGAGCCGACCATCACCGGAGGGTTGCCCTCCACAGTAAATGATAGATTGGCTACACTATAGGAACCAGTCAAAACCCCATCCCTGGCTTGGGCTGCAGAGCAGGCTGTCTTCTGAGGCTTCTCTCGTCATTGATGTTGATGGTCTTATGCCTTTTGCTGAGCGTTTTGAGGGCTCGGGAAGTACCAGCACTTACACTGGTAGTAAGTCGTCTTGGTTGAGAATGGCATGTAGAGTAATACGTCATCAGCGTATACGAGGCATGAAATGTCAAAAGAGCGGGTGAGTGTACAGATGGGCTGCATGTATATGTTGAAGAACAGCGCCGAGAGGGAGGATCCCTGTGGCACGCCCTGTTTTTGTTGGAATGGTTTGGATGTCATGGGGCCAATCTGTACATGTTGCCATCTGTCTGACAGGTATGATTTGCACCAGCTTAATGCTTTGTCCTGGATCCCTTTCTCTGCGAGGCACTCTAGTAGTGGTTCATGATCGACGGAGTCGAATGCTGCAGCAATGGCCAGGAAGATGAGGGGGCATATCCTTGTCTGCTGTTGTCCAGACCAGAGATTAGTGTATTGAATAGGGTGGTTAAAAGCGTCTCAACTCCGTGCGACTCCTGAATCCATGCTGGCATGGATCGAGGGGAGCAGTGGACTCGATGTGTTGGATTTGTTGTTGTACGACCTTTTCGATTACTTTGGCCAATAGTGGGATGCTTGATATTAGCCTGTAGGAAACAACCTTCTGGGGGTCTAGTTTGCTGCTTTTTAGGAGTGGTCTAATGGATGTTTGCTTCAGGCTTTGTGGGAAAGAGCCTGTTGAGAAGGATAAATCCATGAATTTGGCCAGGAAAGGGCTGAATTCTTTCCTCAGTGCTTTTATCCAGAACGCCGGGCAGGGACCATTTGGGGCTGTGGTGGTGCTAATGGTGGTGATGGTGTCTTCGATGCCTTTCTCCGATGGTGTTGAGAAGGTCGTTAATGGCGTTCGGTGGCATGATCTGTGCACATCTGTGGATGGCGTGGTTTTAAATTTGTCAGTCTGGATTGCTTTCGAATGCAGGTAGTCCGCGTATTCCTGTGGCTGTGGCATGCATAGTTGGGTTGGGGAAGGTTCCTTCATGAGGGTTCTCACCAGGTTAAACAGGTCCTGTGGTTTGTTCAAGAAGCATTGCAGAATTTCTGCATGGTATCGTCTCATACTCTCTGTGACTGCTGCACGGTGTTCCTTCAAGTGGGAGGTGTAGGTGTCCATATCGTTGATGGAGCGTGAGCGTCGCCATCTTCCTTTGAGCTTCCTTAGATGGTGGAGTGATATTCGTAGCTCAGGAGAGTACCATGGAGCAGTCTTTCTTCTAGATAAGTCCATAATTGGTTGGTGGGCAATGGCGCTGAGACTATTGTTCCAGGCAGCGAGCATTTCCTCAAGGCAAGATTCTGTTTGGTTGGAGAGTGGTAGGGTTTTGCTGAGTATCTCTTCCTTGTTGAAGGGCTGGAATCATGTTTTTGGTGTTGTGCAGGCGTCGGCTATTGGATGGTTGCTTGCATGATCCAGATGCGTGGGCATTTGGAATCTTAGAAGGCTGTGGTCAGACCAAGGGACTGACGTGATGGATAGGGCAAGCGTATGGTTCGGGTATGTAGCCAAACGTGGGGTGAAGATCATGTCCAGCTTGTTTCCTTTTGAATGGGTGGGTGCGTGGGTTAATTGGTCATAGCCCAGCTCGTTAAGTGCGTCGAGGAAGGCGCTGGAGTGGACGTCTGGGAGGGCAGGCAGATTGAAGTCACCCATGATCCAGTTTGTTGTGTGTGGGTTCTCTGAGTTGTAGGGAATGGTCGATTATTGTTAAGAGGTCATCTGGGGAGGGGGATGGGGATCTGTAGATTAAGTTGATGGCATTGTGCTTGTTGGTTATGGTGATGGAGTCCAGGTGTGTGGTGCTGCTGGCTGAGGTCAGCTGGAATTGTAGCTCTGTTTTTGAAAGGGCAAGTACTCCTCCACCCCTGCGATTGGCTCTGTGGTAGGTGTGGATTGACAAATTGGGAGGGGTGAGTTGGTTAAGGATGACCGTGTCCGAGTTGGTCAGCCATGTCTCAGTGACTAATAAGATGTCTAGGTTATGGTAGGTTATCAGGTCGGCGATGACCGGCCATTTCTTCCGGCCTGAGCGGGCGTTTATGAGGGCACAGGACAGGTTGCTGGGTTGAGGGCACTTCTCTGGCAGAGATTTTTTGGTGTGTTGAAGTGAGATGTAGAGTAGGTGCGGGTGTAAGGTGTGTTTGGCTTGTGGTGTTGCTTGGTGGGGGGTACTCGACCACCTCCTTCCAGTACTCCGTAGTACCGGGATGGGGTTGTGGGTGGTGGTGAAGGTGAGGGCACTGTGGAGTAGACTGGCGAGGAGGTAACAACTGGCTAAGGCTATGGGAGAGGGTGCCATTTTGAGTGCCTACTGTGTGGTACCGGAACACTTCAGGCTAGTAAGGCTACAGTCAGGTTCAGAATAGCACTTCAGGCAAGTAAATCTGCAATCGAGTTCAGAGTAGCACTTCAGGCAAGTAAATCTACAGTCAAGTTCAGGATAGCACTTCAGGCTAGTGAGTCTGCGGCAGGTTCGGGACAACGCTTCAGGCTATCAACTCTATGGTCAGGTTTGGAAAAAAACAAACAATCTTAGCAAGTGTAACTAGAGGCAGACTCCAGTGATGGTTAACAGAGATACCTTAGTGAGGCGCCTAGCCTAGAGCTTTACCAATGGGTCCGTGCCCGGTGTGTGGGTTTTTTTGTTTCAGATAGCCTTCTGTGCTGTAGTGACTGTTACTCACTTTGTCGGGGTTTGTGCAGCGGTCGTCGCCGATTGCCTCGCTGTCTGGACAGTTGGGTTCACTAGAAAAAGACGGCTACGAGGATTGGGCCTCCGCCAAAGGGCCCTCTGACGAGGCCCTCAGGCATGGGTCCGCCAGGTGCGGGTGCGCCCGATGGCGCTCTTTTTAAAGGCAGCGGCAGCTGCCACAATTGGGCAGAGCAGAGGAGACATCCGGCTTCAGCTGCTCAATCCTGGGAGGGAGAGCTGCCACGGGATGGAGAACATGGCGGCTTCTGGTCGTCGCGGCCCGATGGCGCTCTTTTTAAATGCAGCGGCGGCTGCCCCGATTGGGCAGAGCAGAGGAGACGTCCGGCTTGGTCTGGCTTCAGCTGCTCGATCCCAGGAGGGAGAGCTGCCACGGGATGGAGAACGTGGCGGCTTCTGGTTCTTATGTTCTCCACGGAAAATGGGATGGCCTTAGTCATATCCCTCATGAAGTTCTGGAAGGGCATGTCTTCTGGAGGAGAAGGGTCTGGCGTAAGCTGAGGAGACCTGCTGTCCAACAGGACCTCCGATTTCACATCAGTCACCCAGCTGTCCGAGTCTGACTCTGACAGAAATTCGAAGTATCACTGGGACTCCTCTCAGCGCTCCCTGACAGCAATGAGAGAAAGTTGATGGAACCAATGAGGCATCGAGTGCTTCCTAGGTTTCAGTGGAATATCCAACCCTGACACATTCAAGAGAGAAATGGCCCCGTGGGGACCGACATCAATTCAGACTGATGCTCCGAAGCTGCTGCTGCCTCCACTGGCAATGCATGAGTCAAGAATAGACTGCATGATGTGAGGTGACAATGCCATGGACACAGAGGGGCAGTCTGCTGCTTCACCAGCACCGCTGCCATATGGTCCTCGAGGGCCCAGAGGCATTCCTCCAAGGCTGCCACTTCTGAAGGCTTCTGAGCCAGAGCTGCTTCGGTTACCATCTCCAGCATGGCCAAGGACACTGGGAGATGAATGGCATCCCTCTGGCACTCTGGGAGTCGATTCCTCCCGCCAGGGTACACTGGCACGCTGTTCGTGGCCATCGCTCTCAACATAATATCGGGAAAGGCTCTGATGTCTATGCACATGGGGCTTAGCCAGGTGCTCAAATGGGCCCCCCCTTCGATGTTGACGGTATCGATGTCAATTCCTTCCTTGATTCTGGATCAAGGTTGATCGAGAGCCACCGTGGCCCCTCGGCGCTGAATGAGCTCGAGCACCCCTTGGTCGACGCCTTGACGGGTCCTGGATGGCCCATCAGGACCGATGCCAAAGTCGAAGATGCTGAATCAGAACAATGGCAAAGAGGGACCATCTCTGTTTTTCCTAACCCTTTGTCATCTGCAGACACAAATTACAAGAGGGCTGGTGATCGGGACCCAAAGACTGAAGGCACCAATTGTCTTTGTCCATGACCGAAATGGTCCTGGCACATTTAGCACACTTCTTGAAACTGCTGGCTGGCTTTTTGGGATATGTCTGTAAAAACGGCTGTGGCAATATCAAATGGCTTGACGGTGCCAGCCACGAGAAACAAAAGAAAGAATAATTTTTTTCTTTTTTTTAGTGCCATCAAGTCAATGTTGAATCATAGCGACCCAGCTACCTCTGGGTTTTCTTGGCAATGTATCACCGGAAGTAGATTGCCAGCCTTTTCTTCCGAGGCAATGGAGGGTAAAGTGACTTGCCCAAAGTCACATGGAGTGCCAGTGGGAATCGAACCCTTGATCTTCTGGGTAACTAGGCAGTTGCTCTAACCACTAGGCTACTCCTCCACTCCACCTCAAAAAAAAAAAAAAAAAAAAAAAAAAAAAAAAAGAGCTTCTGAACCGGAGTGGAACCGAGATGATGGGACAGACGCTACCGAATAGCAGACAGAACGAAATCAAGCAAAATGACCCCTAGAGGGGAAAAAGACAAAGGGGCTTGTTTACAAAGCCGCGGTAGCCGTTCGCGATCGTTATCCAAAATATTTACCAGTGGATACCGAAATACATCTTAAGGGCTCCACAGAAAACAAAGACTGGAGAAGATGGCACCACCTCAGGTGGGAAGATAGGTGCACAGGAGCTTTCCAAAAGATTCCAATACAAGTTGGAGAGCGTTCTCGAATGGGGCTCTATCGGTGATGTCACCCATATGCAAGG
This sequence comes from Ichthyophis bannanicus, assembly GCA_033557465.1. NCBI lineage: Eukaryota > Metazoa > Chordata > Amphibia > Gymnophiona > Ichthyophiidae > Ichthyophis > Ichthyophis bannanicus. The sequence goes on from CM066032.1 coordinate 1,649,075,319, forward strand.
GAGAACTGCCTTTTCTCTGGTTCCAGGAATACCTACGTCTATACCACACAAGGTATGTGTTATTTATTTAATTGGTATTTAGTTCACGCCTGTCCAGTAGTTCAAGGTGAATTACAATCAGGAACTCTAGGTTATTTACCTGTCCCCAGAAGGCTTACAATCTACGTTTGTATCTGAGGCAATGGAGGGTTAAGCAACTTGCCCAAGGCCACAAGAAGTGCCAATAGGATTTGAACCCTGGTCTCTTTGGTTACCAGGCCATTATTTGTTGGTACTGCATATGCTGATGCACAGACTCCCAGGTCAATTTTATGAGTCCACTTATATGTATGCAGAAAGCTGTTCTAGGTGTTTAAATCCCTTATACAATTACTTCAAAAGTGACTTGCCCAAAGTCACATAGCCAGTAGAAAAAGAGAATCAAATTCATGCTACAGGACTTCTCAATTGCCTAAGTTTTATCTATAAACTAGATTCACTCCTACAAGATCCCCCCCCCCCCAAAAAAAAATGAAAGCATCCCCTTTAATGCAGTCATCCCTAAACCTTTCAAAAGTAGGGCTACTTAGGGCATTTCAATTCACCAAGAGGGCTCCCCCTGCAATAGGGGGCTGGGAGAAGATTTATTTGACCTTTTTGATGATTTGTAATGCTGCAAAAGAAAGGGAAAAAGGGGTAGAGTTCTTAGGGATGTGGCAGATAGAATGCCAGTCAGCTATTCAAATGAAGCTCATTTACTGAAAGCCGGTGAACATAGAACTTTGTTATTCATATATCTTCAAATATTATATGGATAGTACTGGGTTTAAATCCTGTCTGAATGGCCTGATACTATCTGTACAAGCAGGAACTGGATTTAAAGAATGAGAGACTGTAAAATTATACAGTAGTAATATTTAACCACTATCTGGGTCACTTGCATATTTAGTTTAAGGCATGCTGAATACATGCGATTACTGCACTATCTGTATAATTAAGTGCTGCTACCTATATACAGTGGTGTGCAAAAGTCTGGAATCACTTGTGAGTTTTGCGTTTTTCATACTAACAGGTTTTTTTAAAATTTTGCATTAGCCCAGCATATTCATCTTTCTACCACGTTAAAAGTGATACATTTGGCTATTAGAGTTGACTTTTTTGCATTCCTTGCTTCCAATTTAAATACTTTACAGACACTGGGAGATAGCTACTGCAATTTTTGTGGATCCTGCATCAAAACTGGATCGAGATTATCCAATATGCACACGTTATTTCTGACCAATCAGGAGGCTGGTTTCACTAACCAATCACAATGCAGATATCTAGCCAACAGTGCAGCTATAAAAATGCGCAGAATTTTTGAATTTCATACGCTTTCTTGATCGACCATGAAGATGGCTCGGACCCTGATGAAGGAGCATGTTCGTGTGTCCTTTATGAGCGAGGAAGGATTTTCAAGCCGTCAGATAGCCAGGAAAGTTAGCTGCAGTCAGAGCACTGTTGTTAAGATTGTACAGAAGAAAGAAAGAAATGGGTTCAGTGGTGGACAAGCCTCATTCAGGTCATCCACGTGCATCAACATCACGCCAGGACCGCGCACTATGACGCATTTCAATGACTAATCGCAAGTTGACCTCTCCTCATCATCTTCGAGAGTGGTCAGACAAGAGTGAGGTCAGTGTCAGCTCATCAACAGTTCGTTGCCGGTGCCTGCAGTTTGGTCTCCGGAGCTGCAAAGTACGGAATAAGCCACTGATGACTGACATACAAAGGCGCAACCGGATCGTATGGGCGAGAAAGCACTCAACCTGGTCGACTGAAATGTGGGAAAAGGTGCTATTCAACAATGAAAGCACCTTCTGCCTGTTTAGTAACCAGGCCCACACCTATGTGAGGAGATTTCCTGGAGGGGAATTCAAGCCTGAGTGTCTCAACCTCACTGTGAAGCATCCTTTGAAGGTCATGGTCTGGGGCTGCATGGCTGCCAGTGGCGTTGGACGTCTTCACATTGTCGATGGAATGGTCAACGGAGCCAAGTACATCACCATACTGAAAAAGTGCATGGTGCCATCAGCACACCAGCTGTTTCCTGGCCAGTTCCTGTTCCAAGATGACAATGCACCCTGCCATCGCTCCAGACAGGTGATCAGCTGGAAGCAGCAGAACATCATTAAGTCAATGGACTGTCCCGCCCAGTCTCCAGATCTGAATGCAATCGAGAACCTGTGGCACAAGGTGGCCTTGGAAATATCCAAGAGGCATCCGACATCAAAGCGTGAGCTGATTGAGTCACTCAATGCAGCTTGGAACCTGTAATGGTGAAAAGATATCCTGTGATAGGAAAGCAGAGGAACCTATGAGTAATAGGGATGTGTCTAGCAGGAAGGAAGATATCAGGACACCCAGTTGCCAAGAGCAACATAAACATTCCCAGCCACGAGGGAAGGAACCCTGCACAGCTGATAGGCATTCCCCAGCTCTTAGCTCTAATAGCTCTCACCTGGGAGGGGGAACGGCTGGAGTAGAGCCTCAGAAAACGTATAAGGGACGTTCATTAGAGAATAGTGGTAGCTGTAGGACGAGCCGTAGGAGCAGCAATAGCAGGAGCTGGAGAAGGAGTTCTGACTTTGGCTTTGGTAACTCCGGTAACTCCAGAGAAAGCAGTGTGGAAGATTCAGTGAAACCAGTAACTGGAAGCAGGAGAGACGTGCTGAATAAGAACCAGCTAGACACTGAGTGCAAGCTGAGGTTTGAATCTGGGAAGCAACGTCTGCTTTGGGCTGGTAGGAAAACTGATGTGAATGACTGATTCTGAATGTGAAAGAGAAAGGCAGATAACAGCTGATAGTCTTAATTGGAGGAGAAAGGCTCAAAACCCTTTTAACCAAGCCTCCAAACATATACCTTATCGTGAAGGCATTTATAAGGAGAAAGTACCAGTCAGAATAACTGGAAAGCAATTACAGGCTTCAGGAAGGAAAGAATATATGGTGCAAGACATCTGTATGTTGGAAGAGGGTGACAAACAGCCTAAGCATAGAGAAAAGCCTCTGAGGTTTAAACCCCGACTGAATGAAGCTGTGCATAGCTTTTCTCCTGCCTCAAACCCAGAAGGTGGCCTAATTAACCAAGGTAAAGCTGCTTACAAGTCTTTTTCACCTAGAAGTTATAAAGGACATAAGTCTTATTGGAATTGTATGCCAAGATATGGTGACTCTGACCCTTACCTACTGGAGGAAATAGTAGGGAGGTCAAGGGAGCTGGCAGAGGAGAATAATCTGCCAACACTCTATAGGCAGCAATGTTATGCAGATGATAGTCAGATTGAATCAATGATAATTGATCCGCCAGAGCCTGAATTATCTGACTACCAGATGGACTGTACATTGGCTGTGATGAATGATAGAATTTCATTGTGCTGAAGATATACAATGCTGGAAGTGATTTAACTGCCTGTTTAAAAGCACAAGAATTTACTTTATCCTTTTTGCCAGAGTATATGGCTTTTGTTCTTTTGTTACCTGTGTTATAATCCAAACCCCGGGAGGGGAAATAAAACCTTGATTTGACCTTACCACTCGGGTTTCAACTATCTTATTGCAAAGGAGCCCAACTACAATCCTTTCAATAAAAGGTCCCCCTGTAGCCCAACCAGTATACCACGCTGCCGGCCAAACAGGGTGTGACAAAGAGCATTGTCACCAACGATCACCTTGTCAGACTGGTTCATTCAATGACGAAGTTGCAGTCAGGTGATCAAGAACAAAGGGTGGCCCATCAAATACTGAGCCATCACTGACACATAAAAATGGCCTTTTTCAAGGCCACATACATTAATTTGAAGGAAACCTGGCGTGCGTCCATAATATTTTAAAGCATACTTACAATAATATATCGTTGTCCAACGATATACATTACACGATTTTCACAGGACAATTATGGGGAACAAACTCAGAAAATAAGGGCCAAACCAATACTAAAAGTTGGCCCTAATAGCCAAATCTATCACTTATCATGAGATACACAGAAAAAGCCACTGGGAGGAAAAAGAAATTAAGATATAAGGTCACAAAGTTGAAAAAACGTCAAATTTACAAGTGATTCCAGACTTTTGCACAACACTGTAGATAGTGGTGTTTATATATATATATAAAGTGTCTCTGAGAGGGAGGGCTGGAGCAAGATGGTGGCATGAGGCCTGTTGGAAAGCCTACAAAGACTTCCTTGTATCTTTTTGCCTGATTTTTCTCTTACAATGCCCTGGAAAAGGAAGAGAGGCTTGCAGATTCATCCAGCAGTCTTCACTCCAAAGTCAAGGCAAAGACTGTTGGCTTTCTTCAGACATCCATTGAAATTAAGACGCTGAGTGAGGGCCGCAGTAAGAGGCAGATGGATTGAGAATTCACCTCTTTGGGTGAGAAACTTTCACTGTCTTCTGAAATGCTATCTGTTCGGCGGCTGGGAGCAAGTGCCAGAGTTATAGCACAGTTGTCATGGATCATGAGGTCAATCAGCATGGAGGGCTGGCAGAATCTTCCTGGACTGAAGTGCATGCTTGCAAGCTGACATGGCAGTGGTAGCAGGGGCTCCTGCTGATCAGACTAGAAACAAGAAGGTCATCAAGGGGATAAGGAATGGTCTAATCTGGGCAATAAGGAAAGAGATAGAGGCCCTGGGAACATCTTTCATGGTTGTGGTCCTTTTCTCCACTTCAGAAGCCACTGGTTATTACTTTGGAATTGGTCCAGACCACATTGGTGAGACTAAACGACTTTATTAATTTATGCTGAAAAGATATTTCCAGAATTAGAAGCAATTTGGTAGTTCTAACCAAAAGACATGATTCCAATTTCTCTGGGGTGACCAGTCAAGTTGAGGCCCTTTGGACAAGATTAAACAGGACAACAGTATCTTAATAAAAGATAAGACTCAGTTCATTGTAAATTGGAACAGATGAAAAACTTTTATAGAAGGCTCAGCTTGAGGTTCATGAATTTTCCCAGGGTTCTGGAACAATCATCAAAGGAGATTTTCAAGAGATATCATATAGATGTGTTGAATCTTCTGAAAAGTGTGCCCCACCTCTTAATAAAATGTACTATGCTAACTTGATGGGGAATTAGAGTGGTGAGCAAGTAGGGGGTACTTTATTGTCCTCAGATAGTTTACATATGACTGCTATGTTAGAAGGAACTGTTATGGAAGATACCAACAGAGTTATCTTACTAGCAATCCTTTATCTTTTCCCAGGATCAGGATATAATCATAGAGCTGTACTTTCGTAAACATGGGCTGTCTTTTTGGAGCAAAGAATATAGTTTTTTCCAGATATCACCAGAAAGAAACAATTTATGACGCTCTTAAGTTTATCTGTGCACCAAGAGACGTGTGCTCTTGGAGGTTCCTTTGTGTTGTCTTTTCCTTACAAATGTATAATGAATTATGTAAAAAAAAAAAAAAAAGATATATTTTCTATACTTCTGAACAACTGAAGGCTTTTCTTGAGAGTAAAAGGGACCCTGGTGGGCCTCAGAAGCTACATGTAATATGGGTAGGATAACATGTTAAAGCCTTTTCTTACTTCCTTTTTGTCTGTTATGCTTTATGAGTATCTGCTTCAGTTTTTCCTGCCCCCACATTATTTGTGGTCAAAACAGAGTGAGGTGGGTTTTTTAATTTTTTTCTTTTTACCATTTTTCCTGTTCTCTTTTTTTCCTTTATAATTTGAATATCACTATCATAGATATCTCTGCTTACAAGTTTATGTCCTGCAATGTTCTGTTAAATTTCAATAAAGATTACTAAAATATAAATACATAAAAAATAAATTCTGGTGCTTAAATTAGTGTGGGCATCATGCTGTCTGAAAACTGACCCACTATTTAAAGATTTCTTGAAAGCTGGCAATCCTGCCCCACCCTGAGAACTCTTCCCCCTGGGAAGGATGGAAATACAGTATATGTGTGTGTAGTGTACTCCTTCCCTCTCCTCCGCATTATGAGCAAATTAAGACTTCACTGCTAATGTCAAAAGAATTCTGATGCACTTTGGAGCCTTTGAAGAGGGAACAGAGAAGGAAGGCAGAGCTATTCACAGGATGAGAAGCAGATGGAAAACAGGGTGCTTTCACATTATTCATCAAATGCTGCTGGTGATTTTAAATAGTCTTCTGCATTCTAATCTAGAATACGTGACTTGGGAATACATTATCAGGATCTATCTGGATTTGTCCACTTGACCCTAGCCACTAAATATTTTAAGTGGTCAAGTTTAATATTGGGTAAAATTAGAGCAACATCTATGATCCTACAAAAGTTTTCAAACAGTGCTGCTGTGTACAGTCATGCAGCCATCCATCTCTTGACCCAGGATTTATTTTACTGCAAGTTCTCAGAAGGAGACAATATCACAGACCCAAACTGCAGCAGCAAAATTTTATGCAAACAAAGCACTCTCATCTGTCACCCCTGCCCCTTCACATTGGGCATCTTCGACTTTGTTGATGGAGTCTCAGCTCCTGAAAGAAAAAGAATGGCAGGTCAGAAAAATTAGGTTTATGGACCAGATTCAGCCCATGAGCTGGTGTAAGGGGACCCCTGCTTTATTACAAGCAACAGTTACCATCACAGAAACATGAAGGTTAATTTTACATTAAGAAGAATCCATATGTTCACTGATACAAAAAAATTAACATTATAGAACACATGAAGAAAGATAGAAGCATTGTTATATAGGATCTCTATAAAGTATTACAAACTTACTGTATCTATTATATAATGTTTTATAGTCTTTAGTGAAACATTTTGAAAGACAATCGACCTGATCTTATAAATGTATGATGACTTCCATTCAGAACTATTAATTAGCATTTTGTAAATAAGGCAAACACTGCCAAAGATCTGATGTGAAATACAATTAAAATGGCATAGTATAAGCTAAGCAACCTATAAATTCTAATAAAATAGTCTTCCACCATGTATAATTATGCAAACAAGACTGTTTCATTGTTTTGTGTCATTTATACAGTTAGGTTATTGCTCTTGCAATAATTTCTACATAAATACATCCAAAAACACACAGACACATATTCTGTTCACAAAATATGTATTTTATTGGTGTGTCCAGTATGCATATTCTTAGGGGTATGACTCCTAAAGCGTGTTATGCTAAAGTGTAGGTAGCATGGCATTAGCTACAAAGGCGGTGTATTATCTTTTAGGGGCATGCACAGCATTTTCCCAGTAGTTAACTAACCAAAATTGCAGAGAGCATGCCACAGCAACATCATGGATACAGCTAATGCTACACATTGAAGTGCAGTTATGAGCATCTGTGCTGTCTGCAACTTTGCTGGTTATCATGCGCAGAGTACTCTTGTGGTAACAGCATGTTGCAGACTCTCCACCCATATCCCATTCAGTCCAGCAAATAGCAGAGCGTGCAAAAATCGCTGTACTATCTGCATTTCCCATGCACTGTTAATGCGGCCTGATAATGTGCGCTATCTGCTGTGTTAACAGGTACTGCAACGTAACATCCTCCTTAGTTTTTTTTCTAATGTGAAAAAGAGTACAGATATTGTGTTAAGTACAAAAATAATAACAGGAGGTAAAGTGTGATCATCAAGTTTGCACTTTACAAATATCAGTTGAAAAGCTATCAGCAATTGCAAACGCTATAATGCAATAATTTCAACTATGTACTGTTAAGGGCATGTTTACTAAAGTGCATTAGCTGTTAATGTGGTACTAGTACCTGCCAAACGCACCGCATTAACAGCTAATGAGGGGAAAATGCCAATAGTGCAGTGATTTTCTGTGCTATCAGCAGAGCACGCATTAGCTGCGCGAGTGGGTGGGGTGTGGGCAGAGAGTGGGTGGCGGAAGTTGCATCCACGATGCTGCTGGGTCGCACTGTTTGCATTTTCCATGCGTTATCTGCTAGGGGAATGCTACGCTTGCCCCCAACAAATAACGCACAGCTATTGCAGCTAACATGTCATGGTGCATTAGCTACAAAGGACTAACGCGCTTTAGTAAAAACTCATTATTTTCATAAGGGAACTAAGAGTAGTTACTCACCTGTAACAGGTGTTCTCCAGGAGAAGCAGGAATCAGTCCTCACATATGGGTGACGTCAGCGCCGACGGAGCCCCCGTGCAGAGCATTTCCCCAGCTTTCAAAGAAAGCCTTTGGGAATTGCAGCGCGCATGCGCGGTCCCCTTCCCACCCAAGGGTGCCATCTTGCTCAGTCTGATGACATAGCTAAAAGACAGCAAAAAAATTAGCAAAAATAAATCATATGACTGCAACTCCAAGGGGAGGAGGGAGGGTTGTGAGGACTGATTCCTGCTGCTCCTGGAGAACACTTGTTACAGGTGAGTAACTACTCTTTCTCCAGGACCAAGCAGGAAGTCAGTCCTCACATATGGGACTCCCCAGCTTAAGGCTACCGGAGACCTCAAGCCGAAAAAAAAATGAGCTCCCACTAGCTTGTCAGTACGTAAGGAAGGAATCTTCTCTGAGAACGCCCCCGACCGGTAGCCCAACACCAGGGCTGGAGGGCAGGAGTTGCCTAAACCCCAAAGAGATTATGGAGTACTGCCTGTCCGAAAGCACTATCCCTGCGGGACTCCCTCTCAAGGAAGTAATGGGCTGCAAAAGTCTGGCTTGAAGACCAAGTAGCGGCCCGGCAGAAGTCTGCCAACAGAACAGAGTGGAGATGAGCCACTGACGCAGCCTTCGCCCTGACACGATGAGCCGTGACTCGACCCTCCAACGAGAGGCCGGCTGCCCCATAAGCCCAGGCGATACAGTCAGCGACCCAAATGGACAAAGTACGCTTGGAGACAGGTAACCCCAACCTATTGGGGTCAAAAGAAACAAAGAGCTGAACAGCCCTCCGATGCTCCCGCGTACGGTCAAGGTAGAAGGATAACGCCCTTCTACAGTCCAGGGTATGCAGGACCATCTCAGCCCGGTTGGCATGCAGCCTGGGAAAGAAGGTCGAAAGAACCACCTCCTGATTGAGGTGAAAAGGAGAGACAACCTTAGGGAGAAACTTCGGGTGAGTCCATAAGACTACCCTATTCCTGTAGAACCTAGTGTAAGGGGGATCAGACACTAGTGCCTGAAGTTCACTTACTCGCCTAGCAGAGGAAAGAGCTACCAGAAACAAGGTTTTCCAGGAGAGAAAACGGAGAGGGCAGGTAGCCATAGGCTCAAAGGGCGGACAAGTAATCCACTGTAAGACCACATTCAGATCCCCCTCAGGAGCTGGTGGACGTAAAGGAGGCTTAAGCAGGAGGAGGCCTCTGAGAAAACGAGCCACCAAAGGGTGGTTGGAAAGAGGCCTGCCGTCCACCGGCGAGTGGTGCGCTGAGAGAGCACTAAGGTGAACTCTGACAGAGTTGGACTTAAGGCCTAGATTGGAGAGGTAAAGCAAATATTGCAATACTACCGCTACCAAGCACGAGAAGGGATTCTCACTGTGCTGAGCACACCATGCGGAGAATCTACGCCACTTAAGAGCATAGGATTTCCTGGTGGATTACCGTCTAAAGGCTAAGACTACGTCTTCCACCTCTCGAGGCAGTAGCAGGGGAGCCAGGACTACCCTTTCAGCAGCCAGGCCATCAGATGAAGGGACTGGAGGTTGGGGTGCAAGAGAGATCCCTGTTCCTGAGACAGGAGATTGTGTTGAATCCCCAGAGGGAGAGGAGTGTCCACCGCCAGTTGCAGCAGAAGTGGGAACCACGGTTGCCTCGGCCACCTGGGGGCTATCAGAATCATTGAGGCCCCATCCTTGAGGACCTTGAACAGTGTTCGAGACACTAGTGGTGTGGGAGGAAATGCATACAGTAGGCCTTGGGACCAGGGAATCAGAAACGCATCCGCTGCTACTCAGAGGATGCGGTTGCCTGGAACAGAATCTCGGAAGTTGCCGGTTTAGAGGACTGGCGAAAAGATCCATGGTGGGTAGGCCGCATCTGAGAAAGATCTGCTGAACCACCAACGGATTCAATCTCCACTCGTGTGGTTGCAGGATCCTGCTCAGTCTGTCTGCCAGGTAATCTTCTTGACCTGGGAGGTAGACCGCCTTGAGGAAGATTCCGTGATTGACAGCCCAAGAGCACAGCCGTTGTGCCTCCTGACAGAGAAGGAAGGAGCCTGTGCCTCCTTGTTTGTTCACGTAGAACATGGCAACTTGATTGTCCGTCTGGACCAGTACAGACTGGTGAGATCTGAGGTGGGAGAAGGCTCTCAGAGCTAGGCGTATCGCCCGTAGCTCCAGGAAGTTTATCTGCTGAGCAGCCTCCCAAGGGGTCCAGAGACCCTGAGTACATGCCCCTTGGCAATGTGCTCCCCAACCTAGAAGCATCTGTCGTCAGCACTTGAGAATGCGGAGGGGATTGAAAAACCACTCCGAGTACCAGATTCGGAAGATGAAGCCACCATTGCAGAGAGGAGACGAGCAGGGTGGATATTTTTACTGAGTCTGCAAGGCTCCCTGTGGCTTGATGCCACTGAGTGCGAAGGCTCCACTGAACAGGCCGCATGTGCAGGCGGGCATTGGGGGTTACATGAACCGTGGAAGCCATATGGCCGAGAAGTCTCAGGAATTGCCTGGCGGAGACCAGGGAAAGCACAGTTACTTACCTGTAACAGGTGATCTCTGGGAACAGCAGGAATAAGTCTTCACATATGGGTACGTCAATACCGACGGAGCCTGCGCGGGAACGCTCCCCAGCGTCCAATCAGAAAGCTTTTGGGAGCATCCCTCAGCGCCTGCGTGCTGCCTTCCCGCCTTTCCAACTGTCTCTCCTCAGTTAAGTTTTATAGCTGAGACAAAAAGAGAGAAAGAGGAAAGGAAGAGAGATAGAGAGATACAACTCCTAGGGGAGGTGGGTGGGTTGTGAAGACTTATTCCTGCTGTTCCCAGAGATCACCTGTTACAGGTAAGTAACTGTGCTATCTCCAGGAACAAGCAGGAATGAGTCTTCACATATGGGGACTTCCAAGCTAAGATGCCTGGAGCCCTAGCATGTTGGTGATTGAAACATGCTCCACCTCATATGCCCAGGCATCCCGAGGATGGAGGGTAGGAGTTGAAGAAAAGAGAGGAGCTGTAGGAGACAGCTGACCTAAAATAGGACTACAGACAAGGAGTCCCTGTATATATGATAAGCATCATGAAATATATAGAAATGAACAATCACCATATGGTCCTCACCTACTGGATTGCAGGAAGTAGAGAGGCTGATGGAATCTACTGGGGATCCAGAAGAGGAATCTTCAAGATGACCTCACTGAAGTGGAGTTGAAGGTCAAAATCTGGAACTGACAGGTGACCCCAGGATTCAACTGGGGAAGAACAAAAACGGTAGGTCTTTAGTAGAAAGCTTTATGGAAAAAGCTGAAAACTCTTTTGGCTACAGAGTTAATTATAGTTAGGAGCAAAAGAGGAAGACTGACCGAGTTGGACAAAAGTGGCTTAGTCCTTGAGGGAAGAAGGGGTATGGAGAAAACCCCGTAATCGCAAGGAAGGACAGATGTCTGAGGAGTTGGAAACCTCAGATCTACTGAAGATCCCCCATGTCTGTCCTAACTGACGAGAGGTAGGAAGATAAAGGAATAGGGAGCTTCAGGGATACCTGAACCTAAGGTTATGGTAAAAGCTGTCAGTACCACAGTAGTGGTTGTGTGCATAAAACCGAAACATAATGAGAAATAGTATGAACATGTGAAAACCCACTGTCTGGAACAGATAGGAAGGAAAAAACACCTTTATGAGTACAGACAGAGAGATAAGTGTGTGAATATATATCTACCTAAAAGAAGTATCTCGACAGATACACACACACATATATATATATAGTGTGTGTGTATCTGTATAAATATATATATATATATATATATACACCGTATTTCCCCGAAAATAAGACCTACCCCGAAAATAAGCCCTAGCAAGTTTTTCAGTGATGTCTGTAATATAAGCCCTACCCTGAAACTAAGACCTAGTGCAGATCATCGACGGACGGACAGATTCGGTACCTGGGGGGGGGGGGGGGGGAGGTCCCCACCAGGGAGGAGCTTTCCTCCTGCTCCACTCCCCGACGCGATCAGCTCTGCCGGTGCTGTGCTGCACTGCGGGCCTCTTCATTCCAAGGGGCTGTATTTCCTTTTTTGCTGCTGATTGGCTTTGGTGGGAGGACTGGGGAGGAGCTTTCCTCCTGCTCCACTCCCCAACGCGATCAGCTCTGCCGGTGCTGTGCTGCGCTGCAGGCCTCTTCATTCCAAGGGGCTGTATTTCCTTTTTTGCTGCTGATTGGCTTTGGTGGGAGGACCGGGGAGGAGCTTTCCTCCTGCTCCACTCCCCGACGCCGATCAGCTGCCGGTGCTGTCTCTGCGCTGCGGGCCTCTTCCTTCTCTCCAAGGGGCTGTCGCTGCCCGCATCCACTGCTTCCCTGTGCGCTCTGTGGTAACACTTCACTGATTGGCTGACTGTCAGGAGATGGCAGCCAATCAGCAAGCGCTACCGGTATCAGTAAAAAAAATAAGCCCTACCCCGAAAATAAGCCCTAGTGCTATTTTTGGAGCAAAAATAAATATAAGACCCGGTCTTATTTTCGGGGAAACACGGTATATATATATATATTGTAACGAGGAAGATCTGTCCCTTGCCTCAAGAGCACAGAAATCTGCTAGCTTCAGCTTAGATTCTGACAGGCAGGCAAGCCACATGATTCCCAGTTACCATAGGCAACATAAACAGACTCAGACACGAGGTCTGAAGCCTCGCCCAGCTGGAAAGCATCCACCAGCTCTTGACTCAAACAGCTTTCACCTGTGTAAGGGAGCGCCCAGGAAACAGTATAAAAAATGCTTAGAGCAGTCAGAGCTAGACTCACGTGGCTCAGGGGGAGAGGAAGGAGATTGCAGAGACTCCCGAGATTCTGGAGACTCAGGAGACTCCAGAGATTCAGAGGACACAGACACCGATGCAGAGCTGCAGGAAAGTTTATGCAGGAAGCTGCAGAGAAGTTCACACAGAGAACTACGGAAGAATTCACACAGAGAGGTCAGCTGTAAGGATTTGTTTCCTGTGACGCAGTTTGTTTTGCCAAAGCACCGGGCTGTGCAGAGTGAGTGGAGAACAGTGAAAGGAAAACCGTATGTATCTGAAAAGTGTGGCAGTTTGAAGCAAGTACAAGCCCTAGAAAGGGAGAAACAAGCAGTTGAAGATATCTGTATGTCTGAGGGTGAAGAGTTCTTACCAGTTAAACCCCGAAGGAAACTTCCTAGAGAGAAATCCTCTCACGATAGAAGAGAACAGTTCTGTGATCCACAATCCAACTGGGAAGGTAGGACACGTAGAAGCTTTAAGGGAAAAGCCTATCATAAGAAGGGTGTCTCTCCTTCCTGCTATTATGAGTCATACGATAGCTATTTACTCTGCTTTAGAGGAGGCTGTCTAGATGAGCCTGCTGAAGAGACGGGACTGAGAAATGTACAAACTTCATGTTTTAAAGAAGATGTTTGTAATGAAAGAGCACAGCAAGAACCTATGATACTAGATGCTTGTGTTGAATCTCCTATTGAGGAAGCCATGGATTGTACGCTAATTTTATCTGATAAGATTTCTTCTCTATGCTAAAGCCAAAGTTTGAGCGTTGGTTGAGAGCGCTGTGAGAAGCAGAGGAAAGACTGCTGAATATCAGATAAACCGTAAGCTGTGTAAAATAGTACCACTGATTATGATTTCCTTTAAGAGGCAAGATGCTATATTTGAGTTTCTTCAGTTCCTTACCAGTGTATATGGTTTTGTCCTAAGTTTTGTTTGTATATTATACCTTTGAGAATCCAACCCCGGGAGGGGAATAAATCCTTTTGAAAACCTGACCATTTGACTCACAACTACTACTTTCTACAAAGAGGGTCAGTCCCAGCAGTCTGGCTGTTAGCCTTAGCAACAGTCCAGCCCCTGCTGGTCACAATATATATATAATATATGTGTAGATATATATAGATATATATATATATAGGGGTATATATATATATATATATATATATATATATAGATAGATATATAGATATAGATATATATAGATAGATAGATATAGATATGTTTATGGCGAGATCCAGGGGGTATATTCTATGCACACGTGGCTGACAGACATATGCATCTAAAGAAAGCATATAGACATATGTACATATATGAATATATATATATAGGTCTAAAGAGAAATGTCTACAATTAAGCAGAAAGAGACATGTCTACAGGAATCTTCACATGGAAGATGTGAAGAGGAATGATTCATCTCATAACAAGAAGGTGGAACCTACTTGAGAAGATATAGAGAATCTATTCCCTCTGGTTAAGATGGAGTAGAATGCTACCCAGTAAAATAACCAGGCTGGTTGCGAGAAAACAGAGGATAATATTAGTCTGCAAACAGTAAGTCCTGAGTTCAGTAGAACTCTAACATGGTGAAGGGACAGAATACGCATAGGAAGAGACACCAGGTAGACCCACTTGAGGGACAAGGGGAGGGGTATCATGCGTTATTTAGTTAAATATGTGCTGTCCATGAAGGATTAGGATACCATGAGGACAAGCTGGAAGGAAAAAGAGCATATTTCCTGTAGGAATTTGGTAACTCTTTAGACTGTCATGTAGGAAAGGCTTATGTCCTTTATTAAAAGGAAATAGAAGGGTGTAAAGAACCCTCACAGTCATGGGAGGTGACTGAGGAAGCCTTTTTCAACCATATAGGATAGTCATTAGAGAAAAAACCCTCATGCTCTCTAGCAAGGGCCCATAGTGGAAAGCTTCTCTGTAGGATTGCAGACAGCATTATGCAGGAGAGCTGGGAAAGAAAACTGGCTGTTGGAGACAACCAGCTGCCAACTCAACTATGCTGCCAACTCCAAGGATTTGGAGATGGCAGAAAAGAAGTTGTAAGGATTATCCAAGATAGATGAGCACTATCTTGGAAGCACTACTAAGGTTAGACAAAAAGTAGTGGAAGACAATACTGGAACTTATAGAAAAGTACCAGTACAGCAATCACTGAAGCTCCTGCATGGGCAGCTGCTGAATGGCACAGCAGAGAGATCTTTCTGTTTTTAACAGAGAGAACAAATAGAACAAGAGGAGAATATCCTGTCCCTGTCTGAGGAGCTGCCCAGATGAGGAAAAAAGGGGGCTAAGAAAGCCTTCCATTGGTATGGAACCACTCTTACAGGGGAACCCTGGAAAGAAGGTAAAGAAAAAATAGGAGCTGAGGGGAGACTTGCCATATGGTAAGTCTGTAGAAGGAAAAATTCATGGTGGTACAGAAAAACTATCATGAGATAGTTGGCAAACCTCTCTTCATTGTAGGAAGAGGAGGAAAACCCTGTGACCCATAGACATGAATATCCTGACAGCTCAGCATACCTAAAGGCAAGTGGATGTCCTGGAAACAGGAATCCAAGTGTAGAGGTTTAAATGAAAAAAAAAAACAGTGAAAAAACTTCTAATGAGAAGAAGTGAACTGTATGTTATAACAGATTAATTGGAACCCTATTAAGGGTTAATTTTCCTGGCTTGAGTTTGGATTCTTCAGACCATGGCGAGGTTTCCCTTGTTTGGGAACATCGGCATGATGGGCAGGAGAAGAATAAAACCTTCTTCTTTTAGGAAAAGGAGGTTTGGTAGGGCATTTCTTACCTGCTGGGGAAGGAAAAGGTTTAGGATGGCCCTCAGAAGCAGGGAAGTCAGTGGAGCAATGAGCAACCTGACGCAAAGACTCCTTGTTGAAGAGATTTTCTCCAGTACAAGGAGTGTTACTCAGTCTTTGTTGTGCCCATCTGCTCAAGTCCGAAGCTTGGAGCCAGGCTCTACGTCGTGCTCCTATGGCTATAGTAGAGGTTCTGCTAACAGACTCAAAGGAGTCTAGGGAAGCACGAGAAAGAAACCTAGAGATATTCTGGCTATGACTAAGAAGCAAGGAATAGTCTGCAGCCTTGGGCTCTGAAAGAAAAGGAGTCAAAAGAGATAATTTCTCTGTGATCTCCTGAAGGGATAGACTCATATAAAAAATATATGAGAGAATCCTTGTTGCCAGCATAGATGTTTGGAAGGTTTGACATCCAAAGGCATCCAGTGTTCTAGATGCACGACCTGGCAGGAAAGAAGAATGCTTCTTCTTGCTTTTTACCTTCCTCATTGCTGATTCCACTACAATGGAATGATGGGGAAGTTGAGTCTTTTGAAACCCTGGAGAGGGGGGCACCTGATACAGAAGAGCAGTTGCTGTAGAAGGTGAGGAAGCCCATAAAGTTGTTTCCCATATTTTCAGAAGAAGATCCTGTAAAGAATGATGTAAAGGAAGCATTATATTTTCCTTTTCCCCAGAAAAGCCTTGTGTAGGATCATAGCCAGGGATAGGAATAGCCAGGAATGTTGCCATGTCAAGGAGAAATTTCTGAAAAGAAGGATCTCCAATGGGAACAATCCCTGGACAGGCTAAACTCAAAGAACTAGCCTGGGCACCAGAGGATGTACTTGTTCGGTGCAAAACAGGATCTCTAATGAATGGATACTGGGACTGTCGGGTATGACCTGAGACAGTCAGTACTGTATCGTCCATGCTAGGTATCGACTCCAAACTAGGTATAGAAAGGAGCGATCCTGGTGAAAAAAGCATGGATGGAGCTGGTCCCGATGTTACTGCAGGTACCAGCATCGACACCGATACTGGTAGCTGAGCCGGAATCGAAGGCGATACCGACATCGAAACAGTCATCGGAGGCTGCTCAAACGGTACCGAGGTAACTCGAAAGTCTCGGTGAATATCCTCGGTACCGCGCATCCGGAATCGGTGCGTGTCGGTTCCGAGACGCGTCGGTACCCAGTCTTCCAGACTAGATATCGATTCTAGACTCGGCATCGAAGGAAGCGAATCTATCGATGCATGTCTAGATGGTACCGACGTCAGGGGTCGTATAGACGGAGCTGCCGATACCGGAAAGTCAATCTGGGTTTCGATCGGTCCCGAAGGCACCGAGTACACCCGATGACGATCCCTGGTGAGGAGTGGATCGCTCAACACCAGTGCCGATGCCGGGTTATCGGTACCGCTCGAAGCGGATGCCACCCCTGAGCATGGCTCAGGTATGTTCTGTGAGGGGTGAGCCCCAGGAACAACCTGAAACCCCTGAAAGGCTTTGGAGACCGAAGACTCCCGCCGGGGTTTTGAAGCCAATGAGGTCTTGAGGGCAAGGCCGGAGCCGTCATCAAGCTTGGCATGAGACCTACCACCCAAGGATTGGCTAGTCTTAACAGACTGTTTGTGGGTTACCTGATCCTGTAGAGAAGAAATGGTCGGTGCCCTTACACTGGAAGGGAAAACTGTATCGAGGGAAACTCGAAATGGAGAATTTCTCCTCATAAAATTGTAGCCTGATGGCTCTGGAGGAAAGGGGTCAGGACCCAAACAGGTTAGACACCAGTTATTGGAGTCTAAAAAGAAAACTGTATTTCCACAGTTAAGGCACTTCTTAGGAGAAGGCGGCTCTATAATGGAGAGGCCTTACTGGCCCAAAAATTCAAGACAGAAACAGAGGGAAAAAAAACTCCCTGAGTTCTAGGAAAAGAAAAGAAAAAAACCACCGGCGGTACCGGTGGAGTCGGGGAAACAGTCACGACCACAAGAAAACAAAAAGTAAAAGATTTAAAGAAAAGATTTTCTGCGGTGACAGGAAGACGTCCTGCCGGCTCCGTGGAAAAACGAAAACTGAGGAGAGACAGTTGGAAAGGCGGGAAGGCAGCACCCAGGCGCTGAGGGATGCTCCCAAAAGCTTTCTGATTGGACGCTGGGGAGCGTTCCCGCGCAGGCTCCGTCGGTACCGACGTACCCATATGTGAAGACTCATTCCTGCTTGTTCCTGGAGATTTGCTGTGAAACTGCCCGGCTAGATCCATCAACCTGTGGGCTCTGTCCACTGGCAGAAAAGCCTTCGCCTGAAGAGTCCAGGCGTGCTCCTATGAATTCCAAGTTCTGGGACGGGAGCAAAGTGGACTTTGCGAAGTTTATGACAAACCCCAAGTGCTGAAGCAGAGCCACCGTGCGAAGGGTGGCTTGACTGGCCTCCTGGGAAGACTGGCCCCTTATGAGCCAGTCGTCCAGGTATGGGAACACAAAAAGACCTTGAAGCCTTAGGTAGGCCGCCACCACCGCCAGGCACTTTGTGAACACCCTAGGGGCGGAGGTTAGGCCAAAGGGTAGTACCCTGTACTGATAGTGGTTTCCTCCCACA
Organism: Ichthyophis bannanicus; assembly: GCA_033557465.1. NCBI lineage: Eukaryota > Metazoa > Chordata > Amphibia > Gymnophiona > Ichthyophiidae > Ichthyophis > Ichthyophis bannanicus. Next base: position 1,649,093,603 of record CM066032.1, read on the forward strand.
ACAAATCTGAGATATTGCCTGTGGTCTGGATGAATGAGGATGTGAGTATAAGCATCCTTTAGATCTAAGGAGCATAGCCAATCTCCCTGCTGGAGGTAGGGCAACAGGATTCCAAGGGTAAGCATCTTGAACTTTTCCCTCTCCAGGAACTTGTTGAGGTTGCGCAAGTCTAGGATGGGTCTGAGGCCTCCTGTTCTTTTTGGTACCAGAAAGTACCTGGAATAAAAGCCGTGACCTCTCAGGTGGTGGGGCACCGGTTCCACAGCCTGTTCCTTTAGCAGACTTGCTAACTCCTGAAGGAGTAGGTCCCTGTGCAGAGGGAGTCTTGGAGGCTCCCCTGGAAAATAGGAGGGAGGTACCTGGTGAAAATGAAGAAGATAGCCCTTTTGGACTATATGGAGCACCCAGGTATCTGATGTGACGGCTGACCACCTGTGGGCAAAGTGGGCCAGCCGGCCTCCTGTGCTGATGTGAGCCAGCTGAGGAGAAGAGGCTATGCCTTCTGAGTCAAAAAACCCCACCCTGCTGAGCAGGGGCCGGTGTTGGTGGCTTGGGGGCCTTCTGCCTACGGGGCCCATGACCCTGCCCCTTGGCCTGCTGACCCTGTTGGGGAGCTGCAGAGGCCTGATAATGAGGGTATTGTTTATAGGCAGAGGACTTCCTCGGGTAAAAGGTCTTTTTTCCCGAGCCCTTCTTTTTCTGAGAAGGGGCAGAGGTTTTTCTGGACAGCCTAGTCCGGGTCAGAGTCTCGGTCTCGAGTTCTGCATCCTTGTCAGCCATGGGCTTGCCAAAGAGGTTTTCACCCTGGCAGGGGACATCGACCAACTTGTCCTGAACCCATGTCTCGAGGTCGGATGACTGTAGCCAAGCCTGTCGGCGGGCACCGATGCCGGCCCCAGCTACTCGGGCCGAAGCCTTGAAGCCATCATAGGCTGCTCGAGAGATAAACTTCGAGCACTCTCGAATACCAGTGGACAAGGCCTGGAACCTCTGCAAAGGTTCCTCGGAGAGACCAGCAGAGAACCCGGCAATCTCCTTTGCCAGGTCTCGAAGATACATGCCCATGTAGAGCTGGTATGTCTGGACACGGCAAGCAAGCATAGAGCCCTGGAAGCACTTCTTACCGAGGGCATCCAGGTTCCGGGCCTCCCAGCCGGGAGGCACCGAGGAGTGCATCTTCTGACTTTTCAGTCGATGCATGGCCGATTCCACAACCATGGAGTGGTCCGGTAATTGTGCCTTTTGGAACCCGGGGCTCTTGCGGACTCGATAGATGGAATCGACCCGCTTGCTTAACACCGGCGTCGAGGCCAGGGTCTCCCACATGTGGAAGAGCAGCCACTCCAGCATCGGAGGAACCGGCACAGTAAAGGCCTCCTTGGGGGGAGAGCCATACTGTAGGGCCTCGAGCTCCTCGGCTTGAGGCTCCTCCTCGGGATCCGCGGGGAATGCCAAGGCCTTGGCCATATCCCGCACGAAGTCCGAGAACCTGGTATCCTCCGGTGGGGATCGTCTCCGAGATTCGGACTCCGGCGAGTCTGATGGGACACACCGAGTCTGATAGGTGTCAGGTGACTCTTCGTCCTCCGTCTCTCAGCCCGACACCTCGGAGGAGGAATCGAGCGGCTCCGGTCGGGCGGGCACCGATGCCATCCGCCCCGACGCCGAGGGTACCGGCGTCGACGACCTCGGTCCCGAACGGGAGGCCGAGGGAGACCGTGGCCGTGGATCGACTCGAGCCCGCATGGACTCGAGGATCGGCTCGGCCTCCGGGGTCGACTTGGACGTCGATGTCCCGGTGGTCGGGGCAGATGCACCGGTGAGACTGGCGATCAATGCCCGCTGCTGTTCCATGAAGGCAGCGAGGCTGCTCTCCAAGGCCGTCAACCTGAGTCCGAACTCAGGAGACCCAGCAGCCCCCGACTCGGGCCCCGACGGCGTCGGGCCCGACGTCGGCCCCCCTGGAGGAGAGTCCATGAGGACTACAGTACTCACGTGTCCAGGAGACTCCATCTCGATACGAGGTTGCTTGGCAGGCCTCTCCGACTCCAAAGACCCGGGACAGCTATCGGGGCTATGCGACCTGGCCCTCGAGGAACCAGGAGCGTCCACCGACGCCGCCCTCGCGGGTTTCTTCTTCCTGCGCTGTTCCCGCGAAGGAGACCCTGCTCAGAGGAACCCCGACGCTGCTCGGGGCCGGAGTCCCAAGACGTCGAGGCCTCTGACGAGGTCCGGGCCCGTCCGGACGCGGAGTCAGAGAAGATCCTATCCTTCTGGTGCTGCTGACTCCTCAACGCCTTCGAGGACATTTTGCCACACGGACCATAGATCATCGGGTCATGATCGGGTCCGAGGCAGCGGAGGCAGCAGTCAAGTGTGTCGGTAAGAGACATATGTTTCTTACACCGATCACACTTTTTAAACCCGCTGGCAGCCATCGGGGGAAAAAGGGCCCCTGCGAGGTCAAAAGACAGGGCTGCCAGTGAAAAAAGAAAAATGGCGCGAACGCTAGTCACAAAGGACAAAAACCGAAAAAGAGAGAATGGGCTCGATACCGGCGTATCGGGCCCAGGCGGGAAAAGGATCCGGCGTCGAACCGAAGAAGAAGAAAAAACAGGCAAATCAACTTTTTCCTCGGCGAAAAATGAACTATGTCCATCGGGCTCCGCGGAAAAAAGACGACTGAGCAAGATGGCACCCTTGGGCGGGAAGGGGACCGCACATGCGCGCTGCAATTCCCAAAGGCTTTCTTTGAAAGCTGGGGAAATGCTCCACACGGGGTCTCCGTGGGCGCCGACGTCACCCATATGTGAGGACTGACTTCCTGCATTGTCCTGGAGAATATAGTATAATGCAAAGTACTGTTTTAAAAATGCAAGTAAAAAGATGATCATAGCTCATCTTAAAAATATTTATTTTCATAGAATAAAAGAGACTGAATAAAATACAGGTCTGATCATTTACAAATGTTGCTAATATTTTATCACACGTGTGCTGTGTAGAAAAATTGTAATTATGAGATTGAAAACTACAAAAATGCTTACGATGTACTGCTTGCATATTTCAAGTAATCTGACGTTTCTTCAATCCTAAGGACAGTTTTGAAAATAGTAAAACAAAAACAAAAAAGGTCATCACTATCATTATAAGAAAGTATATTCACAGACATTGGATGCGTCATACTAGACCATTTAGCATTTGTAATTTTAATAAGCATTGTAAAACAATGTAGTCAAACACTGAGATAAAAAGTTAAACCTTAAAAAGAAGCTAATAAGTACGGTCAGGCAGAGGTCACTAGCACTGGCTATAGGCACAAAGTGTATACACAATCATATAATCGGCTGAAATAAATGAGACTAAAATTTTTAACCTTTAGAACTGATGTCAAAAGGTCAGAAACTGAATCATAGGGGGCTGTTTACTAAATGGCGGTAGCGGACTCTGTGCGATACTGAAGCTGCTGCCCCACTGAAATCAATGGGGCCGCGGATCCGATATCGCACGGAGTCCGCTACCGCCGTTTAGTAAACATCTCCCAGAGACATGCATTCTGCAGCTAACATCCAGTTATTACTCAATTACTTCATAAATTAACATCCTGAGAATATTTGGATTAGCAGAATAGAAATGTTTTAAAATAAATAAAAATAAAATTGCAAAAGGTTTGAAGAATTCTGGTATCGGAGTATCCTATTCTAAACTGGTAGCAACATATCTCTCATGAATATTACTAGTAATCTCATTCTAAAAATAATTGTTTTAAAAAAAAATAAAATCATTAAAAGCATCCAAGAAGAAAAGGGAACCCAGTGAGTTCTGATCTTATATAACAAATTTTAGTTAGCAAGGCAAACTTCCCTATCTACAGTAAATACTCAAACTAATTTGAAGATGCCACAATAAAGGGTTGTGTTAAGGTGATATTTTACTCGGCAGTTAATGTCCTTTCCTCGTGTCCTGCGTGACCAGTCCATACAAGTGGGTTGTGTTCCCCTACCAGCAGTTTGGTGGAGACAAAGAACCAATTAAAAGCCCAGGTTTCAATGACACCACTCCTATGCCTCTATTTGCCTCAGCGACCAGAAGTCCCCTTCAGTATTCGTCCCAAAACATATGGGAGAAACCATGGCAAGCCTCACACAAACTAATCATGGGCAACAAGGAGTAATCAACAGTCGAGAACTACAGTATGTATATGAAAGCATAAACAGAAGGCTGTCTGTAGAAGATGAACCTGCAGAGTCACGTATAAAAATCATAGCGGATCCAAAGGAAGAAGCATAGCAGACCAGAAGAGCAGAGCTAATACAGTTTCAGGGATGGGCCGTGAACTGGTCTAGCAGTCCAGAACACACTCCCCTCTGCAGATTTATTAAAACAAAACTGCAGAGAGATCATTCAGACCTCCGGAACTGAAGTGTGCCTGTAGCTTTGTGTTTCGTTACAAGGGCAGAGACTTATCAGCTCCTCTTCATACACCACCACTGGGCAGGAAGACACAGTAGCTCGCTAAACTCGAGCCGAAGGCTGTGTCCGCCCGCGTGTGGACATACAATTAGTAATGCTTGGCAAAAGTGGAAAGTGATGCCCGACAAATGTCTGCAGGGGCTACCGAGCTCCGCTTCACCCACACCACCACATGCACTCGGGTAGAATGAGCGCGCAAACCCTCCAGAACCGGCCAGTTCTGCAGCAGATACGCCGAGGCAATAGCCTCCTTAATCCAGCGCCCCAAAGTTGACCTGGCAGCTGTTTCAGCATTGTGCAGGCCAGCAAACAGCACAAAAAGATGGCCTGACTTACGAAAGGAATTTGTATCCTCCAAGTACCGGAGAACCCACCCTCCGGACACCCACAAGGCAAGGATCCTTATCCTTCCCCTTACACTGCTCATTGGAGGAGGGGGGCAGGCAAATCACCTGGTTCACATGAAGAGAGACAGCACCTTAGGCAAGAAAGAAGGCACAGGCCAAATGGAAATGACCTCCTTTGAAAAGACAGATAAGGATCTCCACAAGACAGAGCCTGAGATCTGCCTTGCAGAACAGATTGCAATCAAGAAGACAGCCTTGAGTGCCAATTCCTTTAAAGCAGCATGCTTCAATGGCTCAAGAGGGCCGCATCAGGGCCCTGAGCACTGGACACAGATCCCTGGAAGGGATCATAGACTGAAGGGAAGGGTGCAGAAGCCGAACCCCCTGGAGAAAAATGTGAGACATCCTGGTGCAAGGCCAAAGACTTGCCTGCCACCGGACCATGGAAACAAGTCAGAGCTGCTACCTAAACCTTCAGAGAGCTAGGTGAGAGGCCCTTCTCTAGGCTGTCCTGCAGAAAGACCGACAGAGAGGATATCTTGGCTGTCTCAGGAGCAGAGTGCCATGTGCCATACCAGCGCTCAAAGAGGCACCATATCTGTAGATAAGCTAGCTTGGTAGACCCTCCTCCGGACACCAAGTATAGTAGAGATTACAGCTGGAGAGTAGCCCTTATGCACTAGCAGTCTCCTTTCAATGCCGTAAGCGATAAGGGAGTCAGGTCCTCCAGGACAATCATTCCCTGGCTCCTCCTCCTCCTCTGCTACCCCGCTCCCAGTTGGTGTACCCCAAGGATCTGTCTTGGGTCCGCTCCTTTTCTCTCTCCACACCCAGTCCCTTGGTGCGCTTATCTCTTCCCATGGCTTTCAATACCATCTGTATGCTGATGACTCCCAGATCTACCTCTCTACGCCTGAAATCTCTCCGGAAATCCAGACCCGGATCTCTGCCTGCCTTTCTGACATTGCTGGCTGGATGTCTCACTGCCACTTGAAACTGAACATGGCCAAAACTGAACTTCTTATCTTTCCCCCTAAAACCTCCCTTCCTCTTCCTCAGTCTCTGTGGATAACTCTGTACTGCTTCCTGTTTCCTCAGCCCGCAATCTGGGGGTTGTCTGACTCCTCTCTCTCTTTCTTCTCACATATCCTTCTAGCTAAGACCTACCGTTTCTTTCTCTATAACATCAGCAAAATCTGCCTTTTCCTTTCTGAACACACTACTAAAACGCTTATCCACTCCTTAATCACCTCCCGTTTTGACTACTGTAACCTACTCCTTGCTGGTCTCCCTTTGAATCATCTCTCGCCCCTTCAATCTGTTCAACACTCTGCTGTGCGGCTAATCTTCCGCCAGCCTCGTCATGCCCATATTACTCCTCTTCATAAATCACTTCATTGGCTCCCTATCTGTTTCCGCATCCAGTTCAAACTTCTCCTGCTGACCTATAAATGCATTCACTCTGTGGCTCCTCACTAACTTTCTTCTCTTATCTCTCCTGACAACCCCCCTCGGGAACTCCGCTCTTCTAGCAAACTGCTTCTATCTGTGCCCTTCTCTTCTACTGCTAACTCCAGACTTCGCTCCTTTCACCTTGCTGTGCCTTACGCCTGCAACAAACTACCTGTGTCTGTATGCCAGGAACCTTCTCTAACCCACTTCAAATCCAGGCTGAAAACTCACCTCTTCGCTGCTGCTTTTGGATCTTGACTCACCTGATCTCCTTTTTCTTTCCCCTTGCTTTATCCCTGCCTACACTTTCTGTGTTTGCCTTGACTAGGATTGTAAGCTCTGATGAGCAGGGACTGTCTCGTACATGTCTGTGCAGCGCTATGTACAACTTGTAGTGCTATATAAATGCTCAGTAGTGGTAGTAGTAGCCCCTGAGAAGGAGGCAGCTGAAGAAGAGGTGCCTGCAGGCGCCACATCAGGTCTCCAAATAACGCTTTCTGTGGCCAATCTGGGGACACCAGAACAATCCTGCCCAAGTGGTACTCTATATACCGAATCACAGGAGCCATGTACAGCAGCTGCTGGCTTGACCAAGGCCGAGTCAGAATGTCAATGCCCTCAGACCCCATCTCCATGTGGTGACTGAGGAAGCAGTAATCTTTGCATTAGAGTGGGTCACAATCAGATCCATTTCAAGGTGACCCCAATGGCGCAGAATCAACTGACATGCCTCCTGATTCAACTCCTACTCTCCAGGATTTAGAAAGTGGTGGCTGAGGAAGTCCGCTTCCACGTTGTCCATCCTGGCAATGTGCTGGCTGACAAGACTAGGCGATTCTTCTCTACCCAGGCAAACAGGAGATCCATTTCCAGCACCACCCCAGCGCACCTTGGGCCACCTTGGCAATTGACATAAGCCACCACCGTGGCATTGTCTGAAAACACGCGAACCGCACAGCGCACAGTCAGGAGCTGGAAACACAGAAGGGCCAATCTGATGGCCCTTGCCTTGAGGTGGTTGATGGCCCACACAGCTTCCCTATGATTCCAATGGCCTTGGGCCATAAAGTCTTGGCAATGAGCTCCCTGGCCTGAAAGACTAGCATCAGTTGTAAGCAGGATCCAGAGCAATCATCCAGCGGTACACCCTTCCTCAGGACTGCTGCTGCCGCCACCGCAGGCTGGCCTTCACCATCAATGGGCATGGAAGCCTGCGCTCAAACTCCTGAGAGGTTGGGAACCATTGAGACAACAAGGACCGCTGGAGCAGTTGTATGTGAGTATGTGCCCATGGCACCATTGTTATGGTCGATGACATCAATCTGAGGAGCTGAAGATAATTCCAGACTCTGGGGGCTTGCTGTGCACAGAACAGCAGCAGGCAATCCAACATTTTTTTTCTCCCCTGGCAGGAAAACTCTGCCCACTCGAGTGTCGAAAATGCTCTAAGAAACTCTAAGGTCTGGAAAGGCAAATGTTGGCTCTTTTCCTGACTGATCAACCAGCCGAGGCCTTCCAAAAATCACATCACTCGGGACATTACTTAAGATGCTTCTGAGAGGAAACAGGCTTGGATGAGCCAATCGTCCAGATAGGGATGGATACATATCCTTTGGCGCCATAGCACTGCAGCCATCACACTACCATGACCTTGGAAAACACATCCTTGGGGTGATGGGTAGCCCGAAAGGGAGGGTGGTGAACTGCTAGTGAGAGCCAGACATGGCAAAAATGAAGACACGTCTACTGATCCACCTGGATCGGAATATGAAAATACACCTCGGCCAGATTCAGAGATGCCGAGAAGTCCCCTTGAAACACTGCTTGAAACATGGAGCACACGTTTGCCATCCGGAAGTGCAGGATGTGCAAGTGCCCGTTAACCTCCTTGAGGTCCAGACTGGGCCAGGAGAAAACATCCTTCTTAGGCACCACAAAATAGATGGAATATCTACCCTTGGCCCACTCATCCAGGGTTATAGGCACCAACGCCTTGAGGCGTAACCACTTATCCAAGGTGGTCCACACAGGATCACCTTTGATCGCAGAGCCATACAGGGAAATGAAGACATCGAGAATCAGCTCTTTACAATCCAGGACATACCCAAACTGAACGGTGTCTAGCATCCAACAATCCTTGGTGACTCAGGCCCATTCCTGAAAGAAGAGACAAAGCCTGCTGCCCACTGGAGAAACCAGGGAATGGGCACTCAAATCTTCACTGTGCAGCCTGCGAGGGTCCACCTCTGGAAGGGAACGAATCTCTGGGCCCATGCGCTCCACAAAAGAACTCCACGAGGCTGAAGCAAAGGGGAAGAAAGGTTTTCCAGGTTACTAATGGCGATAGTCCCAAGATCCCTGGGAATTTGGCCAGCGCGTCCTTGGTGGATAGGTGGAAGCTGATGAAGAAGATGCACTTGCCCTCTTCACAGGCCCCTTGGACCTGTCTTCCAAGAGGCAGTAAGATTTCATCTCACCAAGGTCCATCACCAGCTTCTCCAAAATCAGTTCCAAACAGAGTCTTCCCCTTAAAGGCCAGTTGAGCCAATCGAGCTTTAGAAGATGTGTCTGCTGCCCAGTGCCAGAGACAAATCCAACACCGTGACACCCTTGTCAGGGCACGATCCCTGGTTGTCAAATGTAACAATGTCATACACAGCAACAGAAAGGAAGGTCACAGCTGACTCTAAAAGAGGGGTAGTATATTATCAGGCGGAAGAGACTTAATCCACTGGAGCAGGGTTCGAGATGTCAGGCTGATGCGTACAACCAGTTGTAGAATAGCCACTGCCATGGCAAACTGGCTTCTCAGCAAGGGATCCACCTTGAGGTCCAGAAAATCCATCAAGGCTGATCCATCTTTAACAGGAATGGAGGACCATCTGGAAACCACTGTGACCTGTGCATCCACCCTGGGAATGCCAACCACTCGACATGCTTCTCTGAGAGAGTGCAGATTTATTTATTTTTATTTGAACAGGTTTCTATACTGCCCCTTCCAACGATTAGGGGCGGTTTACATAGAACAGTTAACGTTAAGATTCCATAGAACGATAATTAAACTATATACAGAGAACATTTAACATGCCATTTATACCCGAGTTGAGTATAGTGGAAGTAGGCAATATAACTTTAGAAGGAAAATAAAAACTCATCTTTTCAAATGTCACTATAACCTGATGTAAAAAGTGAAACCATGATGCCGACCTGTGTAAATGTAATTAATAGAGAACTGTAATTATGTAAATATTGTAAACCTAACTTTTGAAGTGTCTAACCATGCATGTTGTGCCTAACCCTAAATCTATGTATATATGATCCAATTTTCCTGTCTTGATTTGACATATCCCACATTTGTAATCAAACCGCTGCTGATCGCTGGAAGTAGCGGTATATAAGTGTAAACTAACTAACTAAATAAATAAATATTTACATAATTGAATTCACACAGTGTGTAGTGAAAAGAGGTGGCTGGAAGGGGAGGGTAAGCCTGAGAAGGAGTGCTAGGCAGTAGTTAGGTTGTTGGGTTGTAAGTAGCTGAATTGTATGATTGTATCATTAATGAAGGGGTTGTTATAGTGTTCAGTAAACAGATGTGTTTTCAGCTCTTTTCTGAAAGCTTGAAGGTCTTTTATTGATCTGAATGGGTCTGGGAGAGAGTTCCAGAGTGTAGGGGCTGTATAAGAAAAAACTATTACTGTTGCCTATTTTGTTTTTCAGAATGAAGATGGAGTTGCTAGTAGGTTTAACTTACTTTTTCTCCTACTTCTATTTTCTGGTTGGATGTGTATTTTGGTTGTAAGAAAAGATGGGGAAATATTATTGATAACTTTGAATGTGGTGACTAGGGATTTGTATATTATTCTACTGGCCACTGGGAGCCAGTGAAGGTTGTAGAGGATAGGGGAGATATGATCGATGAGTCTTGCCTTAGATACGACTCTTGCAGTGACGTTCTGGGCTAGTTGGAGGGTATGAAGGCTCTTTTTAGGCAATCCTTGAAGTATGCTATTACAGTAGTCCAGATGGGGAATGACAAGAGCCTGAACTACTGTTCGGAAGTCATGGGTTTCTAAGAGGGGTCTGAGATGCTGAATTGTCTTGAGTTTGTAAGTTTGGAGATCTTCTTATACACCCTTAACCCTTTAGGGAGGGAGTCAGGGGAGTCCCACACCCACTGGATCATATTCTTGATCACCTCCAGGAATGGGAAGACAGTAGTGGATTTGCGCAGCCCTTGAAGGAGCAGGTGTACCTTCAACTCCTACTACATGCCAGAAATATCCGTCAAGTTCAAAAGCGAATGAGATTCTGGCAATCAACACTGCCAGCTCCTCCTTTCAGAATAGGCAGATCACGCTGGCCTCTGCATAATCTTCTGAAGGCGAGAGCACTTCCTCTTCCACATCAGAGTTCATCAGCATCTGAGGCATATTCAATATCTCTGATAGCGCCAGCTGTTCTCCATCTTCAGGGAGCACGCCTCGCCGGGGCCATTTAGTCAAAGGTAAGCACAGAGAACCTCTACTTTCAGCCTGCCTGGCAGAAGACTGTACCCAGGGGTATCCAGAGGCTGCAGGATCTGAATTTTCATGCTAGAAGGAGCAGGCCTGTTGCAAAAAAGAAAGAATTCCAGGGTGGACAATCTGGAGTCTGGAAGCTCTCCTCTCAGATAAGGCATCACAACAGCAGGAGGCACAGCCACCACAGACCCCCTCGAGGACAAAGAGCAGCTCTCACAGCACGGTCGCCGAAGCCTCTAGCCAGCTAAAAAACCTTACTCACAGTGCCATCAATCACCTCCTACCCTGAGGCAGGGAAGGTCAGACTAACCGCATCCCCCAGCTTAGAGGGGAAAGTGGGCCCTCCAGGGGCGAATCAGAAGCTGCCATGCAGGAAAGGCAGAATCCAGAGTTCAGATATGAGGCTCCTCACTTGCCACAGGTCAAACAATGTTTCCTGGAAGAAGATAGAGAGTTAGGATAAGTATCACAAGAGCATGTGCAAAGGCTGTGTTAGCTTGCAAGCGCATGTAAACTGCGCTTTTACATTACACATTACACGCATTAAAGGCATTAGGGAAGGAGCGTGCTTTGGAGCCACTTGGGCGGAACACGTGACCCTCAGGTACACAATAGGCAAAAACATTACTAATGCGTGCAGAAGACATCCACATTGTGCTAATGGTTGCTGGCAGTCGACCTTGAATTTTGTCCCTCAGAGAGAGAACCAGGAGCCCCCAACAATGACAATGACAAGGTCAAGTCTTGGTACTCATCCTCTCAGAACCCCAGGCATAGGATCCATGCCAGGCTCATCTCTATTCCCCTGAAACTGCTTCACTGGCTAGGTTTATTTTTAACAGCACTGTGTGAAAGATGGCTGGCAGGCAGATCCCTCAGAGCTTTCTGCAATCTTCAGGAGAGAGAGCAGGAGGGAATGGAAGAGGAAGAAGGGGGCGTTGAGGCTGTGTGTGGCTGCTATACTCTTCCAGATTCTTCCAAATCCTTCCAATTTGTGGCTGCTCAACAGGCCCTTATCATAAGGGTGTGGAGCTGAACCAATTTTCCTCCTATGGCTACTGAAATGACCACAGTCTAGTGGAGTCACACACGTCATGCTCAAGTGTGAGAGTCACCTTTTTAGGGCTCAAGGTGGACGTTCACAAGCATTTAATCAATCTCTTTTCTTCTCAATCTTCAGATTTTCTACGAAGAGGAGAAAATCCATCCACCATCTGCTGGAGAGAAAAAATACTGAAGGACCTCTGGTGGCCAAGGCAAATAGTGGCATGGAAGTGATGTCATTGGAACCTGGGCTTTTCATTAGTTCTTTCTCTCCACCAATCTGCTGGTAGGGGAACACAACCCACTTGTCTTGACTGGTCTAGCAGAATGATATGGAAATACTCAATTTTGACACTATTTTAGAAACAGGCAGCTCTACTAAAAGGTGGAGTCACTTCTAAAATATGAATAAGGTGATACAGGAATACATGGATGCTGACATCCCGTACAGTGGGAGGTGCCATTTTTTAAATTTACATGTGTGAAAAATTGATGAAGGAAACCGGTAAACTTACACCTGTAAGTACTGGCATTTCACAACATACACGTGTCAATATTGGCACCTATACATCTATCTAAAGCCATTTTTCAAATCTACATGTACAGATGCTCTTAAGTAACCATAGAGGACTCTATCTTTATCTCATTTCAATTTGGAAGGAGGAAATAAACATTGGGAGATTATAGAATGGATTAAGAGGGATATCCCCCTTAAAGGGATGACTAAAAGAACCACTTTTTAAATAGTTATTTGTGTCAGGGAGTAGGTGTAAATCCAGACATGGATAATTTTTGACTTACACATGCATTTCCTGTATGAAATGGGGAACACATGTGTAGATTTCTGTCCCACCCAGGCCTTGCCACTCTGCACTTTTGATGTGATATGAACAGTCATGTGTGAAATGAGCCTTTTCTAATTTGGACACTTACACATAGATGCAATTTGCATGTGAATTTTCAGCAACAGCACTTATGTGTTTTAGCCAAAAGAAAATAAAGAAAATTTTAGACTTCTATTTTATGAGCCCAATTTTCAGCAAAACGTTGAAGAAATAATTTGAAATGTGTAATGCCGATGTTTCAAATAATTTGCATATTCAGTAGTGCTATATGTTTAACAACAGTTGCAGAATGTACCAATATATGGAGGATGCTCCACTATACATATAGGTGTCGAATATTGGCAGCTCCACATGCAAATCATGTGTAGAAGTGTTAAATATCAGTGCTTATATGTATAGACCTTTGGTATTCACTCCCAGTCCTTACAAGCTGCCAATGGATCAGGTTTTCAGGATAACTCTAATGAATATGCATGAAAGAGATTTGTGTGCCTTCTAACTCCATTGTATATAAGTATGACTCATGTATCTTCATTAGAGCTATTCTGAAAATTGGAACCGTTGGTAATCATTTAGGATTTGGAGTGAATATCACTGGTATAGACTGAGGGTTATTTTAGATACATCCCCACATGAAAATTAGTGGCATTTACACTATTTACATTTGATGACAGACACCCATGTCCACATTTCAAGTGGTTATGGTGGACCTATAATACTGACTGTGGTCTTCTTTTTACAAGGGGAATACATATCAATATAAAAAAATTGAGATTTGGCATGAATAAGTGTGTGCTGGAAGGAGCAGGTTTAAAGGTCAGTCCCCCAACATCCAATCCCCGAACCCGACATCAAGATACACCCACCGATATCAAGAACCCCCTCACCCACGACCCCTCTGACAGTTCCCCCCTCTCCCATACTCTCTGATCCCATCCCTGGCTCTTACCAGTGTTCAAGGTAATCTAGTGAGAGCAGATGCAATTCTCAGTTGCTCCTGATTATAGTGATCTTGTGTTCCAAAATGGCAACCGTGATTCCCACAAAGAGTCAGGCTGCCAAATAAGGACATTTAGCCCTCACATGTAGAATAAGGTCATTTTGCTCTTATTTGGCAGCTTGACCTCCAGCAATAGTACCGCAAGCCTACCGCTAGGGGTCATGGTGCAAGTTTAAAACCCAGGATCACCACTAGACCACCATGAACCCTGGGATAAGAACCAGAGATGTGATCAGGGAGAGATGAGGGAAACCATGCTGCTGGCAGGAAGGGATTAGGGGTGTGCATGGAAACTGAGAACAGTGATTTAAAAAAATAAAAAAGGTTCCCATGCACATATGGGGTAAAACCGCACGTTTTTTCCCATGTGCAAATTTTTTAAATTGCTGTTCCCGCTGGACATGGTGAAAGATCAACATGCAGTCTGCAAGTCTTTACATGTAGGAATTTTCCAGCAGAACATTTTAATTCCTCTTTCCACCTCCTATTTAAAATTGGCCTTCATATGTTTTGCCATGCTGTCTGATTTATACCTATACTGCATGTATAGTGAACAAATATTGGCACCTACATATAACAGGCACTGCCTCCAGAAAGTCCTTGTAATGCCCCCTTTGTCCATATGTATAATACCAGATTTGCAATGCATTATATGTCAGATCTTATAGGTATCATGCTGGATGTTATTAAAAAAACCCATACAAAACAAAAAACCCCTACACCTTTAATATGTGCCGAACATATAAGTGCTTTTGAAGACTGGGCCCTTTATGTTTAAAAGTATACAGCCGCCATGTCATCAAATATTGACCTCAACGTTTTCATGACATTATGATGATCTACTCCTACTCTATGTCGTATGACACAACCCACCAAGCTGTTGGAAGAACAATGAAATAGAAAACCAGAACAGAACAAGTATCTGATGAAAAGGCGTTTGGCTGGTATCAATGGTACCTAAAACCTTCATCATAGTATCTCTAAGCTTTACAAACTATTTTGTTTCTTCACAGAAAATTATTATCAACCTTTTCCACGATTTCAACCATTTGTATTGCAAATACTGGCAATGTTCTCTCTATAAGCAAACCTACCACTGAGATGTATTTATTTATTTATGCAACTGTTTTTTATACTGTCCTATCATAGGATTCAAAGCGGTTTACATAACATGAACCAAGATGCTTACATATAACAAGGGTGCTAAACTTGGATGATTATATGGGATTACAAATAATTCACATGGATAATAACAGTAACATTAATGTAGCAAATGGTATATACACAGCAATTAGTTATTATAAGGGGTGGGTGAAGGATACATATGCTTTTGCCAAGATATTACCTAAAATTTATTGTGCGATTGTGGTGCTGTTGCAAACATTCTTCCAGCTCACCTCATTGCTCTTAAAATATAATATTTTTCTAAGTTGGCATCAGAAAAATATCAAAATACAGTATATGAGGAACTCCACATAAAAGGTAAACAGTTTTACTGTTGTATACTAATGTTTATGAACCTGGCACAGTATAAAAACACAGATCTAGTTTCTTCACCATCCAAAACACAGCATTGACAAGTAGGCTAACACAAGTTTTAGTAGGCACCTACAACTTGGGAGAGAATAGATAACTATAGGCTAGGTTTACTAAAGTGCACTACTGCATTAGCACACACTATTACCTAACGTGCATTAGGTAAATAGGTTCAGTCCTACTGCAGTAAATACCACGTGAATTTGTGTTATAGCACGTGGCAATATTTTTGAATGCATTGGTAATTAGCCCTATGTTATTAGCCATGAACTGAATTCCAAGTACTCTTCAGTCCCTAGTTTATGCCAATGACAATATTTTAAACAGTCTGGATATCTCAACAGTGAATCAGTCTATAAATGTAAGTGCAGCTGGATTTACTATTCAGTGGAGTCCAACAGAAACGCCATATCTGGTAGAGACCTAAGTGGAACATATATGCACTCTTCATATAAACTTTATTCTAGGATGTTTCCTATAAAAAAATAAATACCTGTTACAGTTATTATACTACTTACATTTTGCTTAATCTTTCCATTCTTTGTTTTGTCGTCTCCTGCAATTAAACATGCAACAAATGAAGGTAATGTTTCAGAATCTACAAGATTCTAAGATTAACATTACATTAAAATATTTCTAGTTTAGAATAAAATGACATTAGGATTTGTTTACATATCAAAACGTTTATGGGACAAGCCTTGATAAATGTTTGTTTAGCTTTTCTGTTTGTGCCAGTCACACATCAACTAAAACTAATGCTGACTTTTCTTTTGACCTCACAAAGGAATTCAGTAAAGCATTTGCCAGTTTTACTTACCTTTGAAATATTTGTCAAACTAGAATAATTAATAGTTGTGGCTTTGGGAGATGTGTCTGTGGATAGTAGTGAGCTATATCCAGACGACTGATGATGAAGACTTTCTGGCAACGCTTCCTTTGTCTCTATATTTGAGGAAAAAATTTCATTTTTGGTCACCTTTGCCTTTTTGCTCTAGTACTGCAAGGTCAACTATCGAACAATTTGATTTACAGTACATAACAGCAGAAGAGAATTCATTGTTTAGAAATAAAGACTACTGGTACAGGTCCAAGATGGGTTTCTCATAATCTTTTGCAATTACATAGTCAAAGTGCACTACAAGCGTGATCCATACAAATCATGAAATTCCAAGAAAGATTACAAATGGAATGTTATAATAATCAAGTCACAGTTAACACCTATTAAAATATAATTATTAGGTAGGACAGCAATTTATTTCCAATAGAGCGAGCTATGAATTTTCAGCAAAATTCCAAGCTGATACAGTCACTGATTTTTTCAGTTATTAAACTGTGAGAACTTAACTAATCTTGCACAACTACTCCTAACAAACCTTGATTTACACAGAAAGAATATGTTAAATATATGTCAAGAAACATTTTAGTGGAAGCAGCTTTTTCTAGCTTTTATTTCTAGGGGAGGAGTGGTCTAGTGATTAGGACAAGGTACTTCAGGCCGGAGGGCCAGGAGTTCAAGTCCCACCTGGGGACAGCAATCTCAGGCCGGAGGGACTGGGATTTTAGTCCTATAGGCACTCCTTGTGGTCTTGGGCAAGCCACTTAACCCTCCATTGCCCATGTTCCCTTGTAAGTATTAGCGTATGTGTCTCATATCCTCTCATGTTAAATGTATCCCCCAATTGACTGCTTTGACCCGGTGAAAAGCGGGTTATAAATACAGCTAAATAAAAATAAAAAATAAAAAAAATACTTAGTTAAGTATGTCACATTTACAAGTATAGTACACATAGAAAGATGGCATTGACGGTTTAGAAAATTTCTATAGATTTTCCATTTAAAATATTAGGTAGAAAAAGTTACATCAAAGGAGACTATTTACTAAAGCACATTAACCTGTAAACATGCATTAAAGGGTTGTGTTAATGATAATACCTGACTTCTGTTCATATTAACACAAAAATATTTCCCATAATGCAATCAAATAAAAATTAATATATTGTTGTTAAGTACCATCAAGTCAATGTCGACTCATGGTGACCCCTGTCCTAAAGTGTGTTTGGTCTTCAGTCAGGTAGTTATTTGTTGATTTACCAGGGCATTTTAGAAATAAAGGATATCGCAAATGGACTATAAATAAGGCTTGTAAGAGAGCACTATGCTGCATGCACAGTGACCTCTGTTGCTTTCATATCAAAAGGACAACAAACAACATATGACATGTGTTCTTCCCTACTCCGCGAAAGCTATGGGTCTGAGGAGGATTTTATTAGATCATTGGAACATTTTTTGCCATTGATATCGGGATTTTAACAATCTCCTATTATGGCATTCACTAAAAGTAAAAGTATGGAGCAATGGTTGAACAGAAAAGTAGCTGACTTCGTCGAGAATTAGAGGGTGATCTTGTGGATTTTGTCATGGAGAGTCAGCCAGGGTTTGGGCAGAAAAGAAAGGAGGGGTCAGAGGTGGAGGCACCTTGAGGAGAGAGTTGAAAGTTGTAAAGAAACAGAGTGTCAGAGGGAAGAGTTAGTCAGATGGACAAACCAGGTTGACTGATTTTCAACAATTCTAACTTGTACTTTACACTCCATAAGAAAAGACTGAAATTAAGTATTTATTTCTTTTATTTATTTATTTGGCAGAGGTCAAAGTGGTGTACAAAGAATTTAAACAACGTCTACAGACAACAAAGCAATGCACATAGAACTTGGAACTTAAACATATTAAACGATGTTAAAAAGAACAGTGGCTTTGTACATTATATTTAACAGGGGTATGCTGCCTTCAAACTATTTACAAAACATTCTTAGTTGGGGGGCGGGGAAGTTTGGAGGGTGGGGGGGGGGTCAAAGTAAATGGTGAACAGGTGGGTTTTGAGGAGCTTGTGGAATGTGAGTAGGTGTTTGGTGTTGCTTATTGTGTTAGGGAGGGAATTCCAGATTGTGGGGGATAGAGCTCAAAAGATCATGCGCAAGCCTGTTGCGTCTTCTAGTTATTACTTGGGAGGTGGCTAGGATGTGGTGTGTCTAAGGGGCCTGTTTGTTTGGGGTGGTCCAATAAGGGTTTGAAGGTGGGGAGGATGATAGGTTGTTAAGAGTTTTTAATATCATTAATAGGATTCTGTATTGTATTCTGCTTTGTAGAGGAAGCCAGTACAGGTACTTGAGGAGGGCGTGATGTGATCATATCTGGAGGCTCTTTGGATGATCCGTGCTGTTGTGTGGAGGGCAATTGAGCATGGTAGTCCATAGTAGATGGAGCTGTAGTAGACAACATGTGGAATGATCTGGGCTTGTAGGGCAGAGCAAAAGTCAGAAGGGGCGAGGAGTGGTCGGAGATGTTGCAGAGTTCAGGTTTTGTAGTATATTGCCTTTGCGGGGTTCATTATTTAGGATCTCTAGGAGAGGTGACTGTAAGATGACTCACAGGTACCTCGTATTTTACTTCATGACGGACTTGGATTTCGTTGTGGTTGAGGGTGAAGATGGTGGGGTGAATGCGTCGTTCTTCGTGATGAATAAGGATTTGGTTTTCTTGAAGTTTATTGATAGGTGGTTGGTGACTAGCCATTTGGAGACGTCTGTGAAGCACTGTTGTAAGTTGAGGCAGGAGGGTTTGGTTAGGTTGATTGGTGTGAACAGAATGATATTGTCAGCATAGATATGGTAGTTAATGTTGTGTGTTTGGATGACTGGGCAGTGGGTTTGCATGTAGATGTTGAAGAATAGTGCATATAGGGTGGATCCTTGAGGGACACCTTGAGGCTAGGGATATGGGGTTGAAGAAGAAGATCCGCTTCATATTTGTTGGAACCTGTTGTAGAGGTAGGCTTCGAGCCATTAAAGTGCGGCTCCTTGTATTCCAATGGATTATAGGCGTTGTAGGAGGAAAATGGTCACAGATTACCTTAGAAGAACAGGACAGGGTAGTGTGTAGTAGCCAGCTTTTAATAAACCTTCTTTCCCTTCCTCCCTCCCGACACTCACCCACCCCTGAAATAAATATAGCTTTATAGGTGCTTCAACCTCTTTGAGGAAGGGAGGTGCCATATCCACTCTTGGGTGCAGCTGTTTGTCCTCATCAGGCATACACTGGGGACCTGAGATTAATTAAGCTTCAGAAGAACAAAGTACATTAAACGTATTAGGTATAGTTTTATTAGTATAAGTAATTATAATTGAAGGAAATATCGATACATCGGGAAGATGTCTTACAACTATTAGATAAACTGAAGAGTAGCAAATCACCTGGGCCGGATGGTATACATCCGAGGGTATTGAAAGAACTGAAATATGAGATTGCAGAACTGCTATCAGTAATCTGTGAACTATCATTAAAATCATCTCTAATACCTGAAGATTGGAAGATCGCCAATGTAACACCAATTTTTAAAAAGGGTTCCAGGGGTGATCCGGGAAACTACAGACCGGTGAGCCTGACGTCAGTACCGGGAAAAATGGTAGAAACCATCATAAAGAATAAAATTACTCAGCATGTAGATAGTCACGACCTAATGGGAGACAGCCAACATGGCTTTAGACAAGGAAGATCTTGTCTTACTAATCTGTTATGTTTTTTTGAAGGAGTGAATAAACAGGTGGACAAAGGTGAGTCGGTTGATATTGTGTATCTGGACTTTCAGAAAGCCTTTGACAAGGTCCCTCATCAGAGACTTTTGGCAAAACTAAAGAGTCATGGGATAGGAGGCAATGTACTATTGTGGATCAGGAACTGGTTAAAAGATAGAAAGCAGAGGGTAGGGCTAAATGGCCAATTTTCCCAATGGAGAAAGGTGAATAGTGGTGTACCCCAGGGATCTGTGCTGGGTCCGCTGCTTTTTGACATATTCATAAATGACCTGGAAAGTGGAATAACGAGTGAGGTTATCAAATTTGCAGATGACTCAAAACTATTTAAAGTTGTTAAAACCCAAGATGATTGTGAAAAATTGCAAGAGGATCTTGATAAATTGGAAGACTGGGCATCAAAATGGCAGATGAAATTTAATGTGGACAAGTGCAAGGTTATGCACCTAGGGAACAACAACCCAAACTATGGTTACACGATGCAAGGTTCCACATTAGGAACCACCACCCAGGAAAAAGATTTAGGCGTCATTGTGGATACCATGTTAAAACCCTCGGCCCAGTGTGCAGCGGCGGCCAAGAGAGCAAATAGAATGCTAGGTATGATAAGGAAAGGAATGGAAAATAAAACAAAAGATATTATAATGCCTCTATATCGTTCCATGGTGAGACCGCACCTTGAATATTGTGTGCAATTCTGGTCGCCGTATCTTAAAAAGGATATAGCGATTTTAGAAAAGGTACAGAGAAGAGCCACCAAAATGGTAAAGGGGATGGAAGGATACTCCTATGAAGAAAGGCTAAAAAGGTTAGGGCTCTTTAACCTGGAAAAGAGACGGCTGAGGGGAGATATGATAGAAGTCTATAAATTAATGAACGGAGTGGAACGGGTAAACGTAGATCGATTGTTTACCTTATCAGAATATAGAAAGACTAGGGGACATGCAATGAAGCTACAGGGTAAACTATTTAAGACTAATAAAAGAAAATATTTTTTCACTCAACGTGTAATCAAACTCTGGAATTTGTTACCGGAGGATGTAGTAAAGGCTGTTAGTGTAGCTGGGTTTAAAAAAGGTTTGGACAAGTTCCTGGAGGAAAGGTCCATAAACCATTATTAAGAAGTGACCGAAGATATCAATGCTTGACCCAGTACAAGCATTGTGGAACTTGTGTCTTGGGGAAACTGCTAGGTACATATGACCTAGATTGGCCACTGTTGGAAACAGAATACTGGGCTTGATGGACCTTGGTCTGACCCAGTATGGCATATCTTATGTTCTTATGTTCTTATTCCCAGCAACCCTTACTTAGTAAAGAACTTAAAAATCTAAGCATAATCTTAAAACTAAGATGCAGACAGCAGTGTAGCAGCGAGATGAGGGCTTTACAGTCTTTTGCACTGAGTGTCACATGTATGATTTCTCCCAGTTGGTGTGGGGTCTTACGTGTGCACTAGGTGCAAGGAGCTCTTTGCTCTCAGGGAACAAGTCTGATCTCTGGAGGCTAGAGTAGCAGACTTGGAGGATCTAAGGAAGCCAGAGAGGTAGATAGACGAGACCTACAGGGACATAGTCCTGAAGTCCCACCTCCAGTCTGGCAGCATCCCTGTTGCCATGGAGGAGAGAGGTCATGTGACAGGAGAGCACCACTCTGTTGTCGCAGGAAGTGATCCTGTAGCTAGGACCTGTCCTCCAGGTGATGTAAAACCCTCTCGCACCGAGGACGTTTCTACAGGGCCACGTGCCCATGAGGGAAGGGTTAGGACAGCAGTTATAGTTGGTGATTCGATAATTAGGTATGTAGATAGCTGGGTGGCTGGTGGACATGAGGAACGTATGGTAACATGCCTGCCTGGTGCGAAGGTAGCGGACCTCACGCGCCACCTAGACAAGGTCTTAGATAATGCTGGGGAGGAGTCTGCTGTCTTGGAACAAGTTGGTAACCAATGACATAGGAAAATATGGTAGGGAGGTTCTGGAGGCTAAATTTAGGCTTTTAGGTAGGAGGTTGGAGGAGCAGCCTAGTGGTTAGAGCAACTGCCTAGTACCCAGAAGATCAAGGGTTTGATTCCCACTGGCACTCCTTGTGACCTTGGGCAAGTCACTTTACCCTCGATTGCCTTGGAAGAAAAGGCTGGCAATCTACTTCCGGTGATACATTGCCAAGAAAACCCAGAGGTAGCTGGGTCACTATGAGTCAACACTGACTTGATGGCACTAAAAAAAAAAAAAAAAAAGTTGGAAGTTGAAATCCAGAACTTCTGTGGTAGCATTCTCCGAAATGCTTCCCGTTCCACGCGCAGGATCCAAAAGGCAGGCAGAGCTTCGGAATCTCAAAGCATGGATGAGACAATGGTAGAAGGACGAGGGTTTGGATTTGTTAGGAACTGGGAAACATTCTGGGGCAAGGAGGGGCTCTTCCGAAGGGATGGGCTTCACCTTAACTGGGATGGAACCAGGCTGCTGGCATTAACCTTTAAAAAGAAGATAGAGCAGCTTTTAAACTAGATATTAGGGGAGAGCTGACAGTTGCCCAAATGTGTATGGTTCGGAACAATGTATCCTTGAAGGATACTACCAAAAGAATGAAGTTAGAGCATATCAGCAGAGGTTCCAATAAAGACAAAAGCAGACCAAATGCCCTTAAGTACAGAAGAGACAGAGCTTAGATTTCAAATTACCCCTGTCTACCAATAGCCAGATTAAAATGAATAAAATATAGTATCTAAAATGCTTGTATGCAAATGCTAGAAATCTAAAAAATAAGATGACAGAGTTAGAATATATTGCACTAAATGAGAGGTTAGAGATGATTGGTATCTCAGAGACATGGTGGAAGGAGGACACCAGTGGGACACTTATACCTGGGTTCAAACTAAATCGTAAAGATAGAGCAGATCAAATTACTGGAGGGGTTGCGCTCTATGTTGGAGAGGGCATTGAGTCACAAAGGATTAAAGTTTTGCAGGAAACAAAATTTACTGTAGAATCTCTATGGATTAAAATTTCATGTAAAAAGGGGACGGCGATGGCGGTGGAGGTGTACTATCGACCGCTTGGCCAGAATGAACTAATGCATGATGAAATGCTCAAAGAAATCAAGGAAGCTAACAAAAGTAACAATAATGGGTGATTTCAATTACCCTGTATTAACTGGGTCAGTGTCACGGGAGGACATGCTAGGGAGACAAAGTTTCTAGATGAAATAAATGACTGCTTCTTGGAGCAGCTGGTTCATGAACCGACCAGAGGGGAAGCCATTTTGGATCTAGTCCTTAGTGGAACACCAGATATGGTGCAAGAAATAAGGGTGTTGGGGCCACTTGGCAATAGTGATCATAGCATGATCGTGTTTGATTTAATTAATGGAAGAGGGATGATAAAGCACAGTTACTTACCTGTAACAGGTGATCTCTGGGAACAGCAGGAATTAGTCCTCACATATGGGTACGTCGGAACCGACGGAGCCTGCGCGGGAAAGCTCCCCAGCTTCCCTGAAAGGAAGCTTTTGGGGCCTCCCACTGCACATGCGCGCTGCCTTCCCGCCTTCCTGACCAGCTCTCCTCAGTTCGAGTTTATAGCTGAGACAATAGAGAGAGGAAAGGAAGATAGATAGATAGAAGATACAACTCCTAGGGGAGGTGGGTGGGTTGTGAGGACTAATTCCTGCTGTTCCCAGAGATCACCTGTTACAGGTAAGTAACTGTGCTATCTCCAGGAACAAGCAGGAATAAGTCCTCACATATGGGGACTCCCTAGCTAAGATGCCTGGGAGATCCCGTTCCAAGGGTTTGCCATCTTCGTATGGATCTCAGGCATCCATCCTGTGAAGGTGGGCAGGAGTTGTTCAAGTATGGAACAGGTGTTTGAGGACAGCCTGACCAAACAAGGCATCCCGGCGGGAGTCCTCGTCCAAGCAGTAATGGGCTGTGAAGATATGAACCGAGGCCCATGTGGCGGCTCGACAGATCTGATCTATAGAGACAGAGTGAAGATGAGCCATAGAAGTGGCCATGGCTCTCACACTGTGAGCTGTGACATGGCCTTCCAGAGAAACGTTTTTACTCTGGTAAGCAAAGGAAATACACTGAGCAATCCAATTGGAAAGTGTACGTTTGGAGACTGGACGTCCCAAATGAGAAGGATCAAAAGCCACGAAAAGCTGGGAAGACTTTCGATGTGGCTGAGTCCTGTTGAGGTAAAAGGCAAGAGCTCTTTTGCAATCTAAAGTATGAAGGTTCCTCTCTGCACTGGATGCATGAGGAGCCGGAAAAAAGACAGGTAGATATACCTCTTGATTAAGATGAAAAGGCGAAACCACTTTGGGCATAAAGTGGGGGTTCGTCCTAAGGACCACCTTATCATGATGAAATCTAGTATAAGGTGGATTAGCCACTAAAGCCTGCAGTTTACTGATGCGGCGAGCTGAAGTGACTGCAATGAGGAAAACTACCTTCCATGAAAGAAATTCAAGGAGGTGGAGTGTAAAGGCTCAAAAGGTGGCTTCATAAGCTGACCTAGAACTAGGTTCAAGTCCCATGCTACCGGAGGAGGTCGGATGGGAGGCTTAGTTAGAGTCAGGCCTCTCATGAATCTTGCAACAAGCGGATGAGAGGAGACAGGTTGTCCATTTATAGGTTTTAAGGATGCTGCGATAGCACTCAAATGGACTCTTACTGAATTCGTCTTAAGGCCTGCATTAGAAAGATGCAGGAGATAGTCTAGTAGAGAATTCAAAGGAAGTGCTAGAGGGTCAAGACCCTGTTGAGCACACCAAATGGAAAAGCGTTTCCATTTGAAAGCATAGGAACGCCTCGTGGAGGGTTTCCTAGAGGCATGCAGGATATCTTTCACTGGTTGAGAAAGATTGAAGTCATGAAGGCTTAGGCCTTCAGTAACCAAGCTCTGAGGTGTAGGGACTTGGGGTTTGGGTGCCACAAAGTCCCCTCCTCCTGAGACAGAAGGTCTGGCGCAGCTCCCAGGTGCAGGGAGGGTCCCTGGGAGAGATGCAGAAGTAGAGGGAACCACACTTGGTGTGGCCAGCGTGGAGCTATGAGGATCATGGATCCGTGATCCCTCTGGAGTTTGAACAGAGTCTTGGGAATCAAAGGAATGGGTGGAAAGGCATATAGGAATTCCTGACCCCAATGCAGGAGGAAGGCGTCGTTGGCCTGAGCTTCCTGACACGGAGTCCTGGAACAGAACCGGGGAAGTTTGGCATTCCACGGACTTGCAAAGAGGTCTATGTCCGGGGTTCCCCATTCCTGAAAGATTTTGCCTATCTGGTCCATATGTAGAGACCATTCGTGTGGGAGCAGAACTCGACTGAGTCTGTCTGCCCGAGAGTTTTGAACCCCTGGAAGATATACTGCCAGAAGATGAATTTGATGCTCTCTGGCGAAGGCCCATAATCTGAGAGCTTCGTTGCAAAGCGACAGAGAGCCTGTCCCTCCTTGTTTGTTTACGTAGAACATGGCCACCTGATTGTCTGTCTGAACTAGGATGGTCAGGTTGACAAGGAGGGTATGGAAGACTTTGAGGGCAAAGAAGATTGCTCGCAGTTCCAGGAGGTTGATGTGAAGGGCGGTCGCCTGCGGAGACCAAGTACCCTGAGTGGAGAGGGATTGTAGATGGGCTCCCCACCCTGTTTGGGAGGCATCTGTTGTGAGGGTTGCTTGGGGCAACAAAGGTTGGAAGGGGGCCCCCAACAACAGATTCTTGGTGGACATCCACCATTGGAGGGACCAAAACAGACGTTTTGAGGTGAGTATTTGGTCGGAGAGCGCTCCTGATGCTTGAGTCCACTGGGTGGCTAAGGTCCATTGAGCTGCTCTCATATGAAGACGAGCGTAGGGCACCACGTGTACCGTGGAGGCCATATGGCCCAGAAGTCGCAGCATTTCTCTGGCGGTCAAGTGACTGCTGGACTGAGCTTGGGAGGCCAAGCACAGCAGACGTTGGCCCCGGACTTGAGGCAGGTAGGCCCTTGCAGTGGTGGTGTCCAACTGGGCCCCTATGAATTCTAGAGACTGAGTAGGGGTAAGTTGAGACTTGGGAAGGTTTACCACCAGTCCCAGATACTGCAGAAGGTGCCTTGTGCGGTCCAGGGAAATCTGGGCCTCTGACTGAGATGGAGCTCGGATGAGCCAGTCGTCCAGATATGGGAATACAAAAATTCCCAGACCTCTTAGAAATGCGGCAACAACTGCCATGCATTTGGTGAACACTCTTGGAGGAGAGGCTAGACCGAAGGGAAGTACTCTGTACTGGAAATGTTTTCCCTGAAACAGAAATCTTAGATATTTTCTGTGGGATGGGTGGATGAGTATATGTGTGTACGCATCCTTGAGATCTAGAGAACAAAGCCAATCCTGACTCTGAAGGTATGGAAGGAGAATGCCTAGGGAAAGCATTTTGAATTTCTCCTTGTACAGAAATCTGTTCAATTCTCTCAGATCTAGGATAGGCCTGAATCCCCCTGTCTTCTTTGTTATGAGAAAATAAGGGGAGTAGAATCCTGTCCCTTGTTGAAGAAGAGGAACCTCTTCTATTGCCCCTTGGGCAAGGAGAGAAGAGACCTCCTGATCCAACAGGTCCAGGAGAAATGGGGGAGAATTGAAGTGCCTCACCATGGTATATGGAGGAAGGTTGGAAAAATGAAGTTTGTAGCCCTCTCTGATGATAGAGAGGGTCCATTGCTCTGATGTGATTTGCTCCCATCTGGGAGCAAAGTGAGCTAACCTTCCGGGAATGGTGAGGGGCTCTGGTTGTTCTAGAGCCAGAAATGTTAAGTTCTCTAGGGGCAAGTCAAAACCCCTGAGGGGGTTGAGCCTGCTGAGGAGTGGTAGACACTGCAGGCTTTGACTTTGCCTGTTTAGGTTGCTGACGTTTAGTAGCAAAGCGAGGCTGAGAAGATTGTTGGCCAGTATTTGTGGAAAATCTGGCCTTCTTGTAGTAAGGCCTCTTGAAAGACTTTTTCTTGGCAGGAGCAGAGGTAGACTTAGAAAGTCTATCCAAGGTAGCATTTTCTGCATCCATTTGGGTGGCTTTAATTTGCCAGTCCTTACCAAATAAGTTCTCACCTGTACAGGGCAGATTCCGTAAGCCATCCAGGACCCAGGGTTCTAGGTCAGAGGCCTGGAGCCAAGCAAGTCGTCGGGCTGCAATAGCAATGCCCGAAGCTCTACCGGTACCCTCAAAGGAATCAAAAGCTGCTCTGTTGGAGAACTTAGAAACATCTAAAAGCTGTTTCACCAGAGAAATGAACTCCTCTTTTCTATCCTCAGGGATAAAGGAGGCAAAAGGTCGTATCTTTAGGGCAAGTTCTCTAAGAAACATGCCCATATACAGACTGTAAGAATTAATCCTGGCTATAAGCATAGTAGCCTGGAAAATTTCTTGCCTAAAGAGTCTAGGGTCTTACATTCTCGTCCTGGAGGGGTAGAAGAGTGCCTTTTGGTACTCTTAATCTTTTTCAGTGCAGACTTCACCACAATGGAATGGTGAGGCAACTGAGTCTTTTGAAAACCAGGAGAAGGAGGGACCCGGTACATGGTGTCCAGCCTACGAGAATAAGGAGACAACGTTAGAGGAGCCTCCCATAAGTCCATCAAGTGTTCTTGAAGGATTTCATGGATAGGCAGGGTGACTGCCTCTTTAGGAACCTTGGGGTATCCTAAAATATCCAATTTCTTTGATCTAGGTTCTTTTTCTGAGGATGTGGTAATAGAAAGTCCTTTAGCTAATTCAATAATGAATTCTTGAAAGGACAAATCCTCTGGTGGAGACATTCTCCTCTTTGGGGAAGAGGGGTCTTCATGAAGAACTAGAGACAGCTCATCAGAGTCCTCAGAGGAGTTGAAATCCTCTGAGGAATCAGAGTATTCTCTATTTGCTTCCAACGCACGATACGCATACCGATCGGTATCGACATCGGGCGTACCGGGTATGGGATCGGTATCGGGTAAAAACCCGGATCCGGCATGCGGAACCGATCTGCGTTTGGAAGTCGATGGTCTCGGTTCCGGTATGGGAGACGTTACCGGAACCGGACCCGGTATCGCTGAACGCGATACCGAGGGCGTCGCAGCATTGATAAAAGCCAGCATGGCCTGCTGCATGGTCTGAACAGTATTGCTCATAGACGCCACTGCTGCCTGGATGTCGGTACCGGTATGGGCCGGTACCCCAGAGAAGTCCAACAGGTGATCAGTCGAGGCAGTGCCATCGATGTCAACCTGTAACCCCATAGATGGTGCTTTGGAAGCCAGAGCTTCCCGCCGGGGTTGTTTGGCTGGGGCAGGATCCTCAGACTCAAGAGAGAGCCTCTCGATGCTTTGAAGGAGATTTGCTCTTTGAGGACATGCTCACAGAGGGTTTGGTTACCTGAGATCCATCCGGAGAGGAAGACCTGGATGACTGTGATGCTGGATTATCTGAAGCAAACAGCACATGGAATTTGTTGGCCCGGTTCTGCAACCCACGTTTAGACATCTGGGAGCAGGATGGGCAGTCCGGAATGGAGTGGTCAGGTCCCAAACACTTAAGACACCATTCATGGGTGTCTGTGACTGAAATAACAGCACTACACTTGGTACACTTCTTAAAACCAGGGGCTGGTTTCTCCATGAGGAGAATTTGTGTAGGCCTGAGGCCTAACCGAAGTCACCAAGTTGTGCAGAAAAGAGATTTTTTTTTTTTTTAAAAGAAAAGAAAAGAGACCGGCGGTACCGGTTTCGGTATGGGGAAGGCAGGTACGCGGTCTAAAGAAACAAACTAAAACAATAATTTCTTCAGCGGTGACAGGAACACGACCTGCTGGCTCCGCGGAAAAAGAGAAACTGAGGAGAGCTGGGCGGGAAGGCAGCGCGCATGTGCAGTGGGAGGCCCCAAAAGCTTCCTTTCAGGGAAGCTGGGGAGCTTTCCCGCGCAGGCTCCGTCGGTTCCGACATACCCATATGTGAGGACTTATTCCTGCTTGTTCCTGGAGATGGAAATCTACAGTACTACCTTTCAACTTTTGAAAAGGGAGAATATGAGGAGGAAAATAGTTAACAAAAAAATAAAAGGAACAGTTGCAAAGGTTAAAGACTTACATCAAGCTTGGGTGTTGTTTAAAAATACTATCTTGGAAGCCCAGATCAGCTGTATTCCACATTTTAAGAAAAGTGGAAGGAAGTCCAAAAAAAACGCCAGCATAGTTTAAAGGTGAAGTCAGAGGGGCTGCTGTTTTCAAAAAAGCATCTTTCATGAAATGGAAAAAAGATCCAAATGATGAAAACTGGAAACATCATAAGCAAGTTAGATGAAAGGCATTGATAAGGCAGGCAAAGAGAGAATTTGAGAAGAAGTTTGCTGTGGAAGGAAAAACACAAAGACCTTTTCAAGTACATTCATAGCAAAAACCCTGTGGGACCATTAGATGAAAGAGGGGTAAAAGGGGCACTAAGAGGGGACAAGTCCATAGCGGAGAGACTGAATGAATTATTTGCTTCAGTCTTTACTGAGGAAGATGTAGGGATGTTACCCATGACTGAAGTGGTATTTAAAGGTGATTCTGCAGAAGAATTGAAAGAAATATCGATACACTGGGAAGATGTATTACAACTATTTCATAAACTGAAGAGTAGCAAATCACCTTGACTGGATGGTATACATCCAGGGTGTTGAAAGAACTGAAATATGAGATTGCAGATCTGCTATTAGTAATCTGTGAGCTATCATTAAAATCGTCTGTAATACCTGAAGATTGGAGGATGGCCAATGTAACACCAATTTTTAAAAAAGGTTCCAGGGATGATTCAGGAAACTACAGACCAGAAAGCCTGATGCCAGTACTAGGAAAAATGGTAGAAACTATCATAAACAACAAAATTACTGAATATGTAGATAGTCATAGCCTAATGGGAGACAGCCAACATGGCTTTAGACAAGAAAGATCTTGTCTTACTAATCTGTTATGTTTTTATGAAGATGTGAACAAACAGGTAGAGAAAGGTGAGTCGGTTGATATAGTGTATCTGGACTTTCAGAAAGCCTTTGACAAGGTCCCTCATCAGAGACTTTTGGCAAAACTAAAAAGTTATGGGATAGGAGGCAGTGTACTATTGTGCATCAGGAACTGGTTAAAAGATAGAAATCAGAGGGTAGGGCTAAATGGCCAATTTTCCCAATGGAGAAAGGTGAATAGTGGAGTACCCCAGAGATCTGTGCTGGGTCTGCTGCTTTTTAACATATTCATAAATGACCCGGAAATGGGAATAACGAGGTTATCAAATTTACAGATGACGCAAACTTATTTAAAGTTGTTAAAACCCATGAGGATTGTGGAAAATTGCAAGAGGATCTTAATAAATTGGAAGACTGGGCATCCAAATGACAGATGAAATTTAATGTGGACAAGTGCAAAGTTATGCACCTAGGAAAGAACAACCCAAGCTATGGTTACACGATGCAAGGTTCCACATTAGGAACCACCACCCAGGAAAAAGATTTAGGTGTCATTGTGGATAACATGTTAAATTCTTCCATCCAGTGTGCAGCAGCGACCAAGAGAGCAAATAGAATGTTAGGTATCATAAGGGTAGGAATGGAAAAATAAAACAAAGGATATTATAATGCCTCTGTATCGTTCCTTGGTGCGACTGCACCTTGAATATTGTATGCAATTCTGGTCGCCATATCTTAAAAAAGATATAGCGTTATTAGAAACGGTACAGAGAAGAGATGATAGAGATCTATAACTTAATGAATGGAGTGGAACGGGTAAACGCAGATTGATTGTTTACGTCATCAGTATATAGAAAGACTAGGGGACATGCAATGAAACTAAAGGGTAACCTATTTAAGACTAATAAGAGAAAACATTTTTTCACTCAACGTGTTATCAACTCTGGAATTTGTTACCGGAGGATGTAATATAAGAGCTGTTAGTGTAGCTGGGTTTAAAAAAGGTTTGGACAAGTTCCTGTAGTAAAAGTCCATAAACCATTATTAAAAGGGACCCAGGATATCACTGCTTGACCCAATACAAGCATTATGGAACCTGTGTCTTTTGGGTAAACTGCTAGGTACTTACCTAGATTGGCCACTGTTGGAAACAGAATACTGGGCTTGATGGACCTGTTCTGACCCAGTATGTCATATCTTATGTTCTTATGGTGCGGTTTAAGGTGGCAAAGGCTGCTGAGATGTCGAGGAATATTAATAGGAATCCTTGATGGATATTTTGGATTCCTTTGACAAGATTGTTCATGAGGGAGGTCAGGAGGGTTTCCACTCCATGGTGCGGTCGGAATCCATGTTCTTGGTCGACTATGGCGCTAGTGTCGAGGTATTCTTGAAGCGGACGTTGGACAGTCTTTTCAATTATTTTGGCTATGAATGGCAGACTTGCTATGGGTCTGTAGGAGGAGGGTCAGAGGAATCCATGTGACTTAATTGGCTCCCTATCCTTTTCTGCATCCAGTTCAAACTTCTCCTACTGACCTATAAGTGCATTCACTCTGCCGCTCCTCCCTACTTTTCCTCTCTTATTTCTCCCTACACCCCTCCTCAGGAACACTGCTCTTCTGGCAAATTGCTTCTATCTGTGCCCTTTTCTTTTACTGCTAACTCCAGACTTCACTCCTTTCACCTTGCTGCACACACCTGGAATGTCTTTCTATATAGAAATTTTCTGCCATTAGAACTTCACAAACCCCCCAAAAAAGTCAACTCCAGAGTGTGAATCATAGAACTACTCCAAGGGACACCACTCTACTGTTGATCACAAAACACATCAGGTAAACACTATAAGTGGAAGGAGAAAAGAGCCTCAGAATCCAATCCAAGGAGTTAAGGGCAACGGAAAAAGTTCTCATAGAACAAAGCCCAATCCTCTTCGCATCAATGGCTCTAAAAAACTCCTACCAGTCAATTATTCAAATGTTCAACTTAATTAATAATTTTAACATAATTACAAATCAAAAGTTATCATAGAATATTGCCCCCTGTTATCTCTCAGAGCATAGAAAAATTACACGCTCAAAAGGGAACACTTACCTTCAAACATCACCATCCTCTGCAAGTTCCCGACGATTGCTGAAAATCCTTGTCGCTGTACAACCGGCTGAGCGTTTCACAACGTGCTTCTTTAGGGATTGTACTGTTATACACAAAGTCAAGCCTACAATTCCAACAAATTCATACCACTTCTCATAAAACAGCAGGCAATCCAAAACATGGCAGTGTTCTATGATAACAGAGGTAGACAGTCACAACTGCTAGGCATTTGGTGAAGACCTTTGGGGCAGAGGCTAGGCCGAAGGGAAATACCCTGTACTGATAGTGGTCGCCTCTGACCATAAACCTCAGGTACTGCCTATGGCTGGGATGAATAAGGATGTGGCTATAAGCATCCTTTAGGTCCAAGGAGTATAGCCAATCTCCCTGCTGGAGGTAGGGCAGTAAAGTTCCAAGAGAAAGCATTTTGAACTTCTCCTGCACCAGGAATTTGTTCACATTTCTTAGGTCCAGGATGGCCCTTAGGCCTTTCGTTCTTTTTGGGACTAAAAAGTACCAGGAGTAGAACCCCTTACCCTTTGAGTGGGGTGGTACCAGCTCAACAGCCTTGTCCCTGAGAATTCCTGTGAGTTCCTGTAGTAATAGGGCCTGGTGCAGGGGAGTCCTAGGAGGCTCTCCTGGGAAAGGAGGAGGGGGCTTCTGGTCCAGTAACCCTCCCTTACCACCTGGAGTGCCCAGACGTCTGTGGTGATGGTAGCCCACTGGTGGGCAAAAAGGGCCAGGCACCCTCCTGTAGGTAGCTGATCCGCTATGGGTAGAGAGGCTGTGCCTCGGGAGCCAAAAGCCCGACCCAGTCTGGGCTGGGGCTGGTGTCGGGGATTGGGACCCTTGGGCTTACATGGGGCCCTGGCCTGTTCCCTTGCCTTGGTGGCTCTGCTGAGGGGTCTGGGAGGCCATGTATGGGGGATAGCCTTGGTAAGGCTGGCCCTTCCAGTGAAAGGGAGGCCTTTTCCCTGGTGGTTTCTTCCTGGGAAGAGTTGAGGTCTTCCTCGAGAGCCGAGTCCTGGTGACCAACTCTGTCTCCATCTCGGCTGCCTTGTCCACCATCGGCTTGCCTAAGAGGTTTTCCTGAGGCAAGGGATGTTGAGGAGTTTCTCCTGGACCCACTGTTCGAAGTCAGATGCCTGGAGCCAGGCCTGGCGTCGGGTGCTGATGCCCACGGTGGCTACCCTCATGCTGGACGCTAAGCCATCGTAAGCCACTCAAGACAAGTACTTCGAGTAGTCCCCGACAGACCCTGTGAGGGTCTGGAAGCACTGGAGGTGATCCTTGTCGAGGCCCGCTGCGAAGCCTCAGAGTTCCTTAGTGAGGTCTCGGAGAAGTTGGCAGGTCTGTATGCGGCATACCAACATCGAGCCCTGGTAACATTTCCGCCTGAGGGCGTCAAGGGTGCAGGATTCCCTGCCCGGGGGCACCAATGAATGGGTCTTTAGGCTCTTTTGTCAATGCATGGCTGACTCAGCCACCATGGAGGTGTGGGGAAGTTGCGCCTTCCTAAAGACTAGTCCTCGCTAGACTCAGTACATGGTGTCCAGATGTCGGCTGACAATCGGCATTGATGCCAGTGCCTACCACATCCAGAGAAGGCGTCGACCGAGGATGGAGGAAATGGGGACTGTAAGGGCCTCCTTAGGTGGGGACCCGTAATGGAGGATTTCAAGTTCCTTTGTACGCAGGTCCTCCTCAGACCCCGTGGTGAGGGACAGAGCCCTCGCCATGTCCCAGACGAACTCGAGGAACAAAATGTCCTCGGGTGGGCACAGACACCTCGAGGCTAGAGGAGATGGGTCTGAGGGGAGATCACGGAGTGTCCGTGTCTCCGGGGAGGTCTCGAGGCCAGACTCCCAGTTGGAGTAGTCCATCTAAGACTTGAAGCCTGACGACTCCAGAGGTGTCGGTGGGTCCCGTCTTTGAAGCCTCAGGGCCGGTGCCTGGATGGAGCCAGAGGCACTTGCCTGCGAAGACCTCGCTCCCGAGGACCAGGAGCGAGATCGAGACCCTTGATGAGACACCTGCTGCGAGGCAAGGAACACAGAAATGCAGCGTTCCAATGCCAGCATCCTGGTTTCCCACTCAGGGGTCGCAGTCTTTGACACAGACACCGAGTGAACGGGTCAGGTGTCGAGGAGGTCCTCGATGGGACATGCCTCAGGAGACCGAGATCCATCACCGGAGGCCTCAACATCAGTCCTGGGTGCCTTCACTGGTTGCTCCCGCTCAGACTCCTCAGATGCTCACTGGAGGCTGAGGGACTACAGACGGGACTTGCCATGCTTGTCTGCCCTCCCAGGACGAGGCCTTCTTTTTACACTCTCACTCCGGGGATCCTTGCTTGGAGTGTCTGCGTGCCCTCTCAGGAACTATGGGGGCTTTATGAGACTCTAAGGATCCGTGCGGGGCCTTAGAGTGTGAGGCTACTGGGGATACAGGGGTTGAGTCTGTCCTGTGGAAGATGATGTCCTGCTTCTGCTGGTGACTTTGGATGGCCTTAGCAGACATCTTTTTACATAGGAAACACTCCTCTTGGTCGTGGTTGGCATCTAGACATCGGAGGAAACAATCGTTTGTCAGTGAGGGACATGTTTTTGGAGCACCGGTCACTTTCTTGAATCCGGTGGCCATTGGGGCAAAAAGGACCCCAGCGAGGCTGAAGATCCTCGACATGACCAGCAATTCAAAAAAAAGCACGAAAGGTGCTGAGATGGAAAAGAACCTAACGACGAGGTTTCGAGGCCCGATACTGGGCAGCGGGGCTCGAAGGTGGGAAAGGAACCACCGCTAGTCGTAAAAAGGCACAGAAGTGCAAGAGTAAATTAACTTTTTTTCCAGAGGGGGACAAGATGAACATCTGTAGGGCTCGGCGGGAAAAGGGAGACTGAGCAAGATGGCACCCTTGGGTGGGAAAGGGACCACGCATGTGTGGTGGCATCTCCAAAGACTATCTTTGAAACCTGGGGAGATGCTTCCGCGAGGGCTCCATCAGTGTTGTCACCCATATGCGAGGACTGACTTCCTGCTTGTTCCTGGAGAAAATGTGAAATCGCCCACAAATTTAAAAAAAAAAAATAAAGCTAATATTTCCTGGAGGTCTAGCGGCCCCTGAAACCCCCTACTCCCACTCAAAGTAAAAAAAATCACCCCCCCAAGCAAAGAAAAATAAAGTAAAGTGTACCTGGTGGTCTAACGGCCCTTGAATCCCCCACCCCCAACCCAAAGTAAACGTGAAATCACCCCAAGTAAAAACAAAGTAAAAATTACCTGGTGGTCTAGCGGCCCCTAAATCCAAGTCCCCCCGTACCAAATAGGCTGGGATGCACTGTGTAGGGCCCGGCACACCATTTTACAAGATGGCAGACCAGAGCGGGCACGCGTAAGCAGTGCTCCCGCCTATTTGGTACGGGGGGACTTGGATTTGGGGGTGGGGGGTTCAAGGGCAGCTAAGACCACCAGGTAAATTTTACTTTTTTTTTTTTTTTTGCTGAAGGGGGGATTTCACTTTTACTTTGGGTGGGGGGTTTCTGGGGGTTCCGCTAGACCACAAGGTTGTTTTCTTAGTGGGGGGTGGGGGTACAGGAGCTGCTAAACCATCAGGCAATTTCTTTTTGTCAGGGCACCAGCCCCTGGCAGTGTTTTGATGGCATCAGGGGCTTTTCATGATCGCCCCAATGCCATCAGAATACTGTTCGGGTGGGGGGGGGGGCGGAAAATTAGGGTCACTGGGCCACCAGGGATTTGCTTTTTTCGGGCACCGGTACTGACAGTATTTTGGTGACATTGTGGGCTTTTCCCGATGCCACCAAAATACTGTCAGGGATGATATGCAAATTAGCCACACGGTGCCTGGAGAGCATGTTAAATTAGCACAGACTTCTTGTGCGCATGTGTTTTGCTTGCTCTCCTAGTTTAACACTGCAGTGGCTCATTTGTATGTGTACAGTTACCGCAGCGGGCATTTGCATATCTAACCTTCCTGCACTGCACATTAAAATGTGTGCGTTGTCAGGAACGTTAAAAAAAAACAAAAAAACCCGATCCCACGTGGGTCTAGCGCCGGCTTTGTGCATCGGCCTGTTAGACTGCAAACCCTCCAAGGCATAAGAAAACACTCACGGCACCTGAATGTAACATGCCTCGAGCTACTCCTGAAAAAAGGTGTGACCTAAATACAAATTCCTTCATGCTAAATATAATGATTAAGATTATACATTTTGTATGACTCAAATGCATGCAAGTGTATATGAATAAAATAAGCAACAATCTTAACACCTGAGGTAGATTATGTGGCATATATGATAGCACTGCATTAGGAAAATTATAAGAAAAAAATGTCATTTTGCATTTAAAAAACACTTCCTGAAATGGACATGGACATGTTCAATATAGAAACTCACCTTGAGAAATTGGATTCATGATTCTACTAGAGGTCCGTTCTTCACTCATACTATTAAACTCTGAAGACAAATCATTCTGAAATCATAATGATTTTATTGTAATGTTTCAAAAATCTGTAATAGTATCCCATGCATGGTTTTAAAGATATAATTCTTAAGGACATTTATTCATTATGAAACTTGTTAGCGCAATAATTTCCAATTTAAAAAAGCTAACACAAACTAAAGGGTCCTTGTACTAAAGGTTTTACTGCACATTAATAAAATGAATATGCTTTAAGTGCCCACAGCCCTTTTATTTCTATAAGCACAATGGCATTTAACTCACTTTAACTTCATTAATGCGTGTTAACCTTTAGTAAAACGGCCCTTAATTGTTACATTAACAGCTACAAAGAAAAAATAGAACTTTGGAGCATGCAATAAGTGGGGAATGCGACTTTCAGTTAAGGTTGAGGTCTTTACTATGCACTATTGATATGGCAGGTAATATTTTGCCTTAACTGCATGGAAGCCCTCCTAAAAATGCTGGAAACAGTTAACGTGTGTTAATTCTGGCAATTACCATCCAGTAATTATCAAAACTGAGGTCCATATGTTATAAAAATGAAAAACGACAAAATCTGTAATGTTTATTTCCTGGTTAAAGCAATTAAATGGAATTACACTTGTGAATCACATGTCCTGCATCATTGGAGGAATGTTAGGAAAGCTTTGACTCCAATAATTCTGAGTATGCTTAAGGAGGAACCAGCTGTACACCAGATCAAATACCAGTTAATTTAATAAGTAGCAACTCCAGAAGAAGCTCTGAGGCATGATGAAAGTACTATGGCAGTAGTTCTTAACCTGGGTTTGATTGAACCCTAGAGATTCGGTGAGTCAATCTCAGGGGTTCGGCGGAGGTCAAGACACAAGACACGCACCCGACTCATATGATTCGTGATGACACGCCCCGCTTGGCCATCATTGGCTGCAGGTGATCATGCTACATTGCTTGGCCAATCTGTGCTGCAGGGAATTTGGTGCACGCAGTAGTCGACTTGTGACTGTCGTGATGGTATGTCGTGTGATTTCTTTCTTAATATTTTAATCCATACTATGTCGAGCAAAAAAAGAAAGTGGTTGGACGAATATGTACAACATGGATTCGCATATATAACAGAACGTGATGGGAGTCAGCATCCTATCTGCATGATTTGCAATGCCAAGTTAAGCAATTCTAGTCTAGTACCAGCAAAACTAAAGGAACACTTCCTTAACCTGCATGGAGATGGGGAATACAAGAACACAACGCTTGCTGAATTCAAGGTGAAGAGAGCCAGATTCAATGAAAAGGCTACTCTGCCTGCTCTCGGCTTTGTACCCATCAACAAACCGATCCTCACAGCATCGTACGAAGTTGCTTACCTGATCGCAAAGCAGGGCAAACCACACACCATTGGTGAAACACTCATAAAACCAGCTGTGTTGAAGATGGCGAATCTGATGCTGGGAAAAGCGGCCGAAGTTAAATTATCCCAAATTCCTCTTTCAAATGACACCATCAGCGACAGAATAGAGGACATGAGCAAAGACATCTTGGCTCAAGTAGTTGCAGATCTGATTTCAAGCCCGGTAAAATTCAGCCTCCAACTCGACGAGACCACAGACGTTTCTAATCTAAGTCAGCTTGCTGTATTTGTGCACTATGTGAAAGACGACATGATAAAGGAAGATTTTTTATTTTGTAAGCCTCTTACAACAACCACTAAGGCAGCCGATGTGAAGAAACTTGTGGATGACTTCTTCAGAGACAACAATCTTTCATGGGATATGGTTTCTGCAGTTTGTACGGACGGAGCTCGTCATGTTGGGAAGAAAGTCTGGTTTTGGTGCGAGCAATCCTTTGAGGATGCTGGACATAAAAACGAAGAAAAGGAACAGACTTTGCTGTGAAAATGACATGAGAGTGGCACTTGCCAAGGTGAAGCCACGCATTTCTGAACTGGTCTCTCAAAGGCAACAGCAGAAGTCACACTGATTTGCAGTAAATATTCATTATTATTGTAGTGGTGTAGCCTGATGGAAATTAGGTGATGGGTGTGTGTTAAAATGTTAAAAATAAAAAATAGCATAAATACAATAAGTTCATTATTGGAATACATAAGGTTAAAAATTAAAACCATTTCAGTGTGGTAGTATTAAAAAGGTCATGTCTTTGTGAAAAGTTATGTATGTAATTTGTTGTGAGTTCATGCATTGTATTGGTTTTGTTCTTTGAACACAGTGATGTTAATGCATGATTCATTTTGTGAACCAGTAAAACATATACCTATGTCTTGAATTTGAAAAAAAATCCTATTTTATTTTTCAATAAAGAAGGGTTCGGTGAATGTGCATATGAAACTGGTGGGGTTCAGTACCTCCAACAAGGTTAAAAACCACTGTACTATGGTAAGCATTAGGAATAAAGCTCATTAGTCAAGGTATATGCAAACCTAATTTAAGTGGAGACATTGTCAGAAGCTCAGTGGATTCATACAACCTGTCCTCTCACAGGCAAAGAATTCATATTACCTTATATGGAAGTAAGGCAAAGCTGTTTATACTGAACCCTGTTACAGATTTATAGCAAAATAAATCAATCAACAGTGATGAAACAATTCTTTCAGAGCTCAGAAAATCTTAGAAGTATTTCTGGACATGCACAGGCTTATCCTGTGCAGTTGCCCCCAGTGAGTGTTTCAACGGTCATGAAAAGTGAAAGGGAATGTGTGGCTGATTTATCCTGCAATCTACATAGAAATCCCATTATTTGTAAGCAACATTGCTTTTTCCAACAAAGCAGCAAGCAATATCAATCACACAAATCAAGGACATCCAAGCAGAGGGTAGCTTCATGAAGGTTGTAACAGGTCAGACATACCACACTGGATGGTCAGTCTTGAGTGCTTTTCTACTTTTGATTAATTTGACCCTTAATGTTGTTAAGTGCTGTCGAGTGGGTGTCGACTCAGGGCGACCCTCTGGATGGTTGTCCTAAATTACGTTCGGTCTTCAGTCAGGCGGCTCATTGTTGACAGACTGGCATCCATAGCTGCTGTTATTCTGTCAATCCATCTCATTGCTGGCCTTCCTCTTTAGCGTTGACCTATCTTGCCAAGCATGATGTCTTTCTCTAATGATCTCTCTCTTCGCATCATGTGTTCAAAGTATGAAAGTCGAAGTCTTGTCATCTGAGCTTCTAAAAAAAAGCTTACGTTTGATATCCTTTAGTACTGACTGGTTTGTTCTTTGGGCAGTTCATGGTATATGCAGTATTCGCTGCTAGCACCATAATTCAAAGGCATCAATTTTCTTCCTGTCTATCTTTTTCACTGTCCAGCTTTCACATCTATATTTTTTTTTATTAACATTTCTCAATATACAAAGAAAACAATCATGTATCAAAACACACAATTTGTGATAGAGAAAACATTTACAAAAATGTACCAAAATGAACAACCACATCAAGGAGGAGTTCTGCAATAAAACAAAACAGAAAACCTGAATGGGACCCAGATCAACCTAAATAGACTCCAAAAAAAAAAGGCTATACTTAAATTTTGTCTTTGAGAAATTCAGTCAACTGTGCCGGATCAAAAAACAAATATCGTTTACCCTGAAAAATAATAAGGCATTTACATGGAAACCTCAAGTGGAAAACCGCGCCAATGGCCAACAGCCGCAGACG
Organism: Ichthyophis bannanicus; assembly: GCA_033557465.1. Classification (NCBI taxonomy): domain Eukaryota; kingdom Metazoa; phylum Chordata; class Amphibia; order Gymnophiona; family Ichthyophiidae; genus Ichthyophis; species Ichthyophis bannanicus. Next base: position 1,649,133,577 of record CM066032.1, read on the forward strand.
CAATTCTAAAAAAGCTTTGCGCCTCAGCTGCGTGGCCCTGGACACGTCAGGGAAAATTTGAATAGATTTGCCACAAACGTTTTCAGACTTTTTTGGAAAATAGGCCCGCAATATTTTATCTTTATCCAATTCAGAGGTAAAGGAGACCAATAAGGTAGCCCTAGACGAAATTTCGTCAGAAGTTGTTTCCAAAAAAGCAGAAATATCTAAGGTAGAAGAAAGAACTTTATCTGCAGTAACTTTCCCAGATGGAGAAGGAACTTCTCCTTCACCCCCAGATTGTTGATTTGAACTCTTCAAAGGTACATAATAGATCTTAGAGATTGAAGAAGCTGGAAAATCAGCAATCAACAATATCTCCTTAAGATATTTCTGAAATAAAATCATTGGGGATAGATAATGTGTACAAGAAAAGTTCAGTAAACGAAGATTCTTGGAACGTATCATATTTTCTAAAGCCTCATCTTGACGGTGTAAGGAACTAAAATCTTGAACAAAAGAAGCTAACACATCTTTATTAGCTGAAACATCCGCCCCAAGAGAACCAATTCTTTGCTCAGTAGACATCATCCATTTATCATGGTCAGCAAGTTTCTGAACTGTAGCCTTGGAGAACTCTGAAACACGCTGCAGAGAGGTCCCCAATACTGATTCAATTCGAGATGTAACCATCCAAATATCCTTTAGAGACAAATCTGCAGGTGGAATTTGAGGTTCCCCAGGCAATGCAAAAGTTATCACTGAAGGTAAAGGGGGAGAAAGTTCACTCTCTAAATGCAAAAAGGAACCCAAAAGCATATCAGTCACCTCAACAGCAGAGTTCTTTTGTTTTAAAGACGACTCTAAAGCAGGCAATTGTTTAGCCTCTTGAATGGGAGGAGACAATCCCATTCCTCGAGAATCATCGCAAGAGGAAAGAGTACTTACAGAAAGAATTTTCTCAGCTCCGTCATCCAATAAGCCAGCTGAAGAAGACGAAACAGGTATTTCCCCCATGATGACATGGGCGTCCATCGGGCCAACCACCTTCACTGCCTTAGATTGGACCGACTGAGAATAGTGTTTTCTTCTTTTCCCCATCACGGGGACCCTCCTGCGCCGAAATTAGCGTCGAAGGGGCAGGACCTGCCCCTTTGGTCATGCCCCTTCGGGCACGCGCCCTCAGGACGCGCCTGCTTCGCGTCCCGCGAGCAGGGCAAGCTGAAATAGCCCTTTGTGAGACTCCGCCCACAGCAGGGAGCGGTATCCAACCTCCGGGATCCAATCAGGTAGCAAATAGCAGTTTCAGGAACTAAACAGCACTCCTCGGCGTCCCGCGAGCAGGGCAAGCTGAAATAGCCCTTTGTGAGACTCCGCCCACAGCAGGGAGCGGTCTCCAACCTCCGGGATCCAATCAGGTAGCAAATAGCAGTTTCAGGAACTAAACAGCACTCCTCGGAGTCCCGCGAGCAGGGCAAGCTGAAATAGCCCTTTGTGAGACTTCGCCCACAGCAGGGAGCGGTCTCCAACCTCCGGGATCCAATCAGGTGGCAAATAGCAGTTTCAGGAACTAAACAGCACTCCTCGGCGTCCCGCGAGCAGGGCAAGCTGAAATAGCCCTTTGTGAGACTCCGCCCACAGCAGGGAGTGGTCTCCAACCTCCGGGATCCACAGGTAGCAAATAGCAGTTTCAGGAACTAAACAGCACTCCTCCCTTTCACATCTATATGATGTTATTGAAAATATCATGGCTTCAACAAGTCAAATCTTTGTATGGAGAGAGACATCTCTGCTCTTGAGAATCTTGTCTAGGTCTTTCATAGCCATTCTGCCAAGAGCAATGCGTCGTCGGATTTCTTGACTGCTTGTTGCTTCTTTATTGATAGTTGATCCAAGTAGGTTAAAGTTGTCCACGATTTCAATTTATTCTTCTTCAAAGATGAACTTGTTGATTTTGCCAGTTGTCATGATCTTTGTCTTCTTTACATTAAGGTGCAGGCCCATTTTGAGACTTTGTTCTTTGATCGTGAGAAGCAAATGTTTCAGATCATCTTCACTTTCAGCCAGTAATGTGGTATCATCAGCATAGAGAAGCTTGTTGATGAGTCTTCCACCAATCTTCACACCTCTGTTGTCTTCATACAATCCTGCTTCTCTGATTTGTTCTGCATATAAATTCTATGTAAAGCTCGTTGCTGCACCTGTTCCATGTAAACCGCCTTGAATGTATGATAAGGCGGAATAAAAGACCTGTTAAATAAATAAAATTAATTAATTAAAAAGGTAGGGGGAAAGTATGCAGCCTTGTCTTACACCTTTGCTTATTTTAAACCATTCTGTTTCTCCTTGTTCCGTTCAAACTGTTGCTTCTTGATCAATGTACAGATTGTGCAAGAGAACAATCAGGTATTCTGGTATACCCATGCTTCTTAATGTGGCCCAGAGTTTCTCATGGTTTACACAGTCAAAAGCCTTGCTATAGTCGATAAAGCACAAATAGATATCCTTTTGATATTCTTTAGACTTTTCAAGGATCCATCTCACATCTGCGATGATGTATTGTGACTATCCATTTTTTCATGGCAAGATACAGAAGTAGATTGCCGGACCTTTCCTTCGCGCAGTTTAAGTTTAGTGTTGTTGCCGTTGTCACAGAAATGTGATCCTCTGCTGTCAACACTGTCCCATTCTGCTGCTGCCCAAATGGGTGGTTTGTCTTGATCTGGCACCTCAGCTGAGACCAGTCCATCTTGGGAGATCCTACCAGTAGTTAAACTACCGATAGTTTAGCCCTCAGCATCAGTGATGCATAGAAGCCCTCACAGCATGACAAGCTGCAAACCAAGTGAGGGTTGAGCCTTAATGGTAATTCTTAACAACCTGGTCTGATCCTCTTGTTTGGATTGTGGGAATGGAGTTGCAACTTTCACTTAAATAAACTTTGCAGCACTGCTTGTCTAAATTAACTCTCCTTCAAGATGAATTATCTAGGCAATTATGGACAATGACGGTACAAACCAACAATCATGTAGCTACCCTAAAATTGATAGTCATATCTCTGACCCGGTGGTTCTCAACCTTTCTTTTGCCATGACACACCTGACTGTTAATGGCACACTGCATATGTGCAATTACCAAAGAAAAGGGGAAATTCCAGTGATAAGGTTACTCACCTGTAACAGGTGTTCTCCAGGGAGAGCGGGAATCGGCCCTCACTTATGGGTGATGTCGGCACCAATGGGGCTCACGCGGAGCAATTCCCCAGCTTTCAAAGAAAGCCTTTGGGATTGCTGCCACGCATGCATGGTCCCCTTCCCGCCCAAAGGTGCCATCTTGCTCAGTCAGGTCCCATAGTTAGAGCCCTACTCAGCAGATGGCAAGGGAAGAAAATCAAAAATGGCAGCTCTTAAGGGGAGGTGGGAGGGTAGTGAGGACTGATTCCTGCTGTCCCTGGAGAACACCTGTTTACAGGTGAGTAACTATTGTAAACGGGGGCGCTGGTCATGAATGGCCACAGTCTTAGCAGAGGCAAAAATATTATTATGACTTGCAAAGGATTGTGGGGAATGTGGTTCACTTATACCAGAATCAGCCGTTCACAAAATAATGAGTTGTGATGCACGAATGTAAGCAAAGAAAAATGGATTTTATTCATGGGGTTAATTCTCCCACACAGATTTACTTGGTAACACAAAAAGGACACTTGCTTTCAGTATTGCATTCAGGAAAACAAAACATGAAATAAGGTAACTGAACTTCTTAAGCAAAAATCAAATAAGACCTTGATGGGAAACAGAAAAGGTCTTTTTGATGGCTCATGCTAATAACTTTCTTAGCATTGCTCCAAAAGCAAAAATAAAACCCAAAAGTAACAAAAACTGTTCTTTATCAAGGATAACTTTCTTCTTTACACACACAAAAAGAAAAGTTTCCTTTCAGAGCTCACGTGCACTTGTGCCTGGCTCAATTATCACTAATTAGCCAACTGCAAACCCCTTTGCTGGTTCACTTTCTCTACGTGGCTCAATCCTACTCTAAAGCTTTCTTGCAGACTTTTCTGGGTAGATAAAAGAACAAATTATAGTTCCTTTTGGTGGTTTTTGTATTATTGAGAAAGTATTTTACAACAGCAGTCTAGACAGAGAGCAATCCATGTATTCATTCTGATCATTTAATATATCTCCTTCTTCCTCAAATATCATGGAATCAATATCCTGGTCTGGGGCTCAGAGGAATTCCTCAATTGTTCACTTTCAGGATAATATTTGTTTCCCTGCTGTCTTCCTGGAGAAGAGCTAGGGCATAGATCAAAGTTCATACCTGAGCTTCCTTTGCTGTTAGGCTTCCTCTCCAGGTATCCTGGCCAGTAAGTAGTCCAGCTTTTATGTCCAGTAGGGTGGTCCACTGCCATAGGGGAAAAAATAAAAGTAGGAATTTCTTTGCTCCCTGGCCTGATTCTGGTTCCATTTATGTAGAAAACAATGTGTGCAAATTTGAAGCCAATCAAATAATATTTAGGGGTGGCTCAAGGTCCCTATCTATCAGGCCCCTGGATCCCCCCCAGGGTTCGTCAGACCACTGGGTATTATCCGCTCATAGACGGGGGTATCATGCTTGCCAAGCACTCAATGTGGTCCAGATGCTAGTAAGGATTTTGACGATGTGGGGAACATCTTAAGGTGTTGCGAGACAACACCCAGAAGGAACTGGAGTTCCTCTTCTTTTGTGGTGTGTCGGCCGTTGAACTCCTCAATGAGTTTGACCCCTCGCTCAGCCACATTGTTGATCACTGGAAGATTTTTTACTTTCTTCAGACCGTCTTTGAATGATGCATTCTCTTCCCAGTCTTCTGGGTCTGCATTAAGAAATCACTGTTGATGTCGAGGTGTTTCAGGAAACGGATTGACTTGCGAGTTGCAAAAGATTCAAGTGGTGGAATCATGGAACTTTTCAATTCGACCCGCTTTGGGGGATCTTCGTCTTCGTCATCATCCTCATCGCTTTCATCTGATTCTGCCGGGATCATGGCCGACACTATGGCCCGCTTTGTCGGTGCTGAAACAGCTTCATCGAACAGTGACAGTGAAACAAGCTCCTCTGACACATACCACAGATGCTGTTGCAGTTTGTCTCTGGCCGCTCTTCCAACACGGTCATTGTGGTAAGAGTGTAGTTTCTTCAGCATCTCCAAATCTGTTCGAGGAGCAACTGCGGCATCAGGGGTAGAAAACCAGGCTTCCACATGAATCAGGATGGAGAAAATGCTCACATCACGAACACAGGACTCCTCCCGTTGGGTAAGATCTTTGAGTTGTCCTCGGAACATCCAAATCTTGAGACAGTACAAGACTTTTGCCATCCATCTGGCATGATGGAAAGCTCCGGGTTTCTTGAAATTGAAACTAGGAAGATTCCCTCCAAGCAGACAATCGTTAACTCCAAGAATTCCAGGTAATCATCTCGGTGATTGCCCTGTGCCAACTTGGATTCCGCAAACTTCATGATGCGATCCCTGTCAGGTTGCAGCACCTCCAAGTCTTTTCCAGTTTGATAGTTGGACTTGTCAAGGGAGCCCCAATTATTTTGGAACTGGCGAAAGAGTTGGACATCGGGACCCGATGAAGCTCCAGAGCATGTAGAGAATACTGCACCAAGAATTATTTCGTAAATGTGATGGCGGCATGCCAAATGAAGGACTGTGCGACGGAGTCTCTGTTCTAGAAGAATGCACGCTCCTGATCGACGTCCCGTGTTCGATGCAGTTGTATCAAAGCAGAAGCCTGCAACCTTTTCATCCAACCACCATTCCTGTAACAGTTCATAAACTGCTGCAGCTTGATTCTCGCCCGTTCCTGATGTCAGTTTTGATACACCAAGAAGTTGTGTTTCTCCAGTGGAGACAGCCGTTATCAAAACTGGAAGGCGGTCAACGGATGTGGTTGAACAGAGGATAGATGGCAATAACTTGCTATCCCAATGCACAATGCATGTTTTGCCTTCGGCTTTGAATGCGTTGTGCAGGTCCGTCCATTGTTGCTGACGGTGCTTTTCTCTATGGCGCTTGACGCTGGAGCGGCTGATATTGAGCTCCCCAGGATAATGTCCCAGACTTCTGGCGGTTTCAGCTACCACAAACAGAGCATTGCGATCCGTTGTCCTTGTCCGATCCAGGGCTGCTGTAAGCTCTGGGTTCCAGACATTGTTAGGTCGATACTGCTTCGTTTGTGGAGTTGCTTTCTTCTGTCCGTTATCTGAATCCGCAGATGTCGACGAGTCTTCACCTGACTCTGCTGAGGAAGAAGATCCTTCCAGCTGAACTTGGCTTGTAGTTGCCTCGGCTTTGGCAACATGTTTTTGTTTGCGCCTTTTCAGTTCTTCTTCTCGCTGTTGCAATCTTGCTTCCGTGTTGGCCAGTTTCTTGTCCATCGCGCACATTGAGCCGCGGCGCCCTGGTTCTCGTTGCGCTATTAAGAATTCTTTGTTTTCTTGAATATGAATTAAAGACATTGCATTGGCATGCGCCACATCAAATAGGTTTTTCATTGCAACCTGAAATTCTTTTTCATTTGCCTCTTGTTTCCCTCCTCTCCCTTTGTTTTTCTTCAAAAGTTTCCACTGATTGAACAATTTCTTTACTTTTTCTTGAATTTTGTCATTTCTTTGAACAGGAAGCCTGGCCTTTTCCCAGTAAGCTTCTACTTCACTTGTTACAATAGATGCACTTTCACTAACGCCTTTGTTTAATGTCATATGGTGATGTAAAAATACACTTAACACTTGCTCCTTGCTGGGGAGCTTGGCCCCCAGAATTGTGGTGGACATTTCTTCAATGAGATAAAAACCACGTTTTTTCGCCATCTGAAAAGAATAAAGATACAAAGATAATAGTACAATGTCTTTGCCACCTCTCAGAGACGAGATTAGTTCAAATATGACGCAATCAAATGTAATCAGCATGGAACTGAGTGGATGATACAAGATGATGCAACATTTCGTCATCTGCTCCCAGGGCGAAATCTCAAGACTTGTTGAGCCACCCCTAAATATTATTTGATTGGCTTCAAACTTTGTACTCAGTGTTTTCTACCTAAATGGAACCAGACTCAGGCCAGGGAGCAAAGGAACTCAGGAATTCATTTTTATGGACCACCCTAATGTCCAGCCTTCCAATCAAGATCCCTGGACACTGGGTCTCTCTTCACATACCTTCTTGCACCGGTCTTAGGGCCCCTTCCACATGCAGCCGTCTCCTTCAAAGGTGCCGTCTGGGAATTCCTGGCTCTATAACCCCATTCCTCTGGCTTCCTCCAATCCAATGGAGTATGCTTGCCTCTGAAATGACTCCCAACACACGTACTGCTATGGGCTCCTTCTTTAGACCTCCAAGGTGTCTTTCTCTTCTTCTTTCCACGTTGCTGCTGCTTCTGTCTCTCCTTGCTCTCTCTGTCCTTGATCTGTCTGTGTGTAGAAAATCTATTACTTTTAACGTGCTTAGAGGGACACTCCACCCTAGCACAGCCCAGCTGTGCTGAATTTATTTTTTATTTATTTAGTATACATTTGTATACCGCTACTTCCAGCGATCAGCAGCGTTTTTTGATTACAGATTGGAAATTGTCAAATCATGACAGGAAATTTTTTTTTTTTTTTTTTTTGAGGTATAAACACATTGATTAGACAGGAAAGCACAGCACACAGAGAACTATTTTACAGGGAACATGGGCTATGGAGGGTTAAGTGGCTTGCCCAAGACCACAAGGAGCACCTGTGGGACTAGAAACCCCAGTCCTTCCGGCCCAAGGTTGCTGTCCTCTAGTGGGATTTGAACCACCGACCTTCCGGCCCGAAGTACCTTGCCCCAACCACTAGGCTACTCCTCCACTCCACTATGAATCAAGCCCTGCCCACTCCACTATGAATCAAGCCCTGCCCTTGGAGATGAGTGATTGGGGATTACCTCATAGCTCTCCTGATTGAACACACGTTTCCCCACTTCAGCCCTTCTAGAGGCTGTTTGAAACCTGGTGCATTCTGGGACTGGTAGTCTTTTATGAAAACATTCTGTTTCAGTATTTCTACCAGCAAAGAAAGGTTGCTTGTTCAGAGCCAATTCACCTCTTTTATAGCTCCCTCCTGAACTATGATAAGTTTCCTTATCACACTATGCTTTCTCCAGGAACAAGCAGCAAGTCAGTCCTTACTTATGGGACCCCCCCCCCCAGCTACAGGCTACCGAACCTGTAAGCCAAAAACGCCTCTGCAAGGCCGTGAGCAGAAATCAATGTCCGAAGGAAGCCCAAGTCCCCGGGCCCTTGGGGCAAGCTCTCGGTAGCCATAGAAGAAGGGTTGGAGGGCAGGAGTTGCTTATACCCCGAATAGACTACAGAGTACAGATAGAAGGCGAGAGCCCTATTGCAGTCGAGTATATGCAGAACCTCCAATGCCCGATCAGCATGAGGTCGCGGGAAGAAGGTCGGCAGAACCACCTCCTGATTGAGGTGGAAATCCGAGACAATCTTCGGTAGGAACTTGAGGTGGATGCGAAGGACCACCTTGTTCCTGTAAAACCTGGTGTAGGGGGCCTCGGCCATGAGGGCTTTTAGTTCACTGACTCGCCGTGCGAGGTCAGTGCCACCAGGAAAACCACCTTCCAGGAGAGGTGCCAGAGAGAGTCGCCATCGGCTTGAAGGGTAGCCACGTCAGCTGCATGAGCATGATGTTCAGGTCCCATTCTGCCGGGGGAGGCCAGATGGGGGATTTGGACAGCAGGAGGCCCCACATGAAGTGGGAGACCAGAGGCTGGTCTGAGAGGGGTTTACCCTTGATGGGCAAGTGATTGGCTGAAATGGCGCTCAGGTGAACCCTGACCGAGTTGGACTTCAGTCCTACCTGGGAGAGGTGGAGAAGGTACTGGAGGACCCCACGGGTGGAGCAAGAGAAGGGGTCGTTCTGGAGTTTGGAGCACCAGATTGAAAACCGCCGCCACTTCAGGGTGGAAGCCCGCCTCGTCGAGTCCTTCCTTGATGTGAGGACGTCGTCCTTGATCTCCCCTGGGAGGTACAGTGAAGCTAGGGAGACCCATTCAGCTGTCAGGGATAGCGAGGCTAAGTTTGGGTGAAGCAGCAATCCCTCCTCCTGCATCAGCAGATCGGGGGCATGGCCCAAGGAAACCGGAGGCTTCAACGAGAGCCAAAGCGGAAACCAAGGTTGTCGAGGCCACGAAGGCGCCATGAGAATCACCGAGGTTTGGTTGCTCTGGATCGTGTGGAGGGTCCTCGCAATGAGAGGAGTGGGGGGGGGGGGGGAGGGAATGCATATAGAAGCCCGGAAGTCCAGTTCAGGAGGAACGTATCCGGGGCCACCCTGCTCGGATGTGGTATCAGCCCGCAGAAGCAGGGGAGCTGCGCGTTCATCAGGCTGGCGAACAGGTCCACGGATGGAGTACCCCAGAGGTGGAACAGGCACAGGAGCCACCTCTGGACTCAAACGCCACTTGTGTGGGCGGAGAAGCCTGATGAGCCTGTCCATGACGACAAGGTCTTGACCCGGGAGGTAGACAGCTCGTAAGGTCATGCCCTGATGCACTGAGAAGGAGCAGCGGAGGACTGCCTCCCGACAGAGGAGGTGGGAGCCCATGCCCCACTCCTTGTTTATGTAGAACATCGTGACTCTGTTGTCGCTCTGCAGGAGCACTGACCTGCCTTTCAGGTGGTACTCGAAGACCTTCAAGACCAACTGGACTGCTCAAAGCTCGAGCAGGTTGATCTGCTATTGAGATTGTTCGGGTGACCACCGCTCCTGTATGCAGAGGTGGTCGCAGTGGGCTCCCCAAGCCCAACAGCGGGGCGCCCGTCGTCAAGAAGAATTTTGTGCAGACGAGTCTGGAAGTCATGCTCCGAAGGCGGCTATGGGGGTCCTGCCACAAGACTAGAGATTCGACTAGGCTGCGAGACACCTGGATGGGGTCCCAGAGGCAGCCCAAGGCTTGGGACCATTGTACTCTGAGGCACCACTGGGCTGCTCGCATGTGCATGCGAGTGCGGGAAATGATGTGGGCAGTCGAGGCCATGTGCCCCAGGAGGTGCAGCATGGGCCATGCCGAGACCCTGGACCGGCCTTGGATCTCGGCAGCCAGAGCGTGGAGCTGATCCGCGCAAGCTGGAGGCAGAAAGGCAGTCACACGTTCTGTGTCAAGAAGAGCGCCAATGAATTCCAGGGTCCGCATCGGTGTGAGGTGGGATTTGAAGTAGTTGGCACTATATGTAAAAACTACTATTAAAGCTTTGGAATTACAGAGCTTAAAAGGGAGAGAGGAGGCATTGTGGGTTAAACTAGAAAGAGGGAAAGAGAAATCTATTTGCATTGGTGTGATATACAGACCTCCCTCACAAGAGGAAGAGGTAGACAGAGAGTTAATTGAAGACATATGCAGCATTGCTAGGAAAGGGGAAGTGCTACTGCTAGGAGATTTCAATATGCCAGATGTTGATTGGTACATTCCTGCTGCAGTATCATCTAGAAGTAAGGAGATCCTGGATTCTCTACAGGGAGAACTATTCAGGCAATTGGTAACAGACCCCACACGTGAAGGGGCCATACTGGACTTGGTGCTTACCAATGGTGAAAGTGTTTGATGTTGTAGTGGGAGATCATTTTGCATCCAGTGATCACCAGATGGTGTGGTTCAGTATTAGGACTAGGGCTGTTAGAATCCATTCCAAGGTGAAGATCTTAGACTTTAGGAAGACTAACTTTGCGAAGATGGGCCAATACCTCAGGGAGTCGTTAGTGGGATGGGAACAGCTGGGGGATGTAGAAAAACAGTGGGCAAAACTGAAAGGGGGTATTTTAAAGGCAACCAACCTTTTTGTTAAAATGGTAAATAAAGGCAAAAGGAACAGGAGACCGCTATGGTTTTCGAAGGAAGTAGCTGAAAAAGTGAAAAAAAAGAGGGAGGCCTTCATGAAATACAAGAGATCACAGAGAGAGGAAGACAGGCATCTGTATTTGGAAAAACTTAGAGAAGCTAGCAAAGTAGTCAAGAAGGCAAAGATTCAAAAGGAGGAGGAAATAGCCAATGCAATAAAATGGGGGGATAAGACATTTTTCAGATATATTAGAGAGAAGAGGAAGGGCAAAAGTGGTATTGTCAGACTCAAGGGTGCAGGGGGGGAATATGTAGAAGCTGATAAGGATAAAGCGGAATTGCTTAACAAATATTTTGTTCTGTGTTCACAGATGAAGAACCAGGAGCAGGACCTCAGAAAACACCCACAAATAGGAACAGAAGCGAGGGACATCTTGAACAATTTTCAAAAGAATGTGTTCGTGAGAAACTAGCTCAACTTAAAGTAGACAAAGCGATGGGACCGGATGGGATACACCCTAGAATACTGAGGGAACTTGGGGACGTTCTAGCAACTCCACTGACTGACCTTTTCAATGCCTCGTTGGAGTCGGGAGTGGTGCCAAAGGACTGGAGAGAGGCTCATGTGGTGCCTTTACACAAAAGCGGAAGTAAGGATGTGGTTGAAAACTACAGGCCGGTTAGTTTAACTTCGGTGGTGAATAAATTATTGGAAACGCTGCTAAAAGAGAAAATAGTGAGGTTTCTGGAGTCCGGCGGATTACAGGATCCGAGGCAGCATGGATTCACCAGAGGCAGGTCTTGTCAGACAAATCTGATTGATTTCTTTGACTGGGTGACCAGGGAGTTGGACCGAGGGAGAGCTCTAGATGTGGTGTATTTAGATTTCAGTAAAGCCTTTGACACTGTTCCTCACAGGCGACTTATAAACAAACTGAGCACCCTAGGGATGGACCCTAAAGTTACTGCTTGGGTTAGAAATTGGTTGGGTGGGAGGCGACAAAGAGTACAAGTAAATGGAGCTCACTCTGAGGAGAAGGATGTTACCAGTGGTGTGCCCCAGGGATCTGTCCTTGGTCCGATTCTTTTTAACATCTTTGTTAGTGATATAGCGGAAGGGCTGTCGGGTAAGGTTTGACTCTTTGCGGATGATACCAAAATCTGCAATAGAGTAGACACCCAGGAAGGTGTAGATAACATGAGGAGGGATCTAGCTAAGCTTGAAGAATGGTCTAGAATTTGGCAGCTGGGATTTAATGTTAAAAAATGTAAGGTCATGCATTTGGGCTGCAGCAATCCATGGGAGCAATACAGTATAGGAGGTGAAGTACTTTTGTCCACTAAAGAAGAGCGGGACCTAGGCGTGGTTGTGTCTGATGATCTTAAAGTAGCTAAACAGGTAGAAAAGGCGACGGCAAAAGCTAGAAGGATGCTTGGGTGCATACGGAGAGGAATGGCTAGCAGAAAAAAGGAGGTGATAATGCCTCTGTATAAGTTTTTGGTGCGACCTCATTTGGAGTATGGTGTGCAATTCTGGAGACCGCACCTTCAAAAGGATGTGAACAGGATGGAGTCGGTGCAGAGGGTTGCTACTAAAATGATTAATGGGCTTCATTATAAAGCATATGAGGACAGACTTAAGGATCTTAATATGTACACCTTAGAGGAAAGGCGGGATAGAGGTGATATGATTGAGATGTTTAAATACCTCCGTGGCATAAATGTTCAGGGAGAGAGCCTCTTTCAATTGAAAGCAAGTTCTGCTACGAGGGGACATGGGATGAGGGTGAAGGGAGATAGATTCAGGAGTGATATGCGGAAATATTTCTTTACGGAAAGAGTAGTGGATCCGTGGAATAGTCTCCCAGTGGAGGTGGTGGAGATGAGGACAGTAACTGAATTCAAAAAAGCATTGGACCAACACAGAGGATCTCTAAAGGTAAAAAGTGGACTGTTGTAGTTGTTGTTATGGAAGGACAGACTAGTCTTTTTCTGTCGTCATGTTTCTATGTTTCTAGGAAACCAAAGCGCTTGAGGAGGAGGACTGTGCGCGACGCTGAGAGGTGAGCCTCCTCGGCCGAGGCACCTGAGATGAGCCAATCGTCTAGGTAAGGGTAGATGGATATGCCCTGCAGCCGGATGTGCACCGTGGCCACTGATAGGCACTTGGTGAAGACTCGTGGGGCAGACATGAGCCCGAAGGGGAGCACTTTGTACTGGAAGTCCTCTCCCTGCACCGTGAAACGCAGGTACTTCCTGTGCTTGGGGTGGACTGGAATGTGGGCATAAGCGTCTCTGAGATCCAAGGAGCATAGCCAATCGCCTTGCCAGAGGTAGGATAGCAGGACGCTAAGGGATAGCATTTTGAACTTCTCCCACACCAGAATGTTGTTCTGATTCCTGAGGTCGAGGATGGGGCGCAGGCCCCCTATCCTATTCGGAACGAGGAAGTACCAGGAATAAAATCCCTGGCCCCGGAGGTGCAGCAGAACTCTTGACCGCTTGCTGACCAAGAAGGTTGTTCAGCTCTTGCTGTAAACAAGCCTGGTGCAAAGGAAGCTGAGTCGGTTTTGCCGGGGAGAAGGGAGGGGGGAGTCTGTCTAGACAAAGACTATACCCATCCCGGATCACCTGCAAGACCCAGATGTCCGATGTCATAGCTGCCCATTTGGGGGCAAAAAGGGACAGGCGTCCTCCCACGCATGGAAGCATCCTTGGGGGGGGGGGGGGGGGGCGAGTGGCTATGCTTTCAGCGTAAAAACCCCGGGGCTGGTTGGGGTGGCGCTGGTGGCTGGATTTTGGGCCCCTTGGGTTTCCGGTGACCCTGGGCAATCCCTTTTCCCTTAGCGCTGGTCGTTGGTGCAGGGGGAGGTGGTATGGTGGGTATCCCCAGTAGGGGAGCCCTCTCCTCTGGAAGAAAGGCTTTTTGGTGTGCTGCTTCTGCCGTGGGAGCGAGGTGGTTTTGCGAGAGAGACAGATGCGAGTCACGAACTCCGCCTCGATCTCGTCTGCCTTGTCCTCCATGGGCTTGCTAAACAGCTGTTCACTGAGGCAGGGGACATCTAGGAGTTTCTCCTTGACCTACTGCTACAGGTCCGAAGACTGGAGCCATGCCTGATGTCGAGCTCTGATGCCAGCTGCCGCTACACGGACGGAAGATTCTAACCCGTCATATGCGGCATGGGAAAGGTATTTCGAGCAGTCTGCGACCGACCTCAGGCGTATCTGGAATCTAAGAAGGTGCTCTCTACCAAGGCACGCGGACAATCTGCCGAGCTTTTTGGCGAGGTCTTGAAGGAACATACCCGTATATAGTTAGTACGCCTGTATGCGGCATGCCAGCATGGATCCCTGGTAAGCCTTGCGTCTGAGGGGATTGAGGGCACGGAACGCCCTATCAGGCGGGACCAAAGAGTGCAACTTTGGGCTCCTTTGTTTCTGCACCGCGGACTCGACTACCATGGAGGTGTGAGGAAGCTGGGTCTTCTGAAACGCCAGGCCGTGCTGGACCCTATACATGGCACTGAGTCTTTTACTGATGATAGGGACTGAGGCAGGTGCTTCCCACATGAGGAGAAGCAGCCGGGAGAGGATGGATGGTACTGGAACTGTAAGACACTCCCTGGGTGGAGACTCGTACTGTAAAATGTCACATTCCTCTGCCCTTGGCTCCTTCTTGGTCTGTGTCGGCAAACTGAAGCCCCAAGCCATATCCCGCACAAACACCAGGAAAGAGGTGTCCTCGGAAGGCGACCGCCTTTGCGAGGTGGGTGGGGACAGGTCAGAGGGGAGAGCCCTGTGGGCGCAGGTCTCCGGGGAAGTGTCCCTGTCTGATTCACAGCCTGAGGGATCAGAGGGACTCTGAGTCAGGCTGATCCCCGCACCCCCTGGCTGAGGCCCGCTTGGAACTGGAGGCACTGGCTCTGGAAGACTTCGCCCCTGAGGAACAAGACGGCGAGTGAGACCGGTGCTAAGGACCCTCACGAGGCCCACGGTTCTTGGGGGTTTCCAAGGCAGTTTTTGGGACCTTTGGTCTCGGGGCGCGAACCAGCCATGCTGGGCAAATGCACCTCCTGGGCAGCAAGGAAGGCAGAAATGCTGTGCTCCAGTGCCAGCATATGGGACTCCCACTTGGGAGTGGGTCCCTGCGATGCCGGCGCTGGAGTTACTGGGTCTGGCATAGAGGAGAGGGGGTCCTCTCCGGGACAACCCCTCAGGAGACCGGGCACCATCGCCGGAGGCCTCCGTGTTCGTACGAGGTATCTTTCGAGGCCGCTCCTTGTCCAACTCTCGGGAACGCCAAGGGGGGCTAAGGGAGCAAGCGAGCGAGTGCGAGACCGCTCGCACTTTTCTAGAGCCCCTGACAGCGACTTCGAGGTAGTCTTTTTTTTCTGTTCCACCTTGGACAAACCCTGATCGAAGTGATGCCTGGAGCGCAGAGTCACTACAGGGGACCCTGCAAGCAGTGGATTGGGTAGGGCAAAGTGCCACCGGGGATCCTGGGGCTGCCTTGCGGAAAATGTCATCGGATTTCTGCTTGCGGCTGAGCAGGGCCTTAGCGGACATTTTCTTACAAAGCTAGAAGAGCTCCGGATTGTGGTCAGCCCCCAGACACCGTAGATAGCAGTCGTGGGTGTCACTGAGTGACATATTTTTGGAACATCTGAAAGCCGGTGGCCATGGGGGCAAAAGAGCCCCTGTAAGGTGGAAAACCCTAGAGGCCAGCAGTTGGGAGAAAAGGGCCCGAAAGAAAAACACTAAATAGCAGAAGCAGGGGCAAAGGGGAGGGGGGGGGGGGGAAGAACTGATGCTACCAGAAAAACGACCGAAAGGCTGGATCACAAAAAACGTTTTCCGAAGGACGAGGACATGCGTCCGAAGGGCTCTGCAGAAAAAGGGAGACTGAGCAAGATGGCACCTTTGGGTGGGAAGGGGACCACGCATGCGTGACAGCAATCCCAAATGCTTTCTTTGAAAGCTGGGGAATTGCTCCGTGCGGGCTCTGCCGGTGCCGTCACCCATAAGTGAGGACCGACTTCCTGCATGCTCCTGGAGAAACTTAGCTAAACATCAAAAAACAAATCACCAGAAAAATCTATTGCAATCTTCTTTCCATAAAGTTGAATGTTTTCATTAGAATTATACACTTCACTCAAACTGAAATTAAAACAAGCATCCAGTGATAAAACTGCACTCTGAGTCCCAAAGCCATATCACATGTAAGATATTAAGCACCCTGTGAACACTGTCTGCCCCAAATCTGCCGTTAATAAATCATGTTCGGTCCAGGTATACCGACCAGTGAATAACCCCTTCTATCCTCAAACTAAAAACCTTCTCTATTTCTCTGGATAGTACTACACTCCTCCCTGTTTCCTCAGTTGACAAACTTGGGATCATCTTTGACTCCACTTTTTCTTTCTCTGCATACATCCAACACATAACAACAGAGAAAGAAGTAACAGGTTTTAGTTAAGTGCCATCGAGTCTGTGTCGACTCATGGCAACCCTCTGGATAGTTTTCCTAAATTGTGTTCGGTCTTCGGTTAGACGGTTCATTGTTTATTTATTTATTTAACAGTTTTTCTATACCGCTTTTGTCCAAAGCGGTTTACATCGAACAGAATAACAGTCTTGGCAGATTTGTTTTACATTGAACAGGGAGAAGTAACTTGGAGAACAAAGGGGTTAACAACAACAAAAACAGGGGGTAGGGGGAACAGATCCTTGTTGGACTGTGGATTAGTTAGGGGAAGAATAATTTGGGAAGGTTAAATGGGGGGGGGGGGGGGGAAGAGACTAAGGTTGTCTGTTCATGATAGTGTGTAGGTACGTATGACCTAGATTGGCCACTGTTGGAAACAGGATACTGGGCTTGATGGACCTTGGTCTGACCCAGTATGGCATATCTTACGTTCTTATGTAGTGGCAATAGTTAGGTGTTGTCATCTGGTCCATAGTGTTCCTTGAAGAGGTGTGTTTTCAGTAGCTTTTTTTAGGTCTTTGATTGATTGTGCAGATCTGATTGTTTTAGGCATAGAGTTCCAAATTGTGGGGGGGCATACAAGAAGAATGCCCTGTTGCTTGTCTGTTGTGTGGTCTTAACCTTGAGAGGTGGGATGGTCAGGAGATTTTGGCTGGCAGCTCTTCTTGGTCTCGTTGAGGATGCTATTGCGAGCTGATCAGAGAGACAGGGAGCTGAGAGGTTGTGGAGGATTTTGAATGTTGTGGTGATGGCTTTGTGTTTCGCCCTTTGGGAGATTGGAAGCCAATGTAGACTTTTTAGGGTTGGTGTTGTGTTGTCTGGTGACAATGACTGCTAGTATTCTGGCAGCAGTATTTTACACTAGTTGAAGTGGATATAGTGCATGTTTGGGTAAATCTTGATAGATGATGTTTCCATAGTCCAGGTGCGGTGTGATAATGGCTTGCAATACGGATCTGAAATCATTGTACTGTAACAGGTGTTGAAGGGGCTTGAGGAGCTTCAACTTCCAGAAGACTTCTCTTACTGTGTTTTTAATGTGTGTGCACATGTTGAGATTTCTGTCAATGATTATGCCTGGGTACTGGATTTCTTTCTTTATAGCTATTTCCGATGCTTATGTTACAATCTTTTTTAGTGGTTTGAATTCTTGATCTCTGAATATGAGTAAGGCTTCTGTTTTGTTTTTTTTGACTGAGATTTATGTCTGCAAGGAATTTTGTTACTGTCGTGAAGGCGTCAGATATGATCGTAAAGTCCAGTTTGGTGGTATTGAATGGCATGTAATCATATCATCTGGTTAGAGATGAAAATACATGTTCCAATTTCTTAGCAGATTACAGATTGGCTGAATATACAGATTGAATTATAATCCAGAGAGGGCTGAACCTTGAGGGATGCCTTGTGTTAGATTAAAGGGTTTTGACTCTGTTACTGACCTTTACTTGCATTGTTCTGTCCTGGAGATAAGATGTAAACCATTTTAATGTGTCATCTGTTAATCCAATGCTGGTGAGTCTATTTAACATGTGATGTACTACTGAATCAAATGCAGCACTAATATCAAGGAAGATGATCATGAATCCCTGTCGAGGTTTGTCTAAGCCAAGGATTAGTCTGTTGAAGAGGTCAGTTGACAAAGTGGCACCCATAGCTGCTGTTATTGTACTGATCCATCTCATTGCTGGCCTTCCTCTTTTGCATTGACCTTCTACCTTGCCAAACATGGTCTCTTTCTCTAATGACCTCTCTCTTCTCATGATGTGTACAAATTATGAAAGCTTAAGTCTTGTCATTTGAGCTTCTAAGGAAAGCTTAGGTATGATCTCCTCTAGTACTGACTGTTTTGTTCTTTAGGCAGTCCATGGGATACACAGTAATCGTCGCCAGCACCATAATTCAAAGGTATCAATTTTTTTCCTATATTTTTCACTGTCCAACTTTCACATCCATATGACATTATTGAAAATACCATGGCTTGAACAAGTCAAATCTTTGCATGGAGAGAGACTTCTCTGCTCTCGAAAATCTTGTCTAGGTCCTTCATAACCATTCTGCCAAGAGCAATGCGTCGTCTGCTTGTTATTTCTTTATTGATAGTTGATCCAAGTAGGTTAAAGTTGGCAACTATTTCGATTTCTTCCCCATCAACGATGAACTTATTGATTTTGCCAGTTGTCAGGATCTTTGTCTTCTTTACATTAAGGTGCAGGCCCATTTTAAGACTATGTTCTTTGTTCTTGAGAACCGTATGTTTCAGATCGTCTTCGCTTTCAGCCAGTAATATGGCGGCATCAGCATAACGAAGGTTGTTGAGTCTTCCACCAATCTTCACACCTCGGTTGACTTCAAACAGTCTTGCTTCTCTGCATATAAATTAAACAGGTATGGGGAAGTATGCAGCCTTGTCATAGACTTTTGCTGATTTTCAACCATTCTGTTTCTTCTTGTTCCGTATGAACTGTTGCTTCTTGATCAATGTAAAGGTTGTGCAAGGGAAGGATCAGGTGTTCTGGTACACCCATGCTTCTTAATGTGACCCAGAATTTCTCATGGTTTACACAGTCAAAAGCCTTGGTCTAGTCAATAAAACATATAGTAGCTATCTTTTTGGTATTCTTTTGTACCATGTAAACCGCTCTGATATATATTTGTAGAGCGGTATATTAAATCAATAAACATAAACAAACATCCATCTCACATCCTCGCCCTTTCCTGAAGCCTACTTGCACTTCAGGCAGTTCTCTTTCCAGGTGGATGTAGTCTCTGCTGAATGACCTTGAGTAGAATCTTGCTGGCATGTGGGATCAGAGCAATTCTGCAATAATTTCCACAGTCAGTCGGATCACCTTTCTTCAGTATTAGTATAAATATAGATCTTTTACAGTCAGTTGACCATGATGTTGTCTTCCAAATTTCCTGGCAGATCCTTGTATGTTAAGAGTTGGATCCGATTGCTGAAATACTTCAATGGGAATATCATCAATGCCCGGTGCTTTGTTCTTTGATAAGGCTTTCAATGCTGTTTTGACGACTTCTTTCATCACCAATGGTTCCTGATCATAAGATAGAGGCTGAAACGGCTATTGGTCCACTTGATCTTTATCACATAATGACTGTATATTCTTTCCACCTTTTCTTGATCTTCTCAGTATCATTCAACGTGGATCCTTGAGCATCTTGTAACATTCCAATTTGCGGCTAGAATTTTTTCTTTAATACTTGTTGCTTTAGGAAAGCCGACCTTGTTCTTTCTCTAATAGTTTCTGTTTCTACTTCCTTGTATGCATCATTGTAGTACTTCTACTTGTCTTATCTTGTTGCACATTGGAAATCTGTCAAGTTCTGCACTTGCTCTCTTTCTCCTCTGGCTTTAGCTTCTGCGCATTTCTGAACAATTTTCAGAGTTTCTTTGGTCATCCATTTTGGCCATTTTTGCTTTTTCACCTTTTGTAGAGACTTCTCACTTTCTTCCAACAGAACCTTCTTGATGTCATCCCATAACTATTCCGTAGTTCTGTCATTTGTACCTAAAGCAACAAATCAATTTTGCAGGCAGTTTTTAAATTCGTCTTTAGCTTGAGTTTTCTTACTAGGAGTTGGTGATCTGCACCACAGTCAGCTCCAGGTTTTGTCTTTGTTGATGTTATAGAGCTTTTCCATCGTTGTAGTCAATTTGATTTTTGTATAATCCATTGGGTGAAGTCCATGTGTACAGTCACCACTTGCGTTGCTGGAAGAAGGAATTTGAGATGAATAGATCACTGGTCTTGCAGAATTCTATCAGTCTTTCTCCAGCTTCATTTCTATTGCCAAGTTCATATTTTCCAACCACTTTGCTGCCTTCTTTGTTGCCAACATTTGTATTCCAGTCACCCATGACTTTCAGGATATCCTGCTCGCATGTTCTGTCAATTTCAGCATGTACTTGTTCATAGAACTCATCAACTTCATCCTCTTCTGCAGCTGTTAATGGGGCATATACCTGAATTATAGTTGTGTTGATGGGTATTCCTCGTAGACAAATAGAAATTAAGTGTTCACTGAATGCATTGTATTTCATTACAGATCTTGCAAGTTTCTTCTTAAATATAAATGCAACACCATTTTTTTTTTGTCTTTCATTTCCAGAAAAGTAGACCATGTGATCATCAGATGCAAAGTGCCCGATGCCAGTCCATTTCAGTTCGCTGACAACCAACAGATCGAGTTGTAAATGTTTCACTTCAATCTTGATATGAAATCACTGCCTAAAGGGTAAATAACAACAAAACACACACAGCACCACCCTTTATAACCTCTATAACAGCAAACTCTTCAATAATTAAATACCTTCGACTTAAACTCTAAACAGACTTCACTTTGGGTGCATAAAGAACTCAGAAGAAGCTCATTCCATTCATTTGGCGAACAGTGTCACCATAGGACAGAGCTTAGAACTCACACATCATAGGCCTCACCCTTTAAACTTTAATATAATTATATCGACCAATAAAGCTATATCCTGAAAAAGTACTTTTTAAGGATTCGAACATCAATTAAAACCTGAAATTTTAATATAGAAAACATCTTTTTGATTTTTTAAAGAAACATCTTTTTGATTTTTTAAAGAAAAGAGCAGTTTCGTCCTACTCGCACTGAAGATAAAATCACCTTCACCCGCTATAGTCGGCTTAACACCTAGAAGAATAGAAAGAGAGAGTCCAGATGGTAAAGACACTTTCTCCTTGCTATTCAAATAGTAATACGTTACTTATCTGAACAATCAGCTTCAGACGATTATCCCGCATCTCAGCCGCTACAGTCTCCAACAATCTCTACTTTTCAAAAGCTCTTTAGGCGAGTGGATACTCAGAAAAGAACTGAATATGCAGATACTTCTACATTTTCTTCGGATTCTAGTACAGAAGGTGGACGTTCGGATGCTCAATCTCAATACGGTAATAAAAAAAGCTCTCGTGTTCAGCAGCAAGTTTCTGTACATTCTGATCAAGAAAATTTTCCCGGGCACTCTACAAGGGCAAGGTGCAAAAAAGAGACAGTGACTTTTCAATGACCGATACAGTGATCAACCTTTCGCATGTATCATTAACTACAGTACAGCTTAGAGTGCTTACTCGAGGTTATCGTTTATTGATGGTCCGACCTATGACAGCTTTAAAAGTAGAGTTGCGGTAGAACGATTGACCCGCTCTTTACAACTTAAGATCTTTTTTCATGGGAAACCTGCTTAGTCTGATTTATCATTGGTTACATTAAAATCCGATTGGATACCTCCTGGTCCTTTAGACCCAATGGTTTATACTTTTCGTTAACTGGTATTAGCTGATTTGAGCAAAATGGAAACTAAAATTAATAATTTTCCTAAACATTTATCAGCTGATGAATTGCGGGCTCTGCAAGAGTTAACCTGTAATGCGGATATTACTATAAAACGTGCCGATAAAGGAGGAGCAGTTGTGGTTTTGGGCACTTCTAGCTATGATGCTGAAGTTCTGTTTCAGTTAAATAATGTCAATAATTACGTGCGCCTTCCGGGAGATCCAACAGAAGAATTACAGAAGATAATCTTGGAGGCAACTACAATGGCCGTTACTGAAGGGTTTCTTACCGTTAAAGAAAAAATATTCCTAAATCCTCTATATCCTAAAATTCCCATATTTTACATTCTTCCTAAAATACATAAGAATTTACAGAACCCTCCTGGCCGTCCTATTCTGTCTGGCGCGGCGTTGTTCTGACTGAACGGTCACAGAGATAGTAGGCATCGACACTGGAGACAGTGATACGAATATCGGTAGAACATTACAGCGGAAGCAATATCAGCAATAAGACTGAATTTAAGTAAAGAAGAAATCGGAGTGAGTCTGGCCCCTGATGAAACAGCGTGAAGTGAAACGCAATAGCGCTGAAGTTGGCGTTGGGCACATTCAAAGATAAGCACTCATTCTTACCTCTCTGTTTGTGATTAATAGTCCGCATTTCTAAGAAAAACTTATCTATGCTTTGTGAAAACCACACAAGTGAAAACATGAAATGATAAGCCAAATGATACCAACTTAATGGGAAGCGAACCACAGGTCATTGATGCGATAATAGAGCAAAAGGTCGATAACTAATGAAGACCATAGCTCTGTATAAAGTCTGAGACCTGCGGTTTAAAGATAAAGCTTTCCAATAACGAATAGGAACTAAGTAGCAATACAGTTCTGAAGTTGATAGTGGAGTATATTGTCTATAATCTTAACTGTTAACATACTCTGGAAGAGGTGACCATAAAATAATATTGTCCTATTCTGTCTAGCAACGATTCCCTCCTCGAAAGAGAAGGTCGATATCTGGATATGTTTTTGAAGGATGACGTGCCCCTTATCCCCTCTTATATTAAAGATACTACGCATCTTTTAACTATACTGAATGATTTTACCTCTGTTGAGCAAGTTACCTGGATGGCCACATTGGATGTGGCAGCGTTATATACTTCTATCCCCCAGGATGAGGCTTTGCTAGTTTTGAATCAAATTTGGGACGCTAGACCGAGACCTCATGATGTTCCTACCGATTTTCTGTGTAGTTTAGCAGAATTAGCGTTAAAAAAGAAATTATTTTATTTATAAGCAAGAGTTTTTCCAACAAATATCTGGAACTGCTATGGGAGCTACGTTTGCGCCTTCTTTGGCTAACCTTTATATGCATATTTTTGAGGACCGTTGGATTTATACATCTCGATACACCTCCTACATTATACGCTGGAATCGTTACATTGATGATATTTTTTTATTATGGGGAGGCCCAGTTGATATTTTGGATGATTTCCTTCAATATTTAAATGGTTGCAACATTAATATTCAATTTGAGATGAGTAGGCACCAGTCAATGGTGCATTTTTTGGATGTTACGATTATTAAAACTGTGGAAGGCTTCGAAACAACAGTTTATACTAAGCCTACAGATAAAAATACCCTATTACATTATTCAAGTTTTCATCCTAACCATTTGAAGAATAGTCTTCCCTACTCGCAACTACTTAGATGCCGAAGAATTTGTTCATCTCAGGAGGACTTTGAGATACAAGCACGACGTATGATGGCTAAGTTTCATGAACGTGGTTATCCTTCTTCCCTTTTGAAGAAGGCTTATAAGCGAGCTAAATATAATCACCGAGCGTGGTTATTGTATCCTTCGACTGAAGGTTTTAGTGTTTCTGAGCAGCTACCATCTCTCACATGCGTTCTACCTTACTCAAGCCTTTCTAGCCGAATGGGGGCCTCTATTTATAAACATTGGAAGATTTTTTCATTGCACCCTGTCCTGTCTCATCATCATGTACGTATGGCCTATCAAAGAGGCAAGAATTTTCGCGATCGGTTATGTCCTGCAGTTTTTAAAAAAGTGGATTATTTTCCTTTTCTACATCAACAATGTGGTCATTGCCTTTACTGTAACATGATGGAGAGTGAAGCGAGCACTCATTTCAAGTGTAAATCTAAATTGAGACAGCCTACTAATTGCAATTCTTCATATGTTGTTTACGCTTTATGGTGCCCATGCTTATTGATATATATTGGAAAAACAACACGCCCACTGCGTACTCGACTAGCTGAGCATAAATATAGCGTTGTTAAGGCACGGTTGGAAACTCCGCTAATCCAACATTGTATTGCTATGAACCATAACTTTCAAGATTTTCGATGCACGGTGATAGAACAGGTACTCTACGATATACGGAGGGGAGACAGGGGCCGTTTACTCCTTCAAAAAGAACAACATTGGATTTATAAGTTGCATACTTTAACCCCGAATGGACTGAACGATAAGATCGAATGGGCATTGTTTTATTGATATTCATTTTTTGATCTTGGCTCTATTCCGCTAGTCATTCTATGAGTTCCATATCTGTTTTCTTTTTTAGACTCTGGTTAGATTTGTTTTTGTAATAGGTTTGACGTCAGTTCGTTTGGGTAATTTAGTTTCTTTGATAAGAGATTGGCAATAAGAGATTGGGGTTTAATGTTTAGTATGTGTTGTCTAGTCTTATTATTGTTGGTAGTGGTGTGGTCTGTTGCTCTTAGGTGTAGAAGGTTTGAACAATAAAGTTCATTTTAGATAGGAAAGATGACGTCGCGCTTTTTACTCGTATCGGCTTTGTCTGATGCCTGTTTAAAGAGAAGTGATGTCAGACGCCTTTAGAATCACTAAAGCAACGTGGTTGCTCTATTGTAATGGAATAATCTCAATTTGGGTTTAATGCTGGATCCCTGAGGAAGCCCGGTAGGGTGAAACAAAAGCTTTTGTCGGATCTGGATTGCAGTAAGCACCAAGTGCCTGCTCGGGGTCTTTTCGACTAGCTGTAGCGGCGTTTGACTTCTGAGGCAGAGCTTTTGAAAAGTAGAGATTGTTGGAGACTGTAGCGGCTGAGATGCGGGATAATCGTCTGAAGCTGATTGTTCAGATAAGTAACGTATTACTATTTGAATAGCAAGGAGAAAGTGTCTTTACAATCTGGACTCTCTTTTTCTATTCTTCTAGGTGTTAAGCAGACTATAGCGGGTGAAGGTGATTTTATCTTCAGTGCGAGTAGGACGAAACTGCTCTTTTCTTTAAAAAAAATCAAAAAGATGTTTCTTTAAAAAATCAAAAAGATATTTTCTATATTATTAAAATTTCAGGTTTTAATTGATGTTCGAATCCTTAAAAAGTACTTTTTCAGGATATAGCTTTATTGGTCGATATAATTATATTAAAGTTTAAAGGGTGAGGCCTATGATGTGTGAGTTCTAAGCTCTGTCCTATGGTGTCACTGTTCGCCAAATGAATGGAATGAGCTTCTTCTGAGGTCTTTATGCACCCAAAGTGAAGTCTGTTTAGAGTTTAAGTCGAAGGTATTTAATTATTGAAGAGTTCACTTCAATCCTGACCATCTCCAACTTCCCTTGGTTCATGCTTCATGCATTCCATGTCCCAATATGTAAGACATCTTTGCAGCTTCTGCCTCATTTCATGTGCAGCTACATCAGCAATCGGATATCCTGAGGGCTTTGATCCATCCACATCATAAATGCTGGTTTTACTCCGGTAGGCTGCTGAGTGCCTTCTGACCTGGGAGTCTCATCTTCCAGCACTATAGTGCTATTTGTTTTGTTGTGACTATCCACTGGGTTTTCATGGCAAGATACAGAAATGTGATCTTCTGGCCTCAACACTGTCCCATTCCACTGCTGCCCAGATGGGCGATTTGTCCTGGTCTGGCACCTCAGCTGAGACCTGTCCATCTTGGGAGACCCTGCCAGTACAGCTACCGATAGCTTAGCCCTCAGCATCACGGATGCACACAAGCCCTCACAGCACAAGCTGCAAACCAAGTGAGAAATTTGTCCCTTCCTTTCTACACACACTACTAAGACACTTAACTCTTTAGTCACTTCCCATCTAGACTATTGCAATCTCCTCCTTGCTGGTCTCCCTCTGAATCATCTCTCTACCATTCATTCTGTTCAAAATTCAGCCACGTGGCTAATCTTCCACCAGCCTCTACATACTCAACTAAATACCCTTCTCAAGTTGCTTCACTGGCTCCCTATCCGTTTACGCATCCAGTTCAAACTTCTCCTAATAATCTATGTTTGTGTTTATTTCATTTGCTTGATCGCCCTTCAATAATAGTCAGAGCGGTTTACAATACCAAAAATATCACACAGTAAGGCACAAGCCTGGAAAATTGACAGGAAGTTACATCTTGATAGGATAGAAAAAGATGAGCTAGAAGAGGATAGACAAGGGAAAAGATTAGGGAGAGAGGGCGGGAAGGTTGAAGGCCAGGGAAAAGAGGTGGGTCTTTAATTCAGATTTGAAGGTGGAATGATAAGTGCACTCATTCTGCTGCTTCTCACTACCTTTCCTCTCTTATCTCTCTCTATACCCTGCCTCATGTACTCCGCTCTTCTGGCAGATCCCTTCTATCTTTGCCCTTCTCTTCTACTGCCAACTCCAGACTTCGATCCTTCCACCTTGCTGCTCCTTACGCCTGGAACAAACTACCAGAGTTTGTGCATCAGGCTTCATCTATGGCCCTTTTCAAATCCAGTCTGAAAACTCACCTCGTCGAGGCTGCTTTTGGATCCTGATCCACTTAGTCTCCTATGTGTTTCCTTGCCACTCCCCTAGATGTGTCCTCAGCTGTTGTGTTGTCTGTCTTGACTAGATTGTAAGCTCTGATGAGCAGGGACCATCTTTTACATGTGTCTGTACAGCACTGCGTATGCCTTGTAGCGCTATACAAATGACAAAGTAGTAGTAGTAGCAGCAGCAGAAACACAGCCATAGCAGCACTTCCATTTTGCTCCCGAGGCTGTGCTAGCTCCTGATGCTGGCACCATGCTTTTCAAAAGGTCAAAAAAGTGTTTCCTGTTCTGACTGGCTGAGTCGGTGGGCTGGATGTGGGCAGAAGGGCTGCTGGTGAGTCGGGGGGTTGCTGAGGGCTGGAGATGGGCTGCTGGTGAGTCACGAGGATTGCTGGGGCTGGAGATGGGCTGCTGGTGAGTTGGGGCAGCTGGGGGCTAGACTTTAGAGGGAGAGAAAACGGGGGCAAGGATAAGTCGGGGACAGAACAGGGATTGGAGCAAGAGAGCTAAGGAGGAAAAAGGCAGTGGAAATTTCAGGTCTTAAGGGAGAATTAAGCTTTATGATGGGGCACAAAAATTTACTAATAAAGCATGCAGAATTTTAAAATGCTGCGTGTAGAATTTTCACAATATTTGCACGTTATTTAAAAACTTTTTGCACAGAATTTCCCCAGGTATAAGATTAAAAGTCACACAACTTCTTGACTGCAGTCACGATAGGCTTCAGGACTTATCTTCATAGGTCATAAAAACCCCTTATCTGAAGAAGTCTTTATTTCTTCAATTGCACTAATCAACGTGGGCTGAAAAGTTGCTAGAAGATAAGTTCAAGACATATTAAGTGTAAAAACATTGATTGGATTAGAGGAACTGAAGAAAATTTAAAAAAAGTTTTCAGATAAGGGGTTTATATTGCCTGTGAGGATGAGTCCTGAAGCTTACCATGACGGCCAGTTAATGAGCTGTGCCGCTTTTATTTTTAAAAGGAACATTTCTGAGGTCTTTTTCCCTTGTTTTTTTATGTTTTTTTAATTAGAACAGTTTATGAACTTTACAACAAAGCAAACAAATTGTAAATATATATCCAGCCACATAAAGAAGCATGCAAAGTCTTCACAAACGAGATATATAGGAAAGAGAGGCAAAAATGAAAACGCTGCAGGCTGGAACTAAGAAGGTGGGCACATATCCAAAAAGAAGAAAGAGAGACACTCCAGGATTCAAGGCAATGATATATACAGAGAAATCAGTCTACCCCCGTCCCCTCCCACTCCATCCAGTTAACTATGCCCTCTCCTTCCTAAAATAGGGCTCATATTTAGATGTGGTTCAATTACATGCAATCATGCCAGCACAGTCGCAAGGTGGGGATGAATTCCTTATCAAAGAGAAGCAGCAGTAGTACTGGAAACTATGGAAGAATATATTAGAGAGCAGGGAGGAGGATACCCCAAATCTTCAGTAACCTATAGGCTATTCATAAATGACAAAAAGGGCTACCACAACTTGAAAACTGAGTGTTTTGTCTTTTAATAGGAAAGTTACTTTTCCATGACAAAGATGTCCAAAATCTTTCTTAATCAGTCAGTGTTTATAGGAGGCATTGGATCTTTCCAATGCCAAGCAACAACACATCTAGCAGCTAAAAGAAAACATTTGATCCAGGGCCAGCCCAAGGTTTCCTGCCGCCCCAGGAAGAAGCCCCGGCCGCCCTGCTGATTCCTCTTCTCATCTTAAGGGGGGAACGTGTCAGGCATAATGGAATTTAAATGCAGTAGCTTTATGCCACCACTTCTGTGCCTCGGTAGGCCATGCATTTTGGCCTCTGACAGGAAATTGTATCGGAGGGGCGTCCGAAGCAGCAGGCAATGCATGTGCACAAAGGCACTGGTACCAAAATGCATGATGGCACAAAGCCGCCATACCGCCCAGCAGGATCTGCTGACCTAGGTGGCTGCCCAGCCCGCCTAATGGATGGGCCAACCCTGATCTGATCAGGTATCTGCGACTCCTAGGCCCAACTCCAAAGGACTTCTCTCCCACAATTCTTACCTCATATTTAAGTGGAAGGCAGATCCCCAGGATAAGTTGTCTTGTTCTTTGGACTTCAGACCAAAAGGCCTGTATGCAGTCACACGCCCACCACATATGATCAGTCTCCATACTGCCCACAGCCCATGCCTACATAATGGAGAAGGCCCTTTGTCTCATCTATAGATTTTATTTGGAGGAAGATACATCCTCATCAAAATTTGGATCTGAACTGCCATGAAACTGAAAGATATGGATCTCTTATGACAGTGTTCAAAAATGCTAGACCAAAAAACATCCTCTCTACAACCTAAAACCCTCTCCCACTCCCTTCTATGTGGCAGGCAGAGATCATACTTAATCTCCAGTATTACTTTATAAAGTCTAGAGACATGTTTACCCCTCCTTATCCTGGTACAATATCTGCTTTGTGTAATCGGTGCCGAGTAAAATATTTGGTCATTTCAAGCTCACAGATAAAATGGTGCAGTTGAAAGTAATGTATATTTATTTATTTATTTAACAATACTTCTATACCGCCATATCTACCAGTCACGGTGGTTTACACAGAACAAGAGTAACAAGGAATGTTAACTTTACATAGAACGTGTGTTGAATGGTTTACTAGACTAAAGCTTTATAACTTGAATGGGGAAAGATAAACCTGCTCTCTCCGGCCCTTTCAACTTCAAGTGTTCTTCCGCTGAGGTGAGTCTTCTGTAGAAAGACAACCTTTGCTTTTGGTTTCTATAATTGTGTCAACACCCTTTTCAGTTTTATGGGAGAAGCCAGCCCTCTGACATTCCATGAAAGAAATTTAACCATAATCCCTATTTATTCCCCCCTTCCTATATAATAAACCACATATGCCCCTCATTCTCCTCCTCCATAAGGTAAGGAATATAGCAAAGTGTATCCCCATAAATCCCCTCCAGCTCCCCTCCCTGTCTCCTACAGCTAAAACTGCCCTACCCTTGAAACACACCATACTCTCCACTCACTCATCTGTTTAGCCCCTGACAAAACTCAACAATCCCAGAAGTTAAACCCTTTTCCATAAAAAGAAAAAGAAACAGGCCAGTCTCAAAGAGAAAACCAGCAAGGGAAGTCTTCTTTCCCTCCCCAGCAAATCATACTTCCAACCCCAAGAGAAGTACAGCAAGGTAATTCTAGAACCTGAAACAGGCAGAACAAGAAAGAAAAGGGAGAGAACATAAGACAGAGGGAGAGGAAAAAGCAGACCAGAACACAGGAAGCAGAGGAGACAGTCACTCAAGAACATCTCCTCAAGGCAAGCATGTAGTGTCCATCTCTCTATCCTCTGCCTCCTTGGTCTCACTACAAAGCTGTTGTCTGGTGTCAGGGGTCTTCCATTTTTTTTGGCGTGGATGCTTTCCATTCTGGGCTCAGGTTCTCAGATAACTGCCTAGAACTAGGACACACACCACCAGAAAGTTTGACTACTAAGTCCAGACATTGCTCTAGGTCAGTGATTCGGAAAGATTTTTTATCCAGTTCAAAGAATAAGGCAAAGGTGAAGCCCCATCTTTACTTCATACCTTTTTTCTGCAGCAATTGTGTGAGGGGACAAAAACGCCTCCTCCTTTCCAAAATAAATAGAGATAAGTCCAGGTAGATTTGAATTGAGAGCTTCCCCTGAATCACCAGGATGAGAGCCCATTTGTCCTCAAAGTACTGAAAGCAGGCTACCTTGGCACGGAAGAGTCCGGCTTGCACAGTCTAAGGCCCTGGCCTCTATGAGCTCGATCAATCCGCACTCTGGCTTTCCCATTAGGGATACAGAATGTGAAGTTATCTTGTACAAGACAAGTCACATCTCCGAGCCATCTTTCTGTTCAGGTCAACCAAATATTCTCATGTTACACCTCTGCTGACGGTTTTCTATGTCATCTTGGCGCTCTTGTGTTTCCTTGGTGAGCCTTTCCAGCTTATTCAACTTTGTCTGAAAGTCAGCTGTAGCATCAATTTGCTCTCCAATGTGTATTTTGGTTTGAGAGACTCTCTCATCTCATCTCTTTCTTGCTTTACTTCTCCCACAGCTGTAGTGAAATTGCTGAGAAGCAATTTCAGTTCTTGCAATAATTCCACAAAATCAGCTTTAGTAACAGAAGCATCTAGTGCTTTACCTCCCTCAGGGAGCATTTTGAAGGAAACGGACTAATGCGTAGCTGCCAACCCACTCAATCCCTCTTGATGGGTTTGGCTAAACTTCGCTAATGCTTCCTCATAGCTTGCTTTAGAGTCCATTATGCACACACAAGCTTGAGGAAATTTACTGTCCCAAAAAAAAGGAGACCCAAAATTATTGGCCCCAGAAGCACTAGTAAAGCTGTTGTCATATGAAAGACTCCACATTGCCAATATATGCAGCCACCACCATGGACCTCGCCTTCACCTTATCAAGTACCTTCTTCACAGAACTCTCAGTCATGAGAAATAATCTCACCGTATGGACCAGATCAGAAAAAAAGTTTAAAGCCAGTCCTTTAATACATCAAACATCTTGAGTTTCCTTTCCCTCCAGCTGTATCACTGATTCAGCTTCCACCCTCTTTCCCTCTCCTCACACCTTTCACAACAGTAGGGCTGTTTGCAGCATGGATATAGCAACACGGTCCTCACCAAAGGGTGCCAAGCAGCTATAGTCTCTTAAAAATCCACATTTTGCCTGAATCCTTCAGCAGAGGTTACTCTGCTGAAATTGAGCTGCACTTGATCCAATTAACAGGGCCACCAAACCTCAGGCTTGCGTACATCACACCTCTGGCTAATACGTCATTTCATTGACAATAGCAACGCTCCACAGCAAGTTAATTAAACCCTGCATCCTCGGCCACCGCGATCTGACATGCAGTCAGCAGCTGATCGCACTGCCCTGAAAATACACTGCCAATGGCTCTCAGAATCAGGGCTCCAGCTCCGGCTCATCTCACATTCTCTGCTGCAAGCTGCCGAGCCAAAAGCACCACACAGGACTTATCTAGTCTAACATGATTTTATGGAAACTCATTGTTATTATTGAATCCACAGCACAATGCATGAAAATTGTACATTGTTCCATCCTGGTATCTTGTTAGTCTTTCCCCCTGTTTTTCCCCTTGCCTCATGTTTACAGTCACCAATATCTCTGTATTTATATTTATAACTACATTTATACATATTAACTATGATAAACTATTAACCAAAGATCTCCACCTCCCCTTTCATTCTTTATGCACATTGAGAACTTTGCTACATTTTAACCAGGAATATTTATACAGATCACCAGCATATTCCCCCTCTCCTATATTTCACTTCTATATTAGTAACAATACACCTCAAGACATCTCTATTAAGCCAAAGGATACCCACTATTTCCCCCATTGCCATCCATCTCATCCATTGCTCACCTGAGAGTCAATCCACTCACTGCGTGATATCTTTAATCTTTCTTACCCCAACTGTCCCTCCCCCTCCCCTTAGCCCCCCCTCTTCCCACCCTCACTATCACCTCCCACCCCCCGTGATTAGCCAATTTACCTATTAATGTCTGCTCCTTAAGGTCTGCCCTTGCTCTTCCTATTCAACAGCTGCTCCATCCTCCCCTCCTCCTACTATAACCACTAAGGCTATATTTTATTTTGTTTTATTGTGGTCCCTACCCCACTATTCCACCAAGCCCTCTTCCTCCCCTTCCACCAGATGTTGGTCATACACAGGGTTCCTGGTTTCTTTGAACAGTGCCATTTTGCTTGCACCCAGCAACTGGGCGGACCTCCTTTCCATCGTTTTCAAGACTATCATTGCCCGCTCCCATACCCCGACTTCTGGAGATCTCTCCACTAACCACTGCTGTAGAATACATTGCTTGGCCAGAATAAATCCCTTCTCACCTAATCTCCTATGGTGGCTCTTTAGGGATCTCCCACCCCCGGGTCTCCAAACAAGCACCACTCTGGGGAAATCGCTACATGCTGCAATGTCCACCTGTTCAGCTTGGCACAAATCCCCCGCCAGAAGATTTGAATATGAGGGCACCCCCAGAATCTATGTGTAAGTGTCCCTCTGCTCTTCTCACAAAGTCTAAACACATCTATCTGAGCCAAACCCGCCCGCCTCGCCCACACATCGTGAACATAAGCCCGCCATAAGAATTTATACTGTATTTCTTGCAGTCGTACTGATTCAGATAGCTTAGTCACAGCTGTAAACGCATTCTGCAATATCTCCACCGTGATCCCCGATAAACCATCCTGCATCCACGTCTCTGCTAACCTCGTCAAATGTCCCAAATCCAGCAATGGGGACAGCTCCTCCCACAGCCTAGGTTTAGTGATCTTCCCCGATAAGGAACCCCAAAGTTCCACTAATCCTCCTGCTTGGAGACGTGCCGGAAACTCTCTCTGGAGATTTCTCACATAGTGTCTTGCCTGTAAATAGTAATAGAATTCCTTTGGACCTAACTGATATCTCCTCTGCAGCATTTGAAAAGAGTCTAGTTCTGTAGTTTTTTCCATCTTCATATGCCCCACAAATATCAGCCCCTGCATTGCCCATCTCCTCACCACACTCTCCTCCATACCTGGAGGGAAGTTTCTGTTGCCTATTAATGGAAGGCAATCCATCCCTTTCCAGCTAAGCCGTCTATATTGACAAATTGCCCTCCACGCCTGTCTTAGGGAACGCAAGTAGATTGACTTCTTCCACGCCTCTGGCAACCTACTATTTGGTTGATGCAATAGAAATGCCCTGTGTAGTTCCTCTGACAAGTCATCCACCAGCTCTACTGGTAGGGTCTCTGTTGAACCCAATAATAAGTCTCTCAACGGTCTCGCAAGACAGGTCAAATTATAGGCTTGTAACGAAGGTAGACCTGCCCCGCCCGTTCCTCTCGAGCCCATTAGCACCAAGAGCACAATGCGTGGTCGCCGCCCCCTCCATAGAAATTTGCCTATGTGGCTCTGCAAAATTTCCAGATCTCTCCTTGTGATCCATAATGGCAAATGCCTTAGAAGATAAACCCAATGGGGGAGCTCCATCATTTTAAAAAGAGCTATCAGACCCTTGAGGGAAACGGGAAGTTCCCTCCACTTCGCCAATCTTGCAATTGTTCTCCCAATCTATGGTTTGATGTTAACATTATAAAGTTGCATCATCGACCCCGGAATCTGAATCCCCAGGTATCGAATTTGATCCTCAGCCCACACTAGTGGAAAAGTCCCTTGCCACTTCGGTTTGACCCAACCCCCTACATCTAACGCAATAGATTTAGCAGAGGGTACCACACTTGCCGTGGCCAATGTGGAGCTATGAGAATCATGTGGCCTCCGTCTCTCTGAAGCTTGAACAGGGTTTTGGGAATTAGGGGAATGGGTGGAAAGGCATACAGGAAGTCTTGACCCCAGTGAAGGAGGAAAGCATCCATTGCCTCAGCCCCCTGAGTCGAAGTTCTGGAACAGAACTGGGGAAGTTTGGCATTCCACAGACTTGCAAAGAGGTCTATGTCCGGGGTCCCCAAATTCGAAAAATCTTGGATACCTGGTCCATATGTAGGGACCACTCGTGTGGAAGCAGAACTCGACTGAGTCTGTCCGCCCAAGAGTTTTGAATACCTGGAAGATAAACTGCCAGAAGATGAATGTGATGCTCTCTGGTGAGAGCCCACAGTCGCAGAGCTTCGTTGCAAAGCAACAGAGAGCCAGTTCCTCCCTGCTTGTTTAGATAGAATATGGCTACCTGATTGTCCGTGTGGATAAGGACTGTCCTGTGGCTGAGCAGGGTGTGGAAAACTCGTAGAGCAAGGAAGATTGCTCTGAGTTCCAAGAGACTGATATGTAGACAAGTCTCCTATGGGGACCAGATGCCCTGGGTGGAGAGGTCCTGAAGATGAGCTCCCCAGCCCATTGGAGAAGCATCTGTTGTAAGAGTTGCTTGGGGTAGAGGTTGTTGAAAGGGGGACCCCAGCAACAAGTTTTGAGGGGACTTCCACCACTGGAGAGACAAAATGAGGCGACTTGTGTTTGCTATTTTGTCTGACAGGCAGCCTACTGCCTGGGTCCATTGGGTGGATAAAGTCCACTGAGCTGCTCTCATGTGAAGGCGAGCATATGGTACCACATGTACAGTGGATGCCATGTGGCCTAGTAAGTAACATCTCTCGAGCAGTTAGTAGGGGTTTTAACTCTGCTTGAGAAGCTAATTGCACCAAGCGAAGGCAACGGGCCTGGGGAAGATAGGCCCTTGCCCTTGTGGTATCCAGCAACGCCCCTATAAACTCCAGGGACTGAGTAGGGACTAAATTGGATTTTGGGATGTTTATTACCAGCCCTAAATACTGAAGGATACGCATTGTGCAGGTGAGAGAAGTCTTGGCCTCTGAGTGGGAGCTCGAATGAGCCAGTCGTCCAGGTAAGGGAAGACGAATATTCCCAGGGTGCGCAGAAAAGCAGCAACCACTGCCATGCATTTCGTGAACACCCTTGGTGCAGAGGCCAGACCAAAAGGGAGCACTTTGTATTGATAGTGCTTTTCCTGAAAAAGGAACCGAAGGAACCTTCTGTGAGATGGATGGATGGATGGGAACATGAGTGTACGCATCCTTGAGATCTAGAGAACAAAGCCAATCCTGACTCTGAAGGTATGGCAGCAGAGTTCCTAGAGAAACCATCTTGAATTTTTCTTTGACTAGGAATCTGTTCAACTCTCTGAGATCTAAGATGGGTCTGAAGCCCCCTGTTTTCTTTGGAATAAGAAAATAGGGGGAGTAGAACCCTGTGCCCTGTTGCTGAAAGGGCACTTCCTCTATGGCCCCTTGGGCAAGAAGAGTGGCAACCTCCTGCTCCAACAGGCTGAGGAGAGAGGTTGGAGAATTGAACTGGTGCACTCTTGAAAGAGGGGGCAAGCTTGAAAAATGAAGCTTGTACCCCTCTCTTATGATGGAGAGTGTCCAATGCTCTGCTGTAATTTGCCCCCACCTGGGAGCAAAGTGACATAACCTTCCTGGAATGGTGGAGGGTTCTGGTCCTTCTAGAGCCAGGAAGGCTAAGTTCTCTAGCAGAAAGTCAAAGGCCCTGAGGGGGCTGAGGTTGCTGGGCTGGAGCAGGCCTCGCAGCCTTTGCTTTGCTCTGTTTGGAGGATTGCTGACGTTTGGAAGGGAACTGAGCTGCAGAAGATGCCCGCTGACCATAAGCAGGGTAGAATCTTCCCTTTTTAGAAAAAGGTGTTTTCTTGAACAACCTTTTCTTAGCAGGAACAGCTGTAGATTTGGATAGTCTATCCAAAGCAGAATTTTCAGCATCCATCTGATTGGCTTTTGCTTGCCAATCCTTGCCAAACAGGTTCTCACCTGTACAAGGGATATTTCCCAATTCATCTTGAACCCAGATCTCCAAATCAGAGGCTTGAAGCCAAGCAATCCTATGTGCACCTATGGCAATAGCTGAGGCTCTGCTTACGCATTCAAAGGAGTCGAAAGCTGCACGGATGGAGAATTTGGAGATATCCTGGGCATGTTTGCCAGTGAGAAATTCCTGCCTTTTATCCTCAGACATAAAAGGACTTAAAGTCTGCAAATGGTCAGTGACTTCTTTTAAGAACATTCCCATGTGAAGACTATAGGAATTAATTCTCGCAGCAAGCATGGAAGCTTGGAAGACTCTTCTTCCAAAAGCATCCAGGGTTCTACATTCACGTCCTGGAGGATTAGAGGCATGTCTTTTGGCACTTCTAATCTTTCTCATTGCAGACTCAACCACAATAGAGTGGTGAGGAAGTTGAGTTTTATGGAAACCAGGACAAGGAGGGACACGATACATGGCGTCCAACCTGCGAGAATGAGGAGAGGTAGTCAGAGGTGCTTCCCAATTCCTCAACATGAGATCATACAGAATCTCATGAATAGGTAAAGTAGCTGCCTCTTTAGGAGTTTTAGGATATTGTAAAATATCTAACTCCTTGGCTCTGGGCTCTGATTCAGGTGCCACTGTAATAGAGACACCCCGAGCCACCTCTCTGATAAAGTCTTGAAAAGACAAATCCTCTGGAGGAGACATCCTACGTTTAGGAGAGGACTCCTCCTGTGGAAGAAGCATCACTGCATCGACAGACTCCTCAGAATCCTTAGAGTCGTCAGAGGAATCAAAGTATCATCTGTGTGGATGCTCTTGCAATGCCCGATACCCGTACCGACCGGGATCGGTATCGGGAATCACCGGTACCGGGGTATCGGTACCAGAGGGCTTCAGAGGACAAAGTACCGGCATAGCAGACACCGATGCCGATGCCACCGGTACCGGGATCAGTACCGATGGCGATGCTAGTGCCGGTACCGGCGGAGTAGTCTGTTGCGGTACAACGGGCGTCGATGCCACAAGGAAAGCCGCCAGACTGTGTTCCATGGACAGAATTCTCTGATCCATCGACGCCGCCAATGCCTGGAAGTCGGTACCGGTGGAAGCCACCAGTACCCCAGAGCATGGCACCAAGAAATCTATCGAGGCCACGCCATCGAGATAATCTTGGAACCCCGATGATGATGCTTTAGAGGCTGAAGCCTCCCGCTGGGGTAATTTTGCTGGTGCAGAATCCTCGAGGGCAAGGCCAGAGGCATCTCGATGCTTAGAAGGAGATCTACCCTTCGAGGACCGGCTGGATTTATGTTTAGTTACCTGAGATCCATGTGAGGACGAAGAAGCCCTGGAAGACGTTGATGCCACCGAAGCCGCATCAGAGGGAAACTGGGTACTGAGCTTGGCAGCTCGGTTCTGACGACCCCTCTTAGACATCATGGAACAGGACACACAATCTGTTATGGAATGGTCAGGGCCTAAACATTTTAGACACCAGTCATGGGTGTCGGTGACGGAGATAGTACTGCCACATTTTGTGCACTTCTTAAAACCTGAGGCAGGCTTTTCCATAGTTAAGGAAAAAGGTTCTGGGCCTAAGGCCCAAAACTGAAGTGCACCTGAAGTGGAAAAAAGGTCTTTTTTTTTTTTTAAAGAAGAAAAGAACAAGGACCGGCGGTACCGGTACAGCGTCGAAGAAGGCAGACACGACAGAAAAGAATAAAGGAAAAAAATAAGGAAATTTTTCTGCAGTGACAGGAACACGACCTGCTGGCTCCACGGAAAAAGAACTGAGGAGAGACAGTTGGGAAAGGCGGGAAGGCAGCACGCAGGCGCTGTGGGATGCTCCCAAAGGTTTTTGATTGGACGCTGGGGAGCGTTCCCGCGCAGGCTCCGTCGGTACCGACGTACCCATATGTGAAGACTCATCCCTGCTTGTTCCTGGAGATTCATCATGCCACCGTCTGTTTTGAGCTTCAGGAGGGACTTTGCAATGAGAGATAAACATACAGAAGACCGTCATCCCAATGCAGGAGGAAAGCATCTGACACTCATCTGCTGTGTGATTTTACTCTGAAGCAGAACTGATCCACCTGGACATTCTGTGGGGTGGCAAACAGATCTATCGTAGGGGTGTCCTACTCACAAAAGATGTGAGCCAAAACTTCCCTATCCAGCATCCACTCGTGCAGCTGGAGGACTTGGCTCAGTCTGTCTGCCAGAGTGTTTTGCTCACCTGACATATGTGGCTCTCAAGTCCATCCCGTGTGCACAACCTGACTACTTCCCAGCACAGGCGAACAAACCCATTGCTCCCTGCTTATTGATGTAGAACATGACGACCTAAATGTCAGTTTGAATCAGAACAATTTGGTTGACCAGTCGATCTCTGAAAGGCTTTAGAGTGTATGCCAATGCTCTTAGCTCAAAGACATTGATCTGATGGAGACTTTCTTGGATGGACCAATTGTCCTGGGTGTACAAATCAATAAAGATGAGCTCCCCACCCCAGCTTGAATTTTGAAGCAAGGCCTGACTGGAGCATCAGTGCCTAAGAGGGCAGAGGTGCTGCGGAAAAATAAATAAAAATAAATGATTGAGGGAGATAAATGTTTAAAAGGAAAAGAGAACCACAAGGGCAGGTAAAAGGCAAAATAAATTGGGCGCAGAAATCCTCATGGAGCAAAGGAAAGATTACCAAGCAGAGAATATTAGGAACACATCCGTAGGGCTCCATGGAAATGAAAGACTGATCCAAGATGGCACCAAAGTGGCAGATGGGAAGGAGGCACACAGGCACGGTGGAGCCTCTCAAAAGCTTCCAATAGTAGCTGGGAAGCGTTCCCACGCAGGAGCTCCATCAGAGACATCACTCATACGCGAGGGACTCAAATCCTGTTTGTCCATGGAGAATGAATTTGCATCATATATAGGTGAAATACAACCAAATAAAAAGAGGAAAGAGACTGAATATGATAAAGTAGTTGTAATTAAACAGCAATAATGATGTTTCAATACAAACTAAAATCTTGAACAATGCATTCTAATAACTCTAGTAGATAATCTTATACTAGCAAAATATATTATGGGGCATGTTTACTAAGATAAATGCTACTGCATCCATTGAAATAAAAGGGCTATGGATGCTTGACCTTTACTAAACATGCCCCTACTGTATATGTTTGTGAGGAAAATTTAGGCACACGTGCTTCCAGCCCCCTGCCAATAGTGTAATG
The DNA here is from genome assembly GCA_033557465.1 of Ichthyophis bannanicus. Lineage (NCBI taxonomy): Eukaryota > Metazoa > Chordata > Amphibia > Gymnophiona > Ichthyophiidae > Ichthyophis > Ichthyophis bannanicus. Next base: position 1,649,172,642 of record CM066032.1, read on the forward strand.
CTAATGTGCAGCACCATGCTAACTGGCATGTGGGTGCACTTAATGCCACATGCCAGTTGAGGTGTAATTATGTGCACCTGTGCTAATGGCAACATTTGTGGTTAGCGCATGTCCATAATGCCAGTGCTAACCATGATGCACTATAAACATGCACATTCCACCCAATCCTGCCCAGTCTCTGCCCAATTGCAGATTAGCATACGATCCTACGCTGTTAGCGCTGCGCTAATGGTTAATGTAGGTTACTAAACATACCCCTAACTTAGAATGCAACCTTTTCTGGAGAGAGACAGATCTGGTTAGCCTGGAGATGCTGTGCAGTGGATTAGAAGCCTAGTCAAGTCCTTTCAATGGAGGAGGAGACTGGTACACGCTAGACCTTCCAGGACTAAGTAAATGCCTCCTTGGATGACATCATAGGGTGCATTATCGTTCTCTCTATTCATTCCACTCCTTCTGTGGCAGGTGGCCAATGAAGCACAACTGAAGGAGCATGACAAAATGGATGTAGCCCTTTGGTGCCCCTTCAGTGCTTTTGTTGAAAATTTAAGTTTCCTGACTCCAGTGGGTAAAAGGAAGATCAAAATCAGGCCTGTGCCTGTTGGTGGATATGTTCAACTGAAATCAGGTATTTTAAGTAGTAACTCTCTCCCCTGCAGGATCAGGGTCTTCCTTAAGCTCTCTAGAAAGAACTTTTCCACCTTCTCCTATTTTGGGATTAGCAAATACTCAAGACTGGAAAATCTACCTCTGGACAGACTTTGGCCTTCAAGGGGTATACAAGGATTCTGCACAGGATGTTAGCAGTACTCCCATCGAGAAGATAGTTCCTCTTCCACACGTATTAAATTTTTGGTTTGGTGCTTACTCAGGACCCTAGTATTCAATCTGGAAAATTTCTTTGCTAGATATATAGAACTCCTTCAAAAAGTACAAGAACTAGGGAATGTACAATGAAGCTACAAAGTAGCACATTTAAAACAAATAGGCGCTTTGGAACTCATTGCCAGAGGATGTGGTAAAAGCAGGTAGTGTAGCTAGGTTTCAAAAGGTTTGGACAAATTCCTGGAGAAAAAGTCCATAAACTGTTATTAAAATAGAAAATAAAAACTGCTGATCCCTGGGGACAAGTAGAATTGAACTGCCTACTTTTGGGATGTGTCAGGTACTTGTGATATGGACTGGCCACTGTTAGAAACAGGACACTACGCTTGATGGACTTTGTTCTGACATAGTATGGCAGTTGTCATGGAACACCAACTTCCACTGATTCTAGCTTCAGAATTTTATAGAAAAGTTTGTAATGTTTTCAGTGGAAAGAGTTGCCAAGTTAAATAATCATGAAGAGAGGGGTAGACAATATTAAGAATATTTTGATGCTTTATCGGCAAATCAAATCTATGGAAAATCCAATTAGAACTAAGAACCTTTGGGTCTTAAATTTTCTTAATATTTGGCTATTGTCTCCTTTGGAGTAGCTTATGAAATATTTTCATGAGATCTTAAACTTCCAAATTTTGAGACCATGGATAGTTCTAAGATGTATTATGTTTCTTCTAAAGTTGTTTTGAGGAATAAGACGGAAGGAGGGCCTAGACATTATAGCTTCTCCAGAGAGCCTTGTACTTTTAGCTTTGTTGGAATCGTCATCTGATGATACTTTCTGGGTGGGCTACCCTTCTGGTCACTCTCCTCAGTGAACTGGAGACGGTTAAAGTTTTGAAATATTATTTTCAGAAAAGAAATGTTCTTCTTTGCAGTCAGAGGATTTACCTGCTCCCTAATGTTTGCTTTGTAGGAAAGCCTTTCTGCAGCTAAAGCTCCTGATGGTGGTATCCTTGTGGACAATTTTCTTTTTAAAGTTTTTCTGCAAACGTTCCATATTTTTTTAAGGGACTAGGTACATATTCCTGGAAATCACTCAGATTTTCTTAAAGATCAAAATATATAATATTGGTTCTTCCTGTGGGTTTTGTGTTTGGAGTTCAAATAGTAATTTTATGTGGCTCCTATTTTCTTCTGATTAGTTTTGCTTTTCTTTTTATTCCTTTTCTCTTTCTTTCATTCCAAGATGTATAGGTTAGGATTTTCTTATATATTTATCTTTTCAATGTTCATTTATGAACCAGCTAATTGTACTATACACTTTTTCTTGTATTTATGCATGTAGTAAACACATTTAAAGGATGTAAAAAAAAATAAAATACAATAATGTAACCTTTTTAGACTTCAGTAGCAGCTCTGTTTCAAGGAGAACGACTCTGCTCAGAAGATTATTCCAGTCCTTCTCATCAACAATCACTTTGCCTTTCAACCTTTCTTCTAGAGAATTCAGCTTGTTCTCCATCCAGTTCACTTTTTGGAGTTTTTCTTGGCATTCGGCAAGCTGAACATTTAATATCTCTATCTGAGCTTTATATTCTATGTCCTAGAAATAAAAAAAACATGGTATTTATTTATTTATATTCTCTTATATACTGCGCTATTCTGCATCAGCGAGGTTTACATTCAACAAACTGAAATTACATTGAACAGGGCATTATAACTTGGAGATAACTATTTTACAGGGAACATGGGCTATGGAGGGTTAAGTGGCTTGCCCAAGACTACAAGGAGCACCTGTGGGACTAGAAACCCCAGTCCTTCCGGCCCAAGGTTGCTGTCCTCTAGTGGGATTTCACATGATCATTCAATTTATGTTTAGATTATCTGTAGATCACTAAGACAACAGAAATGTATCCAACTTGTTAGCTACAGTCATTGTGCCCATTCTCAATTTTTGTTCATTTTATCAGTCTAGACAGGCTCCTACATAGTGTTTACAAGACAACATTAATATCTTAAAAGAAAAAATATATCCCAAATGGTAAAGCAATAATCAGCTAAAACTGATCAGAAGTTCTAAGTAAAATCTGACTTCTTAATTCCTAAAATTTGCAGATTTATAAGTAATCTTATACTTGCAAAATATTCAGGCTAGATAATTTTATATGCAATTATACAAATTGGACAGGGCTTAAATAAAACAGATCAATGCACTAGTTAACATTGGTATATTAACTCAGAAAAAAATAATTTTCTTTAGGACCTTTATACTCGTTTCCCATCCATACCCTTTTTTTGGCTGGAAGGGAAGTTGGTAGAGAAGGTTGATGTCAGTTTCCTCTTGCTCCTTGGGTTTCTAAGTCAGTTGGAATTATAGCTAGGATCTGGTAACATCAGCTTTTATTCATAACTATCAGGGGATTTTTTCCCTATTTTATTCTGGTCACTAGAAACCAATCCCCCTAGATGTTTAGAGTGCTGCCACTACAACATCCTTTTCAAAGCCTCTTTGGAGTCGAGAGTGGTGCCAAAGGACTGGAGAAAGACACATGTGGTCCCTTTACACAAAAGGTCACGTAAAGATGACATTGAGAACTACAGGCCGGTTAGTCTAACCTCTGTGGTTAGTAAATTATTGGAAAGGCTACTAAAAGAAAGAATAGCGAGGTTTCTGGAGTCCAATGGATTGCAGGATCCAAGGCAGCATGGATTCACCAGAGGCAGGTCTTGTCAGACAAATCTGATTGATTTCTTTGACTGGGTGACCAGGGAGTTGGACCGAGGGAGAGGCTCAGATGTGGTATAATTAGATTTCAGTAAAGCCTTTGACGCTGTTTCGCACAGGCAACTTACAAACAAACTGAGCATCCTAGGGAAAGACCCTAAAGTTACTGAGTTAGAAATTGGTTGAGTGGGAGAAAACAAAGGGTACAGGTAAATGGAGCTCACTCTGAGGAGAAAGCATACTTATGCATCTATAACAGGTGTTCTCCAGGGATAACAGGAATCGGTCTTCACATATGGGTGACGTCGATGCTGACGGAGCCCTGTGCAGAGCATCTCCCCAGCTTTCAAAGAAACCCTTTGAGAGATGCCACCACACATGTGTGGTCCCCTTCCTGTCCAAGGATGCCATCTTGGCCGTCAGATGACATAGCTAGAGCCGACAAAAGAGATGGCCAAAATCTGATCATCAACTCCAAGGGGAGAAGGGAGGGTTGTGAGGACTGATTCCTGCTGTCCCTGGAGAACACCTGTTACAGGTGAGTAACTATGCTTTCTCCAGGAACAAGCAGGAAGTCAGTCCTCACATATGGGACTCCCTAGCTACAGGCTACTGGGAACCTGAAGAGAAAAACATGGCCTAGCCACGAGCAGCCACAGGCAAATCTGAAGACAAGACTGAGGACCCGAGTGTCCAGGGAGAACCATAGCTCCAGTAGCTTCAACAAGAAGGGTCAGAGAGTAGGAGTTGCCTAAACCCCAAACAGATTCTGGAGGACGGCCTGGCCGAAGGCACTGTCCCATCGGGATGCTCTCTCCAGGCAGTAATGAGCTGCAAAGGTGTGAACAGAGGACCAGGTGGAGGCCCAGAAGATGTCTGCCATAGGAACAGAGCATAGGCTCACAACTGAGGTTGCCATAGCCCTGACATTGTGCGCCATGACTCGGCGCTCTAACGGCAGCCCCAGCCTGGTTGTGTGTGAAGGTGATGCAGTCCGCCACCCAGATGGACAAAGTCCGTTTGGTGACAGCCTCCCCCATACAACTGGGGTTGTAAGAGACAAAGCCGAGAGGCTTTGTGATGGTCCTGGGTGCACTGCAGATAGAAGGAAAGGGCCCTTTTGCGGTCCAGAGTGTGGAGAACGGCTGACATCTTGTTGGCGTGCTGCTGGGGAAAGAAGGTGGGAAGTACCACCTCCTGGTTGAGGTGGAAATCAGATACCACTTTCGGTAAGAATTTCGGGTGGGTACGGAGTACGATCCTGTTCTTGTAGAACCTGGTGTAGGGTGGCTCAGCCACCAAGGCCTGAAGCTCACTGACTCTGTGGGCAGAGGTGAGTGCCACCAGGAAGGACACCTTCCAAGACAGGTAGCGCAGATGGCAGGTAGCCAAGGGCTCGAAGGGCGGCTTGATGAACTGCTATAGGACCACACTGAGATCCCAGTCTGCTGGGGGCAGACAGATGGGGGGGCTTAGAGAACAATAAGCCCCACATGAATCGAATAACCAGGGACTGCATGGAAAAAGGCTTGCTCTCTATGGAGTGATGGTTTGCAGAGAGGGCACTCAGGTGCATCCGGACGGAGTTGTACTTAAGCTTGGACTAAGAGGTGGAGCAAGTATTGCAGCACTGTGTGCACGGGACAGGAGAACATGTTTGCCCGGTGTTCCTTGCATCATAAGGACAATCTGACCCACTTGAAGGTGTAGGTCTGTCTCGTGGAGTCCTTGCGAGAGGCCAGAAGGATTTCCTCTACCTCCCTGGGGAGGTTGAGGGGTGCTAAAGCAACCTGTTCAGGAGCCATGCTGTGAGAGACAAGGATCCCAGGTTGGGGTGGAGAATCTAGCCCTCCTCCTGGCTCAAAGGTCCTGGGGGAGCTCCCGAGAGGGAGTGGAGGCTCTGTCGAGAGACGGAGCAGCAGGGTAAACCAAGGCAGTCTGGGCCATCTCGGGGCCACCAGAATCACAGAAGCCTTGTCCCACTGGACCTTGAAGAGGGTCTGCGCTATCAGTGGTGTGGGAGGAAAGGCATACAGTAGACCCTCCAACCACGAGATGAGGAAGGCAGCAGAAACGCAGTAGCTGAGCGGTGGCCAGGCTGGCAGAGAAGTCAAGGCTCTGGGTGCCCCACTATCTGAACAGCTGCCGTGCCACCCCTGGTTCCAATTGCCACTCATGTGGCTGGAGGACCCTGCTCAGTTTGTCCACCAGGGTATTGCCCTGGCTTGGGAGGTATGTCGCCTGGAGAAGCATACCCTGTCTGACTGCATACGAGCAGAGGGCTACAGCCTCTTGGCAGAGGTGGAAGGAGCCTGTGCCCCCCTTGCTTGTTCAGGTAGGACATCATGACCTGACTGCCCATCTGGACAAGCATTGACTTGTGCTGCAGGCAGTACTGGAAAGTCTTTAGCACCAGGAAGACAGCCCTGAATTCCAGCAGGTTGATCTGCTGCCGGCTTTCCTCAGGTGACCACATCCCCTGGGTGCGCAGCAACTTGCAGTGGGCACCCCAGCCCCATAGTGAGGCATCTGTCATGAGTACCCTCTGGGAACTCAGGAGTTGGAAGGGCATGCCCCGGAACAGGCTCTGAGTAGCCTGTCACCAACTGAGTGATTCCGTTAGCTGACGGGACACAGAGACTTTTTCTTGAAGTCGGCCCGTGGCCTGGGTCCACTGTGAGCGGAGATACCACTAAGCCGCCCGCATGTGGAGGTGGGTGTTGGTTACCACATGTACTGTGGAGGCCATGTGGCCGAGAAGGCGAAGCATGGACCGTGCTGAGACTATTTGGTGGTGCTGTACCTTGGCTGCTAGGGCAGTGAGACATTCCGCCCTATCCAGAGGGAGGAAAGTCTTGGCCTGGAGGGTGTCCAGGCAAGCCCCTATGAACTCCAAGTCTTGTGTTGGAGTGAGATGGGATTTTGGATGATTTATCACAAATCCTAGGACCTTGATGGTATGGTCTGCAGCGCCTCAGAGACTGTGTCCCCTCTTACCAGCCACTCGTCTAGGTACAGGAAGATGAAGACCCCCTGCAGACGAAGAGAGTTGGCTACCACTGCTAGACATTTGGTAAAATCCCTTGGTGCAGAGGCTAGACTGAAGGGAAATACCCTGTACTGGTGGTGGTCACCCCAGACCACGAATCTTAGGTATCGCCTATGACTGAGATGAATAAGGATGCAAGTCTAGGCATCCTTTAGGTCCAAGGAGCATAGCCAATGTCCCTGTGGAGTACGGCAGCAATATTCCAAGGGAGAGCATCTTGAATTTCTCCCACACCAGGAATATGTTCAGGTTTCTCAGGTCCAGGATGTGCCTTAGCCTCCCCTGTTCTTTTTGGGACCAGAAAGTACCTGGTGTAAAATCCCTGTCTTCTCAGATGGTGTGGTACAGGCTCCACAGCCCTGTCCCTGAGAAGACCTGTGAATTCTTGCTTTAGCAGAGCCTGGTGCAGGGGAGACCGAGGAGGTTCCCCAGGGAGGAAGGGTGGAGGTAACTGGTCCAGGTAGCGGAGATAACCCTCTCTGACCACCTGAAATGCCCATGAGTCTGTGGTGATGGAGACCCACCTGGGAGCAAAATGGAATGGGCGTCCCCCCGGCTGGGAGCTGACTCTCCAGAGGAAGAGATGCTATGCTGGGGGCATCAAAACCCCAACCTAGGTTGGGCTTGGGACCCTTGGGCTTGCGTGGGCCCTGGTCCACTCCCTTGCCCTAGTGACCCTGCTGAGGGGTATGAGTGGCCGAGTAAGGAGGGTAACCTCGATAGGGTTGACCCTTCCTGAGGAAAGGAGGCTTCTTTCCCTGTGGCTTCTTCCTCTGGAGGGTGGAGGTCTTCCTCGAGAGCGAAGTCCAGGTAATGAACTCTGTCTCGATTTCGGCCACCTTGTCCTCCATCGGTTTGCTGAAGAGTTGCTCCCAAGGCACGAGACATTGAGGAGCTTCTCTTATACCCAATTGCTTGAGATCCGATTATTGGAATCAGGCCTGGTGTAAAGCACCAATGCCGGCGACGGCAACCTTCACACTGGATTTGAAGCAGTTGTAAGTGGCTCAGAACAGATACTTGGAACACTGAGAGTTTTCGAAAGAGTCTGGAAGCGCCAAAGGTGATCTCTATCAAGGTCAGCTACAAAGCCTCCGAGTTCCTTGGCCAGGTCTCAGAGGAACATGCCGATGTAAAGTTAGTAAGTTTGTATACAGCATGTCAACATTGAGCCTTGGTAGCATTTCCACCTGAAGGCGTCGAGGATGCGGGACTCCTTGTCTGGGGGCACCGATGAGTGCATCTTCGGGCTCTTCTGCTGGCATATGGTCAACTCGACCACCATGGAGGTGTGAGGGAGTTGTGCCCTCCGGAAGCCTGGCCCTTGCTGAACCCGGTACATGGTAGCCAGGCACCTGCTGACGATCGGCATCGATGTTGGGGTTTCCCATCCTGAGGAGAAGCCGGTTGAAGATGGAAGGGATAGGGACCGCCAGAGTCTCCTTCGGCGGTGCCTCGTACTGGAAGATGTCGAGCTCCTCCTTACGGGGGTCCTCCTCAGACTCTGTAGTGAGGGAGGGCACCCGAGCCATGTCCCTGATGAACTCTAGGAATGAAGTATCCTAGGGCGGGAATCAGCATCTCACGGCCGGTAGAGATGGGTCTGAGGGGAGACTCGGTCCCAGTGAGACCTTCGGAGATGTCTCAATATCAGACTCCCAGTCAGAGTAGCCCGAGGGAGACTCAAGACCCAACGGTTTCAAGGGTGTCGTCGGCAATGGTCTTCGGTGTCCCGAGGCCGGGGCATGGCTGGAGCCAGAGGCACTCATTTGTGAGGACCTCACCTCCGAGGATCGAGAATGAGACTCTTGCCGAGGATCTACCCGCGGTGTCTGGCTCTCAGGGATCACTTTGACGGCCCAGGGAGTCCTCAACATCAAGGTCCCTGCAGTCTCAGTGTGAGCACCAGTGAGGCTGGGCATCGATGCCTGCCAGGAAGTGATGAATGCAGAAACGCTGTGCTCCATTGCCAGCATATGAGCTTTCCACTAAGGGGTGGCAGCCATTGACACAGACGCTGGAGTGATTGGGCCGGCTGTCGAGGAGGAGAAAGGGTCCTCGACAGGACAGGCCTCGGGAGACCGGGGTCCGTCACTGGAGGTCTCGACCTCAGTCCTGGCTCCTGCTCCGACTACTCTGAGGCCTGTCAAGGGCTGAGAGACTGTGCTCGGGATTTCCCATGCTTGTCTGCCTCCCAGGACGAGGCCCTTAAGGTCTTGTTCTTCTTACGCTCTTGTTCCGGGGACCCTTGCTTGGAATGCCTGCGAGCCTGCTCCGGAACCGTGGGGGCCTTACAGAACTCCGAGGATCCGTGCAGGGCCTTTGAGTGTGAGGATTACCAGGGTCGAGTCTGCCTTGTGGAAGATGTCATCCTGCTTAAACCGGCAGCTCTGGATGGCCTTTACAGACATCTTCTTACACAGGGAGCATTCCTCCGGGTCATGGTCAGTGCCCAGACACCGGAGGCAAAAATCGTGAGTGTTGGTGAGGGACATGTTCCTGGAACAATGATCACATTTCTTAAAAATCGGTGGCCATTGGGGTGAAAAGGACCCCAGCAAGATCGAAGAACCTCGACGCAACCAGGGGTTGGAAAAAGGCGCGAAAGTGCTGATGGAAGGAACCTAAGAAAAAAAGGTCCTGAGATCTGATGCCAGGGCAGTGGAGCTCAGAGGCGGGAAAGGAAATGGTGCAAGCCGGAGTAGGTACGAAATGTACGAGAAAAAAAAAACTTTTTTCCGGGGGAGGGGCACGGGACAGGACGAACGTCTGTAGGGCTCCGCGGAAAAAGAGAGACTGACCAAGATGGCACTATTGGGTGGGAAGGGGACCAGGGCTTCCTCGGCGTCAGTCACCCATATGTGGAGGACCGTCTTCCTGCTTGCTCCTGGAGAAGGAAGATACCAGTAGTGTGCTGCAGGGATCTGTCCTTGGTCCAATACTTTTTAACATCTTTGTTGTTGATATTGCGGAAGGGCTATCGGGTAAGGTTTGCCTGTTGCAAATTTTTATCTGGTACACTGACTCATTCTGTATAGTCCTGCCAGGACACTCCATTCTTCTTAAGATATGCAGCTCTATCTTTCTTCTCCATCTAGGCTGAGGCTTGAATACTCGACAATCCACTTTCACATATCTAATATGATGCAATATAAAATGAGTTGCCCGTTCTGATGTTTTATGACTATTTATGCCTGTTCTATGTAATGTTGCTTGACTGCATGTTTCCTGTGAATCGCTCTGATACCAAATAGTGCGGTATATAAAAGCTAATAAATAAATAAATACAAGAGCTCTGGAATACTCTTCCTTTTTACTTAAGGAAGGAAGTCTCTTTCCCAGAATTTAAGACATTTTTGAAAGTTATTTTCTTTCAGCAAGCCTTTCCTCAAGACACGAAGGGGGCACTGGGGAGTCTACAACTGTTTTTTTGATGGCCTGTCCTGTTATTTTTCTGTATTATATTTGCTCAATCGGTAATATAGCTTTTTGTTGTTAGTGCCATTAAGTCAGTGCTGACTCCTGGCGACCCAGCTGCCTCTGGGTTTTTTTGGCAACATATCACCGGAAGTAGATTGCCAGGCCTTTTCTTCCGAAGCAATGGAGGATAAAGTGACTAGCCCAAGGTCACAAGGAGTGCCAGTGGGAATCAAACCTTGATGTTCTGGGTACTAGGCAGTTGCTCTAACCACTAGGTTACTCCTCCACTCTTTGAAATAAAAAAATAAATAAATAAAATCTTTGATGCAATATAAAACTGACTGGCAAGGAAAACAGGAGGGAAAATGTCAACAATGCTTTGTATATGGAAATTACACTTACCTGGTAATTGATGTTCCTTGAGGGAGTACAGTTCAGTCCTCCACCACTGGGTAGTGCACCTCCTCCTGCAACATGGAGACTGGACAAGTCAAACTTGTGACATCACCGGGTATATCCTGCTGGTCTTCTCCCATGATCCCCCAGTGACCTACTGTCAAAGCAGACTCAAAGGAGCAAACAAACAACCAGTTAAAGTACTAAATACAAAGCTATGCTCAAACTTCAACTTTAAAATCACAGGGCCCCAAAAAGAAAGGCCGAAAACACCCTCCTCCGTGCCCCTGTCCCCCTGCGCACCAAACAGCGGAAGACAGAGAGCTAGAAGGAAGGAGAACTAAGGAAGAGTATAGGCAGAAAAGGTTGCTCTCGCGATTACCTGCCAATCAGAGCCCGTTGCCGACTCTAGGATCCGAAAGCATACTCGGAACTGACGCCTCGCGTCTAAAACATCCATCCCCGGGCGGGAATGAGGACTGAACTGTACTCCCTCAAGGAACATCAATTACCAGGTAAGTGTAATTTCCATTTCCTTATCGGTCCTACAGTTCAGTCCTCCACCACTGGGATGTACCAGAGCAGTAATCATTGGGAGGGACCTATCCAGTCGGCTCGGCCCCTAAACGAACAGAGCAGGCACCGACCACAGCCCGCTCCTCACGTCAACAGGCGGTAAGCCAACCAGGAAGACACGACTGAGAGTCCACTTGGATCCTCTTCACTGGTGAAAACAGCACAGAACTCTGCCCCAAGCAGCGCTAGTGCTTCAGAAAGACAAACTCGCCATCACAAACACACTGAACGCCCTAGAAACAGACCTACTGATAAGGCTACCGGAGCTCCGCCTGAAAAATCCGCTTGAGCTCCCCCTTGGCTCTCGACCCCACCAGGGTGTCAAGTGTTAGCAACCGCTGCTCTCCCGCAGAACCCACCTCCACGGAGGGACAGGCAGCGAAGAGACCTCCCAGAAAGCGACGGAACCTCACCTAAGGTCCAAGGAACGCAGGTTACAAGCAAAGTGTTCTTGCGTAAGTCCCAAACCGACAACTAAACAGGCACAGCCGGATTCCACGAGGGAGAACGGAACCGAGGTCCATCCAGACAGAGGTGGGAAGCAAAAAGAGGGAAATGGAAAAAAACCACCAGCGTCAAACACCCTATTTGTCACACCTCTTAAGGGCTTTATTCTTTGCAACACAAAGTAGCTCTACAGCTATGTCCTGGACCAGTTGGAGTCTTTTTAATTGAGAATGTGGAATGCAGCTAAGCAATGAGTTGTAATAAACCAAGCGTGATCCACCAAGGGCATATAAGAGGGTGTCAAGTGCCCCAGAGTCCAGCGTTGTTTCAGAAGATGTGGAGTCTTACATGGTGTGACAAAAAAGAAAGGAGACTCTGGTAGCCACGCCCACGACGCAATGCCAGTAGGCCAACCGCTTACATCACCTGGATATGCCCTCCGGAATTGGAGGAACCATGCAGAAGTAGCAATCGCCGACATGATCCATGGGACCTCTCCAGATCATTGGAACCGCAAAAGACTTTGATGGTCTTTTCCCATCCATCCACAGCCTGAGATCTGCTACACATGTATTGCAGCATATGTGTGGCGCCTAGCTTTTATCCTGATCTTTTATTCTGCAGCCAAAATATAAATTGTAGGCTTTCTGAACCGCCACAGTCATATGCCATTTTTGTGATGTAAAAGTCACATCACCACAACTAGAGCAGAAATTATCTGCATGATTAACACCAGGACGAGGAATCGCCAAATATGCTGTGAGTGACCTATCGGTATAAAATAAATATGTCTTCTTTTTTCTTTTTTTTTTCCCTGTCAAGCGAGGCAAATTTAAGTAGTGACTGCATCAACTGGTTTTGGACAGTTATTTCGATTGGTTGCAAGTAAAGATTATGCAAGCTCACGCAAATGTTGCAGAATACACTGGTAATGGTCCCCACTGACTAATGAAGTGCACATATCTTAGCAACCAGCCCCAGTCGGCCATTTTCACAATGACCTCTGAAAGGCATAGAATGGACCGGGCCACGGCCCCGTACCAATGCGTCGACGCTATCCAGTAGCCTCATATGTCGTCTGCTAAACATCGACCCGTCGCCGCAGACTGACAGGTCGCCATGAGGTCCAATATGGGCTGACCGCATCTGAGCACACGCGGCGCGCACACCGCCTGATGCAATCTCACTCCTCCGGCAAACACTCGGACCCCGCTAAGGACTTTCACCACCACAGTGTCCCCACCGAAACGCAGGCCGCCAAGGCTTCAACCGCGCACGCTGTCCCTTCGCTCGGGCCACCCTGACCACCCGACCGACTCCACCCTGCTGATCGAAATAGGCCACCATCCTGGAGATCTCAGACAGCACCTACAGCGCTCGATCCGCTACCGTGTCCGTGAACGCCTGCCATGGCTGACGTACCGCGTACCGTTCCAGTCAGACGATGGAACACTGGGCGTGCTGCGTACACTAAAACGCCTTGTACATAAAGGATCCCCAAAATGTAGCTGAGTCTAACCACGCTCCGGCCAAGCTCCCGGAAGAAAGGGACAGAACCTTATAAAAAGAAGTGGGGACAATTAGGAAGGCTTTCCTGTTTGATTATTCTTTTTTTTTTTTTTTTCCTTTTTACAACTCCATAAGGGCCACAAGGCACACAACCGAACAGGGCATTGTCCAGAGAACGCAAGGCCCCTCCTCCAGGCTGACTCCACAGCCTAAACCGGCAGTCACCTTGGCTGATGCCGAGCAGCGCGGAAGCCAACTTGTAAGCCCAGCATATGAAGTATGCCTACTAGTACAGCATTCCACAATGGAGGGACATGTAACCGGACGGCTTTGAATATGAACCTACAGATATCCCGCGCTTGCTCCAAGACAAGCACTGTGCAGCCTACTGGTCTTCTCGGAGCACCGCCACGACCCGAAGACCTAAACCGGCCAGCAAAAGACGACGTACGCTGGGCCCGAAGGAACCTGGTTGAACGGATCCCAGCACTCCCTGTATCGTTAGGATCGGAGCCTCCCCCCAAGGACTCAGCCCTGGCTGGAACTGGCTGAGCATAACTCCAGGCCCTGCGGCGAGCCCCCACGAAGAAGTGGGACGCAACGGTGCCTTGAGGAAAGGGAAGGCCCAATGGGTGAAGCAAGTTGCTAGCCGACCAAGGGAGTAAACCCCACACGCGCACCTCAATGGAAGGTCGGAAGAACCGAGGATTCTGGTCCCACAGGTGCACCTGCTAGCCTTTAACAACATACACCTCCGCAGGTACAAAAAACTTAAATTGTGAGCACCTTCAGGGGTAAGGGGAATAGACGACAGCCTCCGACTGTTGACCACCTTGTCTTGCACAACAGACAGCAGCACCCCACCAAACAAATGATTGGGAATATATGACCTCAGAACCCCAAGACAGAGGTAAAACAGTAGAACGTGCAGTGGACGTGAATTTCCAGATCTGCCAGCCCCCCTGCCCACATTGAGAAGAGGCAGAGAAGAACTGGACCGGCGGATCTGGAGGGGTGCCTCCTGGACAGCCGGGCCACCGAAGGGAAAGCTGATGACTGAGGCCCAAACTCCTCAGGATGGCCCCGTCTTGCATTGGCAACCCCATGCAACACCATGACAACCCCGCTCACGATATCCCAAGCGATCTCTGTCATTGCTGCAACAATCACCTGAGCATGAGATCACAGACGGAACACGGACATGCAGACGCACTCAAGGAGAGTGCACCTAAGAAGTATGAGCCTATCCAACATCCAGCACCACATGTCCAGGTGTCCCACTCCTGTCACCCAAAACACAGGACGCTTGAACCTAGGTGACCGTCATAGCAAAGACAGGGAGGCCTGACTGCCGCTATCAACCCTTCCAGGACCCTGGAACACTAAGCCCCGGACTGTGCCATCCAGCAACACTTCTCACGATCCCCAGCAGGGGCCTTTCCCCAGATGGCCCGTGTTCCCGCCAAATGGGCAAGCTGCGCTCTGATAACATAGTGCAGAAAACCAAATCAAAGTGTCTTAACCTAGCTAATTTTTGTCTAATAGTGATCATTCATAATATCAGCCAGGCTCAATCATAACATTAGTATTAATGATCTCTAAAGATTGAAGAGTTACTAATGTAACACTAATTGTTTTTTTTTTTTTTTTAAAGAGCTTCAAAGGCGATCTTGGAAACTACAGACCAATGAATCTGAGTTCAGCGCCAGTTAAATGATAGAACTTGTTCTGAAAAGCAGCACCAAGCTGTCTTTTCAAAGGGTTAATAAACATGTGAGTAAGCCAAATGATATGTATCTGGATGTTTTAGAAGGTACTTGACAAAGCCCCTTATGAACTTCTCCTGAGGAAGGAGATGATGTGCTATTATAGAATGGGAAATGGATCAAAAACAGGAACACAATAGGACTAAATGGCCAGTTTTCTCACAGGAGACCCGTAAATAGTGGAATGTCTCGGGATCTGCACTGTAACTGGCATCTGGTAACATCTACTGCACTGAAATGATCTGGAAAAGAGATCAGCAAGCATGGCGATCAAATTTGCAGATGGCATAACGACATTTAGAGGCTGTCTGCACAATTTCCAAGCATATAAACATGGAAATAGCATCCTTATGTAAATGACAATTTCAGAAAGGGCTCAATTTGTAGGTGGTTGTGCCGCCGATGACCCTGAATGGCCAAATCCTAGCACGGAAACCTGCTGCTGACAGATGTCGCTAACTGCCAGAATGCAGACAAAGGTAAAGGCACCCCCCCAAGAAGTAAAACCCAAACCAATCACATTGCATTCAAAGAACTATATACTATCATGAAATTAAAAGGAAATTAAAATTAAAAGGAAATTAAAATTAAAAGTAACAGCAAAAGGAAGTCCTTATCTGGGTGTAGCCGCGTGGAACAGCGTCGTCTGCTCAAACGCGGGGCTGCTCCGCTCTCCGCCACGAGGCCTCAGCCCTGCCGAGAAAATGGCGCCAATCCGAAGCAGGCCCGCTTGGCGCCAAACACCACAGAGGCGGCAAGAGCTCAGAGCCCCTCCATGCGGACTCGAGAGACTCCCTTGTGGCGTCGGGATACAGCAGTTACCCCGCTGTAGCTGCGGGGTGAAGAGCTGTCCAGACACGCTGCTGCCTCACGCCACCAGAAGTAGCAGACGCTGCGAGCCCCGGCCCACCGGCTAAAGAACCTCGAACGGCCTGAGGCTCCCGCCGCGATGGGAATCTGCCGCATGGACACTGCCAAAATGCAGGTGTTCCACAGAGCTCTCCCCCGTACAGTCCTGGGGGAGAGATCATCACCGGGCACAGAGACCGAAGAATCCCAAGCAGAGAGGCTAGCTGGCAGCGTGAACTTTGAAAAGGGACAGAACCCCCCTTTACACTAAGGCAGACTAGGTGAAAATAAATAAAGTAAAAGTAAATGAAATTAAATGAAAATGAAAATGAATTCAATTTACAGGATTACACCTAAAGAAGGGCAAAAGAAATGCAAGGTAAATCAAATCCTGACTAACTCCTCCTAAACTGCTTCTCAAGTGAGCCCAGCACCTAGGCTCACTACATCCTCATGCTGCATGGAGACTGGACACACTGGGGGATCATGGGAGAAGACCAGCAGGATATACCCGGTGATGTCACAAGTTTGACTTGTCCAGTCTCCATGTTGCAGGAGGAGGTGCACTACCCAGTGGTGGAGGACTGAACTGTAGGACCGATAAGGAAATTAACTTTGAAATTGTGAACGATCACTGCCTTGCAAGTACATTTCCAGGGTCTCTTTGTATCCCACAATAAGGGCCAATTTACAGAAGTTAGAACAACCAGTTTGCTTTATAGTACCAACAGGACCAATAAAAAGGTACACAGAAGAATCATGAAACTAAAACCTGAGCAGGCTTACCATTATTTCATATTTTGCTTCAAAATTATCAGGCGGTGTGAAGGATTGTTCTCCATTTTCCTCTGCCACTGGACTACCCGTATCACAAAGAAACTGCACAGCTGTTTCACTACCCAAGTGACGTTCCACAAGAGGTTTCTTCTAGATATCAAATATATCATGTAATTAAACCAACAAAATTGTCTCCTACTAAAATGACTATCTGATGCTACAATGTATGCTGCACTAACATCCATGTGCTGGAACCTCCCGATTCTCTCCATAAAAAGGGAAAAGTTAAATTGCAAACAAAATCTTTAGGGCATGTTTACCAAACCAGGCTAAGGGTTAACCGGGCTAGCTGCAACTAGGTCCCATTGAATAACATAGGACCTAGCTGCAGATAGCCTGGGTTAACAGTTTGCCGCTTAGTAAACATTTTTTGTATCTGGGCTGGCATTATAAAAACATGAAAAATAGATTGCAAACTATTTTCCTGTTTTTGCAAAAATGACGTACCAAATGAATATGAAAAGCATTCTAGACCTCATTTATGAGATTGCAAATTACACAGGTACACTACCAAAAAACTGCCTCCAGTTTTGCAACTGATTCCTATAGATTTTGGGGTGCTGAATCCAGGAAAAATAGCCAAAATGTTCCATCACGTCACGTTTTCTTGCAAAATTAGATTTCTTACCCATATAAGGAATGTTCACATAATTTCTTTTTAGCCGACTGCAGTTTATTTTCGTGGCCCAAAATAGAGGTTGTAATGGTTAACTAACTAGAAACACTCCCTCATGATATTTTAGAGTGTTTTGTATTCATTTTATACATTAACAGGACAATTGGGAGGCGGGGGGCTAAATCCAGTACTCGCGCTGGCGCATGTTCTTTCCTGTTCGCCTCGCCTCATTTGCTCGCTCAAACACGGTGGTTGCGACATGAACGTTCCTGTCAAATTTCAGTTTCTTGCAAGTTCATTATTACCTTTTGTTTGCTCAGTCGTAATCCAGCTTTATTCCGAAGAGGTTCACTACAGTTGTAGTTTGCAGTGCTGTGTATTTGTGATGGCTCACAGAACCAGAGGTTGCGTCAACTCTCCGGACAGTTTTTGTTTTATTTGTGGGGAATATACCGTGAAAAAGCGGCAGAGGAACATTTCTGCATTTATTAAAAAAGTATATTTCGCCTATTTCGGTTTGAAGTTAGGCGATCAAGACAAACCGTGGGCTCCTCACAAAGTGTGCAAGACATGTGAGGAAGATCTACGCTTATGGATGAAAGGTAAAAAACAAGCATTTTGTTTCGGAATACCTATGATGTGGCGTGAACAAAGAGACCACAGCAGTGACTGCTATTTTTGCTCTTGCATTGTGAAGGGATACAACTTAAAAAATAAGAACGTAATAAGTTACCCCAACCTTCCCTCAGCAATTAGGCATATGCCTCATAGCAACGAAGTACCTGTGCCTGAACCACCAAAATCTTTGGATCATATTTGTGTGGACGGTTCTGATCATGATGAGACTCATCAGATGGCTTTTCCCGATGAGTCCAGTACTTCCGAGTTTGAAACTGAACCAGATCCGAAACCTGAACTTTTCTCTCAAGCTGAATTGAATGATTTAGTCCAGGATTTAGGACTCCCAAAAGATGCTGCCCAACTGCTAGGTTCTCGGCTTAAACAGAAAAATCTATTGTCACCAGGAACAACTTTTTATTGGTACCGCAACCGCGAGATACAATTTTTGAAGTATTTCAGCAAAGAGGAAGATTTGGTATTTTGCAACGATATATACGGAGTGATGGAAAAGTTTAAACTCAAGTATGATCCTGCTGAATGGCGGCTGTTCATTGATTCGTTAAAAGACAGCATAAAAGGTGTTCTTCTTCATAATGGCAACACATTCGCTTCAGTTCCTATTGCTCACTCTGTTATTCTCCAAGAAAAATATGAGAATTTGGCCCTGATTCTTCAGAAGATTCGTTATGATGAGCATAAGTGGATGATTTGTGGAGACTTTAAAATTCTATCCATGCTATTAGGGCAGCAATCCGGTTTCACCAAATATCCCTGCTTCCTTTGCTTGTGGGATAGCCGGTCCCGCGACCTACACTGGGGGAAAAAAGACTGGCCAATTCGGGAGTATTTGAGACCCGGTGAGAAAAATGTTCTTCATGAGAGCTTGGTACCTCGTGATAAAATTCTATTACCACCTCTCCACATTAAGTTGGGTCTCATTAAGCAATTCATCAAGTCCCTTCCAAAAGATGGTGAGTGCTTTCGGTACCTTTGCTCAAAGTTCCCCCGACTTTCTGAAGCAAAGCTAAAGGAAGGAGTGTTTGTTGGCCCTGATATAAGGAAACTCATTTCAGATGGAGCATTCGCTGAAACGATGTCTGAGAAGGAAAAAGAAGCCTGGGATTCCTTCAAGGATGTTGTTCTCAAATTCTTGGGGAACAGGCGGGATGAGAACTATAAGGATATTGTTGCCAGGATGCTCAATGCCTTCAAAGAACAAGGCTGTAACATGAGCCTGAAAGTCCATTTCTTGCACTCCCATGTGAACTACTTTCCCGAAAACTTGGGGGCGTACAGTGAAGAACAAGGTGAAAGGTTTCACCAGGACATCAAGGACGCAGAGAGAAGGTACCAAGGAAGATGGAACACCACTATGATGGCTGATTTCTGCTGGTTGCTGCTGCGGGAAACCCCAGATGAAAAATACGCCAAGCAGCGCACCAAGAGAAGCATTCGGGGGAAGAAGAAACGGGCCCACCAGGAGATTGATTGACCCAAGAATGACTTTAAAATCTAAACTGTGTTGACAAATATCGTGTTTTTACTAAACTTTGAAATAAAAATTTGCTAGTTATTACCACAGTGTCGGATCTCATTTATTAGAATTTTATTTTCACACCATCGGGTGTTTGTCTTCATGTATTGCAATGGTGCGGTTTGCGTTTTCTATTCTTACATACATACCTGTACAACATTTTTTGCACATTTCTTTGCTTTGCTTTGTGTCTAACCTCGCTCTTATATGCTCAATGTTTGTGCACATGTATGTGGCTGTTTTAAGTGCAGACAATTTTGCTACCATCACAGTGTGTTTTTTTGACATTACTCTATTCTTATGTGCTGCCTTGTTACAATTTTCTTTATTCTTATTTGAATAACTACTAAACAATTAGTATAAAGAATTCATCCAAGAAACTTTTATCTAGATCGCACTCAATCTGAAACGTTCACCTCAAACTGCTAACCCAATGTAGCAAAAAATCTGTACGTGATGGAGCAAATTGGTTACCAGATTTGGATTCAGCGCACCAAAAAACGTAAAAATCAATCGAAACATTAGAGGCAGTTTAAAAAAAATTTTTTTTAGTGTACCTGTGTTATTGGCTGTTAATTTGAATTAACCACATTATAACATGGTGTCCATATATGAGAAGTGTGCATCACAACTTTGGCTATATTCCATCCAAACCGCACCCTTAGAATGCCTACACATAGATTGCAAAAACAATAGGCACACTTTATATGATCACAGAATTTTTCCTTGTGTAAGGCAGGCTTTGCCTGGAGAAAAGACTTTATAAAATTCCCCTAAGGTCATTAAATAGAGCCCACTCAGAATTATGAGACTTGTGTTATTTGATGCACATTAAATCATACTGATATGTGGTTATGCCCAAAATTTGTAATACAGAGAACAAACTATTTTGTAGTTACACAGTAACTGATATTGTAATAAATGCTGTCAGAAATATCTTGACATGGTTTATTGAAAGGCTGTATTTTATTTATAATTTTTAAGAAAAAATGCAAATTAAGTTACTGGGGAGACTTGGATAAAGGCAGAAAGAGTTCTGTCACTTCTGTGAAAAATCACTACAATGTTTACTCCACTAATCTGATTACCAAAATATGGTTTACAGGCACAATTTACATACTTATAATACCTTAGAGTTTTGCATTTACCACACCTTAACTGGCAAGATAAGGTACAGTAAGAGGTATATGAGGGGGCATGCACAGCATCTGCCTTGCATTTACCACACTGTGGCACCAGTGCCACAGTGTGGTAAACTCCGGTGCCACAGTGCGATTTTAAATTTATTGCTGCCATTGCACATCGCAAAGAGGAGTAGCAGCAGACGCCCCGACCACTGGTGCTCTAGGCAACTGCCTAGTTTGTCTAATGGTCACACTGGCCTTGATCATCTCCCCTCAGCCGTCTCTTTTCCAGGTTAAAGAGCCCTAACCTTTTTAGCCTTTCTTTATAGGAGGTATCCTTCCATCCCCTTTACCATTTTGGTGGCTCTTCTCTGAACCTTTTCTAATAACGCTATATCCTTTTTAAGATACGGCGACCAGAATTGCACACAATATTCAAGGTGCGGTCTCACCATGGAACGATATAGAGGCATTATAATATCTTTTGTTTTATTTTCCATTCCTTTCCTTATGATACCTAGCATTCTATTTGCTCTCTTGGCCGCTGTTGCACACTGGGCCGAGGGTTTTAACATGTTATCCACAATGATGCCTAAATCTTTTTCCTGGGTGGTGGTTCCTAATGTGGAACCTTGTATCGTGTAACCATAGTCTGGGTTGTTCTTCCCTAGGTGCATAACTTTGCACTTGTCCACATTAAATTTCATCTGCCATTTTGATGGCCAGTCTTCCAATTTATCCTCTTGCAATTTTCCACAATCCTCTTGGGTTTTAACAACTTTAAATAGTTTTGTGTCATCTGCAAATTTAATAACCTCACTCGTTATTCCACTTTCCAGGTCATTTATGAATATGTCAAAAAGCAGGGGACCCAGCACAGATGCCTGGGGTTACAAAACTATTCACCTTTCTCCATTGGGAAAATTGTCCATTTAGCCCTACCCTCTGCTTTCTATCTTTTAACCAGTTCCTGATCCACAATAGTACACTGCCTCCTATCCCATGACTCTTTAGTTTTGCCAAACGTCTCTGATGAGGGACCTTGTCAAAGGCTTTCTGAAAGTCCAGATACACTATATCTAGTAAGACAAGATCTTCCTTGTCTAAAGCCATGTTGGCTGTCTCCTATTAGGCCATGACTATCTACATGCTGAATAATTGTATTCTTTATGATGGTTTCTACCATTTTTCCCGGTACTGACGTCAGGCTCACCGGTCTGTAGTTTCCGGGATCACCCCTAGAACTCTTTTTAAAAATTGGTGTTACATTGGCAATCCTCCAATCTTCAGGTATTAGAGATGATTTTAATGATAGTTCACAGATTATTAATAGCAGGTCTGCAATCTCATTTTTCAGTTCTTTCAACACCCTTGGATGTATACCATTCGGCCCAGGTGATTTGCTACTCTTCAGTTTATCTAATAGTTGTAATACATCTTCCTGATGTATCGATATTTCCTTCAATTCTTCAACACCTTTAAATACCACTTCAGTCATGGGTAACATCCCTACATCTTCCTCAGTAAAGACCGAAGTAAAGAATTCATTCAGTCTCTCAGCTATCGCCTTGTCACCTCTTAGTGCCCCTTTAACTCCTCTATCATATAATGGACCAACTGACTCTCACAAGTTTTTTCCTACGAATGTACTTGAAAAAGTCTTTATTTCACGTTTTTGCTTCCGCAGCAAGCTTCTTCTCAAATTCTCCCTTTGCCTGCCTTATCAATGCCTTGTATTTGACTTGCCAGTGCTTGTGCTGTTTCCAGGTTTCGTCATTTGGCTCTTTTTTCCATTTCCTGAAAGATGTTTTTTTGGCAACAGCCTCTCTGACCTCACCTTTAAACCATGCTGGCAGTTTTTTGGACTTCCTTCCACTTTTCTTAAAGCGTGGCATACAGCTGGTCTGGGCTTCCAAGATAGTATTTTTCAACAACACCTAAGCTTGATGTAAGTCTTTGACCTTTGCAACTGCTCCCTTTAGTTTTTTTCTTAACTATTTTCCTCATTTTACCTTTCGAAAGTTAAAAGGTAGTACTGCGGATTTCCTTACTATCCCTCCTCCACTAATTAAATCAAATGCAATCATGCTATGATCACTATTGCCAAGTGGCCCCAACACCCTAATCTCTTGCACTAGATCTGGTGTTCCACTAAGGACTAGGTCTAATATGGCTTCCCCTATGGTCGGTTCATGAACCAACTGCTCCAAGAAGCAGTTATTAATTTCATCTAGGAACTTTATCTCCCTAGCATGTCCTGTCGTGACATTGACCCAGTCGATACTGGGGTAATTGAAATCACCCATTATTAAATATTAAATAACACTTATTAAAAGAGGGCTGCTACACAGTACCGTCCTGTGCTGCTGAGGTAAGCTATATTCTGATTTGATTTAAATTATAGCCCTTTGCTGCTGCTAGGCTCTAACGTATGAAATTTAAACTACAAGCTCTCTGCTGGGTTCTAAATTTAACCAGAAAACTCTTCTGTGTTTTAAATTGAAACTAAAAGTACTTTGCTGATGCTAAGCCCTGAGTGACTATTAAATTTAAACTACAAGCTCTCTGCTGGGTTCCAAATGTAACCAGAAAGCTCTCTTCTGTGTTTAAAATTTAAAACACTCTCATTATATTATATACACCACACCGTGAAACTAAGCCTGACATCAGCACAGAGCCAAATTAATAGAAACCATTATAAAGAATAAAATTACTGAACATGTAGATAGTCATGGTTTAATGAGAGAAAGAGTCTTGTCTTACTAATATGTTATATTTTTCTGAAGGTGTGAATAAACAGGTACACCAAGATGAGATGAGTGATAAAGTGTACCTGGATTTTCAGAAAGCCTTTGACAAGGTCCCCCATGAGAAACTGTAGGCCAAATTAAAAAGTCATGGGATTGGAGCCAGTGTAGTATTGCGGATCAGGAATGGTTAAAAGATAGAAAGCAGAGGGTAGGGCTAAATGGCCAATTTTCTCAGTGGAGAAAGGTGGAGTACCCCAGGGATCTGTGCTGGGCCTCCTGCTTTTTTTTTTTTTTTTTTTAAACATCTTCATAAATTACCTGAAAATGCGAATAATGCATGAGGTGATCAAATTTGCTGATGATACAAAATTATTCAAAGTTGTTAAAACACAAGAGGACTGTGAAAAATTGCAAGACGACCTTGATAAATTGGAAGACTGGATGTTCAAATGGCAGATGAAATTTAATGTAGACAAGTACAAAATTATGCACCTAGGAAAGAAAAACCCAAACTATGGTCACACGATGCAAGGCTCCACATTAGGAACTACCACCCAGGAAAAAGATTTTGGGGTCACTGTAGATAATTTGTGGAAATCCTCCTCCCAGTGTGCAGGGGTGCCCAAGAAAGCAAATAGAATGGCAGGAATCATAAGGAAAGGAATGGAGAATAAAACCAAGGATATTATAATGCCTCTGTCGTTCCATTGTGCGACTACACCTTGAATATTGTATGCAATTCTGCTTGCCATATCTTAAAAAGGATATAGCAGAATTAGAAAAGGTACAGAGAAGAACCACTAAAATGGTAAAGGGGATGGAAGAATACCCTTATGGGGAAAGGCTTAAAAGGTTAGGGCTTTACAACTTGGAAAAGAAAACGGCTGAGGGGATATATGACACAGGTCTATACATTAATGAATAGAATTGAACAGGTAAATTCAGATCGGTTGTTTATGCCATCAAAAAGTAGAAAGACTAGGGGACATGCAATGAAGCTACAACGTAACCCATTTAAGACTAATTTTTTTTTGTGCTGCTGAGTCAATGCTGACTCCTTGCGACCCAGCTGCTTCTGAATTCTCTTGGCAGTGTATCACCGGAAGTAGATTGCCAAGCCTTTTTCTTCCAAGGCAATGGAGAGTAAAGTGATTTGCCCAAGGTCACAAGGAGTGCCAGTGGGTACTAGGCAGTTGCTCTAACTACTATGCTACTCCTCCAAACTTAAAACTAATAAGAGGTAATATTTTTTCACTCAATGCATAATCAAACTCTGGAATTTGTTACTGGAGGATGTAGCAAAAGCTGTTAGTATAGCTGGGTTTAAAAAAATGTTTCGACAAGTTCTTGGAGGAAAGGTCCATAAACCATTATTAAAGAGGACCCGGGAAATCCACTGCTTGGCCTGGGACAAGCATTGTGGAAACTGTGTGCCTTTTGCGCTTGATGGACCTTGGTCTGACCCAATATGGCATTTCTTATGTGCCTTCCACTCTGTTCACATGAACAGGCTCCATCTCCCAGCTCCTTCCCAGGCTCATTTAGAATCCACCCGTCACTATCTGTAGGGTACTCACTGTATACAGCAATGCTTGGACTGAAACAGGCTCTGTAAAAATGGCCTCACATTTCGTCTCTAACTCATCTTTAGAGGAGCAAGCTTTCTTTTTTGGCTGGGACTTTGCCTGATAAGGAAGAAACAGGAGAACCGTTAGCTGAACAAAATCACAGAGATAAAGAGCATCTTAACCATGTAGTTCACAGCCAAAATGTTGCCCACTAGGGGACCTTACAAAATATGTAAGAAAATCATGATAAATAGGCCCTTTGGGAAAGGCTACTTAGATAAGCCTTGCCTTTCAGTGAGTAACAGAGAAGAAAAAAAGAGAGTTTGCAAAGCCACTTTCCCTTCTTGTGCATTTAAGCATAGTTACTCACCTGTAACAGGTGATTTCCGGGAACAGCAGAAATTTAGTCTTCACATATGGGTATCGTCAGTACCGACGGAGCCTGCGCGGGAACGCTCCCCAGCGTCCAAAAGGAAAGCTTTTGGGAGCATCCCACAGCGCCTGCGTGCTGCCTTCCCGCCTTTCCCAACTGTCCCTCTCCAGTTGAGTTTATAGCTGAAACAAAAGAGAGAGGGAGAGAGAGAGAGAGAGATACAACTCCTAGGGGAGGTGGGCGGGTTGTGAAGACTAAATTCCTGCTGTTCCCGGAGATCATCTGTTACAGGTGAGTAACTATGCTATGTCCAGGAACAAGCAGGAATGTAGTCTTCACATATGGTGACTCCCTAGCTGCAGATGCCAGGGAGATGGCTCCAGAAAGTTGTGTGCTCTTATGAAAGGGCTCCACTTCCCCCCATGGATCTCTGGCATCCTACCAGGGATGGTGGGTAGGAGTTGATTAAGTCTGGAACAGGTGTTGAAGAACAGCCTGACCAAACAAGGCATCCCGGCGGAAGTCCTTGTCTAAGCAGTAATGGGCTGAGAAGGTATGAACCGAAGCCCAAGTAGCTGCTCAACTGACGTCATCGATAGACACAGAGTGAAGATGAGCCATTGAGGCCGCCATGGCTCTCGCATTGTGAGCTGTGACATGGCCTTCAAGAGGAAGGTTCTTACTCTCATAGGCAAAAGATATACACTGTGCAATCCATTTGGACAGTGTCCTTTTGGAGACTGGGTCCCAAATGACTAGGATCAAAAGCAACAAAGAGTTGAGAGGATTTTCTATGTTGCTGTGTCCTTTGCAAGTAAAAGGTGTGATGGTGAAAGCATAGTAGAAAGCATGGATATGGATGAAAATCCTGAAAGCCCCATGGAAGTCAATGACAGTGCAAAGATGCAAGGGGATTACAGCCTACATCAGAGAAACACTCAGCTCCCTGCAAGGGGTAGAACACGCCCTAGCTCAGGGGTGGAGACAAGCCACCCTCCTGATTGGTCAGAGGAGGGCGGAGCACAGGGAAGGCCCAGCAGGAAGCAGTGGTTAAAAACCACGTGTAGCAGACAAGGAGGACGACAAGGAGGGAGCCAAGGAGAGAGCCAAGGAAAGAGGCAAGCACAGAGTCAAGCTCAAGGACAGAGACGGAGAGACGAAGGGAGACTCCAGGGAGTGAGAGTCAGCGAGAGACCTGCTGGAGTGAATGCCAGAGGAGAGTGGCTGAAGCCAGACAGAGAGAGAGAAGTCTGGGTGAGAGAAGGAGCCAGAGAGAAGGCTCAAACTCAGGCAGCAGCAGCTCACCGAGAGGCAGGGGCAGTCTCAGGCCAAAGCCCGTCTACTGTTTCAGACCAGGAAGAAAGAGATATTGTGCCAGCATTTAAAAGCAGAAGTACAACTGGAGAAGTGCACGTCAGGCCAGCAACCGGGACAACGGTGATAGCTGGAGAGGTGGAAAAGGTATCAGTGCTGACATACAGAAACAGCCTCAAGGTAAAGCCGATAATTTCTTTCCTGACAATGTGGCAAGAGGGCTAAGGGCTGGTTTAAAAGGGCAGGAACTGAAACCTTCACCTTCCACCATTGATCAGTGGATTGAAAGCTTAGCCAGTGTTGGAATCCCCAGTGCAGATAACAGAGAAGCTTTTGAATCCTCTAAATTAGGGGCTTTGCAAGGGATACACTCTAATGAGAGGAATTCTATCTCCAATGCAAAAATACCTACGAGGGCTGACTTGCTGTGGGACCAGTTTCAGCAGTTTCTAAGAGAGGGGAAACTTAAAGAAACTCCACAATATGAGAGAGACTCTGTTGGTACAAATGATTTTGAAGAAATGCAAATAGAGACATGTGTGCCTAATGAAGTCTGTTGCCCAGTTCCTATGGATTGTTCTCTGGCTCAAAGGAAAGCTACAGTTGTGAGATAAGAAAGGAAGAAATGTAAAAACCCTATAGTAAGGGTAGGGCTTACCACGAGAGTTGTAAGAAGCATTCAATGTTTGTTTGTTCACTGACTGAGAGCAACGGAGCTGTGAGGGAACGTTGCATTACAAAGTGAGAACAGCTGTGATAGAGTTCTGCTGCAGTTCATTGTGTGACCACACGGAGCAGTGCAGAGTGTGAGGACACAGAGCAGCAGTAAGGCTGAGAAAAGAAAAGTTTATTTGATTTGTTTCTCCTGGTTTTCCTGAGTTCATCTTTTCTGTTTGGAGATGTTATCCTTCTGCCTTGGTTGTATTTGAACCCCAGCGTGCTTTTTGGAAATCCCCTTATAAGAATAAAAATCTTGCAAAGCCTTACCCCCAATAACAGATCCAGAAGAGCTCTTGCGGAAAACACTCTAGTCATTCCAAGCAATTCTATAAAACTTAACCAATCAACCATCAATAGGGCATTTACAAGCTATGCTCACAGATGTTGGAACAAACTCCCTTCTAACATAAGAGCAATCAAAGACCTCACGCAGTTTAGAAAAGCCATCAAACATCACCTGTTCCTCATGCACTTTACACAGCCTTGTGACCCCCCCCCACACACTCACTCATATATGGCAATTGAAACTACATTCACAATAAAACTACAACCTAATTCTACTCCATACGATATTACAGCTCTCTAACTTTTCTTTACCGACAGAGTACAAACACGCTGTAAGCTAAACTTGACAGCAAAACCTTCTTACGAGCCCAACCTGTAAACTACCTGTAGCTAAATCTCAAAATGTATATAGTTTCCCCAGTTAATCCATGTTCAAATTCCTGTTTTATGTAAACGTAGGACTATTTGTATGTCCAAGTGTTTATTGTTTCGATGTAAACCGCGCGGTATATAAGAATTGTTAAATAAATAAATAAATACCGATCGAAGTTGGCATTAGAGTGGTCCAGTACCGACTTGTCGATGCCAGATAGAGACGCATGACTCGGTCCCGGTAGAATACCTGCTGATGTCGATGCAGTCGGTGCCGGTACCGGTTGAATTGTCTGAAGCGGTTTCAGGGGCATAGAGGCCGTGAGAAGAGCCATCAGACTGCGTTCAATAGCCAAGAATCTATGGTCTATCGACGCTGCCGATGCTTGGGTATCGGTGCTGGATGAAGCGGCCGGAACCGCAGAGCATGACACCAGTAGTTCTGTTGAGGTTGAGGCCTCGAGAACATCCTGGAGCCCCGTTAGTGCTTTGGAAGCCGAAGCCTACCGCCGGGGCAATTTTGCCGGTGAAAGTCCCTCAAGAGCAACGCTAGAGGCATCTCAATGCTTAGAAGGAGATCTACCCTTTGAGGACCGGCCAGATTTATGTTTAGTTACCTGAGATCCATGGGAGGAAGATGAAGCCCTGGAAGACGTCGATGCCACGGAGGCTGCATCGGAGGGAAAAAGGGTGCTAAGTTTAGCAACTCAGTTTTGCCGGCCCCTTTTCGACATCATCCCACAGGCAACACACTCTGAAATAGGGTGGTCAGGACCTAAACATTTGAGGCACCATTCATGGGTGTCGGTGACGGAGATGGTTCCGCCACACTTAGAACACTTTTTAAAACCCGAAGCGGGTTTTTCCATTTTGAGGAAAAAAAATTGGGCCTAGTGCCCAAAATGGTGCATGGCCCCCGAAAAGAAAATTACTGCAGAAAGACTCCAGAAACAAAGTTTTTTTTTTTTTTAGAACAAAGTAAAGAAGAACCAGCATTACCGGTATAGCGTGGAGGGAAGGCAGACGCGGCCACAAAAAAGAATAAGAAGGGAAATTTTCTGCATTGACAGGATGTGCGACCTGTTGGCACCGTGGAAAATGAAGAACTGGAGAGGGACAGTTGGGAAAGGTGGGAAGGCAGCACGCAGGCGCTGTGGGATGCTCCCAAAAGCTTTCCTATTGGACACTGGGGAGCGTTCCCGTGCAGGCTCCGTCAGTACCGACGATACCCATATGTGAAGACTACATTCCTGCTTGTTCCTGGCGATTATCCTGTCCTTCATAGCGACTCAATGTCAGCATAGTCAGTTGATTTTCAATGTAAGGGAAAAAAAAGAGAAATACTAGGAGTGAGGGCATTTCAACCCAAATAGTGAAATCTAATTTTCAAACTAGCATTATGACAAAATGAGTTTTAAATATTCAGTCAGAAGTTAGGCAAAATAAAACAGCAGCATGAATCATAAGTTTACTTTTGGTTTTATTTTGATCTTGACCAAAAGTAACAATGAAGCTTCATGAAGCCTCCCTACTACTTAGTCCAACATTTATTGATATAAACTGAGATGCTAGTTTTGTGTATATAATACAAAGCCTTGACAGATTTTCTTGCCCCCCAAAAAGGTGTATCAGTTACATTTTTAGGAATTAGGGCCTGATTTATTATGACTACTTTCTCATTTTCTATGGAAAAAGGCTTAATAAATCAGACTCTTAATGAGTCACTGCACAATGCCAACAGAAAGCAGTGGGCCTATTCCTACTCCTCCCTCTCCCACCACACCCACTGACCCTTTATGCTACACCTGTGGGGGGGGGGGGAGGGTGCAGAGGTGGTGTGTGTGTGAGTATGGTGGGAAAGGATAAGCCTTTTGCACATTCACATTGTGCCCTTTACTTCCCATGCATTCAATTCTTCACCCTCCAATTCCTTGCATTCTCCCCACCCCCACTCCAACTCCTCTCCTCTTCTACCTCCCTCCTTGCACTCACCCCCCTCCTACCCTCCAATTTCCCCACCCAACCATTCATTATTTACTAAAACCTACTGTCTCTAAATTTCTTCAGCAATCGGTGCCATTTCTAACCTATTTTCAGGCTTGGCTCAGGCAGACACCACCTGTCTTGACCATGATCACTGTCTTTTACAGCACGTCTCCACATGTGCCCTGAGCCCCAGGAACCAGGTCCAATTTTTTAGTCACCATGGTGACCTGGTGCCTGGGATTTGTTGAGTCCTGGTCTAGATAGAATGTTAGAGACTAACACAGTAGGATTAGGAAGGAGGGCTGCAGCCTGTACAAAAGTTATCTAGTTCCCGTTATTTGCATTTAAGTTTCACTCCTAAATTTTTGTTCTCTTTATTAAATATTTCAATATATAATAATTGAAATAGTAAAAGCAAATAAAAGAGAAACTCTGCTCAGGTTATATCCTATTATTCCTTGACATATCTGCAGCTTTCGACAGTATCCCACCAGACCCTCATCAATCAACTTAGCACCATCGGCATCCGAGGCAACCCACTTCAATGGGGTTTCTAGTCCCACAGGTGCTCCTTGTGGTCTTGGGCAAGCCACTTAACCCTCCATTGCCCATGTTCCCTGTAAAATAGTTATCTCCAAGTTATAATGCCCTGTTCAAAGTAATTTCAGTTTGTTCAATGTAAACCGCCTTGATATCATGAAAGGCAGTATATAAGAAATGTTAAATGGTTCCACTCCTACCTCTCCCAACGAACCCAACAAGTGAAAACTGGAAACCAATCCTCATCACCATTTACCCTTCCCCAAGGAGTACCTCAAGGATTGGCCCTTTCCTCCCTCCTTTTTAATATCTACATCAGGCCCCTCTGTCACATCCTCAAAAGCCTCAATGTCGGATATCAACTCTATGTGGACGACATAATGATCTTCACCCCCTTCAACACCACATCCCCTGACTACTCCACCATTGCCACCTGCTTCACAGAGGTCACCACATGGCTACAGCTGCACAATCTCACAATCAACTGCAGCAAAACAGAGCTCCTTCATATCTCTGGAGATCCCAGCTTCAACCCCCCCCCCCCCCACACACACACAGCATCAAACTGGGCGACACTGAAATCCAAGTTAAACCTCAGACCAAGTACCTTGGTGTAACCCTGGATCACTTCTTGAACTTTCAGCTTCATATCCAAAACATCACCAAAAACATCTACTACAAAATCAGAACCCTGCGTAACCTCTGTCCTCTGCTACCCTACGATAGCTTCCGCACAGTCTATCAAGCCTCCACCATCCCTCTCATCGACTATTGCAACTCCATCCTACAAGGACTACCTAAGACCACCATTGCCCCCCTACAGCTGGCCCAAAACACAGCTGCACGTCTCATTGCTGGAGCAACCAGGCACGCCCATATTGAAATCCCTACACTGGCTGCCAGTTGCATCCCGTATCAGGTTTAAGACCATCGTCCTCACCCACAGAGCCCTTTCTAACACTATGGTGGAACAGCTACAACTACTAATCGAGCGCCCCAACAACAGACTCAGGTGCCAAAACACAGCAAACCTCCTCACTCTTCCTGCACAAAGCTCAAAACAACCTCAATGCACCTGTACAGGAGCCTTCCAATTCTACACCCCTAACTAATGGGACAAGCAACCCACCACCATACAGGCCCTCCAATCCCACAACCTCTTCAAGAAACACCTCAAGACTTATTTTCAAGGAACATTTCAACACATCCACTGCCACAAATCCCCCACAAGATTTTACCCTGATCCTTCTCAACACGTCTACCACTCATCCCCGCCTAACCCCCTGCACTCCTCTCCATTACCCCCCCATCCCCTCACACAGCCCCTCCCTCCAATTAGACAAACTCAACGCTCACCACAGAGGCACCAGGACATCTGTAAATAGTTACTTTTGTACTTTTGGTCTTTTGTTCACTGTAACAATGTATTATCTATACAAACGTTATCTGTACATAGTTCTAACTGTTCCATGTAATCATTCCTTCTTGTTCAATGTAAACCGTTTTGCCTTGTAGAAAAAAAACGGTATATAAAACCGATTAAATAAATAAATAAATAAAAACAAGCCAACGGTTGAAATATACCAAAGAAATTAATTACAAGTAAACTTGTCATCTAGCCTCCAATACGGAGAAGGTGCATCAAAAAAGAATAAACAAAGAAAAAATGATGGCAGAATCATTCCAAAATACTTAAAACCTATGGAGGTCATTTTAGAAGCCCTATTTGTTCTTTGGATGTCTGAAAACAGGCATACAGATGCCCGAATCACAGACGCCCCCAGGGCCATTTTAAAAAACAGTTATAGAGACATCCCTGGCAAAGGGATGTCAATCTAGGACAGAGCGTGGTAGGAGCATATCCAGGGTGACCTGAGGACCTTAGACATGCGTGCCTGATTTCAAAAATGGCCAGCACAACTCTGCCCTTTTCTAAGTCTAAACTTGCTCCAGGGCATCAATAGGCATCTGAAAAGTGTTTATTTTTCCCGTAAAACATCCAGAGGGTCTCGAGAAGATGGTACTATAATATCCCCAGTGCTGTCCACAATCATAAAGATAACTAACAGGCATTGGGGAAACCTATTTTGTGGTTGTCACACTGCCAAATATTTCTGCACGCAGCATGGCAGGCTGGGGGACACATACTTACAACTAACAACAAAGCATTCTCACACTCGGCCCCCACACTATGGAATTCTCTACCTGAAGAAATCAGAACTCTAACTGATATCAAGGAATTCCGTAAGAAATTAAAAACTCATTTATTTATGACACACTATGGCACACTGGCAAACACAATATCCCTTAATGACAATGAATAATAGAAAATAATTATTACATCTTAATCCAAGTAACAGCATACAAGTAAAACTAACTAATTTCTCTAATAACGGCTACAGAATCTTCACACTTGTCATGACTGCCAACTGCACTGAAATGTATTCAGTCCACACAATGTAACACATTTTATGTACATAGTTGCAATGCACTCTGTAAAACGTTATTATGTATATAGTAGTTGTCCATTGCTATAGCTCCGGTTTAATGTATTAAGGCATAGGCCTACTGTACATAGTTCGATGATGTTTTATGTAAGAAGAACAGACTTTATATTCACTCCTGCATCTTTACTTTGTTTATTGTAAACCGCACCTGATCCATGGGAAAGTGCGGTATATAAGTGTTTTATTAAATAAATAAATACCTTGTCTGAAATACATTTACGGGGATGGTCATGTCCACGTTTCTGAAATTGTACCCAAACATGGACATGACCAACGTTTTTTGACATGTTTTCACTTGGATGTCCCAGTTTGCACCTCAACATTATTTTTAAAATGTGCCTTCACTTATACTATTCCAACTTAATCTAATTAGACATTGTCAAGAAATTACTCTAACTGGTTGAATCAAAAAAAGTGTAATGCTTTCGCTGAAAGGTCACCAGGCACTTACAAAGACATTTTAGAAATAAAGTTGCTCCCAGAGCCAAGGTATGAGGCCTTACTTCTAAAAAGGCCTTACATCTCAGTTCAGTAGACCTGGAAATATCAAGGAAAGAGTAGCAGGTATTCTCTGTGAACAGCAGGAATAAGTCCTCAAATATGAGTTACATCCCTGATGGAGCCCCACATGGAACGCTCTCAAGTTTCCAAACAAAACCTTTGGGAGGTAAACTGCTCATGCACACATGCCTTCCCACCTGCCGTGGGGCCATACTTTCCAGTACAACAACATAGCAGGAGCCAAACAAGGCAACTCCCCAGGGAGATGGGAGGGTTGTGAGGATTTATTCCTGCAATTCATGGAGAACACCTGCTACAGATGAGTAACTGCCCTTCCTCCATGAAAAAGCAGGAAATAAGTCCTCACATATGGGACTCCCAAGTTACAGGCTACTGGAACCAGAGAAGATAAGCAGCCCAAATGGGCAACGAGAACTGGAGAAGTAAGGAAGACCAGAGAGGTAGTTCCGCTGAATGATTCAGTATCCACATCAGACAACAACCTGAGAGAATTTTGAGCAGGTACCTTGGACATACAGAATGACGGTGGGTAAGAGTTGACTCTAAGCCCCAAAGTGGTGTCAGAGTATGGTCTGGCCAAAATTCCTGTCTTGTCGGGAATCCCCATCCAGATAGTAGTGTACTGCGAAGATATGGACTGAAGATGATATCGCAGCCCTACAGATTTCCTCTGCAGACACCGAACGAAGGTTGGTCTCCAATGTAGCCATCATACGGACATTAGAAGCAGTGACATGATCCTCAAGATTCAACCCAGCCAGAGAATATGCATGAGTGATGCAGCCCACTAGCCAGAGGGATATTGTACGCTTTGAGAAAGTGATGCCCAACCTATTGAGGTCAAAGGAGATGAACAGTTAGGTTGATCAACAGTGCGCCTTCATGTGCTCCAAATAGAAGGCTAATGCATGCTTACAGTCCAGTGTGTGCAAGGCCACCTCACCCTGGTTCGCCTGAGGCAGAGGAAAGAACGTTGGAAGGACAATGGAATGGTTGAGATGGAATGCCGAGACCATCTTCGGCAGAAAGCAGAGCACCACCCGATTTTGGTGAAACCTGGTATACGGAGGTTGAGTACCCAGAGCTTGGAGTTCACCGACATGTCACGCTGATGTGATGACCACCAGGAAGAGGACTTCCAGGTCAAGAATTTCAGCGAGCACGAGTCCAGGGGATCAAAGAGGACCTGCAGCAATGGACGAAAGACCACATCGGGGTCCCAAGCGACTATAGGGAGCTTGAGTAGAGGCTTCAAGGGGAGCAGGCCTATCATGAACCAGACCACTAGAGGCTGGACGGAAATGGGCTTTCCCTCACAGCTGCGATGGTAGGCCCCAATCATGCTGAGGTGAACTCACACAGAGTTAGACTTCAGCCCAGAGTCAGAGAGGTGCAAGAGGAACTCCAGCAGCCAGTCCACAGGTCAGGAGAAGGGGTCCAGCACATTAACTGCACACCAGATGGCAAACTGCAATCACTTGAGCACGTAGGCCTTGCATGTCGAGTCCTTGTGGGACACTAGCAGGATAGAGTAGTTACTCACCTGGTAACAGGTGTTCTCCAGGAACAGCAGGAATCAGTCCTCACATATGGGTGACATCGGCACCGACAGAGCCCGCGTGGAGCATTTCCCTAGTTTCAAAGAAAGCCTTTGGGAATGCCAACATGCATGCATGCTCCCTTTCCCGCCCAAAGGTGCCATCTTACTCAGTCAGGTGCCATAGCTATTGCTCCATCAAGAAGATGGCAAAAATATATAGCGACACCAAGGTGAGGAGGAAAGGTTGTGAGGGCCGATTCCTGCTGTCTCTGGAGAATACCTGTTACAGATGAGTAAATACGCTTTCTCCAGAAACAAGCAGGAAATCAGTCCTCACATATGGGACTCCCTAGCTCCAGGCTGCCGGGAACCGAACCATGAGAGCAAAACTAGTGACCGTGACAGGGTAGCCACGAATTATAGATAAGTCCCCGACTGAGAGACTCTGCAAGATCCTGGCATCCAGCGGCACCATTAATTTGGTAACCTGAACACAAAAGGGTAGGAGGGCAGGATTGCCTACACCCAAAAAGATTACAGAGTACTGCCTGACCAAAGGCACTGTCCCGATGGGACTCGCTCCAGGCAGTAATGAGCTGCAAAGTTGTAACCTGAAGACCATGTGGTAGCCTTGGAGATCTATGTCATCAGCACTGAGCGCAGGTTTGCCACTGAAGTATGTGCTGTGATCCAGTGCTCCAGGGAGAGTCCAGCCTGCTCATAGGCGAGGGCAATACAGTCTGCCACCCAAGTGGACAAAGTTTGCTTAGTCACTGGGAGTCCCAGCCTAGTGGGGTCATATGAAACAAAAAGTTGAGAAGTTTTGCAGTTGCCCTCAGTCCAGTGAAGGTAGC
The DNA here is from genome assembly GCA_033557465.1 of Ichthyophis bannanicus. Lineage (NCBI taxonomy): Eukaryota > Metazoa > Chordata > Amphibia > Gymnophiona > Ichthyophiidae > Ichthyophis > Ichthyophis bannanicus. The sequence goes on from CM066032.1 coordinate 1,649,208,267, forward strand.
AGGACAGGGCTCTTTTACAATCCAAAATATGGAGTATTGTTTCCTCCCGATTGGCATAGGGCCGTGGGAAGAAGCTGGGGAGAACAACCTCCTGATTGAGGTGGAAAGAGGATATCACCTCTGGGAGGAATTTGGAGTGCATGCAGGTCCCTCATGAGAGGCTTTCGGCAAAACTAAAGAGTCATGGGATAGGAGGCAGTGTACTATTGTGGATCAGGAACTGGTTAAAAGATAGAAAGCAGAGGGTAGGGCTAAATGGCCAATTTTCCCAATGGAGAAAGGTGAATAGTGGTGTACCCCAGGGATCTGTGCTGGGTCCGCTGCTTTTTGACATATTCATAAACGACCTGGAAAGTGGAATAACGAGTGAGGTTATCAAATTTGCAGATGACACAAAACTATTTAAAGTTGTTAAAACCCAAGAGGATTGTGGAAAATTGCAAGAGGATCTTGAAAAATTGGAAGACTGGGCATCAAAATGGAAGATGAAATTTAATGTGGACAAGTGCAAGGTTATGCACCTAGGGAAGAACAACCCAAACTATGGTTACATGATGCAAGGTTCCACATTGGGAACCACCACCCAGGAAAAAGATTTAGGCGTCATTGTGGATACCATGTTAAAACCCTCGGCCCAGTGTGCAGCGGCGGCCAAGAGAGCAAATAGAATGCTAGGTATGATAAGGAAAGGAATGGAAAACAAAACAAAAGATATTATAATGCCTCTATATCATTCCATGGTGAGACCGCACCTTGAATATTGTGTGCAATTCTGGTCGCCGTATCTTAAAAAGGATATAGCGATTTTAGAAAAGGTTCAGAGAAGAGCCACCAAAATGGTAAAGGGGATGGAAGGATACTCCTATGAAGAAAGGCTAAAAAGGTTAGGGCTCTTTAACCTGCAAAAGAGACAGCTGAGGGGAGATATGATAGAAGTCTATAAATTAATGAATGGAGTGGAACGGGTAAACGTAGATCGATTGTTTACCTTATCAGAATATAGAAAGACTAGGGGACATGCAATGAAGCTACAGGGTAAACTATTTAAGACTAATAAAAGAAAATATTTTTTCACTCAACGTGTAATCAAACTCTGGAATTTGTTACCGGAGGATGTAGTAAAGGCTGTTAGTGTAGCTGGGTTTAAAAAAGGTTTGGACAAGTTCCTGGAGGAAAGGTCCATAAACCATTATTAAGAAGGGACCCAGGATATCAATGCTTGAACCAATACAAGCATTGTGGAACCTGTGTCCCTTGGGGAAACTGCTAGGTACATGTGACCTAGATTGGCCACTGTTGGAAACAGAATACTGGGCTTGATGGACCTTGGTCTGACCCAGTATGGCATATCTTATGATCTTATGTTCTTATGTCCAAGGGTAGGACTCTATGCAGGGGAGGGTGTCTGGAAGGGCATCCCAGCCTGGAGGTGGCAGAAGCACTGCCACCAATCGAGGGACTCTGCTAGCTGGTGAGTTACTTTGACCCTATCCCGTAGTCTGCCAGTGGCTTGGGTCTACCGAGAGTGTAGGCACCACTGAGCTTCCCACATGTGTAAGCAGGCTAGTGGGGTCACGTGGACCATGGAGGCCATATGGCCCAGCAGGCGGAGGAGGCGGTGGGCTTGGACCGATTGCTGGTGCTGCATTCAAGCTGCTAGCTCCTTGAGGAGCTCTGTCCTCTCTCTGGGGAGAAAGGCGGAGTCCCCCACCGATGGAACAAGAGGCTGGACACCTCCAGATCCAGGCGCCACTCATGTGGGCGAAGGATTCTGCTGAGTTTATCTGCAAGGACATTCTCCTGGCCCGGGAGAAAGACCTCTCCTAAGGGTCATGCCCCAGCGAACGGCAAAGGAGCACCACCTCCTGACAGATTGCTCGGGAACCTGTTCCCCCCTCCTTGTTTATGTAGAACATGGCTACCCTACTTCCTTCCACTTTTCTTAAAGCGTGGCATACAGCTGGTCTGGGCTTCCAAGATAGTATTTTTCAACAACACCAAAGCTTGATGTAAGTCTTTGACCTTTGCAACTGCTCCCTTTAGTTTTTTTCTTAACTATTTTCCTCATTTTACCTTTCGAAAGTTAAAAGGTAGTACTGCGGATTTCCTTACTATCCCTCCTCCACTAATTAAATCAAATGCAATCATGCTATGATCACTATTGCCAAGTGGCCCCAACACCCTAATCTCTTGCACTAGATCTGGTGTTCCACTAAGGACTAGGTCTAATATGGCTTATGGTCGGTTCATGAACCAACTGCTCCAAGAAGCAGTTATTAATTTCATCTAGGAACTTTATCTCTCTAGCATGTCCTGCCGTGACACTGATCCAGTAGATACCGGGGTAATTGAAATCATCCATTATTATTACTGCGCTGTAACTTTTGTTAGCTTCCTTGATTTCTTTGAGCATTTCATCATCCATTTGTTCATTCTGGCCAAGCGGTACACCCCTACTGCCATCGCCTTCTCCTTTTTACATGGAATTTCAATCCATAGAGATTCTACAGCAAATTTTGTTTCCTGCAAAACTTTAATCCTTTCTGACTCAATGCCCTCTCTAACATAGAGCGCAACCCCTCCACCAATTTGATCAGCTCTATCATTATGATATAGTTTGTACCCAGGTATCACAGTGTCCCACTGGTTGTCCTCCTTCCACCATGTCTCTGATATTCCAATCATATCTAACCTCTCATTTAGTGCTATATATTCTAACTCTCCCATCTTATTTTTTAGACTTCTAGCATTTGCATACAAGCATTTTAGAGACTTTATTTTATTCATATTAATTTGGCTATTGGTAGACATGGGTAATTTGGGATCTTTAAGCTCTGTCTGCTCCATACTCGAGGGCATTTGGGCTACTTTACTCTTTTTTGGAACCTATCCTTCAAGGATACATTCTTCCGAACCATCCGCTCTTGGGCGACTGTCGGCTTTCCCCTATTATCTAGTTTAAAAGCTGCTCTATCTCCTTTTTAAAGGTTAATGTCAGCAACCTGGTTCCATCCCAGTTAAAGTGAAGCCCATCCCTTCGGAAGAGCGCCTCCTTTCCCCAGAATGTTCCCCAGTTCCTAACAAATCCAAACCCCTCATCTCTGCACCATTGTCTCATCCACACATTGAGACTCCGGAGCTCTGCCTGCCTTTTGGGTCCTGCGCGTGGAACATGTAAGATGTCGAGTTCCTCCGCCCTTGATTCTTCCTCAGCCTGCGTGGCGAGGTTGAGGGCTCGAGCCATGTCCCGCATGAACACCAGAAAGGACGTGTCCTCGGTAGGTGAACGCCTCTGGGAGGAGCGTGGAAACGGGTTCGAAGGAAGGTCCCTGTGGGCGCGGGTCTTCGGGGAAGTATCCCCGTCCGACTCCCAGCCTGAGAGGTCTGAGGAGGCATCCAAGTCAGACTGGTCGCCCAGTCCAGAGGTCGAGGCCCGCTTGGAGCCGGAGGCACTAGCCTTGGAGTTCCTCACCCCTGAGGAACGGGATGGCTAGCAAGACCATCGCCGAGGACACTCACAAGGCCCACGGTTCTTGGGGGTTTCCAGGGCAGGCGTGGGTGTCCCTCTTGGGGGAAACTCAGTCTCGAGGCGCAGGTCAGCCGTACTGGGCATAAATGCCTGCTGGGCAGCTAAGAAGGCAGAAATGCTGCATCCTAGTGCCAGTATTTGGGACTCCCAGGCAGGCGTGGGTCCCTGCGATGCCGACACTGGGGCTACAGAGTCTAGTGTGGAAGAGGAGAGGGGGTCCTCACTGGGACAACCCTCAGGAGGCCAGGCGCCATTGCCAGAGGCCTCTGTATCTGTACGAGGTACCTTCCAATGCTGCTCCTTATCAGACTCTTGGGAATGCCGGGGAGGGCTGAGCAACCGAGAGCGAGAACGCTCACGCTTGTCCAGAGCCCCTGACACCGACTTCGAGGTCTTCTTCTTTTTGTGTCTCTCCACCTCAGGGGACCCCTGATCAGAGTGCCGCCTTGAACGCGGGACTACTGCGGGGGATCCCGGCAGCGGAGGGATAGCTGAGGATGTCTCTGGGGATTCGGGGGCTGCCTTACCGAAAATGTCGTCGGGCTTCTGCTTATGACTTAGTAGGGCTTTGGCAGACATTTTCTTATAAAGAGAGCAGAGCTCCGGGTTATGGTCGGCCCCCAGACACCGGAGACAGCAGTCATAGGTGTCTGTGAGCAACATATTTTTGGAGCATCTGTCACATTTTTTTAAAACTGGTGGCCATTCGGGAAAAAAGGGCCCCTGCTAGGTCTAAGACCCTCGAGGCCAGCGGTTGAAAAGGGCACAAAAAGGTCCGAAGAGAAAAATTTTCCAAAAAAGGCTGGAATAAGGACGTCCCTTCGTTCAGGAATAAGGACGGGAGAGGACCGGTATTACTGGAAAAGAGAGGGCCAGAGGCCGAAAACTAAAATACTTTTTCCGAGGGAAACAGGATAGACGTGCATCTGAAGGGCTCCGTGGAAAAAGGGAGACTGAGCAAGATGGCACCTTTGGGCGGGAAGAGAACCACTCATGCGTGGCAGAAATCCCAAAGGCTTTCTTTGAAAGCTGGGGAATTGCTCCGTGCGGGCTCTGTCGGTGCAGATGTCACCCATAAGTGAGGACTGACTCCCTGCTTGTTCCTGGAGAACACTCTGATAGAGAGGGCAACGAGTCACACAGGATAAAAAAAGTTTTGCAGGAAACAAAACACACTATAGAATCTCTATGGATAGAATTCCCATGTAAGAAAGGGAAGGCGATGGCAGTGGGGGTATACTACAGACTGCTTGCCAGAATGAACAGATGGATGATGAAAAGCTAAAATAAATCGGGAAAGCTAACAGAAGTTACAACATAGTAATAATGGGTGATTTCAATTACTCTGGTATTGACTGGGTCAATGGCACAGCAGGACATGCTAAGGAGATAAAGTTTCTAGATAAAAAAAAATGATTGCTTCTTGGAGCAGCTGGTTCATATACAGACGAGAGGAAAAAATTTTGGACCTAGTTGTTAGTGGAACACAGGATCACCTAGTGCAAGAGATAAGGGTGTTGGGGCCACTTGGCAATAGTGATCATAGCATGATCACATTTGATTTAAAAAATGGAAGGACAACAAGGAAATCCACAGTACTACCTTTAAACTTTCAAAATGGAGATTATGATAAAATGAGGAAAATAGGAAAAAACTAAAAGCAGCAGCTGAAATCGTTAAAGATTTACATCAAGCATGGGCATTGTTTAAAAATACTATCTTGGAAGCCCAGACCAGATGTATTCAATACTTTAAGAAAAGATTAAGGAAGGCCAAAGCACTGCCAGCATAGTTTAAAGGCGAGGTCAGAGAGGCTGTTGTAGCCAAAAAGGCATCTTTTAGGAAATGGAAAAAGAAGTCAAATGATGAAAACGGGAAATATAAGCACTGGCAAGTTCAATGCAAGGCATTGATAAGGAAAACACAGAGAGAATTTGAAAAAAAGGTTTGCCATGGAAGTAAAAACACACAAAAACTTTCTCAACTATATTTCTAGCAAAAAACCTGTGAGAGCTGGCTGGACCATTAGATGATAGAGGCGTAAAAGGGACATTTAAGGAGGACAAAGCCATAGCAGGAAGACTGAATGAATTCTTTGTTTTGGTCTTTAAATACCATTTCAGGCATGAGTAACTTCCCTACATCTTCTTCAGTAAAGGTGATGCATTAGAAGAATTGAAAAAATATCAGCAAAACAGGGAAGATGTATTTCAATTATTTGATAAACTGAAGAGTAGCAAATCACCAGGATTGGATGGTATACATTCGAGGGTGTTGATGAAACTGGACTATGAGATTGCAGACCTATTATTACTAATCTGTAAACTATTATTAAAATCATCAGTAATACCTGAAGATTGGAGGATAGCCAATGTAACACTGATTTTTAAGAAGGGTTCCAGAGATGATCCAGGAAACTACAGACTGGTGAACCTGACGTCAGTACCGGGAAAAATGGTAGAAACCTTTATTAAGAACAAAATTACTGAACATGTAGATAGTCGTGGTTTAATGGGAGACAGCCTGCATGGATTTAGGCAAGAAAAATGTGTCTTACTAATCTGTTATATTTTTTAGAAGGTTTGAACAGATAGTTAGATAAAGGTGAGCCAGTTGATATATGTATATCTGGGTTTTCAGAAAGCCTTTGACAAGGTCCCTCATGAGAGACTCCTGGCAAAATTAAAAAGTCATGGGATAGGAGGCAGTGTACTATTGTGGATCAGGTACTGGTTAAAAGATAGAAAGCAGAGTGGGGCTAAATGGCCAATTTTCCCATTGAAGAAAGGTGAATAGTGGAGTACCCCAGGGATCTGTGCTGGGCCCACTGTTTAACATATTCATAAATAACCTGGAAATAGGAATAACGAGTGAGGTGATCAAATCTGCAGATGACACAAAATTATTCTAAGTTGTTAAAACCCAAGAGGATTGTGAAAAATTGCAAGAGGATCTTGATAAATTGGAAGACTGGATGTCCAAATGGCCAATGAAATTTAATGTGACAAGTGCAAAGTTATGCATCTAGGAAAGAACAACCCAAACTATGGTTATACGATGCAAGGTTCTACATTAGGAACCACCACCCAGGAATAAAAATTTAGAGGTCATCGTGGATAATACATTGAAACCCTCTACTCCAGGGGTCTCAAACACGCGGCCCGCGGGCCGCATGCGGCCCGCGAGAGTCCTTTGTGCGGCCCGCGATGCAAGGGGGAAAAAAAAAAACACCCCGGCTTCTGCTGCTGCTGCCGCCGCTGCCGTGGCCGGCAATAGCAGCAATAACGCAAGTCCCGCGGGCTCCGCTCCCCCCCCCCTCCCCCTTCTTCCTTCCTGCTTGCCTGCCAGTTCTCCGCTTCGGCTTCGCCTTTCAGAGCCGCGAAGGGAGAGCTTCTCCCTCGCGACTCTGTTCAGCCCGCTGGGGCAGATGGGAAATTTCCCATCTGCCCCAGCGGGCTGAACAGAGTCACGAGGGAGAAGCTCTCCCTTCGCGGCTCTGAAAGCCAAAGCCGAAGCGGAGAACTGGCTGACAGGCAAGCAGGAAGGAAGGGAAGGAAGGGAGGGAGGGAGGGGGGGGGGACGGAGCCCGCGGGACTTGCGATATTGCTGCTATTGCCGGCCACGGCAGCGGCGGCAGAAGCTGTTTTTTTTTTTAAGTTTAATTTTCCCGGGGGGGGGGGCAGGACTTGTTGGGGGGGGAGCAGGACGATGGGGGTAGGGGAGCAGGACGAGGTGGGGGGGGGGGGAGCAGGACGCTGGGGGGGGAGCAGGACGATGTGGGGGGGGAGCAGGACTTGATGTGGCTGGGGGGGTAGTACTGAAAATGGGGTGATGGGGGTTAGGACTGGTAATGGACAGATGGGGGTTAGGACTGGAGGTGGTCTGATTGGGGGGCTAAGACTGAAATGGGGTTATGGGGGGGCTAAGAATGAAGATAGGGCGATGGAAGGGTTAGGCCTGGAAGTGGGCTGTTGGGGGGCTTAGGACCGATAATGGGCTAGGGGGGGCTAGAACTGGTAATGGACTGGGGGGGGGGTGCTATGACTGGAAATGGGCCGAGTAGAAGGGGGAGCTTGAACTGCAAATAGCTGATGGGGACAGGGTCTTGGAATGGTAATGGGCTGAGTGGAAGGGGGCTTGGAATGGAAATGGGCTGTGAGGGGAGGGAGCTAGGACTGGAAATGGGCTGATGATGCGGGGACTAGAAGGGAGCGGATGCTGGGTGGGGCAGGAGCTAGAAGGGAGTTGATGTTGGGGGACGATTAGAATGGGATGGGGCTGGGAGAGTGAAATGGAGAGGGGAAATATATTTTGTGTGGGAGGGAAGAAAAATCTACAATTGGCCGGGTATTGGGAGAGTAAGTGGGGATTGAGGATGGAGGGGTAAAATTTGAGTGGATGAAATAGGAATGAGGAAAGAGCAAAAGGAGAATGATTAGTATGTTAAAGCAGATGTAGAGAGAATGGAAAAAAACTAGGAAAGAAGAAAGGACAAATGGACAGCAGACGATGGAGAGTTAGCAGAAGACACAAAGAAACCAGAAGAAAGTGAATGGAACAATTGCAACTGAAAAAAAATGCACAAAAGGTAGAAAAATATCTCTTTATTTTGAATTTATTAACTGAAATATGTCAGCTCTTGGAAATGTGCATCTTTAACGTCTGCACTTTATTTAATACAAGAGGAAATCAATGTATAGTTTTATTTCTACAGTGTTGTACATTCTAAGTTTGGCTTTTGGGGTTCCCAGTTTAATTGTCTTCCTGTTTCTAAATTGTGATTCCTTGTTTGGTGATGGTGTATGTTCTGCATGTGTAACTGAGCTGAGGTATTCTGTTTATGTAATTCCTATTTGACATTGCCACTTGTTCTCTTTCCCGAGTAGGTCATGTATTGTTATTCTCTGAAATGTGTTGATTTAATATTTGCAGTGTTGCCTTTTGATAGTTAGGGTATGGTGCTTTGTGAGTCCTGGTAGTGCTGTTAGGACACGGCAGGTTTGCTATGGGTTCTAAATGAGCAGTGTTTCTAGTAGTTCCTAATGTGCCTGGCGGTTGGCACTGGTTTATAGTAATGTAGAAATCTTTTAGTCTTTCTTTATCCATACACTCATTAAGAGGCATGTTTACTAAAAGTTAGTGTATGGTAACATTATGCAAATATTTATGCAAATGATGCCCTTATGCAAATGAGGCCTGCGTCTTGTGCGGCCCCCGGGTTACTCTACAAGTCCTCATTTGGCCCTCAAAGCAATTTGAGTTTGAGACCCCTGCTCTACTCAGTGTGCAGCGGCAGCCAAGAAAGTAAATAGAATGCAGGAATCATAAGAAAAGGAATGGAGAATACAACCAAGAATATTATAATGCCTCTGCATCATTCCCATATGTGAGGACTGACTTCCTGCTTGGTCCCGGAGAAACCATTATTAAAGAGGACTCTGGAAATCCACTGTCTACCTCAGGACAAGCATTGTGAAACCTGTGTACCTTTTTGGAAACCTGCTAAGTACCTGTGACCTGGATTGGCCACTGTTGGAAACAGGATACCGGACGATGGACCTTGGTCTGACCCAGTATGGCATATTTTATGTTCTTATGTTCCAATGCCTGTAGTATGGGAAATTAGATTTTGGGTCTGAAAACTGTAATGGAAGAGGCTAACTTGGATTTAGTAGCAATCACGGAGATGTATTTCACGGAGAGCCATGACCAAGATATGGTTATACCAGGCTATAATCTATTTGGAAAGGATAGGTCAGGAAGAATGTGAGGAGGAGTGGTGCTATATGAAGAAAATATTAAAGCAACATAGCTGCAGGATTACAAGCTAGGACTACAGAGAGAACCATGAGACATCTTGAATTTTTTATGCAGGACTATACTATCAGACAGCTCCACAAAGGATCTTACTTTCAATTGAGGGTGTACCAGATTTATACCTCCAATTAAAGATGAACTGCAAAATATTTTCTATTGTCAATCTGAAATTGACAGTCTAGAGAGATCTTCTAAACATATTCAAAGAGTCCAAAAATAACGCAAATGAGATGAGATAGTGGTCTGACCATTGGAATTGGGGTGAGTGTCTGAAAATCTATGAATTAATCTGTATAAATCCTAATTTCCATGAATTTATCAGCCACAGGCATCAAGATGACCTTATCCACATGAAGATTAAAATCGCCTAAAACAACAAGTTTTGAAGTATCGATACCAGCAGTGATAGCAGTTACTTACCTGTAACAGGTGATCTCCGGAACAGCAGGAATTAGTCTTCACATGTGGGGTACGTCGGCACCGACGGAGCCCGCACGGAAAATGCTCCCCAGCATCCAATCAGAAAGCCTTTGGGAGCATCCCCCGCGCCTGTGCGGTGACTTCCCGCCCTTCCAACAGTCTCTCCTCAGTTGGGTTTCATAGCTGAGACAGAAGGAGAGAAGAGGAAAGGAAATAGACAGATACAACTCCTAGGGGAGTCGGGTGGGTTGTGAAGACTAATTCCTGCTGTTCCGGAGATCACCTGTTACAGGTAAGTAACTGTGCTATCTCCAGGAACAAGCAGGAATGAGTCTTCACATGTGGGGACTCCCTAGCTAAGGGTGCCAGGGGAGATCCCATAAAATGCGTATCCCGGAACAGGACGGCATTTTCCAACCTGGATCCCCGGCATCCCCGAGGGATGGGGGGTAGGAGTTGAGTAGAGCAGAGCTGTAGAGGAACAGCGAAACTAAAGACTACAGGGAAAAGTCTTTAGAAGGCATGACAAGCATCATTAAAGAAAATTTAATGAACTGGCACAAAGTAGAGCTTACCTACTGGATTGTAGGAAGTAGACAGTAGATGTAGTAGCGGAATCTTCAAGGAAACTCCACAGCAGTGAGGAGAAGTTCCAGACTGGAATGGGCAGGAGACCCAGGTGTCCACCGGGGCAGGAAAAGATCGGCAGGTCCCCACAGGGAAGCTTTTACGGGAAAGCTGGGACTCGTTCAGGCACAGAGTCATAAACAGTGAGGACTAAAAAAGGAGACTGACCGATCTGGTAAATTGGCCCAGTCCGGGAGGGAAGAGGGGATGGAAAAAAAGCCCCTATTCCCAAGGAGAACCGAAGTGAACTCAGGAATACTGAAGACGCACACTGTCTTTCCTAACTGGCAAGAGATAGGAAGACATTGAGGGAAGGCTATAACAAAAATAGAAGCTGTTGACGTCACAGCAGTAATGGTTAGAATAACCAGTCCCAGTCACTGAGTCATATAATAACAGGCAAGGTGACTGTCTGGACCCCATAGAAACTTAAACCTAAGCACCGACAGTCATGGAGATAGGCATGTCATAGGGCGCTATGGACATCTCCAGACATAAAAAAATATATATATATATATATATATATAAATATATATATATATATATATATATATAGATATATATATATATATATATATGTATATATAGATAGATAGATAGATAGATAGATAGATAGATAGATAGATATAGATATAGATATGCATACGGAAGGCATACATGTCGAAGCATGTGAGAGTAGATATGCCTAGACAAGGGTGATATATATACATATACCTACAGGAAGGATAGGTATAGATACACAGCAAAAACGGGGTGGTTACGCCACCCAGGCGTAAAAAACAGGTATGCGCCTACGGACATGAAATAATCTTAAGAAGACATGCCTGCCACTGAAAAAACCTTCACATGGGGAATGTGATGGTCCAATAATAGGGGTGAACCCACCGGAAGAGATATGGAGACTCCATTTCTGTGGAACAGGGGTATATTCCGGTCAGAATGAGAGCTCCGTGTACATTCACGCAAAGGAACTTGTCTCTTGTAAGAAAAAACCGACAGCAACTGAACAAAACAATAGAGGGGATTCTCCTGTATGAGGAGAGAGAGAAAAAACAGGCAAGGTAGCGGAGACTCCGTCCCTGCCGGATGAGTTGTTCAGAATATGCACTGAAGGAAGACAACCAGACTACGCTGGAAAGAAAAAGAAGTATTTCAGTATGGCACCAACTCAAGCAGGGGAAACCCTGGAAGAGAGGGATCAGGAAAGTGACCCACCATGTGGTAAGTCCGCTGAAGGAAAGATGTCCAAGTGGGGACCGAAACTATCCTGGGATAGTTGTAACCTCCCTTCATGGTAGAAGAATGGGAGAAGTCTGTGACCCATGGAGAAAGTATCCCAAGAGCATAGCATACTGGAAAAAAAGAAGAAACCAGCGTAGGGTTTGAGAAAGAAACTTCTGCAGAGAAGAAGTTAACTGTATGGTGCACCATGCCGGAACCTATGGGCGCTGGTATGGGTAGACTGGTTTGAGCCTGGAGACTTCAGCCTAGGAGGAGACGTCCCTTGCTTGGGTACACCGGGGGAATGGGCCGAAGAAGGGTGAACCCCCCTCCTCTTCAGGAGAGAAGGGTTCGTAGGATATTTCCCACATCCCGGGGAAAAAGGAGGCTTGGGATGGTTTCCATAGCCAGGGAAGTCAGTGGAGCAGCGAGCAACCTGATGTAAAGCCTCCCTATTGAAGAGATTTTCTCCAGTACAAGGAGAGTTACCCAGCGTATGTTGTGCCCATCTGTTCAAGCCTGAAGCTTGCAGCCACGCAGTACGATGTGCTCCAATGGCAATAGCCGAGGATCTGCTAACAGACTCAAAAGAGTCTAGGGAAGCACGGGAAAGAAACCAAGAGATGTTCCTGCTATGATTAAGAAGCAAGGAATAGTCAGAGGCCTTAGGTTCTGACAAGAAGGGAGACAGAAGAGATAATTTCTCTGTGACCTCCTGAAGTGTTAGACTCATATAAAAAATATATGAAATGATTCTGGAAGCCAACATAGAAGTTTGGAAGGTTTGACGTCCAAAGGCATCGAGTGCTTTAGATGCATGACCTGGCGGATAAGAAGAGTGTTTCTTCTTACTTCTGACCTTCCTCATCGCTGATGCCACTACAAGGGAATGATGCGGAAGCTGGTTGTTCTGAAACCCCGGAGAGGGGGGCACCTGATACAGAACATTCATGGCCGTAGAGGGCGCAGGAACCTGCAAAGGTGATTCCCAAATCCTCAAAAGAAGGTCCTGCAAGGAATGATGTAAAGGAAGCATGACGGTCCCCTGTTCGGCAGAATCTTGGGTAGCGCCAGGGATAGGAATGGCAAGAAAAGCAGCCATGTCAAGGAGAAATTTCTGAAACGAAGGATCTCCCAGAGGAGTTATTCTCGGGTCGGCTGAGGCAGAATGAGGGTCGTGAACACCAGAAGACCCACGGGATTGGTGCAGAGAAAGAATTCTGCCATATGGGGGACGGTACTGACAGCTCCGATTCGAGGCAGTCAGTATTGCATCATCGGCACCCGGTATCGATTCCAAGCTAGGCATAGAAAGGATCGATGGCACCGATGGAGTTGCAGGAGTCGACATCGATACCGATGCCGGCATCGGTGCCAGCTGAGCAGGTAGCGAAAGTTGCCGAAACGGCACCGAGGTAACCAGAGAGCTTTGGAGATTACCCTCGGTACTGAGTAGTCGGAGACGACCTGGACTGGTTCCCCACCGCGTCGGAATCGAATCATCCAGACTAGATATCGATTCTAGACTGGGCATCGAAGAGGGCGAGGCTATCGGTGCATGCCGAGAAGACACCGACGTCGGAGGTGGCATCGGCAATGCCGCAACCAAGTCATCTAGACTGGATACTGATTCTAGACTGGGCATTGAAGCGAGCGGGGCTATCGATGCACGCCGAGAAGGCACCGACGTTGGTGATGGTACCGGTGATGCCCCCACATGGGAGGCGATCGGGATCAAGGCGGTCGGTGCCAAAGGCACCGCGGACGTCCGAAGACGATGGCCCGGGACGAGAGGAACACTCGACAACGGCCCAGACGCCGGGGCATCGGCACCGCCTGAAGCCGGTACCCCCCCTCAAGCATGGCGAAGGGAGATGGACGTCCCTCCGGGGCGTATCGATCATCTCCGACCAGGAAACCCGGTGACGAACCCCGGTGATGAGTGGGACACCCGACACCGATGCCGGGGCATCGGTATCGCTCGAAGCCGGCATCCGCCCCGCGGCTGGCCCGGATACAGGCAAGCTAGCCTGGTCCGCGTTGATTGGACCCGAAGGTACCGGGGGTTCCAGAGGGCGATCTCTAGTGGAGAGCGGAGCACTCGACACTCATGGCGCTGCCGGGGGGCCGGCACCACTCAAGGGCGGCACTACCCTCGCGCAAGGCTGGGAGGCCGAAGAGTCAGCCCGGATCGGGTCAAACGGTCAAACGGTCCCGGGGTTACCGAGGACACCAGACGCCGACCCCCGGTGAAGAGTGGAGCACTCAACACCGGTGCCGATGCCAGGGAAGCAGTACAGCGAAAAGCCAGACCGCAATCCCTGGTGGCGAGTGGAACACTCGACATCGGGGCCGATGCCGGGGGAGCGGAACCGCTCAAAGACGGTACCAACCCCGCGCATGGCTGGGGTGCAGGCACGCCAGTCTGGGTCGAACCGGCCGGCCCCAAAAGGTACCGAGGACGCCAGACGACGATCCTCGGTGAAGAGTGGGGCCCTCGACACCGGTGCCGATGCCGGGGGAGCGGTACCGCTCAAAGCCAGACCGCAATCCACGGCGGCGAGTGGAACACTCGACGTCGATGCCGGGGAAGCCGGTTCCAACCCCGCGCATGGCTGGGGCGCAGGAAAGCCAGTCTGGATCGAATCGATCGGCCCCGAAGGCACCGAGGACACCAGCTGACAATCCTTGGTGAGGAGTGGAGCACTCGACACCGGTGCCGATGCCGGGGAATCGGTACCGTCCGAAGCGGATACCACCCCCGAGCATGGCTCAGGTATGTTCTGTGAGGAGTGAACCCCAGGAACAACCTGAAACCCCGTAAATGCTTTGGAGCCCGAGGACTCCCGCCGGGGTCTTATTGCCGATGTGGTCTTGAGGGCAAGGCTGGAGCCGTCATCATGCTGGGCATGAGACTTGCCCTTCAAGGATCGGCTAGTCTTAACAGACTGTTTGTGGGTTACCTGATCCTGGAGAGAAGAATAAACCGAGGACTTCACCCGAGGAGGAAAAACGGCATCGAGGGATACCCGAAAAAGAGAAGGTCTTCTCCCGACGCTAAGGCCCCGTGGACCCGGGGAAAAAGGGTCAGGGCCCAAACAGGAGAGACACCAGGCCTTGGAGTCTAAAAAGAAAACCAAGTCCCCACAGTGAGGGCACTTCAAAGGGGAAGAAGGCTCCATGTGGAAAAAAAGGGCCTAGTAGGCCTTAAAGGATAAACAAAGAAAAACTGACGAGGGGATTATTTCTCAAGGGAAAGAGAGAGTGAAGCACCGGAGGAACCGGTATCAACGGGGAAGACCGCCGCGACCGCACAAAACAAGAAAAATTAAGAATATAAGGATATAAGAAAAAAAGGTTTCTGCGGTTACAGGAGGTACGTCCTGTAGGCTCCGCGGAAAAACGAAACTGAGGAGAGACTGTTGGAAGGGCGGGAAGTCACCGCGCAGGCGCGGGGGATGCTCCCAAAGGCTTTCAGATTGGATGCTGGGGAGCATTTTCCGTGCAGGCTCCGTCGGCGCCGACGTACCCCACATGTGAAGACTCATTCCTGCTTGTTCCTGGAGATTAACCACTTTAAACAGATCATAAAGTCAAAAGAAAAATGATCTGGATGAATATACACTAAATAACCTTAACCTTCAAAGCCTTAAACACTCTGACCCCCACAGCTATCAGCAAGATGATACATAAAGTACCACAGAACAGAAACAGAAGACCCATGATGCAAAACACCCTAGAGGTCCCAAAAGTAATAACGAAATGCACAAAAGCAACAACAAATAGGGCCTTTACGATTTATGCACCTAGAGCATGGAATGCCCTCCCCACCTTTATTCGAAACATCACTTACCTAACCCACTTCAGGAAGGCATTAAAGCAGCACCTGTTCACTACATACTACCCCGAACCGAATCCAGCTTAGTAATCATACATGTGGTCCCTCAGACAATCACTCACTACAACTAAACAATCAGACTCAGCATGAAAAAGGATAATCAACTGATCCCTCAGAAGTACTCCCTGAAATAGAATTCAGACTCCCAGTGTAAATAAGATGTAGATATGATCTGCCTGAAAACAGGTACCAGTGTAAATACAATGTAAATAGTTTCCCCCAGTTACTTCCAAGTTGATCTCCCTGTTTATTGTAAATACAACTCAGAGTGCCTGTGTTGTATAGTTGATGTTAAATGTAAACCGCTCTGATCTAAAATAGAGCGGTATAGAAGAACTGTTAAATAAATAAATAAATAAAATAGAAAGACCAAACTCTGCAAACAGTGATAATTCAGACTCAGCGGAAAATGAGATTGGATCATATGTAAATCAAATTTCTGCTATTATCCTCTCCTTATTTTTCAGAGGTCTCTTGCACCAATATATTGTGCCAAGAAGGCAAACATATAGAGCACTGCCCAGCTCAGGCAACAAAGATGGAGACTGCCTTTGTGCCGTGTGCTTTGGAATGCTGATCATACTCAGACCAGTATGAATGTATAAGGAACAAGTATGGTCAAGACATCTCCAAGGAGATACAGCAATCACCTTTTTCATGACTGGATTTTTGTGGCCACTGCATAAGGGGAACATCAAGAGGATTTGCTAGACAACCCAGAGCCAGCCAACTTCAGCGCTTACAGCTTTTTCTCCATTTTTAGGAGCCTCTGCTTTATAGTGGGGCCTCTGTGCCAAAGGATACTGTTTTCCTGGCTCTTGGAGGCAATTCTGCCACATTCTTGACAGTTTTTCTGCTGGTGTGTGAGAGTTAAACAAAAGGATGCAGAGCTTGTACAAATCACTGCTAGCAATTTTTACTCAGTTGGGTTAGGGCTAAATCTGGCTTATTCTGCACTATGGCTCTTCAACTGAAAAAGAAACAAACTAAAATTAAAATATAAACCCTCTTTTCAGAGGATGAGAAAATAAAAGACAATACTAAGAAAAATGCTCAAAACAGCATTGGAATAAACAAGAAAATCTGTACAAAAAAATACTGTGAGAGCTTTGTTTTATATCCATTTGGAAGAACAGAAAAAAACAAAAACGGAGGTGGCTTGAGGGGGATCACTGTATGTGAGAAGAGCTGCACATGCTCAAAAATCAGAATAATTCTGAACTCTGGGACAGTTGCTCCACCTTAAAACTGTCAATAGGCATCACCCACTTGTATGCTTGATTCAATTCTACTTGCCAATGGAAAGAATAAACTCAGAGAAAGCTGTCAAGCCTGAATAGGGACTATGAACCAGGAAAATGAAAAGGCACAAATATTTATTTATTTCTCATTCTTATATACCGCCTTATCTGACAATCAAGGCGGTTTACATACAACAGAATAGAACAATTACTTCAAAAAGAATATGCCAAAGATGATCTTTTGTTGTTAAAGATGAGCAAGTCAGAGTAGAGACAAAGCCTAGTGGTTAGGGCAACAGCCTAAAACCCAAATCAGACTGGTACCTCATGTAACCTTCATCAAGTCACTCTACCCTCTATTGCCTCGGAAGAAAAGACCTAGCAATCTACTTCTGGGCATATCTTGCCAAGAAAACCAAGGGGCTGCGGGGTCACCAGTTATCAGCGTGGACTCGACGGCATTTCAAAAAAAAAAAAAGAAGACAGTCAACTGCAAAGCTCTTGCTGGGAATTATGGTCTAACAGTGACAGAAATTAAGTTAAAATCATGCAGGCCCCTGGTGCAGTAAATTTATGGAAACTTGAAAGACTTACTTTTTTTCTGGAAAGTTCTGCATCTATGGCACATCAAATGACCCATGTGACTCACTGCCTATATGCCAGAGGAAAAAATGGTTTTCCTTTACGGTATAGCTAAGATAATGCAACACAGACAACATTCTGTAGTTCTCTCTCATTGATCCCAACTCCAATACTGGCAAGTCACTAACAGTTCTGGCCAACTACAATATGCAAATTAACATCTACCCATAGCTCAAATTCATATAAATATATATCATAAATATTAACTATAGATATTGTATGCTACAAAACAGACAGGTTGGTGGCTCTTAAAGCTTGAAGTTGGAGATTGATAACGAAGGCAATATTGAGTTTTCCAGCCACCACATTGTTAAGTAGATGATTTTTCCACGTACATTTTATGTCAGATTCAACAACCCTATATGTTTAAACTAGGACAGCTATTTGCCAAGGCCTACTGAACTGATAAAGTTATATGGATAGTGCTGAATATGGATGCTATCTATATAAACTTATGGTCAGCCAGTGTAGATATAATTATTTTATTTTATTTCTCTCTAATGTTTCAAACTACACAACCTGTACACCATTCTATATAATCACTTAAAGAATAAGAAAAAGAGGAACAAAGAGCATCAGTAAAGCAAAAACACAAAGTAAAGACCTTTTCAAGTACATTCGTAGCAAAAAACCTGTGAGAGAGTCAGTTGGTCCATTAGATGATAAAGGGGTTAAAGGAGCACTAAGAGCCGACAAGGCGAGAGCGGAGAGACTGAATGAATTCTTTGCTTCGGTCTTTACTGAGGAAGATGTAGGGATGTTACCCATGACTGAAGTGGTATTTAAAGGTGCGGAAGAAGTGAAGGAAATATCGATACATCGGGAAGATGTATTACAACTATTAGATAAACTGAAGAGTAGCAAATCACCTGGGCCGGATGGTATGCATCCAAGGGTGTTGAAAGAACTGAAATATGAGATTGCAGACCTGCTATTAGTAATCTGTGAACTATCATTAAAATCATCTCTAATACCTGAAGATTGGAGGATCGCCAATGTAACACCAATTTTTAAAAAGGGTTCCAGGGGTGATCCGGGAAACTACAGACCGGTGAGCCTGACGTCAGTACCGGGAAAAATGGCAGAAACCATCATAAAGAATAAAATTACTCAGCATGGAGATAATCATGACCTAATGGGAGACAGCCAACATGGCTTTAGACAAGGAAGATCTTGTCTTACTAATCTGTTATGTTTTTTTGAAGGAGTGAATAATCAGGTGGACAAAGGTGAGTCGGTTGATATTGTGTATCTGGACTTTCAGAAAGCCTTTGACAAGGTCCCTCAGAGACTTTTGGCAAAACTAAAGAGTCATGGGATAGGAGGCAGTGTACTATTGTGGATCAGGAACTGGTTAAAAGATAGAAAGCAGAGGGTAGGGCTAAATGGCCAATTTTCCCAATGGAGAAAGGTGAATAGTGGTGTACCCCAGAGATCTGTGCTGGGTCCGCTGCTTTTTGACATATTCATAAATGACCTGGAAAGTGGAATAACGAGTGAGGTTATCAAATTTGCAGATGACACAAAACTATTTAAAGTTGTTAAAACCCAAGAGGATTGTGGAAAATTGCAAGAGGATCTTGATAAAATGGAAGACTGGGCATCAAAATGGCAGATGAAATTTAATGTGGACAAGTGCAAGGTTATGCACCTAGGGAAGAACAACCCAAACTATGGTTACACGATGCAAGGTTCCACATTAGAAACTACCACCCAGGAAAAAGATTTAGGCGTCATTGTGGATACCATGTTAAAACCCTCGGCCCAGTGTACAGCAGCGGCCAAGAGAGCAAATAGAATGCTAGGTATGATAAGGAAAGGAATGGAAAATAAAACAAAAGATATTATAATGCCTCTATATCGTTCCATGGTGAGACCGCACCTTGAATATTGTGTGCAATTCTGGTCGCCGTATCTTAAAAAGGATATAGCGATTTTAGAAAAGGTTCAGAGAAGAGCCACCAAAATGGTAAAGGGGATGGAAGGATACTCCTATGAAGAAAGGCTAAAAAGGTTAGGGCTCTTTAACCTGGAAAAGAGACGGCTGAGGGGAGATATGATAGAAGTCTATAAATTAATGAATGGAGTGGAACGGGTAAACGTAGATCGATTGTTTACCTTATCAGAATATAGAAAGACTAGGGGACATGCAATGAAGCTACAGGGTAAACTATTTAAGAAAATATTTTTTCACTCAACGTGTAATCAAACTCTGGAATTTGTTACCAGAGGATGTAGTAAAGGCTGTTAGTGTAGCTGGGTTTAAAAAAGGTTTGGACAAGTTCCTGGAGGAAAGGTCCATAACCATTATTAAGAATGGACCCAGGATATCAATGCTTGAACCAATACAAGCATTGTGGAACCTGTGTCCCTTGGGGAAACTGCTAGGTACATATGACCTAGATTGGCCACTGTTGGAAACAGAATACTGGGCTTGATGGACCTTGGTCTGACCCATTATGGCATATCTTATCTTATGTCTTATGTAATAAGAAAAAGAGGAACAAAGAGCATCAGTAAAGCAGTGGAGTTACTTAATTTCATATGAGCTTCTATTTCGCCACTTTGGATCCATACAAGGCCTCCTAATCTTGCAAGACCCACTATTTGAAATACAGGAGGAAAGCTGGCAGAGGCTGTGGTGGTGGAGGAGGCAGCAGCAGGTGGCAGCAGCAGGTAAGTAGTACATGCCAACTTGCAACACGTCAGGACGGTTACAGGTACCTCAGAACCTTTCCAGTTAAAACAAGGAGTACCACAGGGCTCATCCCTATCTGCGCTACTATTTAACATTTACATGTAGCCTCTATGCGATATCACTCGCTCCTTTGGCATATCCTCGCTGATCTGTGCAGACGATGTGCTAATATTCACACCATTCAATGTCAAGCTCCCAGATTACACAACATTAGTAGATTGCTTTAACGCAATAGCAGACTGGCTCCTCACGCAGAATATGCGAATAAACTACAAAAAAACTGAGGTACTGATCGTCACGAAAAACAGAGAATTCTCACCCCCGGAGACCCTAAGAGTACGTGACGCAGACCTCCCAATCAAGCCCTCCATAAGATACCTTGGAGTAATACTGGACCATCGACTAGACTTTAAAGAACATATCAACCGCACCGTGAAAACCATTTATTTCAAGATAAGAACCCTACGCCATCTGAAAAATATGCTTGACCCAGACAGCTTCAGAACTATATTCCAAGCCATAGTCACACCCCACTTCGACTATGCGAATATAATACTCCATGGTCTCCCAAAAAACTCCCTAAATACATTGCAACTAGCCATGAATGCCGCAGCCCGGGTACTATACGGTGCTTAAAAGAACGAACATATAACACCCATCCTAATGGAGCTTCACTGGCTCCCTATATACTGCAGAATAGCATATAAAGCCCTTCTCTTGACCTTTAAAGCGATAAATACTATAGCTTCTTCATCAATTTCAAAACTCCTCCATCACACTCCCAACATCAGATCTAGGAGGTCAGCAGCGGCAAATACCCTAGTTACACCACCTGAGGCCACAAAATACAAACGTTCAACAACAGACAGGGCTTTCGCGTACTACGCACCCAGATGTTGGAACAACCTACCTCCCAACATTAGAGCGATTACTGACCTCAAACAATTCAGAAAAGCCATAAAGCACCACCTCTTCATTCTACATTTCCAAAGCACATCATCAACCCTCTAACACTTACAGTAAAAGTGTAAATGCCTTATTTACTCAAGATGATAATAAGAAATTCTATCCTGTGTATATAGGTTCTTTACATGTAAGATAATAAGAAATTCTATCCTGTATATATAGGTTCTTTACATGTTACAAATATGTACAAAGTTTCCCTAAGTTAAAATCCCAGTTGTATTCTCCTGTTATATGTAAACTCACCACAGTCTGTTGATTGCAATGAGTATTCCTGTTTAATGTAAACTGCGCTGATGAAAAAGAGTGCGGTATAAAAGAACTATAAATAAATAAATAAATAAATAAACTTCACCTACTGGTTAGAAGACATTGTGCTGGCAAGGTAATGTAGAGCAGGGCTTGACAAACCCCAGGTGCCAGGCCGCAATGACAACCAAAAAATTGACCCTGGCACCTGAGGCTCAGAACACATAAGTAGAAGTGCTAGCCAATTCAAGCTGAAATGGGTAGCGATCACAGCCAGGAGAGCCAGTGCCTGCCCACAGGGATCCCAAGCGCGTGCTGTCCTCGCCTCTCCTCTGTTTTTCCCCTTTCCAGAGCCGGCTAATCAGCAAGTTTCCTCTGCCCCCTGACAGCAACAGCCAGTCACTGAGAGCTGCAAAAGTTAAGACTAAATTTTATCTCAACAGAATCTTAGCCTCCTGAGCAAGTGATTCATGCAGGATTCTTGCGGAGGCACCGGCACCATCAAGAGCAAGAGGAGCGGTGGCAGTATGGGTTTAGCATCAAGGAGAGGGCAAACCTTAACTTGCTGGAGTACAAGCTTTTCTTCAGTAAATGAGAGCATGACCGGGAAGGTGATAACTTGTTTTTTGGGAGGCTGTGGCAACGGTGACATCAGCATGCAACCCAATGTTTGATTCTTCTCTGGTGCAGTAGTGTGTCGTCATCCTGGTGCGGAGTGGCTGGGGCTCCTACTCATTCACTGTACCTGCATGAACTGGTCTTGTCTATGCAACTGTCTGAGCCAGAGATGTCTGCTTGCTTCCCTTCTTATAGGCATGTCTGTCTCAGTCTGGCTTATATACTGCTTTTCAAATTCTCAAAGCGGTTTACAGGGAACATGGATAACTTTGTATACATAGAACTTTTGGAACTATTTACCATAACAATTAACAGTGATTACATTTGCATTAGAACTATTTACATAAGTGAATGGACTCATATATACATGTTCATGAAGAGTTGGCTATTTCTTAACATTTGTTATAAGCCTTGCAGTTAGCTAACTTGTGAGGGCTTAAAATGTTTGATGAAAAGGTGAGTCTTCAAGGATTTTCTGAAGTCAGTAATATCTTATTACTATCATATTTTTGTATTCTTCCTGAGGTAAGGAAGCTCATCCTGAGTTAGGAGAAAGTGAAAAAAACCAAAGAATTCACCCTAATAAAAGGACCTATATTTTGCAAGGTCAGAGAAATAAAACCACAACCACACCTAGAAACCAGAAAATCCCCAGCTGGAACAGGTTTCAGAGTTCCCCTAGTGGAGTAAGGAAGAGCGAATACAGACCCAAGGTAAAAGACCCTTACGTCAGTAAGCTCCCTGATTACCCAGGTGCCAGAGGGCAAGCTGATCTCCGTCACCTGGGAAGAGAAGAGGTGGGGCTGGAACCCTGGAGATTTAACCCTAGGTTAGAATATACAGGAGTTAGCAAGGAGAGCTGGAGGAGCAACGGGAATAGGAGCAGGAACAGCAGGAGAGGAGAGTGCTGGAAAGAGCCAGAGAGAGGTACAGAGCACAAGAGAGGAGAAGCTGCTACAAGCCAAGGCACAGGTACAAGCCTTAGAAGCCTGTCCCATACTGAGCAGTGCAGAGTTGCAGGAGATACTCTCAGCTCTGATGAGAGGCTGTCAGCTAAACCCAGTGAGCTAGAACGAGAGATAGAGCCAATGCAACTAGGAGAGCCTGATGCAGTTTTGAATGAGGAAGATATATTCATGGATTGCTCTTTGTGCCAAGCCTTAGCTACAGAGGGGTTGAAGGAAAGCCAACCTTAAGAGAAAACTCTCCAAAGCAAGGTAACCTTGAAAAGCAAGGTAACCTTGAAAAGCAAGGAAGATGTTTTGTGAATTCCCTGTGTTAAGAGGGGAAACTTTTGCTGAGAAGTGAGAACAAGCTGAAGCTGTATAATTGTGCTTGTTAAACACCTGCTATCCTGTGCAGTGAGACAGCAAGAAGCCAAGCTAACGGTGAGAGGAAAAAAGCTTTTGTTTTGCTTTTGAATGTCCTAAGAAAACCTGAGTAGAGCTTTGGTTGCTTATTGGAAGTCTGCTCCTGTTGGAGGTTTTGCTTTGCTTATAAAGAGGAATACAGCTTGGGAATGTTGGGAACTGAAAAGAAAGGAAACTGCCAATGAAGAAAGCTGTTTGTGCTTATGCTTTAACCAGCAAGGCTAGAGAAAGCTGGAAGCCTTGCTGTTAAAGGGGTTTTTGCTTTTGAGCTGAAGAATACTGTAAGCTGATATTTTGTTTTGATCTTTTGCTTATGTCCTGTTGTGTTTTTGAAAGAAACCTGGAGAAATAATCCTGAAAGAGGTAATTTATGAACCTTGCATTTGAGTTTAATAAATTTCTGTCATTGCCTTACCACAAGAGCCAAACTACAAGTTTTTTTTCTGCCTGAAGCCATATGTGTAGCAGTTACTGAAGCCATATGTGTAGCAGTTAAACTACATTTCCCAAGAAGCATTGCGGGGGAACCAGTCAGAGAAGGCTGAAAAGGGAAAGTTTCTATTAGAACCACGACCCTCCATGCTGAATGCAAGGAGCAAGGGCGTGACATTCCATAACCCCCTGCCCCTAAAACTATCCCATGGAGGGTTACCAGTTTCTGGATCTCGTTTATGAAGGATATTATCAATTTGTGGATTACCTTTTGATTTTTTTAATAACCACAAATCGGGGACAGTCTGCTTTTAAGTTATGCAAGTCATGGTATATGGCTCTCTGATGAAGAATTAATAAGGCAGCAGGTTCAGGGGGCTTTTTCAGTTCGAAGAAGTCATATTTTTTGTTTTAATTCTTTATGTATGTTTTTATGTTATCCACAGTGTGTAATGCGGAATATAAATGCTTTTTAAATACATATTGGCTTCTTAGATGTCACTTTTCCTAATTAAATTGTAGTCCTATTACTACTACTGATAACTGCACTATAATGAGTCTATCTAGAGGAGCAGAAGGGCTGAGGTAACTTAGATGTTAAAGATCAATTTTTGATAGTATCTTGGGAAATCACTAAAGTTTGTATTTACCATCTTTTCTAAGTTACTTTGGCCCTTCAGTTACTCTAGACAGGCATTAACCACCAATAACCGCACTAGAAATATCATCCTATTGGATATTTATTTAGTTTAAAAAAATACACCTACCAGTAAACCAAATATAAATCCTCAGTTGTAACATGCATACATCCTATGCTTAGCAGCAACAAGTCTGCCATTAGTTTGCTCTCCTTCCGACATGCAGATAACTTTACATGGCTGTTCGGTTATTGAGAATTTGATAAGAGATAGATGCTCTAAGGTTGTCCTTTTGGGTAAATATTGAGCTCTATGCAGAAATCCTGCGCTAGAGCCTAGCGCTAAAGCTCTAGCACACAGGGATTTCCTAATGTAAGTTTTGCACAGACGTTTTGCTCAGCAATACTGTCCACAAAAAGCCTGCAGATGAGTTGTGTGCTAAACATGGCAAACAAGCCAGGCACATGCACACAAGGGTCTGTGTTAGCATCTATATCTTGCACACAAAGGTACCCCAGTTTGGCACTTGTGCATATGTGCTACATTGTTGTCCGGCACATCGGTATAGCTGCTTTTGAGCTAGATAACATTTCAGCACATGCATATAACATTGTTTCAACACACTTCCCCTGCCATTTTTTTCAGCACACTCTTCAGCATAGCCAGAAAAAAGATGTGGGTGCTGAACTCTGAAGAAACAGGCATAAATTCCTCACCAGCACCGACTGTAGACCTATGAACTAAGCCTGAATGCTTCCTCAGCCTTCTGGTCTTCTGCACTCTTTTCTGCATATACACTGCATAGCCAATTGCTTCATTACTATCCATTTCAATGGATTTAAATGTTGCTGTGTTTACACATCATTTATACTCACATTAAATTCCTTCCTGCATTCTGCGTCCACACTAGGGCAGAATATTCTGCATAAAAAATGTGCTATCGCCTGCACTATCAGCAGCATTCTTTGTTGCATCAAGCTAACAGTTTTTGTGCAATGTTGTGCTTAGGGCATAGTACTGTTAGAAGCTGTTGCTTGCCTTCATTTACTCATTCTAGCTTTTTGTTCAGAAAAGCAATTAATATGAACACTGGCCCTAAAACCTAAGAAACTGTGATACACCTTTTTTGGGTGGTGGG
This sequence comes from Ichthyophis bannanicus, assembly GCA_033557465.1. Taxonomy (NCBI): domain Eukaryota; kingdom Metazoa; phylum Chordata; class Amphibia; order Gymnophiona; family Ichthyophiidae; genus Ichthyophis; species Ichthyophis bannanicus. Next base: position 1,649,233,768 of record CM066032.1, read on the forward strand.
GGGGAAGCAGGCTGGCTCGTAGATCTTTAGGCTGGTTCCTAGATCCCAAGAAAATCTGTCAAGGCCTGGTGTAGAGGAAAGGAAAAAATAGGAAACTGCTATAGCTGGTAGTAGTGCCAGCAGCAGAAGCCTGTTCCAGCTTTTCTTACTAGGCTCTATCTGGCTGATAAAACATTTTGTGATACTCCAATTAGGAAATACTGACTTATAGGATAAGTAGCACATAAAATATTCATTAAGCTTGAGAATATAAACATGTAAACCAGTCTAAACATGAGGTATTTCATCTTTGCGTCAGATGCTACACAATGGGATCTGATGTTTCTCAGAAATATTAGTTATTTTTTTTTAATTAAGTTTTAATAAACTAGTACCTTATCTAAAGTAGCCAGTTCTTTATGTTTTTTAGTTACAAACTTGATAATGTCACAAACAATCTGTATCTTCCTTTCTGCAAAGCCACACTGCAGAAACTGTTGCTTTGTTAAAACTGGTTTGTATTGAAATTGATCTCGAAGAACCTGTAAAACCAAATCAAACATGACAAAAATTAAATACCACTTTGAAAAGGTGGTGATCTGAATTTCAGACCTATTTTTCTATCTAGAGTTCATTTATATGCAGAACTTAGATTCAAGTTAATACATTGAAAAGAGAAATCAAAACCTTACTTTTTTAAATCATTCAGTATTATAAAACTTTACTTACATGCATTTAACACAATTTGACACTTAAAAAGCTATCTCCTTTATATATTTTCCTTTAATCCTTTAATATAAATAACAAATGCCTTAGAAGGAGAAATCAGACTTACCTGCTAATTGGTGTTCCTTGAAGAACTCTAGTCCAGTCCCGCACTTCCAAGATAGTGTACCTCTTCCAGCAAACTGGAGACCGAGCATGTCATCTTTTGATGACACCCCCCCACCAGCCCTAGTAACCTATTGACAAAGCAAACTCACGGGAGCAAAAAATAAGTAGTCAAACGTGAATAAACAACTGTACACCTAAATAACTAAATAACTTGGCACCCCCCCCCCCCCCACTGGAGGAGGGATCCCCTTCCCCCCCAGAATGAAGCTTACCTATGGAGTACATAGGCAACAATGTCCAGCATTGAGCGCGAGACAGGTAGCTCTCCCAGCCCACCTCCAGTGCCGTCCCCACCATAATTCCCCGGATCCCCGTGGCGACTTCTACCACCAAGGGAACCAGCTTCAGGATCAGGGTGCATAACAGATTATCCTAAAACACTCGTGGAGGGATCCAGGACTGGATTTGAATTCCTCAAGGAATGCCAATTAGCAGGCAAGTCTAATTTCTCCTTCCTTATTCGTCCCTCCAGTCCAGCCCCACACTTCTGGGATGTAACAGAAAAGTTAGATTGACAGAAGGGACCTGAAAAGCCGGCCTGAAGCACTGCTGATCTGAAACAGGCGTCTCCCATCACCTGGATATCCAGGCGATAATGCTTAGCAAAAGTATGAAGTGAAGACTACATTGCCGCCCTACAGATTTCTACCAATGGCACTAAACTATACTCCGCCCACGAGGCTGCCTGAGCCCTTGCAGAATGTGCATGCAAACCCGCCGGCACCAACTTTCCCTTCAAGATGTATGCCAACACGATCGCTTCCCTCATCCATTTGAAAATGGTGGCTTTGGCCGCTGCCTCTCCTCTCCTCTGCACAGGCCCCCCAAACAGCACAAACAGACGATCAGATTTCTGAAAAGATGCTGTCCTCGTCAAATAATGCTGCAGAGTTCTTCAAATATCCAAGAGATGCATTGTGGATCAACTGACTCGTCCCCCGCGTTCGTCAGGGCCGGTAGGGAAACAGACTGATTCAAATGAAAGGCCGATACTACCTTGGGCAAAAAGGAAGGCACCGGCTGAAGGACCACCTTCTCCTTCAAGAAGGAAAGGAATGGCTCCTGGCAAGATAAGGCTTGAAGCTCCGAAATCCTGCGCGCCGAGCATATCGCCACAAGAAATACTAACTTAAGGGTCAAGTCCTTCAGCGAAGCCCAGCTCAATGGCTTAAAGAGCTCTGGTAAGCACTGGTAACACCAAATTGAGATCCCAAGGTGGGACCACTGACCTCCGCACAGGGCAAAGGCGGGCCACCACCTTCAAGAATCACATTATGTCCGGGTGCGTACCCAATGCTACACCTTGGACCCTTCCCTCGAATAACAGGACATCGCAGCCAGTTGTACCCTTAAGGAAACTAGCAGCCAAGCCCTTCTCAAAACCAGTCTGCAAGAATGCTAGGATGTCCAGTATAGACGCTGTGGATGGGTGCGACTGCCTGCCTCAAAGATGTGCCATACCCAGATGTATGCTAGACAGGTAGACCTCTTCTGTGCCTTCAGCAAGGTTGAGATCACTGGACCAGAGTAGCCTTTCTTCTTCAGTCACGCTTTTTCAAGAGCCATGCCGTAAGCGAGAATCAATCCACCTGAGCCATGCATACTAAAACTAGGCCTCTTTTCTTCCTTCTTTTACAGCACCATTTTAGATAGCGAATTGTAGGCTCCCCCCCCCCCCCCACAAAGAGTCCCTGGGAGAGAAAAATCCCACAGGGCGCTAACTGCGGCTTCAGGGCCACCCAAGGCGATGGCAAATCTTTTTCTCGCACATCTGACAGGAACTCTCAGCCACGCAGTTTCCACCAAGCACAGCCTCCGGAGGATCTTTCTGTGCCCCTTCTCTGCCAGGCACCGGTGGAGCAGTGCCCCAGCAAAAAAACAAACAGCCTCGAATAAAACTGTGTTAACCTGCTGCTTTCCTTGTGCCTCGGGCTATCTGTGCACTCTCTTCCTGCCTCGCGCTCAGCTCTTAACCATCAGCTTTGGCGTCGAGACACACATCAGGACGCTGCCTGCCGGTTCTTTCTGTGTGTGCATGGCAGCTCCTTACCTGGTAATGGGTTCGGGAGCTGCCAGTGGCCCGGGATGTACTGCAGCCCCCGAAGCCCCCCCCCCAAGCACCTGGGGGGGAGGGAGATCTCTCTCCTTCCGATCTGGTTCTTTTTTTTTTTTTTTTTTTTTTACTTTAGCTAAAATAAAATAAACAACCAAGCCATGGCAAGGAAGGTAAAGTAAAGGAAAAAACACCCTAAAACTAGCTTCTTTGTTGCCCCTTCAGTGAGTCCAGCACCGTGGCTCACTACCTCTTCTAGCTGCTTGGAGACTGAGCATACTGAGGCTGGTGGGCAGTGCCAGCTTCATAAGTACACTGGTGTCATTAAAAGTTGACATGCTCAGTCTCCAAGCTGCTGGAAGAGGTACACTACAATGGAAGTGTGGGACCGGGCTGGAGGGGCAATAAGGAACACAATTTTACAATTATCTCCCATATTGTTAACAGCTGTTGAGTCTATGCAGACGCCTAGCGACCCTGTGGACAGTTGCCCCTATTCCCTGGGTTTTCTTGGCAAGTTGTGACGAGAAGTAGATTGTTAGGCCTTTCTTCTAATCTACAGCACCTGGTATTAAAAAATGGCCTCCCAATAGGGAAGGAAAATTTCAAGGTATTTTACATATAATTAATCAGTTTTCTGAAAACTGTCTATCCTCAATATGAATAACATTTTGCTGTTATTGCATTAACATCATCCTTTCAGCTACATTCAGACAAGGTGCTTACAGTGGTGTGTTTAGGCTGGGGGAGTTAGTATGTACATTTGCATATGTATGTATGTACTTTTCCTTGAAAAATCTGTTCACATAAAAGGCAGGTACAAGTATCCACATGTACTTTGTACCTGCAGCAGTTTTCAAACTGAAACTTCCTGCATACTTTCTCTTTGAAAATGAATCTGAACAGCTCATGCAAAAACAATCATGGACCTGAAGGCAGTTTGAAAATTAGCATAACAGAATAAGGAGTATGGGGCAAATAGTGAGTGTATACACACAGTAGGGTACCAGGGGTCTGGCAGTGTGTGCATGCATGCGGCCTACCCTGTGTGCCGGATGGGAGGGGGGTGCACCCCTACTGGTCCCACAGAGGCAGTGCGGCACACTTACCATAAAACTGGCTTGCCACACAGGCTTCAGGCCTAGCTGCTCTTCTCTCCCTGCCAAAGTCTCTGGGAACACCACTGTATACACATCACTACTACTACTATTGAGCATTTATATAGTGCTACCAGTCACACGCAGCGCTGTACAGACAGACATGTAAGAGACAGTCCCTGCTCGTCAGAGCTTACAATCTAGTCAAGACAAAACACAGAGCAATAGTCTACTCAGGGCAAAAACAAAATACGGCATTTACAATCTAGTCAAGACAAAAGACAGAAGTCAGGTCAAGACAAAGACAGAAGTCAGGATCTGAAAGCGACAGTGAAGAGGTAGGTTTTCAACCTGGATTTGAAGAGGGCTAAGGAGAGTACCTGGCGTATAGACACAGGTAGCTTGTTCCAGGCGTAAGATGCAGCAAGGTGAAAGGAGGGAAGTCTGGAGTTAGCGGTGCGAGTGGAGGGCCTAGATAGAAGTAGTTTGTTAGAAGAGTGAAGTTCCCGAGAGGGGTTGTAAGGAGAAATAAGAGATGAAAGGTATTGAGGGGCCGAACAGTGAATGCATTTATAGGTCAGGAGGAGAAGTTTGAACTGGATGCGGAAACGGATAGGGAGCCAGTGAAGTGACTTGAGAAGATGAGTAATGTGGGCATGGCGAGGCTGGCAGAAAATTAGTCAAGCAACAGAATGTTGAATGGATTGAAGGGGAAAGAGATGGCTCACAGGGAGACCAGCAAGGAGTAAGTTGCAGTAGTCAAGGCAAGAGGTGATTAAGGAGTGGACAAGCGTTTTGGTAGTGTGTTCAGAAAGGAAGGGGCGGATTTTGCTAATGTTGTAGAGAAAGAAACGGCAGGTCTTAGCTACAAGCTGGATATGTGTGGAGAAGGAGAGAGAGGAGTCAAAGACAACCCCCAGATTGCGGGCAGAGGAAACAGGAAGGATCATAGAGCCATCCACAGAGACAGAGAGGAGGGGAGGTTTTGGGCGGAAAGACAAGGAGTTCAGTCTTGGCCATGTTCAATTTCAAGCGGCGGTGAGACATCCAGGCAGCAATGTCAGAAAGGCAGCTAGAGATCTTGGTCTGGATTGCTGGAGAGATTTCAGGCATAGAGAGGTAGATTTGGGAGTCGTCGGCATAGAGATGTTACTGAAAGCCATGGGAAGAGATAAGCGCACCAAGGGATTGGGTATAGAGAGAGAAAAGGAGTGGACCTAGGATGGATCCCTGGGGTACACCAACTGGGAGCGGGGTAGGAGAGGAGGAGGAGCCACCAAAGCATACACTGAAGGAGCGATGGGAGAGGTAAGAGGAGAACCAGGATAGTACAGAGCCCTTAAAACCAAGCGAGGAGAGGGTATCGAGGAGAAGGTTGTGGTCAACAGTGTCAAAAGCAGCAGAGAGGTCGAGAAGGATGAGGACAGAGTAGAGGCCCTTAGATTTAGCCAGGAATAAGTCATTGGAGACTTTGGTAAGAGCCGTTTCAGTGGAGTGTAAGGGACGAAAGCCAGACTGTAGAGGATCCAGGAGGGCATGAGAGGAGAGGAAGTCGAGGCAGCGGCAGTGGTCTGCACATTCAAGTAGTTTAGATATGAAGGAAAGGAGGGAGATGGGTCGATAGTTAGAAGGACAGGTGAGGTCGAGTGAGGGTTTCTTGAGGAGAGGTGTGACCACGGCATGCTTGAAGTCTGCGGGGACAATTGCAGTGGAGAGTGAAAGGTTGAGAATAAGAGAGATGGAAGGGACAACGGTGGGGGAGATGGGGCTTAGGAGATGGGTGGGGATAGGATCAGAGGAACAGGTGGTGGGTTTGGAGGAAGAAAGAAGGAGTGCGGTTTCCTCTTCAGAGATCACAGGGAAGGCAGAGAGGGTAGCAGATGTAGTAGGGATGGGGGGGGGGGGGAGAATTGCGGAGGAGGGGAGGTAGATGAGGAAGTGGGGAATTGGAGGGTGATCTTGGAGATTTTGTCATGGAAGTAGTCGGCCAGGGTTTGGGCAGAAAGGGAGGGTGGGACCAAGGGCAGGGGTAACTTGAGGATAGAACTGAGGGTATTAAAGAGACGGCGAGGATCAGAGGCAAGAGAGTTAGTCAGATGGATGTAGTACTCTTGTTTGGCCAGAGCTATGGCTGACTGGAAGGAGCCATGCATGAATTTGAAGTGTAGAAAATCTTCCGGGGCATGGGATTTGAGCCAAGCACGTTCAGCAGAACGGGCACTGGTACGCAAATAGCGGGTAGTGGATGAAAGCCAGGGCTGGGGTGCAGAACGTCTCACTGGATGTGGTGTGGGTGGGGTGAAAGCATCCAGAGCCGAGGAAAGTGCAGCATTATAGGAGGTTACTGCCTCGTCGACGGACTTGGAAAACATAATTGAGGAAAGAGATGGAGAAATGGTGGAGGAAAGAGTCAAGGGATAAAATAGTATGAAGGTTTCTAAATAGGTTGGAGGAGACAGGACGACGAGGTTGAGGCAGCGGGAGCTGAAGATTAAAGCTTAAAAGGTGATGGTCAGATAAGGGAAGAATTGAGTTACGGAAGTTCGAGGAAGAGGAATTAGAGAAAAGTGTCAGGTCAAGGCAGTAGCCATGCTGGTGGGTGGGGGCACTGAACAAAGTTGGAGATCAAATGAGGAGGTAAGGGCGAGGAGCTTTAAAGCATGGGGATCAGAGGGGTTATTGACGTGAATGTTAAAATCCCCAAGAATAAGAGTGGAGGAAGAGGAATCCAGAAAGACGGAAAGCCAGGAGTCAAAGTTGGTAAGAAAGGTGGAAGCAGACTTGTGGGAGGGCGATAGATAACAGCTACTCGGAGAGGAAGTGGTGTGAAGAGGCGAATGGGATGGACTTCAAAGGAGAGAAAGGAGTGAGATTGAGGCAGCAGAAGGGGTTGGAATTGGCAAGAGGGAGAAAGTAGAAGCCCAACACCACCACCGTGGCCAGTGGAACGAGGCATATAGGAGAACTGATAGCCCCTGTGACAGAGAGCAGCAGTAGATGCAGTATCATCTGGGAGGAGCCAGGTCTCAGTTAGGGCAAGAAGATGTAGAGTGTTAGAGATAAAGAGATCATGAGTAAAAGCAAGTTTATTAGAGACCGAGTGTGCGTTCTACAAGGCACATGAGAAAGGGAGAGTGGAAGGGGAAAGGAGAGAGATATGGATGAGATTGGACAAGTTACGTGAGGATCTCTTCTCAGAGTAAGACAGAGATCTAGAGGGGCCAGGGTTGGGGTAGGTATCTCTGGATGAGTGTGTGTTCCATAAGGCACATGAGGGAGGGAGAGTGGAAGGGGAGCGAAATAGTAATTAGATCTTACCTGCTAATTGCTGTTCCTGAAGGAACGACAGTCCAGTCCCTTCACTTCTGGGTTGCGCAACCCTTCCAGCAGCTTGGAGGCTGAGCCCACCTTTTTGGGGGATGGAGCGGTATAAATACCACTGGGACCACCCACCCACTCCAGTATTCGATTGAAAAAGCAGATCTAACCAACTTCTACTGGAAACGTATCCCTAAAACACTCAAACCTATGTAACAGGTATATATATTGAAATTATTATGTTTTTTTTTGTTTTTTTGTTTTTTTTTTTAAAGGAAAACAAAGGAAAACCAAGGAGAGGAGGCCTGGGAAGCTTGAGGAGATGTCTGCTTCTAACCGAGTCGGCTTCCTCCCGGACTTCTTCCTGCCGTACTGAGCTACGGCCCCAACAATGCCTGGCCCTGAACCCGATGTCTGAAACGGTTGCCGGAACGGGTGGGATCAGGGACTGGACTGTCGTTCCTTCAGGAACAGCAATTAGCAGGTAAGATCTAATTACTATTTCCTTATCGTCACTCCAGTCCAGTCCCTTCACTTCTGGGAAGTACCAGAGCAGTTCACCCCTGGGAGGGTTCCGGCATACCGGACTGAAGAACCGCTAGCCCGAACCGGGCGTCCGCTGCACTCTGCACGTCCAACCTATAGTGCTTGGAGAAGGTATGCAGCGATGACCAAGTCGCTGCCCTACAGATGTCCAGCGGAGGCACCAGGGAAAACTCCGCCCAAGAGGCCGCCTGAGCCCTAGTGGAGTGGGCCCGCAGTCCCACCGGAACCTGCTTCCCCTTCAGGATGTAAGCGGAGGCAATCGCCTCTCTGATCCACCTGGAGATGGAGGCCTTGGCCGCCGCCTCCCCCTTGTGCGGCCCTCCAAACTGGATGAATAGTCGGTCGGACTTTCGGAATGGCGCTGTACGAGAGAGGTAACGTTTCAAGATTCTCTGGACGTCTAGTAGACGCAGCCTGTCGTCTGTACCTACCTGCCCCTTATACGCTAAGACTGGTAGGGTAACTGTCTGGTTTACATGAAAAGGAGAGATAACCTTGGGTAAAAAGGACGGTACTGTACGCAGAACCACCTTGTCCTTGAGAAAGGCCAGGAAGGGGGGCTGGGACGAGAGCGCCTGCAATTCTGAGACCCTTCTGGCCGAGCAAATGGCGACCAGGAAGACTGTCTTTAGAGTTAAATCCTTCAAGGAGGCTCTCTTCACTGGCTCGAAGGGTTCCCCGGCCAAGGCACTTAGCACTAAGTTGAGATCCCAAGGGGGGATAACCGACCTCCGTTGCGGACGTAGCCGACTAACCGCTCGTAGGAACCTGGCCACGTCGGGGTGCGCCCCTAAGGGCCTGCCCCGGACCTTTCCTCTATAGCAAGAGATAGCTGCCAACTGAACCCGCAAGAAGCTATGCGCCAGACCCTTTTCGAAACCTGCTTGCAAGAAGTCCAGAATCTCCGGAACCGAGGCCGAAAGTGGTTTCCGACGATGCTCCGCGCACCAAGCTTCGAAGATGCGCCAAACTCTTACATAAGAAAGGCAGGTCGAGCGCTTTTTGGCCTTCAGAAGAGTCGAGATTACCGCTCCTGAGTAGCCTCGTTTTAGCAGCCGCGCCCTCTCAATAGCCAGGCCGTAAGCGAGAACCGATCCACCTGAGGCATCCTGACCGGCCCCTGCCTCAGCAGGTCCCTTTTGAGAGGGAGCCGCCAAGGACGGTCGGCGAGCAGTCTGACCAGATCGGCATACCATGGGCGACGAGGCCAATCCGGGGCTATGAGAATTACCAAGCCCTGGTGAGTCTCTACCCGTTGGAGAACTTTCCCGATCATAGCCCAAGGGGGGAATACATAGAGAAGACCCTCCGAAGGCCACTTTTGAGACAGGGCATCTAACCCTTCGGACATCCTTTCCTTCCTTCGGCTGAAGAACCTGTCCACCTTGGCTGTAGAGAACCGTGCCATGAGGTCCATGACTGGGCAGCCCCAAAGGGCTACTATCTGGTTGAAGGTCTCCTGTTCTAGCTCCCATTCCCCGTGGTCTATCTTGCACCTGCTGAGGAAATCGGCCGTGACGTTGTCCTCTCCCGCCACGTGCTGCGCTGACAGAGCTAGTAGGCGGGACTCCGCCCACTGGAAAAGAGAGTCCGCCTCCTTCTCTAAGGCGCGACTGCTGGTGCCTCCCTGGTGATTGATGTAGGCCACCGCGGTGACATTGTCGGAGAGAACTCGGATAGCCTTTCCTTGCACTAATATCCTGAATGCCTTGAGAGCCAGAGTGACAGCCCGCAATTCCAGTCTGTTGATGGGCCACTGCGATTCCAACTGTGACCAGAGACCCTGGACGAACTGGTCCTCGCAGTGTGCTCCCCAGCCTGTCAGACTGGCATCCGTGGTCAACAACACCCACTGATGGGGATCGAGGGGCATTCCGCGGTCCAGGTTCTTCGGGCACCTCCACCATTGGAGGGACTGTTTGGTCCGAGGAGCGCAAGGTAATTGCATCGAGAGGGGCTGATGTTGGGGAGACCAACGACGCAATAGCGCCCTCTGCAACGGTCGCATGTGGGCCCTGGCCCATGGCACCACCTCTATTGATGCCGCCATAGTTCCCAGAACTTGGAGATAATGCCAGGCTGAGGGACTTCGTCTGGCCAGAAACTGAGTGATTAGAACTCTTAGATCCCTTGATCTTGACCGTGACAGGAACACCCTGCCCCTGAGGGTGTCGAATCTTGCTCCGAGGTACTCGAGATCCTGAGAGGGAGTCAACCTGCTCTTTGCCCGGTTGATGACCCACCCCAACTCCTCTAGGACTTGAATCACTCTGGCCGTTGCCGCGTGGCTTTCCGGAGCCGACTTTGCGCGTATTAGCCAGTCGTCCAAGTAGGGGTGTACTAAGATGCCCTCCTTTCTTAGGAAGGCCGCCACTACGACCATTACCTTGGTGAACGTCCTGGGGGCCGTGGCTAGGCCAAAGGGTAGGGCCTGGAACTGAAAGTGGCCTCTTGGTACCGCGAATCTCAGGAATTGTTGATGGGACTTCCTGACCGGGATGTGCAAGTAGGCTTCCGTCAAGTCGAGGGAAGTGAGGAATTCGCCTCCTCTCACGGCCGCTATGACTGAACGTAGGGTCTCCATCCGAAAGTGAGGAACCCTGAGGCAGTGGTTGACTTGTTTTAGATCTAGGATTGGCCGAAAGGAATCCTCCCTTTTCGGGACCACAAAGTAAATCGAGTATCGACCGAATCCGCATTGGTCTGGGGGAACTGGAATTACCGCCCCTAATGCTATTAGACGGGCGAGGGTAGACTCGACCGCTGCCCTTTTTGCTGGAGCTCCACAGGGCGACTGAACGAAGGCTGGTGGGATTTGCTTTGCGAATTCTAGCGCGTAGCCTTCTCTGATCACCTCTAGAACCCATTGATCGGACGTGACCCGGGTCCAGGCGGGGAGAAACAGCCTCAGGCGGCCGCCTACCGGGCGTTCTTCCCCCTGGACCCCCGACACCTCATTGTTGTTTCCTAGGGCCCGAGAAGGAGGAGGAAGAGGAGGAGGAGGAAGCTCCAAATCCCCTACCTGCCCCTCGAAAACTTCTGAAACCTTGACCCTTAGAGGGAAACCGGCCCCTGGAGAAGGGGTTTGATCTGGCTGAACGAAATCTCCGCGTCTCCCTAGGCTGAGAGCGCACAGGGGCTTGGGAGCGGCCTAGCCTCGGTCTATCTTCCGGGAGCCTACCTCCCTTGGACTCGCCCAGATCCTTGACCAGCTTCTCCAGATCCTCCCCAAATAAGAGTTTCCCTTTAAAAGGGAGCCGACTTAGTCGAGCCTTCGAGGAGGCATCAGCTGCCCAATTACGTAGCCACAGATAACGCCTGGCCGCCACCACCGAGGCCATGTTTTTGGCTAGGTTTCTGATGAGGTCACACTGACTATCCGCCAAGTAGGCTGCGCCGGATTCCACCTTGGCTGAGTTTGCCTGGATCTCGGCCGAAGAGTCTTCTGACTGAAGCTGCTGAGCCCATCTTAGGCAGGCTCGAGCTACCCAGGCTCCTGACACGGAGGCCTGTAATGCCAGGGCGCTTACATCAAAGGCTTGTTTCAGGAGAGTATCCAGCTTCCTGTCCTGTGCGTCCTTTAAGGCCGAACTGCCCTCAACTGGGATAGTCGTCTTCTTAGTGACTGCAGATACCGCTGCATCCACCCTGGGTGATTTTAGTAGTTCCTTATCTGACTCTGGGAGAGGGTATAGGCGAGACATGGTTCGGACCCCTCTTAGGCTGGATTCCGGTTGGTCCCATTCTTCCTGGATCATCTGGCGTACTACTCTGTGGACCGGAAAAACCTTCTGGGATTTCCTAATGGCCTGTATTAAGGGGTCCTCCAATGCCTCCTCCTGCGATGGTACATCTGAGGCCACATTGAGTACTTTTAAGGATTCATTAATTAGCGCCAGGAGCTCCTCTCTCCTAAAGACCCTAACTATCCGAGATTGATCTTCTTCCGGGATCTCTCCTTCTTCCAGCTCCTCCTCCTCCTCGTCCAAATCCATCGCCGAACCCTCCTCCTCCAGAGTCCCGGGGGACTAGGACGGTAGGAGATCCCCCCCGTCCAGCCGCTGACGCTTAGAAGGGATGCTGGATTCAGGATTGATCGCCCCTAGGCATCTGGATGAACTCTCCTCCCCCGGTGTGGTAACCCCATCTGCCCCCAGGCCCTGCTTGCGCAGGCAGTAGGCCTTATGGAGTAAAAGGATGAAGTCAGGGGAGAAGAATTCTCCGTCCCCTCCTGCACTCGAGGGAGGGGGTGGAGGAAGCAGAGGAGGTGTGGGAAGCTCCGAGGGGGTAGAGACCGAACCCTGGGACCCCCCTTCCCCTACTAGAGGGTCAGATGATCCCTGGGAAGGCTGCAATATCTCCTGTTCCACTGATGTAGCCACTGCGGTGCAGCTCCTGCAGATTCCTGTCTCTGCGGAGGTGCCCCTGCGTGTCCCACATGAAGGACAGCGTGGCTTGGAAGCCATGGTGAAAGGTTGGGGCTTAACTTTGTAGGCCCTTGTCCCCCAAAGCCCAATTTCCCTTAGGACACAATTCCTAACAATACCCCTAGGAGAGCTAAAGGGGGGGATCCCTTAAACAAAGACCAATTGGGCTGCCAAAAAGATAAATGCAATTAAAATAAATGCTAAATAAAAATAGAACAGAAATCGAGCCTGAAACAAACGAAATTAATAACTAATTCCCAAAATTAACTCGAAATTAAATGAAATTAGTGGCTAGCACTACTTTGTCCCCTAAGGGAGGTACTTGCAGTTTGCAGATTGCCGATTCTGGGCCCGATGCTGCGAATCCCACCCGAGGGCTCTACACGTGGTAGGCCTCACCACGTGGAGCCTGCTCGGGGAAAAAAGAGACTCCGGCGTCTGCCAACACTCCCCCGCTGAGCCCGATGCTGAGCCCTTGCAGAATCACGAGTGCGATCGCCGTCTGATCGCACCGTGAGAAGACCGGGGTACCGTGTGGATCCTCTCCGCGGTCAGCCTGGCCAGGCCGGAATGGAAGGCTTCCCCCCGGTTGCCGTTGCAGCCTCTAGCGCTCAGCCACCTTCAGGGCTTCGGCGCGAGGCTGTTTCTCTCCCCTCAACGTAAGAGCCCGAAGTGTAGGAAGCCGGGTAGAGCAGAGCACCTCCTCGCTGCTACAACCCGGGGCTTTGCTCTGCGAGCCGCGTCGGGCGCCGGAGGGGGGGGAGGGAGAAACAATTCTTAAAGGAGCAGAGCCCTAAAATCGCAAGAGAAATTAAATTACTGAAAGTAAAAATTAAACACAAATTAAGCTAAAATTAAGCTAAAAATTAAGGAAACTAAGCAAATTAAAGTAGGACTCCAGTAAGCCCCAGGCTTACGGAACCCTCCAGCTGCTTGGAGGCTGAGAATACTGGAGTGGGTGGGTGGTCCCAGTGGTATTTATACCGCTCCATCCCCCAAAAAGGTGGGCTCAGCCTCCAAGCTGCTGGAAGGGTTGCGCAACCCAGAAGTGAAGGGACTGGACTGGAGTGACGATAAGGAAGAGAGATATTGATATTAGACAGGTTACGTGAGGATCTCTTCTCAGAGTAAGACAGAGATCTAGAGGGGCCAGGGTTGGGGTAGGTATCTCTGGATGAGTGTGTGTTCCATAAGGCACATGAGGGAGGGAGAGTGGAAGGGGAGCGAAGAGAGATATTGATATTAGACAGGTTACGTGAGGAGCTCTTCTTAGAGTGAGACAGAAATCTAGCGGGGCCAGGGTTGGGGTTGATATCTCTGGATGAGTGTGTGGCACATGAGGGGGGAGAGTGGAAGGGGAAAGGAGAGGGATATGGATGAGATTAGATAAGTTACATGAGGAGCTCTTTTTAGAGTGAGATAGAAATCGAGGGGGGCCAGGGTTGGGGTTGATGTTACCTGATGAGAGAAGGAGGAGGAGTAGTAGAGAGCGGGGTGAAGAGGAGACAGTACGGTGGAAGCGAGGGTGGGATTGTCTCAGAGCAGTGGTTCTCAACCATTTTTGTACAGTGACCCCTTTTACCATTGGTCAACTTGTGGTGACCCCCAATGATAAAATCAAATGCGTCTCTCTTCCTTTACCGTTAACGCATTGTTGCTGTAATCATTTGTTGAATTATTAATATATTATAGGCCTTTGCAATATGTTTTTATTTATAAAATGTACTTATTTAAACCACAATAATTAATCACAACAACAAGTAACAATATTTGATTTCAAAATTGTTATGATTTTGTAGTCAAATCACTAATATGAAATAAAATTATTTTTTCTACCTTTGTTGTCTGACCAATTTATTCTCTGATCATGCTGGTCCCTATCTGAGGCTTCTGCTTTCCTGTCTTCTCTTAGCTCTCTTTCTGTGGTCTATGGTCCATCTGCCATTTCTTGTCTCTTCTTTTGTTTTCTTCACTTCTTTCCATCAGCCTATTTCCAGTTCCCTTCTAGTCCAAATACCATGGCAGCCCCTCTCAGCATCCACTCCCTTCCAGTCCCATTCTCCCATCCCCTCGCATCAGCCCATTTGTAGCCCTAGCTCCCAGTTTTCTTCTAAGGCCAGCAGCAGCTCTATCCTCCCCTCCCCACCATCAGCCCATTTCCAGTTGAAGCCCCCCCAATCAGCTCACGTCCAGTGCTAGTCCCCCCTCAACCCCATTACCTGTCCTAACCCCCCCCCCCCATCAGCCCATTTCCAGTCCTAACCCCCCCATCAGCCCATTTCCAGTTGAAGCCCCCCCAATCAGCTCACTTCCAGTGCTAGTCCCCCCTCAACCACATTACCAGTGCTAGGCTCCCCTATTCAGCCCATTACTAGTCCTATCCCCCCATCAGTCCATTACCAGTCCTAACCTCTCCGATCAGCTCATTTCCAATGCTAGCCCCCCATCAGTCCGTTACAAGTCCTACCCCCTATCCGCCCATTATCGGTCTCAACCCCCCCATTGATCAGTCCATTCCCAGTCCTAGCCTTCCCTAATCAACCCATTACCAGTCCTAGCCCCCCACCCGATCTGCCCATTACCAGTGCTAGCTCACCCATCAGCCCATTATAATCCTAACCAGCACTGTCTCTCCCCTGTCCAGCATTTATCCCCTGTCTGTCCAGTATGTCCCACTGTCTCTCCCCTTTGTCCATGTCAGCCCCCCTCCCTCCCTCCATCCATGTCAGCCCCCCTCCCTCCATGTCAGCCCCCCTCCATCCCTCCCTCCGTCAGCCCTCCTCTATCCATGCCAGCCCCCCTCTCTCCCTCCATCCATCCATGTCAGTCCCCTCCTCTATCCATGTCAGCCCCACTCCCTCCATCCCTCCCTCTATGTCAGCCCCCTCCCTCCCTCCCCATGTCAGCCCCGTTGCAGGTTCCGACCACTCCTCCCCTCTCCCTATGTCTGCCTGCTACTGCTCTGTTCTTCTGCAGCCGCGATTCCCTGTCTCTTAGGGAACCACGGCTGTGCCTGTGAAGCCATTGCGGAGCCCGTCTCTCAAAAGGGCTCCATGCAACATTGTCCCGCCTCCAAAGGAAGTTGTTTACCACTTCCTTTCGAGGCAGGACAATGCTTCATGGAGCCCGTCGAGAGACGGGAAAGCTCCGCAACATTTTCACAGGCACAGCCACAGCCACAGTTCCCTAAGAGACAGGGAGCCACGGCTGCAGAAGAAGGAAGGCGGTGAGTTTGCCGCTGCCGAGAAGCGGACTCGGCAGTGGCAGCAACTTGTGCGCTTTTTTATTATTTTTTTAAATGGAGTGAGGCGACCCCTGCTAAATCCTGTGGTGACCCCCGTGGGGGTCACGACCCACAGGTTGAGAACCGCTGCCTTAGAGAGAGAGGGGATGGTTGAATGAGAGGGAGAGCATGATGAAGCTCAACAGCTGATGATAGGTTAGAAGACAGAATGGAGGGAGAAGTGAGGACGGTAAAGGGGGAATAGGGTGGGAAGGTACGAGGGTGCTGGTAGGAGGGGAAGCAGTTGGGGAGTATGAAGAAAAGAAGGACAATGTGATGTGGGGCCATAGAAGAGGAATAGTGCCGCTATGCAGAGTATGTTATCTTACAAGCAATGAGGTGGCAATGGATTCTACACACTATGCAGTATAAGTTAAATTACAAGCAATGAGGTAGTGGGGACTACACACTATGCAATATATGTTAAATTACAAGCAATGAGGTAACAGTGGAGTCTATAGCCTGTGCAGCAAAGTTAATTGCAAGCAATGAGGTAGCAATACACGCTATGCAGTATATGTTAAGTTGCAAGCAATGAGGAAGAAATGGAGTCTATAGGCTGTGCAGCAAGGTTAATTGCAGGCAGTGAGGTAGCAATAATGAGGAAAGCAAGGGTAGCAATGGAGTCACTAGGCTGTGATTAGCAGTGGATTGGTGGGTGCTTACTTCGTGTGGGTGCTGGTTGGGCTTCAGAAGCCGAGTTGGGGAGGAGCGCTTGTTCCCGCTCTACTCCGATGATGCAGTGGTTCCCAGGTGATCTGCTGGTGCTGTGTTGGTCAGATCGCACCAAGGGCGCCTTTGGTCTCCGCCTAAGGGCCACGCCAAAGGGCCACGCCAAAGGGCCCTCTGGCGACGCCCTCAGGCGCAGGCCCGCCGGCGTGGTCATACCAAGGGCGTTTTGCTGTTTAAAGGTGCTGGTGAGGTGGCCTGATTGGCCTCGGTGTGTGGAGGGGGAGGAGCTTTCTCTCCTGCTCCACTCCCCGACGCCGATCGGGTGCCGGTGCTGGCTGCAGGCACCTATTTTTTTTAATGCATATTTCCAGTTTCAAAGTCACTAATTCTCTCTACGTCTGCAAGTTGTCATTTTTATTTTCATTGGGAAAGATGCATATGTTTTATTAAGTCAAAAAGTAGAAAATTCATTTTTAATAACTACAATCATAACTCTAAATATTAATCATCCTCTGTATGCGTAGGCCTTGTAGCGTTATATAAAGGAACAATAGTGGTAGTAGTAAATGTGATATTTTATTAGTCCAAGCAGAGTGTGATAAAGCAAACAGATGCTTTACTATTCCAAATATACGCCGACGACATAATGCTCTACGCCCCAATTACAACAACGGACCCAACAAACGACCAGCTATCAACCTGCTTCACCAACGTATCCAACTGGCTACAAGAGAACAACTTATCCATTAACATAAAGAAGACCGAAGCCCTTATAGTGACAAAAGACCCAGACTTCAAACCACCCACTCACCTCACCATGGGAACCACGCAAATTCAAGTACAACCACACATAAGATATCTCGGCATTATCATTGACCAAGCCCTAACTCTTAAGCAACAAATCAACAAGACCACAAGAACTGTATTCCACAAGGCGAAAACGGTACAACGCCTCCGACCCCTCCTCGAACCACAAGACTTCAGGACAGTAATGCAAGCTCTAACACTCCCTCATCTGGACTACTGCAACATAATCTACCATGGCCTACCTGCCACACAGACCAATCCCCTCCGAACTGCCCTAAACACCACGGCGAGAATAATTCACAATGCAAGGAAACGAGACCACATCACCCCAATACTGAGGGACCTTCATATTCTCCCCATCGAAGCAAGAATCAAGTACAAAACTCTTCTACTCACCCACAAAACCATCCACCAAACACAGGGCACCCCACTCCGCACCCTACTGCCTCGCCCAACCCACAGCAGAACAACCAGACAATCCTCCAACAGCTCCGTTGCCATCCCCCACAAAAGAACCAAAGCAACTCAACGGACCTGCAACAGAGCCTTTGAACTCTATGCCCCATCCCTCTGGAACTCTCTACCAAACCACATCAGGAACAACGGTGATCTCCCATCATTCAAAAAGCAGCTAAAAACCATCCTATTCCAAGAACATCTCTGAATAGGAACCCCCCCCCCCTAATTTCTCTCCAAGATCGCCAAACCAGTAACTATGCTATCTTGTCAGTCTCTATGTTCACCCCAAAAATCATCAATGTTGAACCCCCGGTGATGGCCCCCCTCCCCCACATTTGATTCCCCCCCCCCCCCTGGTTATATGTCCCACCGCTTTGACCCGGTGAAAAGCGGGATATAAATACAGTTAAATAAATAAATAAAATAAATACTATTATTACTACTAATCATTTCAATAGTCCCACTAGATACAAGCAGTACTACAGAATTTTCAAACAAATTCAGAGGAGAAAAATATTTAACACATTTAACAAATATTTATCACTCTATTGTATATTTATGAAAACATTCCTTTTTCAACTATATAATAAAAATGTATTTTAATTTCAACAAAAGCTTTGAGGCATATTCACTGAAGTGCGGTAAATTTCTATAGTTATCACATGGTAAGAGCAAATATTTTAATGTGGTTAAGTGCCAAGACTGTGCATAAAAAGGTTCCTTACTGAGCGTTAAAACCATTCCCAATAAGGTAGGTACACTTAACGCCACCTACTGAGTTGGCAGTAAGTGTACTCATGCTAACTGCAACATTAACAATTACAATTAAGCCTCTGTTAAATACAAAGTGCAGTAAACACCCATTCTCTAGCCCTAACCAAGTCAGTCCTTGCTATGTCATGCGCAAAGCAGTTCATGTGGAATTTTTACCACGTTGGTTGCTGCACTAAAGCAGCACACCTTAGCAAACATGACCCTTTTTTTCATTTCATTTATTAGATATTTTATCTGCTCTTACAGTAAGCCCAAAGCAAGATACAAAAACCCCCCCACACAAGCATACAAAAAAAATACACAAATATTATTAATATATTATGTCATGTATTTTTATCACAACAGCAGTAGTAGGAGCATCCTCAAACCACTCACCAAGCCTCACTCAGCTACCACGAGGGAATAGAAACTGTTTCGCTGCCTTTCTAAACCACATAAGATCATCCAGAAACCAGATGGCAATCGGCAACCCATTACATAAAAAAGGCAACGAACAGGTCAATGCCCTGGCCCGCAACCAAACCAAACCGAACAAAAATCTTGCACCAGAAGAGCGAAGAAGCGGGTACCCTGAGACTGAGTAACCTGAGCAACATTGTGCAATTGAAAACGGGCCAACAAATAGCCCAGACCCAATAAATGATCAGATGTATACTTTATTATCTTAAATCAATAATTTCACTTGCACTGATCTATAAATAAGAACACAGATGAAAAGCAAAGCAAAACAATAATAAAACCTTTGAAAGAACTGAGAACAAAAAGACAAACTAATTTACACAAATATATACTGCTACAGTTGAATTGTATTACAATAAACTAGCCCTGTACCCACAATAGATAGCCATACATTAATTGACAAAGTGGTAAACTATACAAATGAACATGTGAATCCACATCTCTGAAGTATCATAATATCTAAATAAAGTTTATTCAAATATTTAGTTAACCAGAAAATTCTTTGACAACTAAATGGTTCAGAGCCTTCTCAGTCCCCAAGGGAACCAACAAAATAATAGTATCTAATCCAATATCCAGAAAAGGGAAAACGTGATCAGTCCAGTTCATATATCAAATAAAGTTAGCCCAACAATGTCATTTGAATTAAGATTTTGCTCAACGATGATCTTAATTTCATTTCATTTCAAGATTCATCATACACCCATTCATTCTGTGGAATGTTCAAAGAGAAGTAGAATACAATAAAACAACATTAAGAGTAGTTATTCACCTGTAACAGGTGTTCTCCAGGAGCAGCAAGAATCAGTCCTCACATATAGGTGACGTCGGCACCGACGGAGCCCTCGTGCAGAGCATTTCCCCAGCTTTCAAGGAAAGCCTTTGGGAATGCAACACGCATGCGCAGTCCCCTTCCCGCCCAAGGGTGCCATCTTGCTCAGTCTGATGACATAGCTAAAAAGACAGCAAAAAACCAAAATGAAGCATATGACTGCAACTCCAGGGGAGGAGGGAGGGTCGTGAGGACTGATTCCTGCTGCTCCTGGAGAACACCAAGCAGGAAGTCAGTTCTCACATATGGGACTCCCCAGCTCTAGGCTACCGGGAACCTTAAGCTGAAAAATGGCTCCCTCTCAAGAGCCTCAGCATACGTGATATGAATATCCTCTGAGAACGCCCCTGTACGGTAGCCCAACACAAGGGCCGGAGGGTAGGAATTGCCTAAACCTCAAAGAGATTACGGAGTACCACCTGTCTGAAAGCACTGTCCCTTCCTGACTCTCTCTCCAGGCAGTAATGGGCTACAAAAGTCTGGCTTGAAGACCAAGTTGCAGCCCAGCAGATGTCTGCCAACGGAACAGAGCGGAGATGAGCTACTGACGTGGCTTTCGCCCTGACACGGTGGGCCGTGATTCGACCCTGCAAGGGGAGGTCGGTTGCCTTGTACGCCCAGGTGATACAATCTGCTACCCAAGTGGATAACGTACGCTTGGAGACAGGTAACCCCATCTTATTAGGGTCAAAGGAGATGAAGAGCTGAGTAGCCCTTCGAGGCCGCACATACGTTCTATGTAAAAAGACAAGGCCCTCTTACAGTCCAGGGTATGCAAGACTGTCTCAGCCCGGCTAGAATGCGGCCTGGGAAAGAAGGTCGGAAGAACCACCTCCTGGTTGAGGTGGAAAGAGGATACCACTTTTGGGAGGAACTTGGGATGGGTCCGTAGGACCACCCTGTTCCTATAGAACCGTGTGTACGGCCTATCAGAAACCAGAGCTTGTAGTTCACTCACAGGTTTGGCCGAGGTAAGAGCCACCAGGAAGAGCGCTTTCCAAGAGAGGAAGCTCAAATGGCAAGTAGCCATCGGCTCAAACGGTGGGTGAGTAAGTTGCTGCAAGACCACGTTCAAATCCCACTCAGCTGCCGGAGGACGAACCGGAGGCTTGAGCAGAAGCAGGCCTCTGAGAAATCTGGCCACCAAAGGGTGAGCTGACAGAGACTGTCCTTCCACCGGTGAGTGGTGCGCTGATAGGGCACCGAGGTGGACCCAGAGTTAGACTTAAGGCCTAGGTCTGACAGGTGAAGTAGATACTGCAGTACTACTGACACAAGGCAAGATAAAGGATCTTCACTGTGCTGAACACACCACACCATAAATCTACGCCACTTGAGGGGATAGGATTTTCTGGTGGACTGCAACCCCAGAGGGAATGGAGTTTCTATCGCCAATTGCAGCAGAAGTGGAAACCACGGCTGCCTCGGTCATCTGGGAGCTACCAGAATCACCAAAGCTTTGTCCCAGAGAATCTTGAACAGAGTTCGGGCCACCAGGGGCGTGGGAGGAAATGCATACAGGAGGCCTGTAGACCAAGAGATCAGAAAAGCATCCGCTGCTACCCACAGGGGATGTGGCTGTATGGAGCAGAACCTGGGCAGCTGACGATTCTGTGGACTTGCAAAGAGATCGATGGATGGAAGTCCCCAGCGGAGGAAGATCTGCTGGACCACCAATGGATTCAACTGCCATTCGTGAGGCTGGAGAATCCTGCTTAGCTTGTCTGCTAGGAAATTCTCCTGGCCAGGTAGATAAACTGCTTTGAGAAACATGCCTTGATTGACTGCAAAGGAACACAGGGCCAGTGCCTCCCGACATAGGAGTCTGGACCCCATGCCCCCTTGTTTGTTCACGTAGAACACTGCCACTTGATTGTCCATCTGAACTAGGACAGACCGGTGAGATAGTACATGAGAAATTGTTTGTAGAGCTAAGCGGATTGCTCGCAGCTCCAAAAGACTGATTTACTGTGTAGTCTCCCGAGGAGACCACCGGCCTTGAGTGCACATGCACTGGCAATGTACATCCCAGCCCATTAAGGAAGCATCGGTCGTCAGCACCCTTGTGTGTGCTGGAGCCTGAAAGGGTACCCCCCTGAGAAGGTTTGGGAGATATAGCCACCACCGTAAGGAGTCCAAAAGTGGTTTGGACACCTCTACTCTGTCTCAGAGGTCACCTGTGGCCTGCGTCCACCAAGCAGGCCGCATGTGCAGGCGGGCGTTGGGAGTCACATGCACCGTGGATGCCATGTAGCCCAGGAGCCGCAGGTAGTGCCTGGCGGACACATGAGAACTGCTGTGGAACTGGTTGGCCAAGTCCATCAGTCTATGGGCCCTGTCCTCGGGCAAGTAAGCTCTTGCCTGCAGGGTGTCTAATCTTGCCCCTATAAACTCTAGGTTCTGTGAGGGGAACAAAGTGGACTTTGTGTAGTTTATGACAAAGCCCAGATGCTGAAGAAGAGAGACAGTGCGAAGAGTGGCTTGTCGGGCCTCCTGGGGAGACTGGCCCCTGATGAGCAAGTCATCCAGGTATGGGAAGACGAAAATTCCCTGATTCTTGAGATAAGCCGCCACCACCGCCAGGCATTTGGTGAAAACCCTGGGGGCAGAGGTTAGGCCAAAGGGAAGTACTCTGTACTGAAAATGGTTCCCTCCCACCACAAATCTGAGATATTGTCTGTGGTCTGGATGAATGAGGATGAGAGTTTAAGCATCCTTTAGGTCTAAGGAGCATAGCCAGTCTCCCTGCTGGAGGTAAGGCAGCAGTATCCCAAGGGTAAGCATCTTGAACTTGTCCCTCTCCAGAAACTTGTTTACGTTACGCAAGTCTAGGATAGGCCGGAGGCCCCCTGTCCTCTTTGGTACTAGGAAGTACCTGGAGTAGAAGCCTTGCCCTTCCAGGTGGTGAGGCACCGGTTCCACCGCCTGTTCCTTTAGAAGACTTGTCAACTCCTGAAGGAGGAGATTCCTGTGTAGAGGGAGTCTGGGAAGCTCCCCTGGAAAATAGGAGGGGTGTAGCTGGTGGAAGTGGAGCATGTAGCCCTGCCGGACAATGCTCAATACCCAGGTATCCCCTGTGATGGCTGGCCACCTGTAGGCGTACAGGATCAGCCGACCCCCTGTGCAGAGTGAAGCCACCGGCGGAGGAGAGGCTATGCTGTAGGAGTCAAAACCCCACTCCCTGCTGTGCACGAGCCGGAGCTGGCAGCTTGGGGGTTTTTCTGTCTACGGGGTCCATGCCCTTGGCCCCTTGGCCTGCTGGCCCTGTTGGGGAGCTGGAGAGGCCTGATATTGAGGGTAGGATTTGTAGGCAGCACCCTTCCTCGGAAAAAAGGGCTTCTTTCCCGAGCCCTTCTTTTTTTTGAGAAGGGGAAGAAGTCTTCCTGGACAGCTTTGTCGGGGTGAGAGTCTCAGTCTCGATTTCTGCGGCCTTTTCAGTCATGGGCTTACCGAAAAGCTTTTCACCTCGGCAGGGGACAATCGACCAACTTGTCCTGCACCCATGACTCCAGGTCTGATGACTATAGCCAGGCCTGACGGCGTGCACCGATGCCGGCCGCGGCTACCCAGGCCGAAGCCTCGAAGCCATCATAGGCTGCTTGAGAGATAAACTTCGAGCTCTCTTGGATCCCTGTTGACAAAGCCTTGAACCTCTGCAAAGGTTCCTCGGAGAGGCCAGCTGAGAACCCGGCAATCTCCTTTGCCAGGTCTCGTAGGTACATGCCCATGTACAGCTGGTAGGTCTGGACACGGCAAGATAGCATAGAGCCCTGGAAGCACTTTCTACCGAGGGCATCCAGGTTCCAGGCATCCAGGTTCCGAGCATCCAGGTTCCGAGCCTCCCGGCTGGGGGGCACCAAGGAGTGCATCTTCTGACTCTTCAGGCGGTGCATGGCCGATTCCACAACCATGGAGTTGTGCGGTAGCTGCGCCTTTTGGAACCCAGGGCTCTTACGGACTTAATAAATGGAATCGACCCATTTGCTAAGAACCGGCGCCAAGGCCGGTGCCTCCCACATATGGAAGAGCAGCCAATCCAGCATCGGAGGAACCGGTACACTAAAGGCTTCCTTCGGAGGAAAGTCATACTGGAGGGCATCGAGTTCCTCGGCTCGAGGCTCCTCCTCGGCGTCCGACGGAGAAAGCTAAAGCTTTGGCCATGTCCTTCACGAAGTCCGAGAACCGGGTATCCTCGGCTCAGACTCTGGTGCGTCCGAAGGGACGCACCGGTTCCAGAAGGTGTCCGGGCACTCCTCATCCTTCATCTCCCACGCTGACTCCTCCGAGGAGGAATCGAGCAGCTCCGGCTGTGTGGGCCTCGGTGCCACCTGCCCCGAAGCCGAGGGTATCGGCGTCGATGACCTTGGCCCCGCACGGGAGGTCGAGGGGGACCTTGACTGAGGATCGACTCGAGACTTCATTGACTCGAGGATCGGCTTGGTCTCTGGGGTCGACTTAGACGTCAAGGTCCCGGTGGTCGGAGCAGATGCACCGGTCAGACCGGCGATCAGCACCCGCTGCTGTTCCATGAAGGCAGCCAAGCTGCTCTCCAAGGCCGTCAGCCTGAGTCCAAGCTCAGGAGATTCAGCAGCCCCCGACTCGTGCCCCGACGGCATCGAGCCTGACATCGGCTCTCCCGAGGGAGAGTCCACGAGAACAGCAGCACTTACGTGACTTGGGGACTCTGGCTCCATGCGAGGTAATTTGGACGGCCTCTCTGACTCCGAGACCCTGGGGCGGTGGTCAGGGCTACGTGACCTGCCCTCGAGGACCCAGGAGCCTCCACCGACGCCGCCCTCGCGAGCTTCTTCTTCCTTCTGTGCTCCTGGGCGGGAGACTCCCTCTCAGAGGAACCCGGATGGCGCTCGGGGTCGGACTCCCGAGATGTCGAGGCCTCTGACGAAGTCCAGGCCCAGCCGGACGCGGACTCTGAGAAAATTCTCTCACGTTGATGCTGACGGCTCCTAAGCGCCTTCGACGACATTTTGCCGCATGGGCCACAGACCAGCGGGTCATGGTCGGGCCCGAGGCAGCGGAGGCAGCAGTCATGTGTGCTGGTGAGAAACATAAGTTTCTTGCACCGATCACACTTTTTGAACCCACTGGTAGCCATCAGGGGAAAAAGGGCCTCTGCAAGATCAAAAGACCGAGCTGCCAGTGAAAACACAAAAAAGGCGCGAACGCTAGTCACGTAGGACAAAAAACGAAAATCAAAATTCCGTACTCGATACCGGTGTACCGAGCCCAGGCGGGAAGGGGAACCGGCGTCGAACCGGATCAGAAAAAGACAAAATAGCCGAAAAAAAATTCTACTTTTCCCGCGTGACACGAACTCACGTCCGTTGGGCTCCGTGGAAAAAGAAAGACTGAGCAAGATGGCACCCTTGGGCGGGAAGGGGACCGCGCATGCGCGCTGCATTCCCAAAGGTTTTCCTTGAAAGCTGGGGAAATGCTCTGCACGAGGGCTCCGTCGGCGCCGACATCACCCATATGTGAGGACTGACTTCCTGCTTGGTCCTGGAGAACAATATAAAACCAAAATGCAATAAAATAACAAAACATGAAATAGAAGAGACAGTTCCAAACAAAACAAATGCAACCACTGGGAAACCCAAACCTAAGCACATATATCTAAACAAGAGACTTCTTTTTCCACTTAGGCTTTCCCAAATTACATGGATAGCCAAATGCACAATACAGCAATGAGCAATTATCTGATAGCTAGAGTTAGATGCGCAACTCACCATTCAGCCAATAGCAAGTGTTGGATATTCAATCCATTACTTCATATCTTCAATTGCATACAAACCTGTCATCGGCCATGTTTCACTGAATCATTGGCTTTATCATGGGAGAACTGAACAGCTGATTAAAAATAACAAAAACTGAGAGCACTTGACTGATTTACAAACCATAAAACAAAACAAACACTACTCATCAAATGCCATATTGGTGGCATTAGTATCCATACAATGCACACCACACTAAGCACTTTATGAAAACTAAGAACCAATCAAAACCCACCCACCCACCCCAAAAAAGGGTGTGTGTGGGGGGGGGGGGGGAGTTGACACCCTTTTAATGATAAAAGCTGCCATTCAATCCATACATTTAAACCATCTGGGACCAGCTATTAAAAACAAACTTATCACTTCCACTGGAACAACTGTTGGTACAGATCCCTACCACGATCATCAGTGGTCAACTGTGGGGAAAAGCAAAAATTGTAAATCTGTAACAACATATCCATTATCAATTCAATGCTGAACAACAGGACAGCCACTTGCCCGTGTTTGATTTTTGCTCCCTAATGTGCTCATGAACAGAGCATTTGGTTTTCCCCAATGCAAAGCTTTGAAGGACAACAACCCCCCATCCCCCCATATAAACTGCCCATGTAGATCCTCAGGGGGTCTTGAATGGCAATGAATAAACTTTCTTTGCAATCAGATGTTGAAGAAAATTAAAACTAATGCATGACACCATACATTGCACAAACTACATTGTTTACACTCTTGCCCTGAATTTGATGCAAGGGTAATCAACAAATAGTGAAGATACTAGTTGATCACAACTGCAGGAACCTCGAAAAGCAAATACTGGAGGCTCCCTAGATATTGAGGAATCTTGAAATGAACCTCGATGTTTCAAAATCTTCAGAATATGGAACTCACATTAAACAATAAGTCAGCTGAGGAAGCTTCTTCTGAAATACAAATTCCCAGTGAACAAAATGTGTCTGCTTACAGGCTTGATCAATCACCAGTAAAGGGCAACATGGCATAAAAAATGATTACACATTGCTTGTGCCTTTTTCTCAAACTCAAAAAAGGAAGAGAATACCCAGCATAAACTAAAAATTCACCAGCCTGCATATTCCTATATATGCAATGGATAACAGTTCTCAAAATGCAGTAAAATATTTCAGTCTGTGTTCTTATGAACAATTGGGGTGCGGAAACAGCTGACCTCAAACCTACTCAAGAGGTCTAAGAATGAAATATATATCAAATTCATCAAACAAGTCAATCTAAGATGTTCATTATAAAAATTTAAATATTTGATTAAACAAGTTCATTCTCCCTTAAACCCCTAAGCTAAGAGAACACAGACATGTACTCTGATGGAAGATATTTGGAGTTCTAAACAATAAAGATGGTATAAGTAGCATAAGATGGTGTCAGGAGGACAGCAAATAGTGTCAAGGCCATATAAAAAGAGGGAGAGGGAAGGGGAGGAGAGGGACAGACATAAATCTGTAACAATTTGTGTAGCAGTTTGGTCACCCAAGCCACTCTTATGAGTAGTTCTATAAATATTAATAAAAGCAGACCAACACAGTAGATAGATCAACTGTCCCAGTAAGTTTGTTCAGTTATTCTGGGGGGACAAAACAGTTTTCAGACATGCTAGTGACAGGCGGAAATGCAAAAGTAGTATTGTCAGACTTAAGGGCGAAGGGGAGGAATACGTAGAAGCTGATGAGAATAAAGCTGTTTTGTGTTCATAGATGAAGGGCTGGAAATAGGATCTCAGAAAGACACATAAATAGGAACAGGAGTGAGGTGGATCTAGAACACTTTTCAAATGATTGTGTTCATGAGGAGCTAGATAAAACTAAAAGTACACACAGGGGCCAAATGGGATACATCTGAGAGGAAACTGGATTTGGATTTAGTTCATGCCTTTC
This sequence comes from Ichthyophis bannanicus, assembly GCA_033557465.1. Taxonomy (NCBI): domain Eukaryota; kingdom Metazoa; phylum Chordata; class Amphibia; order Gymnophiona; family Ichthyophiidae; genus Ichthyophis; species Ichthyophis bannanicus. Next base: position 1,649,261,058 of record CM066032.1, read on the forward strand.
TCAGAAATTCAATGTTACATTCAGATACAGTAGGAATTTTCCTGTCCCCAGAGGCTTACAATTTAAGTTTGTTCCTGAGGCAATGTAGGGTTAACTGAATTGCCAAGATCAAAGGGGGCAGGAGTGGGATTTGAACCTGGCTTTCCTGATTCTTAGCCCATTGCTCTAACCATTAGGCTACTCTTCCTCTCCTTTTGAAGGAGCTTGATGAGATTTGGCAGCTCCATTGTCGGATTTTTGAAATGCTTCTTTAGAGTCAGGAGTGATCTCAGAAGATTGGAAAAGGGCGCATGTGGTCCTTCTACACCAGGGGTTCTCCAGATGGCCCACAGGACACACCTTCCAGTCGGGGGTTTTCAGGATAGCCACAATGAATATGTATGAGAGAGATTTGCATGCACTGCCTGCACTATGTGCAAATCTCTCTCATGCATATTCATTGTGGTTATCCTGAGAACCTGGTTGGCTAGGTGAACAGAGGATTGGATTGAGAACCCCCTGCTCTACACAAAAACGGAAATAAGAACAAGTTTGGGAACTACAGGTTGGTTAGTCTGATCTCTGCAAGTAGTAAATTAATGGAAATGATGCTAAAACAGAGGCTAGTGAAGTTTCTGGAATTCAGTGGATTGCAGAATCTGAGGCAGCGGGTTTTACTAAGTGCAGATCCTGTCAGACAAATCTAATTGATTTCTTTGACCGGGTGACTAGAGAGTTGGACTGAGCGAGAACACTAGATGTGGCATACCTAGATTTCAGTAAAGCCTTTGACATTGTTCTGCACAGGATACTGGGCTTGATGGACCTCTGGTCTGACCCAGTATGTCATATCTTATGCTCTTAGAGAGAATGGACTCTAAAATGACTAACTGGGTTAGAACCTGTTTGAATGGGAGGCAACAAAGGGTGAAGATAAATGGAGTTCAATCTGAAGAGGACGATGTTGCCAGTAGTGTGCCACAAGATCTGTTACTGGTCTAATCTTTTTAACATTTTTGTAATACTGCAGAATGGCTGTGAGGTAAGGTTTGCTTTTCTGCAGATGACACAAAAAACTGCAACAGGGTAGATACCTAAGAAGATATAAATAACATCAGTGGGGATCTAGCAAAGCTTGAAGAATGGCTGAGAATTTGGCAGCCGAGATTTAATGCTAAAAAAATATAGATCATGCATTTGGGCTGCAGAATCCAAGGGAGCAGGACAGTACAGGGGACAAAATACTTCTGACCACGAAAGAGAGAGGAACCTGGGGGTGATTGATTCTGATTATCATAAGATGGCTAAACAGTAGAAAAAGGCAATGATAAAAGCCAGAATGGAGGAATAGCCTAATGGTTAGAGCACTGGCTTGGTAACCAAAGGAGCAGATGAGGAGGGACAGGGGAGATACGATATAGACTTTTAAATACTTAAGGAGTATTAATGAACAAAAAAAACCCTTTTCAAAGACGGAGAAGCTAGAATACTAGAGGGCATAACATGAAGCTGCAAGGGGTTAACTGAAAGGCAACGTCAGGAAATACCTTTTCACTGAAAGAGTGGTGGATACTTGGAATGCCCTCTCGATGGAAGTGGTGGGAGCAAATACAGTGACAGAATTCAGAATGGCATGGGACAGACACAGTGGATCCCTTTATAGAAGCAGGATAAGTTTATTTTGATTTTAACTGTCTCTATTATCTCAACAAGTAGAGATGACCTGCATGGAGTGGTGGGTACACCTGTATACAAAGGCAAGGGGAGGCATGACCTGCACGGAGTGGAAGGTGCATTTACTGTCACGCCCCCTTTCTCTCTGTATAGGCGGTTGCCTGGAGGAGAGGGAAACGTGACGGATTATCCTTGTAAGTGCTGATGTTTGGGGTTTCCGTGTAGTTGTGGGCCAAACGAAGACAGCCAAGGTTTTAAGTGGTAACAAAAACTTTATTGTTGCACAGGAATTTGTTATCTACCATCCCCTAACCAGAAACAAAAAGTGGATACTTTCTTATGCCAAATAAAGTCCAGAATGTGACAAAGTCCAACCTGATCCTTCTCAGGGTTTGTCAGTTTATACCAGGTCAATCCAAACTTCTCTTCAGTTCTGAACAGCTTTAGTTGCAGCTAATCATTTGCATAGCATTCACAATTCTCAGCTGCTTACTGACGTTGAGTTTCACGCAAGCAGAACGCTGCTTCTCTCCGAGCAAACTCAATAGCATGAAATAACTTCTCAGCACTTATCACAAGCATTAATATAACAGCTTCACTCTTGACAACAGTAAGCACAGTCTGCCTCCATCTCAGAATAGCTGCTATCTGATATAGTTGATTCCAACTGCATTGATTCAACTTCAGAGTCAGATATATTATGATTCACATCAGGGTACTGCAGATCAACAGGCTTCCATTGTTCCAATTGGTGTCTAAGCTGTTTCCACTTATAATTCCTTTCCCTTCGTGGTATCTGAGAGCAACTAGAATCACCAGCCTCCTTTAAGATAGTGTTAAGGGAATCCAACTGGCTTAACCTTCTTCTAGTGTGTCTGGCTTTTACAGGTTGGTAAAAAGGCAAGTCTCTGTCTTTGTACTGCTTCACTAACTCTGGCTCAGCAGGGTCTAGCTCTAGCTTTCACCTCCGTAGCACATAATCAGCTGATGGGTTAAGAACAGCTGGGCTACTCTCAGAGCTTCTGCTAGTAACAGGCTACCTGCACTTGGAACGTTTATGCAGCTTATCATACAGAACTTTACTCTTGCTCAATCTCCCACCTTTACTCACAGCTTCTAGGGAAGACTCTAGGGAAGAACTGCTATCTCTTCTGGGTAAGGGTTCCAGCCTCTCCCCACGAGAATGAAAGTAGCTTCTAACCTGCTTCTCCTTGCTGTCTAGTTCGTGGTGACCTCTCTCCCTCAGAGGAAGCTTTCTCAACTGCTTTCCCAGAGACCTCCGTATCTCTAAGCAGTCTGGCTGGCAACTCCCCAAGCACCGTGTGCTATCCTGGCAGTGGTTGCTCCTTCCTTTGCTTCTCTCTGAATCCAGGTCACAGTCACGTCCTGACTCTCCCACACGAACACTTCCTGTTCTCTCAGGAACTCCTCCTGCTCTCCTTCTCCTTCCACTTCTACTTCTACTAACTCTCTCTGTTACTTCCTGGTTAAGAGCATGGGGCTGCCCTATCCGGTTTGACTCCGCCCCCTTGCCTCTTACGTCAGCTCCCCAGGTTGTCATGGAGCTGGGGTGTGGCTCTCTCACTGCCTTTCTGTGCAGAGAGTTTCTCTGGGCTTGTGCTTTAACCCCTTCCCTGCCTGCATTATTGTGTGCATTTGAGGAAAGCTGTTGTTTTAAACCCCTTTTTCTGCTGTTTAAGCCCTCTGCATCATCACACTACTCTTGTCACCTTGCTGGGCAGACTAGATGGACCATGCTGGTCTTTACTGCCGTCATATACTATGTTACTATGATTTCCACTAGCACTCCTTGCGGCCTTGGGCAAGTCACTTAATCCTTGGAAGAAAGGCCTGGCAATGACGACAGATAAAGACCAGAATGGTCCATCTAGTCTGCCCAGTAAGAGGGCAAGAGTAGGTGCACCTGCTGCTCCGTGCAGGTCACCCCTCCCCATGTCTTTGTTTAGGGGTGAATCCACCTTTCCGTGTAGGACACCCCTGTTTGTTGAGAAATTAGATAAAGTTTATTTTGATTTTATCCTGTTGCTGTAAAGAGACCAACTGTGTCTGTCCCATGTCATTTTGAATTCTTTCACTGTATTTGCCCCCACCACTTCCATCAGGAGGGCATTCCAAGCATCCACCACCCTTTCAGTGAAAAAGTATTTCCTGACATTGCCTTTCAGTTTACCCCCTTGCAGCTTCATATTATGCCCTCTAGTTTTACAGCTTCCCCATCTTTGGAAGAGGTTTGTTTGTTCATTAATTCTCTTTAAGTATTTAAAGGTCTGGATCATATCTCCCCTAACCCTCCTCTCCTCCAGAGTGTACATATTTAGGTCTTCAAGTCTCTTCTCATAAGGCTTCTGACGCAGGCTCCAAATCATTTTGGTCCCATCTTTTTACATCCTTTGCGAGATATGGTGTCCAAAACTGAACACAGTATTCCAAGTGAGGCCTCACCAGTGACTTATACAGTGGCATCAATACCTCTTTCCTTTCTGCTGGTAATTCCTCCCTGCATGCAACCCAACAACCTCCCAGGCCCCCGCCACTGCCTTGTAGCACTGCCTCCCCACCTTGAGAAACAGTGTGACAAGGCAGTGGCAAAAGTGAGGAGGATGTTGGGTTGCATACAAAGAGGAATTACCAGCAGAAAGGATTGTGCTCCCCAACAAGCAGATGGAGGCAGACAACAAAGTTTCATTGATGTCATCACTCCCTAAAGGCTTGGGGCAACCCTAGAACTTTCCAGTATATTCATGACAAAGATGAAATAAATATGTATTTCCCTGAATCACCAAGTGAAGAACAGAAAGAAAGAATAAGCAACCACAGCTGATGGAGCCTAAACCTTTTTCAAACTACATAATGAATATTCCATAGAATCTGAACAGTGCCTGGTGGGCTTCTGGACCAATCTAGCAGCACTCAAGGAAAGGAAAAGAGTAGTTACTCACCTGTAACAGGTGTTCTCCAGGAGCAGCAGGAATCAGTCCTCAAATATGGGTGTCATCGGCGCCGATGAAGCCCCAGCGGAGCATTTCCCCAGCTTTCTATGAAAGCCTTTGGGAATGCAGGCACGCATGCGCGGTTCCCTTCCCGCCTAAAGGTGCCATCTTACCTTAGTCAAATGACATAGCTAAGAACAGCACACAAAAATGAAAAATAAACTATGTACAACTGCAACTCCAAGGGGAGGAGGGAGGGTTGTGAGGACTGATTCCTGCTGCTCCTGGAGAACACCTGTTACAGGTGAGTAACTACTCTTTCTCCAGGACCAAGCAGGAAGTCAGTCCTCACATATGGGTGACTCCCTAGCTCTGGGCTACCAAGGAAACCAGGCTGAACAAGAGTACTCCCTCTAGTCTCAGCAGCAAAGAAAGGCATTTCAAGGACACAACCTCCACCGGTAGCCCAACAGAGGGCAGGAGGGCAGGAGTTGCCTAAACCTCAAAGAGATTCCGGAGTACTGCTTGGCCAAAAGCACTGTCCCTACGGGACTCCCTCTCCAGGCAGTAATGGGCCGCAAAAGTCTGGCTTGAAAACCAAGTTGCAGCCCTGCAGATGTCTACCAAGGGCACAGAGCGGAGATGAGCCACTGAGGCAGCCATTGCCCTGACTCGGTGGGCTGTAACACGACCCTGCAAAGGAAGGTCAGCCGCCTTATAAGCCCAGGTGATACAGTCAGCCACCCAGATGGACAAGGTACACTTGGACACAGCCAACCCCAACTTATTGGGGTCAAAGGAGACGAAGAGCTGAGTAGCCCTTCCATGCCCCTGCGTACGGTCAAGGTAGAAGGATAAGGCCCTCCTACAGTCCAGGATATGCAGGACTGCTTCAGCCTGGCTTGCATGAGGCCTAGGGAAGAATGTTGGAAGAACCACCTCCTGGTTGAGGTGGAAAGAGGAGACAACCTTAGGGAGGAACTTTGGATGAGTCCTGAGGACTACCCTGTTCCTGTAAATCCTGGTGTAAGACCTATCACAGACCAGGGCCTGAAGCTCACTTACTCGCTTAGCCGAGGTAAGGGCTATCAGGAAGAGTGTCTTCCAGGAGAGGAAGCGGAGTGGACAAGTTGCCATCGGCTCAAAAGGTGGGCGAGTCAGTTGCTGCAAGACCACATTCAGCTCCCACTCGGGGGCAGGAGGACGGATGGGAGGCTTGAGCAAAAGCAAGCCCCTAAGAAAGTGGGACACCAAGGGGTGACCAGATAGAGAATGTCCCTCCACCAGAGAGTGGTGAGCTGCTAGAGCTGAGAGGTGGACCCGAACAGAATTGGATTTAAGGCCTTGATTTGACAAGTGCAGTAAGTACTGAAGGACCACTGGCACAGTACAGGAGAAAGGATCAACTGTACGTAGCTGACACCACACTGAAAACCTTTTCCATTTGAGAGCATAGGTTTTCCTAGTGGACTGTTTCCTAGAGACTAGGACAACCTCCTCAACTTCCTGAGGTAGGCCCCAGGGAGCCAAAACTACCCATGCAGCCTCCAGGCCATCAAATTGATAGCTTTGAGATTGGGGTGCAGAAGGGAACCCTGTTCCTGTGAGAGAAGGTCGGGTTGCAACCCCAGAGGTAGTGGAGGTTCCACCGCCAGTTGAAGTAGAAGAGGAAACCAAGGCTGTCTCGGCCACCTGGGAGCCACCAGCAGGACCGAGGCCTTGTCCTGAAGAATCTTGAATAGAGTTCGGGCCACTAATGGTGTGGGAGGAAACGCATACAGGAGGCCCTGAGACCAGGATATCAGAAAAGCATCCGCTGCTATCCGCAGAGGATGCGGTTGCCTGGAGCAGAACTTTGGCAGTTGCTTGTTCATGGGGCTGGCAAAGAGATCTATCAAAGGGAGACTCCATGTCAGGAAGATCTTCTGAACTACTGAAGGATGCAGCTGCCACTCGTGGGGCTGCAGTATTCTGCTTAATCTGTCTGCCAGGTAGTTGTCCTGGCCTGGAAGGTACACAGCTCTGAGGAGCATGTTGTGCTTGAGGGCAAAGCAACAAAGATCCTGAGCCTCTTGACAAAGGATCCTGGACCCAGCTACGCCCTGTTTGTTCACATAAAACATGGCAACTTGGTTGTCTGTCTGAATCAAGACAGACTGGTGAGCCAGGGTAGGATTGAAAGCTTTGAGTGCTAATCGAATAGCTCTGAGCTCGAGGAGATTGATCTGCTGTGCAGCTTCCCAGGGAGACCATAGGCCCTGGGTGCACTTGCCCAGACAATGAGCCCCCCAGCCTTGCAGGGAGGCATCCGTGGTCACCACTACTGAGTACCCTGGAATCTGAAAAGGCACCCCCCTCAGAAGATTGGGTGGGTGAAGCCACCAGGAGAGGGTGTGCAGAAATGGTCTGGACACCCTTATCCTGTCTCTGAGGCTGCCTGTGGCCTGTGACCACTCAGCCCGAAGGCACCACTGTGCAGGCCTCATATGGAGCCTGGCATTGGGGGTCACATGTACTGTCGAAGCCATGTGGCCTAGAAGCCTCAGGCAGAGCCTGGCGGAGACCAGGGACCTGCTGAGAAACTGATTTGCCAAGGCCATCAACCTTTGGGCCCTGTCTACTGGCAAGAAAGCCTTTGCCAGCAGAGAGTCCAGCCTTGCCCCTATGAACTCCAAGTTTTGGGAGGGGAGCAAAGTGGACTTTGCGAAGTTTATGACAAACCCCAGGCTTTGTAGAAGAGCAATAGTCCTGAGGGTGGCTTGTTTGGCCTCCTGGCACGTCTGACCCCTGATAAGCCAGTCATCTAGATAGGGGAAGACAAAGATTCCCTGATTTCTCAGGTAGGCCGCCACCACTGCTAGGCACTTTGTAAAGACTCTGGGGGCGGAGGTGAGGCCGAAAGGCAGCACCCTGTACTGATAATGGTTTCCTCCCACAATGAACCTGAGGTACTTTCTGTGGTCTGGATGAATGAGGATGTGAGTGTACGCATCCTTTAGATCTAAGGAGCATTGCCAATCTCCCTGCTGGAGGTAGGGCAGAAGTGTCCCAAGAGTAAGCATCTTGAAGTTCTCCTTCACTAGGAACTTGTTGAGGTTCCTGAGGTCCAGAATGGGTCGACGGCCACCGGTTCTTTTGGGCACCAGGAAATGCCTGGAGTAGAAACCGTGACCTTGCAAGTGGGGAGGCAAAGGCTCCACCAACAGACCATGAAGCTCTTGTAGAAGAAGGTCTCTGTGCAGGGGAGGCCTTGGAGGCATCCCTGGAAAATATGATGGAGGCAGTTGGTGAAAATGGAGGGCATAGCCCTTGTGGACTATCTCCAGCACCCAACTGTCCCCGGTGATAAGGGGCCACTTTTGGGCAAAGAGGGCGAGGCGACCTCCTGTGCAGGGTAGGGAGAGCAGTGGAGGAGAGGCTATGGTCAAGGAGTCAAAAACCCCCACCCTGCTGAGTGGTAGCAGGGGCCTGAGGCTTGGGGGGTCCTCTGCCTACGGGGCCTATTACCCTGCCCCTTGGCTTGCTGACTCTGTGGGGCAGCTTGGGCAGCCTGATATTGCGGGTACTGTTTGTAGGCAGTGCCCTTCCTCGGGTAAAAGGGCTTTTTACCCGAGCCCTTCTTTTTATGAGAAGGGGCAGAGGTCTTCCTCGACAGCCTTGTCCGTGTGAGGTGCTCAGTTTCGAGCTGAGCGGCCTTCTCGGTCATGGGCTTGCCAAAAAGGTTTTCACCTCGGCAAGGGACATCGACCAACTTGTCCTGAACCCATGGCTCGAGGTCCGATGACTGCAGCCATGCCTGGCGTCGAGCCGCGATGCCGGCTGCTGCAACGCAGGCCGAAGCCTCAAAGCCATCGTAGGCGACGCGGGACATGAACTTCGAGCAGTCCCGAATCCCCGAGGACGAGGACTTAAATCTCTGCAAGGGTTCCCCGGAGAGACCAGCAGAGAACCCGGCCAACTCCTTGGCCAGATCCCACAAGTACATGCCCATGTACAGCTGGTAGGATTGGACACTGTGATAAGGAAGCTTATCATAGTTCAGGAAGGAGCTGTAATAGAGGTGAATTGGCTCTGAACAAGCAACCTGTCTTTGCTGGTAGAAATGATAAAACAGAATGTTTCCATAAAAGACTACCGGTCCCAGAATGTACCAGGTTTCAAACACCATATAGAAGAGCTGAAGTGGGGAAACGTGTGTTCAATCAGGAGAACTATGAGGTAATTCCCAATCCCTCATCTCCAAGGGCAGGGCTTGATTCAGCACAGCTGAGCTGTGCTAGGGTGGAGTGTCCCTCTAAGCAGGTTAAATGTAAAGCTTATTCTACACAGAATCAGACGGAGCTTGAGCAGGAGCAGAGGCAGCAGAGGAACCCAGAGCCCAAGGACAGAGAGAGCAAGAAGCAGCGTGGAAGAAAGGAGAAGAAAGCATCTTGGAGGTCTAAAGGAGTCCATAGCAGTACATGTGCTGGGAGTCATTCCAGAGGCAAGCATACTCCATTGGACTGGAGGAAACCAGAGGAGTGGGGTAACAGAGCCAGGAATCCCCGGACGGCACCTGTGAGGGAGACGGCTGCATTTGGAAGGGGCCCTAAGACCAGTGCAAGAAGGTATGTGAAGAGAGACCCAGTGTCCAGGGATCTTGATTGGAAGGCTGGACATAAAAACTGGACTACATACTGGCCAGGATATCTGGAGAGGGACTCTAACAGCAATGGAAGCTCAGGTATGAACACTGATCTATGCCCTAGCTCTTCACTTGGAAGACAGCAGGGAAACAAGTATTGTCCTGAGAGTGCTCCATTAAGAAATTCCTCTGAACCAGTCCATGATATTGACTCTATGATAGTTGAAGAAGAAGGAGATATTTTAAATTATCAGAGTGAATACATGGATTGCTCTCTATCTAAGCTTCTGTGGTAATATACTTTCACAAATACACCAACCATCAAAAAGAAATATATCCTGTTCTTTTATCTACCTAGAAACGTTTTCAAGAAAGCTTTTGGGTAGGCTTTGAGCCACGTATAGAACGTAAACCAGCCAAGAGGTTTGCAGCTGCTTAATGGTTAGCAATTAAGCCTTGCATAATTGCACGTGGGCTCTAAAAGGATACTTCTGGGTGTGTGTGAAAATACAAGAAGTTATCCTTGAAAAAGAACAGTTTTTGATTACTTTTTGGGTTTTGGTTTTGTTTTTGGAGCACTGCTAAAAGGTATTAGCAAGAGCCCACAGAAAGACCTTTCTGTTCCCATCAAGGTCTTTATTGTTTGATTGATTACTTAAGAAGTTCAGTTGTTGTTCCTGATTTGTTTTTCCTAAGTTTAATACTGAAAGCAAGTATTCCTTTTGTGCTACCAAGTAAATCTGTGTGGGAGAAAATAACCCCATAAATAAAATATATTTTCTTTGCTTAACACTCGAGCAAGCACAACTCATTTATTTGTGAACGGCTGATTCTGGTATGAATGGACTACATTTCCCACAATCCTTTGCAAGTCATACTAATATTTGCCTTTGCCAAGACTGTGGACATTCTCACCCAGCGCCCCCGTTTACAACACGGCAAGCAAGCATCGAGCCCTGGAAGCACTTTCTACCGACGCCATCAAGGTTCCGGGCCTCCCTGCCAGGGGGCACCGCGGAGTGCATCTTCTGGCTCTTCAGACGATGCATAGCCGATTCCACAACCATAGAATGGTGTGGTAGCTGTGCCTTTTGAAAACCAGGGCTATTCCGGAGTCGATAGATCGAATCGACTCGCTTGCTGAGAACCGGCGCAGAGGCCGGTGCCTCCCACATATGGAAGAGGAGCCGTTCCAACATCGGAGGAACTGGAACAGTAAAGGCCTCCTTCGGAGGAGAGTCATACTGTAGGGCCTCAAGCTCTTCAGCTCGAGGCTCCTCCTCGGGGTCCGCCGTAATAGCCAAGGCAGCGGCCATATCCCAGACAAACTCCGAGAACCGAGTATTCTCCAGGGGGGACCTACTCCGGGGCTCAGACTGCGGTGAGTCCGAAGTGACGTACCGAGTCTTAAAGGTATCAGGAGACTCCTCGTCCTCCGTCTCCCAAGCTGACTTGTCCAAGGAGGAGTCAGGGTCCGACCCCGCGGGGCCCTGGAGCACCCGCCCCGACGCTGGAGGCACTGGTGTCGACGCCCTCGGTCCCGAACGGGAGGTCGCGGGAGACCGCGACCGAGGTCGACTCTGAGCCAAGATGGACTCGAGTATCGGCTCGGTCTCCAGGGTCGACTTTGAAGTCGATGTCCTGGTGGTCGGGGCAAACGCGCCAGACAGGCTGGCCATCAGTGCCCGCTGCTGCTCCATGAAGGCAGACAATCTGCTCTCCAAGGCTGTCATCCTGAGACTCAGCTTGGGAGACGCAGCAGCCACCGACTCGGGCCCCGGCGGCGGCGCCGGGCCCGACGTCGGCTCCCTGGGAGGAGAGTCCTCGAGGACTACGGGGCTTACGTGTCTAGCAGACTCTGGCTCCATGCAAGGAACCTTTGCAGGCTTCTCGTGTTCCACGGGCCAAGGGCGACGGTCGGGGGTCTTAGACCTGGCCCTCGAGGAGCCAGGGACCTCCTCCTCCGACGCCCTCACGAGCCGCTTCTTCCTCTTGCGTTCCCGCTCGGGGGACCCCCTTTCCGAGGAGCTTCGACGGCGCTCGGGATCGGAATCCCGAGATGTCGAGGCCTCAGACGAGGTCCGGGCCCGGCCGGAGGCTGAGTCCGAGAAAAGCCTTTCTTTTTGCTGCTGTCGACTTCGGAGTGCCTTGGAAGACATCTTTCCACATGGCCCGCACGACTTAGGGTCGTGGTCGGGGCCGAGGTACCGAAGGTAGCAGTCGTGTGTGTCGGTGAGAGACATCAGTTTCTTACACCGATCACACTTTTTAAAGCAGCTGAAAACCATCGGGGAAAAAAAAAAAAAAAAAAAAAAAAAAGAGTCCCCGCAAGGTCAAAAGACCGGCCTTCCAGGGAAAAATGGAAAAAACGGCGTGAACGCCAGCCACGAAGGGCAAAAACCAAAAAAGAAGAATCGGGCTCGATACCGGTGTACCGAACCCGGCGGGAGGGGAACCGGCGTCGAACCGGGAGAAAAAATAGCAAAAATCGCCAAAAAAATCTAATTTTAACCGGGAGAACAGGACACACATCCGGTGGGCTTCACGGAAAAAAAGAGCCTGAGGTAAGATGGCACCTTTAGGCGGGAAGGTAACCTAATGGTGGAGTAGCCTAGTGGTTGGGGCAAGGTACTTCAGGCCGGAAGGTCGGGGGTTCAAATCCCACTAGAGGACAGCAACCTTGGGCCGGAAGGACTGGGGTTTCTAGTCCCACAGTTGCTCCTTGTGGTCTTGGGCAAGCCACTTAACCCTCCATTGCCCATGTTCCCTGTAAGTATTAGTGTATGTGTCTCATATCCCCATGTTTTAAATGTATCCCCCAATTGTGTTGTGATCGCTCTGATTAAAGGATAAGGCGGTATACAAAATAAATAAAATAAATAAATAAAATAAATAACCACGCATGCATGCCTGCATTCTCAAAGGCTTTCATAGAAAGCTGGGGAAATGCTCCGCTGGGGCTTCATCGGCGCCGATGACACCCATATGTGAGGACTGACTTCCTGCTTGGTCCTGGAGAATTAACAGTTAAGAACAAATTTCACCCTCATTCTGCTAGACTAGTCCAGATCAATGGAATGTACCCAAGCTCTACTGACCCTGGTGAGAGAAAGATAAAGCCCTGCCTATAACCAGTATGACAAAGGCTGAATCCTCCCTAGCCTGAATGTCTACCATGTAATGGCTGATAAAGCATAATTACTCACCTGTAACAAGTGCTCTCCAAAGACAGCATTCTGGTCTCACTGCCAAGAAAACCCAGGAGCTGTTGGGTCACGAGGAGTCACCATTGACTCAAAGGTGCACATTGCCTTTGAGTGAAGTAGCAGCCTAGTGGTTAGAGCAACAGCCTACTACCCAGGAGATCTGGGTTCAATTCCCACTAGCACTCCTTGTGGCCTTGGGCAAGTCACTTTACCCTCCATTGCCTTGGGAGGAAATCTACTTCCGGTCATACCTTGCCAGGGGCTGCTGCATCACTAGGAGTCAGCCTTGACTTGAAGGCACTTAAAAAAAAAAAAAAAGAAGCCAGACAGATGGGGGAAACGGCAGAGACACACAAACTAAGATGGATGCCATTCCTTGAACTCCAGGGCCCTTTCTACCCGAAAACTGCCAAAATGCACACACTGACCAGTTGGAGCTCAAACCACCACAAGCTGGAAGTGAAGTGGCGTGATAAGAACTGAACTGGCAGAAGATACATTGTGGCAGTGATGGGACAATGGCGGGACACCTGGTCTTTTCAACCAGTCTGCTCACAGAAGACATGAGGATAGAGCCAGGCTGACCATATGGCTCTGAAGGCCCCACCCCCCCCAATATAATGGAGTGAAAAGTTGAGTGGTTGAGCAGCAGCGCAGCATGAGAGGAGGCAGCAAGGGAATTGGCAAACATCGTAAACAGGCTGAACATGCCAAGCTGCAGGGAACAGAAGTTGCAAAATGAAGGAGCACATGTAAAACAGAGGGCTACATAACGCAAGCGCATGAGGTCAGTGCAACAGCCATTGGGGCTATAGTGTGCTGTGCTACGGGAAGGTGCGGGTTGTGGAAGAAGTCTGAAAATCCCCTTAGATTGAAACAGGGAGAATGGCAGGGGACTGGTTTCAGCCCTCCTGCAAAGGACTCAGCCCTTTTGCAGAGGGCCCACAGGCAAAGGTTTCAGACCACGTGTGATTAAGCAGCGGTATTGGTAGTAACTTGGTGTTGAGGCCTTCAATAGTGGTAATGATTTACTGCCATTTGAGATGTCCCCCCACTAGTCCGCAAAGATTATAGGGAAGACAGAGCTGTCCTGTTAATGCTAGGGAAATTTTGTCCATAGCATTGTTTTGTGACGTTGCCCTGTAAGAACGTGGCTTTTCCCTGATGATGCCTCAGAGGCAAAAACTTGCCAGAAGTCTCAATCTCCAGTGAAAGTACATCAGAATGCACAGAGGAAAAGCACAGAAGCTTCAACAGTCTGCACAACATCTAACTAAAAAGGTTATTTTGAAGATAAGTTGGCTAAGTTCTAGTTAACCATAGAGGAAGTGAAGGAGGCACTATGATCACACGCAAGACAGATAGCAGATAATGCCAATGGCATTCAGGCTATGGAAATGGTGGTTAAGGCACCGCATACACAACTGACACAGATACAGAAGAATGAAACCTTATAGGAATGGACAGAAGATCAGAAAAACAGGAACATAAGAACATAGGATATGCCATACTGGGTCAGACCAAGGTCCATCAAGCCCAGTATCCTGTTTCCAACAGTGGCCAATCTAGGTCATACGTACCTAGCAGTTTCCCCAAAAGACACAGGTTCCACAATGCTTGTACTGGGTCAAGCACTGATATCCTGGGTCCCTTCTTAATAATGGTTTATGGACCTTTCCACCAGGAACTTGTCCAAACCTTTTTTAAACCCAGCTACGCTAACAGCCTTTACTACATCCTCCGGTAACAAATTCCAGAGCTTGATTACATGTTGAGTGAAAAAATATTTTCTTTTATTAGTCTTAAATAGTTTACCCTATAGCTTCATTGCATGTCCCCTAGTCTTTCTATATTCTGATAAAATAAACAATTGATCTACGTTTACCCGTTCCACTCCGTTCATTAATTTATAGACTTCTATCATATCTCCCCTCAGCCGTCTCTTTTCCAGGTTAAAGAGCCCTAACCTTTTTAGCCTTTCTTCATAGGGGTATCCTTCCATCCCCTTTACCATTTTAGTGGCTCTTCTCTGAAACTTTTCTAATAATGCTATAACCTTTTTAAGATACGGCGACCAGAATTGCACACAATATTCAAGGTGCGGTCTCACCATGGAACGACAGAGAGGCATTATAATATCCTTTGTTTTATTTTCCATTCCTTTCCTTATGATACCTAGCATTCTATTTGCTCTCTTGGCCGCCGCTGCACACTGGGCCGAGGGTTTTAACATGTTAGCGACAATGACGCCTAAATCTTTTTCCTGGCTGTAGGTTCCTAATGTGGAACCTTGCATCGTGTAACCATAGTTTCGGTTGCTCTTCCCTAGGTGCATAACTTTGCACTTGTCCACATTAAATTTCATCAGCCATTTTCATGCCCAGTCTTCCAATTTATCAAGATCCTCTTGCAATTTTCCACAATCCTCTTGGGTTTTAAATATTTTGTCTCATCTGCAAATTTGATAACCTCACTCGTTATTCCCTTTTCCAGGTCATTTATGAATATGTCAAAAAGCAGCAGACCCAGCACAGATCCCTGGGGTACACCATTATTTACCTTTCTCCATTGGGAAAATTGGCCATTTAGCCCTACCCTCTGCTTTCTATCTTTTAACCAGTTCCTGATCCACAATAGTACACTGCCTCCTATCCCATGACTCTTTAGTTTTGCCAAAAGTCTCTGATGAGGGGCCTTGTCAAAGGCTTTCTGAAAGTCCAAATACACTATATCAACCGACTCACCTTTGTCTACCTGTTTATTCACACCTTCAAAAAAACATAATAGATTAGTAAAACAAGATCTTCCTTGTCTAAAGCCATGTCGGCTGTCTCCCATTAAGCCATGACTATCTACATGTTCAGCAATTTAGTTCTTTATGATGGTTTCTACCATTTTTCCCCGGTACTGATGTCAGGCTCACCGGTCTGTAGTTTCCCGGATCACCCCTGGAACCCTTTTTAAAAATTGGTGTTACGTTCGCCATCTTCCAATCTTCAGGTATTACAGATGATTTTAATGATAGTTCAAAGATTACTAATAGCAGGTCTGCAATCTCACATTTCAGTTCTTTCAACACCCTTGTATGTATATCATCCGGTCCAGGTGATTTGCTACTCTTCAGTTTATCAAATAGCTGTAATACATCTTCCTGATGTATCGGTATTTCCTTCAATTCTTCCGCACCTTTAAATACCACTTCAGTCATGGGTAACATCCCTACATCTTCCTCAGTAAAGACCGAAGCAAAGAAATCATTCAGTCTCTCTGCTATCTCCTTGTCGCCTCTTAGTGCTCCTTTAACCCCTCTATCATCTAATGGACCAACTGACTCTCTCACAGTTTTTTTGCTATGAATGTACTTGAAAAAAAGTCTTTATTACGCGTTTTTGCTTCCGCAGCAAGCTTCTTCTGAAATTCCCCCTTTGCCTGCCTTATCAATGCCTTGCATTTACTGTAACTTGCCAGTGCTTGTGCTGTTTCCAGGTTTCGTCGTTTGGATTTTTTTTTTCCATTTCCTGACAGATGCTTTTTTGGCAACAACCACCTCTCTGACCTCACCTTTAAACCATGCTGGCAGTTTTCTGGACTTCCTTCCACTTTTCTTAAAGCGTGGAATAAAGCTGGTCTGGCTTTCCAAGATAGTAGTTTTCAACAACACCCAAACTTGATGTAAGTCTTTAACCTTTGCAACTGCTCCTTTTAGTTTTTTCTTAACTATTTTCCTCATTTTATCATAGTCTCCCTTTCTAAAGTTAAAAGGTAATACTGTGGATTTCCTTACCATCCCTCCTCCACTAATTAAATCAAATGCGATCATGCTATGATCGCTATTGCCAAGTGGCCCCAACACCCTTATCTCTTGCATCAGATCTGTTGTTCCACTAAGGACTACATCCAATATGGCTTCCCCTCTAGTTGGTTCATGAACCAGCTGCTCCAAGAAGCAGCAAGACAAATAACTTGCAACTTGTTCCTATGCCCGCTCAGCTGAGCACATTTGTCTCAAATCCTGCACCCTTGCCGACTTCCTTCACTTCAAATTCATGCTTGCTTCTTTCCAATCAGCCTTGACACTCGCCAAGCAAAACTACTATGTCCATCTGACTAGCTCTCTTGCTGCTGACCCTCACTGTCTCTTTAGAACTCTCAACTCTCTCCTAAAGGAGCATCTGTCTCTGACCTCTCCTTCCCTTTCTGTCCAAACCAGTGCCAACTAATTCCATGACAAAGTCCACAAGATTACACTCCAATTCCACATGAGATCAGCTCCATCCCCTCCTCCCCCTTTTCACTCCGAACTCTTCCCCTCGATCTCTGCTACCCTCTCTTCCTTTTCTAATAGCTCCGATGATGAAACCTCTCTTCTCTCCTCCTCTAAACTCACTACCTGCTCTCCTCTGATCCTATCCCCACTCATCTCCTTAATTCCATCTCCTCCACCTATCACTCTCCTCTGCAGCTGTTTCAACAGTCTTCAAGCATGCTGTGGTCAAGAAACCTTCAATAGACATTAGCTTGTTCTTCTAATTGACTATCTCCTCTCAAGTCCTTCTGGATCCACTGCAATCTGGCTTTTGTCCTTTACATTCTACTGAAATGTCTCTTGCCAAAGTCTTCAGCGACATAATCCTGGAAAAATCCAAAGGCCTTTAACCAGTCTTCATCCTTCTTGACCTTTCTGCTGCTTTTAACCGCCACCTTCTCCTCAACACCTTGTTCTCTCTTGATTTTAAGGGCCCTGTGATATCCTGGTTCTCTTCTTATCTCTACCATTGCTCTTTCAGCGTTTGCTCTGGTGGATCCTCCTCTACTGCTATTCCACTCTCAGTTGATGTACTCAAAGGGTCTGTCTTGAGTCCACTCCTTTTCTCTCTATATACTTAGTCCCTTGGTGCACTCATTTCCTCACATGGTTTTCAGTACCACTTTTACGCTGATGACCCTCAGATCTCTCTCTCTCTACATCTCTCTGGCAATCCAGACTCGGATCTCTACCTGCCTATCTGACATCGCTGTCTGGATGTCTCACTGTTTGAAATTGAACATGGCCAAAACCGAGCTTCTTATTTTTCCCTCTAAACCTACCTCCCCCCTTCCTCCTTTCTCAATCTCTGTGGATAACGCTCTTCTACTCCATGTTTCCTCAGCCCACAACCTTGGGGTCATCTTTGACTCTTCTCTCTCCTTCTCCACACACATTCAACTAATAGCTAAAACCTGTCATTTCTTGCTCTACAACATCAGCAAAATTCACTTCTTCCTTTCTGAACATACTACTAACACACTTATTCACTCTTTAGTCACCCCCCATCTTGACTATTGTAACCTCCTCTTTGCTGGTCTCTCTCTGAATCATCTCTCTCCTCTTCAATCTGTTCAAAACTCAGCTGTGCAGCTAATCTTCCGCTAGCACAGATATGCTCATATAAGGTCACCTTAAATGGCTCCCCATCCATTTCCATATCCAGTTCAAACTTCTTCTACTGACCTATAAATGCACTCATGTTGCTTCTCACTAACTTTCCTCTCTCATCTCTCCCTACACCCCTCCTCGTGAACTCTGCTCTTCTGGTGAATTACTACTGTCTATGTTCTTTTCTTCAACTGCCAACTCCAGACTTTGATCCTTTCACCTTGCTGCTCCTTATGCCTGGAACAAACTGCCTGAATCTGTACATCAGGCTTCATCCCTGCCCCTTTTCAAATCCATGCTAAAAGCTCATCTCTTTGAGGCCGCTTTTGGATCCTGATCCACTTAGCCTTCTGTGTATCTCCTTACCTTCCCTAGTTGTTTCCTTGTCCTTAGCTGTTGTATTTCTGTCTTGACTAGATTGTAAGCTCTGATGAGCAGGGACTGTCTTTTCATGTATTTGTGCAGTGTTGCGTACGCTTTGTAGTGCTATATAAATGATCAGTAGTAGTAGCAACTCACTGGAGTCCCCGAGCCTATAGACAAGGATTTGATGGACTTTTGTGACATGCTAGTCCCTGAGAAGTTGTGCTTGCCAGCCTCTAAGTTGCCGCTGAAAGTGGATCATTTTTAAAGTTTTCAATTATATGAATAAAATGGCATTGTTGTCTGCATATGGTAAACAGCGAGCTCTTTATATCAAAGGGACTAGAATCTTGATGTTCCAGATCTTCTCGGCATAGGCAGCCACCAAACATAGGGAGATTACCCCTTAATGTTCACAGCTGTTTGTCAAAGGAGTTCACTTCAGTTTGTTATAGTCAGCCAAACTGAGTGTTCTATGAAGATACAAAGATTTCTAAAACCAAAGAGGAAATAAAGAGATATGTGGAAGGTGTGGAAAGAGGCAACACCAGAACTGTGGCTTAAAAGGTTCTTCCATGGAGAGTGGAGGCTATGGTTGCAAGGGGTGATAGATGAAGTCTGAAGGGATCACTGTTTGAACCCCCTTTATTTTTTCAGAGCTCTTCAGTTAAGAAGGCAAAGTCTGTACTTCATGTGTTCTAGTCAACCTAAGATGTTATCCCAGATATTATGCAGTGAAGAACTGTAAAGGACAAGACATGCACCACCGATAAAGGAGAGGAGTGCTTGTTTCTTACCCCTTTAGGGAACAGACAGTATTCATTAATGTGCCATGGGACAATGTCATCAAGAGGCATAGGTCTGCCGAGGGAATGGAGGTACTGGCGGGTCCTCCCAGAGGGGATGGCCAGGGCTCTACTAGTTAGTTTCTACTGGTGATGGGGGCGCCCTTCCAAAAAAATAAAAATCAACAGTCTTGCCTAAAGGCAGGGTAGTTCAAAGGTTTTAATAGAAAGTTATTTCACTGTCTGTGATGTTAATGCCGAGTTGTTAATTTTCATAAGGTAGTGGGGGAAGGCGAGTAGGAAGTCCTCTGGTTAGTTGGGATGGAAGGCAGATGGGGGGATGGGGGAGTATGGATGTTTGGTAGTTGGGGGAAGGGGGGGTGAGAGAATGTAGGGGAGAGAGGTTGAAGGAGCATTGCATCCTCTTAGAAAGGCTACACAGGAGAATGGAGTATAGATCTGGATGGACCTGGTACTGTAGTGAGAGTGCAGAGTGCATTTGGCTGAAGAGGTGAAACGCCCGAGGAAAGGAAACTAGCATCTGCCCTATAGCAAAAGGAATGGAGGGAATAAAGGCTGATCTGAATTTAATTATGTTAAATGTAGATGGCATAAATTCACCAGTGAAGCGCACAAAAATCTTAACCTATTTAAAAAATGGTGAGAGTGGCTATCGCTTTTTTACAAGAAACTTATTTAAACAATGCGGAGTGGATTGGGGAAAGATGGTGTCTTAGAGGGATGACGAATGAGCGCTCTGTCAAGCTCCCTTATAGCTCATTAATGAGCAAACAGAAAACAAAAATTGTGGCAAAGACCCCTTCTTTGCCAACTAAACCTACCAAGCAACTATTCTTGAGCTGCTCATTTCTCAGGCATCCACTGTGCCGGGAGCGATGGAAGCTGTGTCGGAGCCTTCAGGAGAGGATTCCTTCTTTGGCCCCGACAAATCTCTTAGTCCCGGAGAAAGGCCTTTCTCAGTGCTGTAGCGGGGAACTGGTGGTTCCAGTAACTCCAGTTGGGAGGCTGACCGATTGGGTGTAGAGCCCTGCCTGGCTGTTGGGGGGTTTCTGGAACAGTGGAGGTTCCCCCAGCAGTTCTTTGCAGTAGGTGTTGGAGGCAAGTCTGGTAGTGGCATTCAGCATGGCTGGTGTGGCAGAATTCTCAAACCCCATCTCAGTTTCTTCTTAGGGATTGGCAGGAGTTATAGAGCTACAGTCTGCTCTTGCAAGTATCCAGCGTAAAGTCCCTCTGTTGAAGTCTCAAAATGTGTCCCTGGAAAGTGTCTGGCAGGCGGTGACATCTATTAACAGTTTGACATCAGCGATAGCTACCTTGACTCTGGACATGTACCGTTGGTTGCAGACTAAGGACACAGAGCTCTCACATTTGGATGTCCGGGTGAAGAAGGTGAAGGCTCTAACTCGACCTGGTGAGACCCAATAAACTTTAATTTACAAGCAGTCAGCTTATCCTGGACTAGACAGCTTGGACAATGCTGCTTGGGCTCTTAATTTGCTCTTTATAAATTTTCCTATGACTCCTTTGCTTTCTTCCCAAGCCATATTACATAAATATTTCCTGGATGTCCTTAAAATGCCATCCTCCCCACAACTAAGGTTTTTTCCCTTCCACTCAGGATGGATTCTTCTGGTCTTAGAAAGGAGTCCCTGGGGGGGGGGCGTCTCAAGTGTCTGAGTCTTTGGACGTAGCAGGTTTGCTTGAAAGTTCTCTGTCTGAGGTGGTGTGATGTGGCACCTTGTTGGTTTCTTTTGTGTTTCCTCAGGATATATATCATATTCAGTGTTTGTTCTTCAGTCATAGACCTGTGTTGTTTAAGGGGGCAAAAATATGGGTTTTTCCTGACCTTGCAAGTGCTATTCAGGAGCGAAGGAGAAAGTTTATATGTATGCATCAAGCTGTATTAGATTTAGGTGCCTCCTTTAGTCACAGTTTTCCTTGTAATGTGTTATATGTTTTGAAAATAATAAGTATTTGTTTTTCGAGCCCTCTCAGTTCAGATTTTTTCTTGAATCTAGATGCCTGCTTGGTCATACTTCTACTCCATAGGTTGAGGCTCAAGTATAGTAGCATGGATTCACCTGCGATTCCTTTTTCCTGAGAACTTTACTTTTAATATACGCTTCTGGTGTTAGACCTTCCCCCCTGCTTTCCCATATTGTTGGTTTAATATGCACCTTTTGTTATTTGTTTTATTATTTGGCAGTTTTGCTAGGCTTTCAAGTACATAAAACCTTGAAGGATACAGAAGGTAGATACACTGTGGCACTAGAAGAGCTTGGTGGTTATAAATTAGTGCTATGTAACTTTATGCTCCCAACGTACACTGCCACAGCTTCTCCTCCAATACAGTGGCAAAAGAGATAACGTATGGGGAATATAAAAGTCTATCTTGGGCCGGGACTTTAACATTATTGCACGCCCCCATATAGATTGTCAACCCTGCAAGGAAGCATGCAAGGGTCATTATGACAAGGGAGTGAACTTTATTATAACAGAAATGGAGGTAGCTGATGGGTAGCGGTATCTACATCCGGGGGGGGGGGAGGGGGGGAAGGATTTCACATTTTATTCAGCCCCACATAAGATGTACTCCAGGCTAGAGTACTGGTTGCCAGCAGAGTCCTTGATGCACAAGCTGAAAGTCGCTAAAATAGAGCAAAATGCAATTTCAGATCATTCTGCAGTCAAAAGATAACTCAAGCCAATTAGAGGAGAGGAAGAATTCAACTGGAAAATTAGCCTTGTGTATTATTCTGATAAGAGTTTTAGAGAATTTGTAAGGAAATCTTGGGTGGAATATGAGACCACTAATAAAGGTACCATTCAATCTGCAGTGACATAGTGGGAGGCCACCAAAGCAGTGCTCCGGGGGCAGATGCCTGTGCTGCATTTCTATGCGCCGCCCCCATGGTATGCAGATGTATCTCATGCATATTCATGAGGGACAGCATGAAAACTCGAACAGTGTTTGGCCCACCAGGACTGGAGTTTAAAGTAAAAATAAAAATATGTAGACAAAATTTAAACTGAAATCCCAAGAAGTCAGACTCTTCAAGCAGTGCAACATCACTTAAGGGTATCTGAGTTAGTTTTATCTTTATTAGAACCTCTCTAGCGGGATGCCCTAACTTCCCTCTTTTGTTAGTATACTTCCGAACAATGCACTCTTGAGTGACTGTCAGCTTTCCCTTATTATCTAGTTTCAAAGCTGCTCTCTCGGTTAAGGTGGAACACATCCTTTTGGAAAAGCCCCTCCATTCCCCAGAATGTTCCCCAGTTCCTAAGAAATCCCAAATCCTGTTCCTTGCACCATCGTCTCATCCACACATTGAGACTCCAGAGCTCAGAAATGCCTTTTGGGCCTACGCATGCAATGGAACGCATTTCTAAGAATGCTACCCTGGAAGTTCTGGATTTCAACTTCCTATCTAAAAGCCTAAATTTGACCTCCAGAACCTCCCTCACACACTTTCCTATGTTATTGGTACCAACTATATCAAGACATCAGGCTCCTCTCCAGCACTATCTAAAACCTTGTCTAGGTGGCACGTGAGGTCTGCTACCTTCGCAGTAGGCAGACATATTGCCAGGCAATCCTCATGTCCACCAGCCACCCAGTTATCTACATGCCTGTTGATTCAGTTGCCAACTATAATGGCTGTCCTAACCATTTCCTCATGGGCACATGTTCCTGGAGAAACCTCCTCAGTGCGAGAGGGTTTTACATCAACTGGAAGACAGGACCTAGCTTCAGGATCACTTCTTGGAGACACCAAGATGAAGCTCTCCGTTCACGTGGCCTCTTTCCTTCATGGCAATAGAGAGGCTGTCAGACTGGAGGTGGACTTCAGTACTACGCCCCTCCAGAGATCAGACTCATTCCATGAAAGCAAAGAGCTCCTTGCACCTAGTGCACACGTAAGATCTCTCACCAAATGGGAGAAAACTGTACATGTGACACTCAATTCAAAAGACTGGATAGCCCCCATTTTGCTGCTGGACTGATGTCTGCATCTTCATTTTAAGGTTTTGTTAAGATATTTAAGTTGTTTACTTACTTAAAGTTACCAGGGATAGTTGTACAAACACAAGTATACCTAACAGGTTTAAGGACTTTGTTCACATCAGGATTAATTTCAGGGCCTTAATTAAGCTATACCTGATGAGAACAACCAGCTGCCTCTTGAAAGTGAATTTGACTACCTCTGTCCCTGTAAGAGCCTATAAATCTAAGATTAGGCCTGAAGGTGGTGCAAGTCAGGGTGGGCGGGAGGAAAAGAAACAATAAAAGCTGGCTTGCAGTGCCCTGGCTGAGTCTTAGGGGTATGTTTACTAAACTGCGGTAATGCCATTCGCGTTAGGATCCGCGGTAGAGGCAAAAATACCCAAATAAGGACATGGGCGGTACATCGTTACCGATAACGCGCGTTACAAGGCGCCATAAATTAACGAGCATTACAGGATGGAGCCGTGGCACGTTACCGCGTGCTAATCTTAAGAAGGCGCGCAGACATGCAAACACAGAAACAGAGCTGTAGCATAATGGTTACTACACTGACTGATGGTACAGGGGTCATGGGTTTGATTCCCCAGTGTGCCTAATGAATAAGGCTGGCTGAGGTATTATGTTTAACCCTTTGAAGGCCTACTTTAAAATTTTAAGCCTGGTTAATTTTTGCATATTTCAGGAAAATTGTACCTGTCTTATTCAATATGTTCTAATAGTGATTTTCCTTCTGCTATGGTCATGTATTATATACCATTTGATAGGAATATTTAGTCAGAATTTTGGATCCCGAGAGTTCTGGGCTTGGCCTGGAAAGGGTTAAGTATTGGGTTGTGAGGAATTTTAGTTTTACTTTAATTAGTGCTGCCAGTAAACACACCCTCACAGTGGCGTAACCTAAGGTGCCGCATAAGGCACCCTAGAAGGCACTCCATAAGGCACATTATAAAGTGCGCTGTCTGCCAAGGCACCCTATAATGTCCCCTATAGGACACCTTATAAGGCACTTTATAGGGCACCGTATAAGGCACCTTATAAGGCGCTTCATATGAGGCACCCTAAGGTGACAATACTCTGAGGGTGTTTCTGCTGGCAGCACTAATGTACAATAAAAATAGACAATGCCTCAGACAGCCCTATCAATGAACCCCACTGTGGATTTTGAACCCATGACCTCTGGCTCCACGGGCAGTGAAGTAACCAGTGGGCTACAGCTGCTAAGAAACCCCTGGCTGGCTACAGTAGGACTGCACGGCACCACACAAACATTCTGCTGTGGTTACCAGGATAGGGTCAACCCACCCGTATCCAGGATGCACAGCACATGCAAATCAGCAGTCTACAGATGATCACAAGATGGGGTATGCACCCCACAGCACCTCAGCCTGGTAGGGGGTGCCGACGGTGTGTGTTAAGTGGCACAGAGTAGCTACAGACCGTCACAGTGTGCGGGTCCTGTGCTCACCCTGAGGGTGAGGAGGGGTGCCCAGCACCATTTTCGCAGCACCTGGCTTTGCTGAGATTGGCACTGATGGGGACCTGCAGCATAGCCTATGTGTGATAGGTAGTCCTTGCAAACACCCCTAGGATATGCCTGTGTCCATCTGTATTTCACATCTAGCCCTTGGGGACTATGATGCACCCAGAAAGCACAGTTACTTACCTGTAACAGGTGATCTCTGGGTACCGACGGAGCCTGCACGGGAATGCTCCCCAGCATCCAATCAGAAAGCTTTTGGGAGCATCCCTCGCGCCTGCGCGGTGACTTCCCGCCTTTCCCACTGCCTCTCCTCAGTTGAGTTTCATAGCTGAGACAGAAGGAGAGAAAGAGGAAAGAAGATAGATAGATACAACTCCTAGGGGAGGTGGGTGGGTTGTGAAGACTAATTCCTGCTGTTCCCAGAGATCACCTGTTACAGGTAAGTAACTGTGCTATCTCCAGGAACAAGCAGGAATGAGTCTTCACATATGGGGACTCCCTAGCTGTGGATGCCAGGGGAGATCCCATAAAATGCGTATTCCTGGGACAGGACGGCATTTCCCAAATCTGGATCCCCGGCATCCCCTGAGGGATGGGGGTAGGAGTTGAATAGAGAAGAGCTGCAGGGAACAGCAAATCTAAAGACTACAGGAGAGAGGAGTCTTTAGAAAGTATGTCAAGTATCATTAAATATTTAATGAACTAGTACAATATAGAGCTTACCTACTGGATTGTAGGAAGTAGAACTGTGATGAAGTGTACTGTAGATGCAGTAATGGAATCTTCAAGGTAACTTCACAGCAGTGAGGATGAAGTTCCAAACCAGGAATGGGCAGGTGACCCAGGTGTCAACTGGGGCAGGAGAAGAACGGCATGTCTTCAATGGAAAGCTTTATGGGAAAAAGCTGAAAACTCTTTTAGGTACA
This sequence comes from Ichthyophis bannanicus, assembly GCA_033557465.1. Taxonomy (NCBI): domain Eukaryota; kingdom Metazoa; phylum Chordata; class Amphibia; order Gymnophiona; family Ichthyophiidae; genus Ichthyophis; species Ichthyophis bannanicus. The sequence continues at coordinate 1,649,286,492 of CM066032.1, forward strand.
GAGTTATTAACATTGAGGACTAAAAGAAGAAGACTGACCGATCTGGAGAATTAGCCCAGTCCGGAAGGGAAGAGGGGGTATGGAAAAAAGCCCCTATTCCCAAGGAGAACAGAAGTGTACTCAGAAATACTGAAGATGTACACTGTCATTCCTAGCTGGTAAGAGATAGGAAGACAATGAAGTGTGATACTTCATGGATAGGGAGATCTATAACAAAAATAGAAGCTGTTGACGTCACAGCAGTAATTGTGTGTATAACCGCTCCCACTTACTGAGCCGTATGGGAATAGGCAAGTTGACTGTCTGGGCCTCTTAAGAAGGTAAAACCTTTATCGCACAGACAGGTAGGGAGATAGTAGGTAATACCTAGTGTCCTATGGACATCTCCCAAAGGGTGTGTGTATATATATATATATATAGAGAGAGAGAGAGAGAGAGAGAGAGAGAGAGAGATACATACATGTCTATATATATATGTGCATATATGTCCAGAGATGTGTGATATATATAGAGAGAGATAGATATAGATGGGCATGGCTTATGCCCATACAGATTACAAAAATATGTATGTATAGGACATATACATACAGGAATATGACTCTGAGAATACATGCCTGCAACTGAACCACAGAAAAACATTCACATGGGGAATGTGATGGGAAAAGATTCATCTAATAAGCGGGTGAAAACCACCTGAAGATATTTAGAGAATCTATTTCTGTGGTGCAGGAATGTAATTCAGTGGAATAACCAGTATGGTTGCGTGAAAAACAGAGGATAATAGCAGTCTGGTAAGAGCACATCAGGAGTACTTTAGGACTCTGATATGTCCAGAGGACAAGAAAACGCATAGACTAAGACACCAGGAGGACCCAGTCAAGGGACTCAGAGGTATCATTTACAGTAAAAGAGTATGCGTTGTCCAAGTGGAGTAGAAAAGATACTGCCAAGCTGTAAGGAAAAAAAGGGGTAGATTCCTGCCAGATTGGGAACTCCTTGGACATTCACGCAGAAAAAGCTTGTCTTCTGTATCACAATAGGAGACAAGAGGGTATAAAGAACCTATATAGCCATGGATGACTATATAAGTTTTTCCTATTATATGGAAAACCCTCAGAGACAAAGTTCAATGCTCTACAGCAAGGGCCCATAGTGGAAAGCTTCTCTGAAGACTGCAGAGAGCATTGTGCAGGAGAATTATGAGATAAACTGACAGCAGTCAGATGTGGTGCCACATCCTAGGAAAGGATATGGCAAGAAGAAGATAACCTGCAGTGAGTAGTATCATGCAAGATAGTTGAAAGTAACTTGCAAGAAACAGTAAAGTAAGCACTGGAAGTTCTGCTTGTACAGCAACTGAACAAAAAAGTAGGGGGGATCTCCCTGTATAAAAACAGGGAGAAAAACAGACAGAGGGAGCGGAGATATTCCCGTCCCTGTCTGATGAGTTGTTCAGAGCATGCATTGAAGGATAGCAAAAAGTCTACACTGGAAAGAAAGAGAAGTGTTTCAGTATGGTACCAACTCGAGCAGGGGAAACCCTGGAAGAGAGGGGCTTGGAAGGTGACGTACCATATGGTAAGTCAGCTGAAGGAAAAAATGTCCCTGTGGGGACAGAAACTATCATGGGATAATTGTAATCTCCCTTTATAATGAAAAGAAAGGGAAAATTCAGTAACCCATGGACAAAAATATCCGACTAGCTTAGCATACTGAAAAGAAAAACCAGTGTAGGGATTGAAGAATAACTTCTGGTAAGAAGAAGTTAACTGTAGATTGCAACATACAGGAACCTATGGTTGCTGGTGATGATTAGCCTGGTTAGAGTCTGGAGACTTCAGACGAGGATGAGATGTCCCTTGCTTGGGTACATCTGGAGGATGGGAAGAGGAAGGATGAAACTTTCTTTTCCTAGGGAAAGAAGGTCGGTAGGACATTTCCTACGGCCTGGGGAAAAAGAAGGCTTAGGACGGTTTCCAGAACTAGGACAGTCAGTGGAGCAATGAGCAACCTGACGTAAAGCCTCTTTATTGAAGAGATTTTCTCCAGTACAAGGAGAATTACCCAGTGTATGTTGTGCCCATCTGCTCAAGTCTGAAGCCTGCAGCCAGGCTGTACGACGTGCTCCAATGGCAATAGCAGAGGATCTGCTAACAGACAAGAGTCTAGAGAAGCACGAGAAAGGAACCAAGAGATATTCCTGCTATGATTGAGAAGCAAGGAATAGTCAGAGGCCTTAGGTTCTGACAAAAAAGGAGACAAAAGAGATAATTTCTCTGTGACATCCTGAAGTGTCAGACTCATATAAAAAATATATGAAATAATTCTTGAAGCCAGCATAGAAGTTTGGAAGGTTTGACGTCCAAAGGCATCAAGTGCTTTAGATGCACGACCTGGCGGATAAGAGAATGCTTCTTCTTGCTTCTTACCTTCCTCATTGCTGATTCCACTACAATGGAATGATGTGGAAGTTGTTTTTTCTGGAACCCTGGAGAGGGAGGTACCTGATACAGAACGTCAATGGCTGTAGAAGGCAAAGGAACCTTTAAGGGTGATTCCCATATCCTCAGAAGAAGATCCTGTAAAGAATGATGTAAAGGAAGCATTATATTTTCCTTTTCTGCAGGATCTTGGTCAAGAGAAAAACCAGGAATAGGAATGGCAAGGAAGGCTGCCATGTCAAGGAGAAACTTCTGAAAAGAAGGATTTCCAATAGGAACTAATCCTGGGCAAGCTGAGGTTGAAGGAGCAGCTTGAGCACCAGAAGATATAGTGGACTGGTGCAGAAAAAGAATCCTGCTCGATGGACTGTGATACTGACAGTTCTGATTTGAGGCAGTTAGTACTGCATCGTCAGTGCCTGGCATCGATTCCAAACTAGGCATAGAAAGGATCGATGGCACCGATGGAACTGCAGGAATCGATCCCGACACCAGTACCGGTATCGGAGATAATGTCATCGAAGCAGTAATCGAGGGCTGCTGAAGCGGTACCGAGGTAACCAGAGAGCCTTGGTGAATATCCTCGGTACTGCGTAGCCGGAAACGATATGGATCGGTTCCGAAACGCGTCGGTACCAAGTCATCTAGACTGGATATCGATTCTAGACTCGGCATCGAAGTGAGCGAGTCTATCGATGCATGTCTAGAAGGTACCGACGTTGGTGGTGGTATCAGCGATGCCGACACGTGAAAGTCAATTGGAATCTCATCGAACGGCACCGAAGGTACCGAGGACGTTCGAAGACGATGCTCGGCGACGAGAGGAACACTCGACACCGGCACCGATGTCGGGGTATCGGTACCGCTCGAAGCCGGTACCAACCCCAAGCATGGCTGGGAAACAGGAAAGCCAATCTGGGTCGTATCGATCGGCCCTGAAGGTACCGAGGACACCAGATGACGATTCCTGGTGAAGAGTGCAGCACTCGACACCGATGTCGGTGCCGGGTTATCGGTACCGCTCGAAGCGGATACCACCCCCTGGCACGGCTCAGGTATGTTCTGTGAGGGGTGAGCCCCAGGAACAACCTGAAACCCCGTGAATGCTTTGGAGCTTGAAGACTCCCGCCGGGGTTTTATTGCCAATGGGATCTTGAGGGCAAGGCCGGAGCCGTCAAAATGCTGTGCATGAGACTTACCCTTCAAGAATTGGCTAGTCTTAACAGACTGTTTGTGGGTTACCTGATCCTGGAGAGAAGAATAAACCGGTGTCCTCACCTTAGGAGGAAAAACGGTATCGAGGGAAACTCGAAAAAGGGAAGGTCTTCTCCCAACCATATAGCCTGAAGTATCAGGGGAAAAAGGGTCAGGACCAAAACAGGTTAGACACCAAGCATTGGAGTCTAAAAAGAAAACTAAGTTTCCACAGTGAAGGCACTTCTTAGGGGAAGAAGGCTCCATCTTGGAAAGGCCTGGTAGGCCCAAAAAAGTTAAAACAAAAAACTGAGGAGAAATATTTCTCTAAGTTTGAAAAGGAAAAGAATAAAGCACCGGCGGTACCGGTATCGGCGGGAAATACAGCCACGACCACAAGAAAACAAGAAAATAAGGATTTTAAAGTAGAAAATTTCTGCGGTGACAGGAGGACGTCCTGTTGGCTCCGCGGAAAAACGAAAACTGAGGAGAGGCAGTGGGAAAGGCGGGAAGTCACCGCGCAGGTGCGAGGGATGCTCCCAAATGCTTTCTGATTGGATGCTGGGGAGCATTCCCGTGCAGGCTCCGTCGGTACCGACGTACCCATATGTGAAGACTCATTCCTGCTTGTTCCTGGAGATAAGTGCATACCCTGTGTGGGTGCCATGGTCACATGATTTAAGTGAAGGGGGGTGTTTGGACCCACAGGCGGATTACGTACCACCACCCAACCCACCCTCTGTGGCTCAGGGTGGGGGACAGGATCTCCCACCAACAGATCCACATTCTACCCCCCTGCAATGGTGGCAGTAGAGGGGACCATCACCCCAGTCCTGCTGGGGAACAGACACCCTACAGGGCAGGCAATGCAGAGCTGTACACATCCATAAAGCAATAGCAGACAGACAGTAGGCCTGGAAATGCACAGCTGCCCCCCACCACTATCTGACATTCTCCAGCAGCAAGCCGCTGCACCCTGCAAGGTGTTCCAGCAAGACACATACTAGTTGCAGATAGTCTGCTAGCTAGTCCATAGTGCATGTTCCTGGAGGAGATGCGTGTACCTAGAACTGGGATGTCAGCATACACACCAAGCAGATAAGTCAGTGATTGGGCCCCAAAAGAGAACCCATAAATATCACATGAGAGAAATACTATATAGCACTATGGGGGAACCTAGCCATGCTGTGGTCACTGCTCAGTCAGGGTGAGAGTGACCTCCCAGCAGGACATGCTGTGGCCACCCTGTCCATGCAGGTGGTGGCCGGCCACTACAATGTCCGAGCCATTGCCCTATGCTATGTACAGATGGATCCAGGCCAGGCCAGGCCATCCTATCCTGGCTATTCACATGGTACCTTGCTCCTCATTATGCACATTGGCAGGCCAATACTGGCAACAGTGCTAGCAGTGTGGGCTGTGGAGGGTGTTTGCAGCCACCATACACTGGATAGACAGACACACACTCCCCACATCTATGCCAGCACTGTGCAGCTATAGAGGTGTTTGGCAGCCTTGGCCACTGCGCCGGTCCTGGGCACAGTGCAGGCATGCCTATGGTACGCAATACTGTTGGGGTCACTCCCCATGGTGGTAAACACTGTCAGACACAAGACCTGTAGCACACTCCACAGACATCAGAAAGGTTGCTATGATGCAGCTCAATCAGCAAATTGTGCTTAACTTTGGAATTGCTATCTGCCAGTAATCATAGCAACCGTTTGATAGATGTTTACCGTATTACCAGGTTTAGGGTGGCATTGCCAAGGTATGCAAGTGCTAGTATTGGGAGATGCACGCAGGGCCCAATATCCTGCTGCTCAAGGAGGCATTGGATAATGGAGCCTGTGGGTGTGGGTGTGTCTGCCCCTGTTGGCCGCTGCTTTAGGGCAGAGGTTCCCAACTCCAGTCCTGGTGGGCCAAACGCTGTTCGGGTTTTCATGCTGTCCCTCATGAATATGCATGAGATACATCTGCATACCATGGGGGCGGCGCATAGAAATGCAGCACAGGCATCTTTATTAGAGGCAGCAAGGAACCTGGATGGTGTTTGGCCCTCCAGGACTGCATTTGGGGACTCTGCTCTAGGTAATGCGCATGCTTATGCTGTCTGTGCTCTGTAGGTGTTTTGGGCATGTTTACGTCATCTGCAATAAAGGTTCTGTCTGTATTAGCACATTTTAGTAGTGGGTAAAATATGGGGACTGGGTTGGCAGGAACCACAGCTGGGACTTGAACCTGTGACCTTCTGCTTATGAATACACTGGTTTTGTGCACTGCACCACTGTGTTGTCACAGAGTCAGTGCATTCCCTGGTGATACCATGACTGTTCGTCAGACAGGGCCCGTCTGTTGCAGCGCATGGCACCCACCTACACAGGGCTAGGCCACGGTCTGCTCTGGGCAGCTGCCACTGCCCCCTCCACCACCATGCTGACATGCCCTTCTGCTGGTGGTGCTGGTGGAGCGCAGTCTCAGGCCATCCAGTGTGCGGGTAGGCAGCTGCCTATGGTGCGGGTTCAGGGGTAGGGGTGCCTGCATAGGTGTCCACGCTTCCCCCCAGCACCGCCTGCCAATGTTCCGTGCCCTTGGGGGTAGCTGCTGGGTACTATCCCCTGTGACACTGTGGGAAACACAGTCGTGCCCATGTTGGGCCTTCAGCAGTTGCTGTCTGGCTGTTCTGCTGTTTCAGCATTCATATGGGCCATCTAGGCATCACCCTAGTCCGCACTGTGGCCCAGCTGCACCACAGCATGTGCCGCCTGCGGCCCTCTGTATCCCCTTTTCCGGCATCTGTCCAGTTGCCCGTTAGCGTAGTTACTCACCTGTAACAGGTGTTCTCCAGGAGCAGCATGAATCAGTCCTCACATATGGGTGACGTCGGCGCCGATGGAGCCCTCGCGGAGCAATTTTCCCCAGCTTTCAAAGAAAGCCTTTGGGAATTGCAGCGCGCATGCGCGGTCCCCTTCCCGCCTAAAGGTGCCATCTTGGCCAGTCTGATGACATAGCGAAAAGACAGCAAAAAAATTTGCAAAAACTAAATCATATGACTGCAACTCCACGGGGAGGAGGGAGGGTTGTGAGGACTGATTCCTGCTGCTCCTGGAGAACACCTGTTACAGGTGAGTAACTACGCTTTCTCCAGGACCAAGCAGGAAGTCAGTCCTCACATATGGGACTCCCAAGCTTAAGGCTACCGGAGACCCTAAGCACAAAAATGAGCTCCCTCTAGCTCAGCAGCACAGAAGGAAGGAATCTTCTCTGACTAATCTCCAACCGGTAGCCCAACATCCGGGATGGAGGGTAGGAGTTGCTTAAACCTCGAAGAGATTACGGAGGACTGCCTGTCCGAAAGCACTGTCCCTGCGGGACTCCCTCTCGAGGCAGTAATGGGTTGCAAAAGTCTGGCTCGAAGACCAAGTGGCGGCCCGGCAGATGTCTGCCAATGGAACAGAGCGGAGGTAAGCTACTGACGCAGCCTTCGCCCTAACCCGATGAGCCGTGACTCGACTCTCCAACGAGAGGCCTGCCGCCCCATAAGTCCAAGCGATACAGTCAGCTACCCAGATGGACAGAGTACGCTTGGAGACAGGGAGCCCTAATTTATTAGGGTCGTAAGACAGGAAGAGCTGAACAGTCTTACGGTGCTCCCGCGTACGATCAAGGTAGAAGGTTAACGCCCTCCGACAGTCCAGGGTATGCAAGACCATTTCAGCTCGGCTGGAGTGTGGCCTGGGAAAGAAGGTCGGAAGCACCACCTCCTGATTGATGTGAAAAGGGGAGACCACTTTTGGAAGAAACTTAGGGTGAGTCCGCAGGACTACCTGTTCTTGTAGAACCTAGTGTAAGGGGGATCAGACACTAGGGCCTGCAGTTCACTAACGCGTCTAGCGGAAGTGAGGGCTACCAGGAATAAGGTTTTCCAAGAAAGAAAACGGAGAGGACAGGTAGCCATGGGTTCAAAAGGCGGACAGGTGATCCGCTGTAAAACCACGTTCAGGTCCCAGTCGGGGGCTGGGGGGCGCAAAGGTGGTTTAAGGAGAAGGAGACCTCGGGAGAACCGTGCCACGAGAGGGTGGCCGGAAAGAGGCCTGCCTTCCACCGGCACATGATGTGCAGAAATAGCACTGAGGTGAACTTTGACCGAGTTGGACTTAAGTCCAAGATTGGAGAGGGAAAGCAAGTACTGCAAGACCACCGACACCAAGCAGGAGAAGGGGTCTTGAGACTGTTGAGTACATCAGGTGGAGAAGCGATGCCATTTAAGGGCGTAGAATTTCCGGGTAGAGGGTCGCCTGGAAGCTAGCACGACCTCTTCCACCTCTGGAGGCAGCAGGAGGGGAGCAAGGACTACCCTTTCAGCAGCCAGGCCATCAGATGAAGAGATCTGAGGTTGGGGTGTAGGAGAGACCCCTGATCCTGGGTCAGGAGATCGGGTTGAAACCCCAGAGGCAACGGAGTATCTACCGCCAGTTGCATCAGAAGCGGGAACCACGGTTGCCTGGGCCACCGGGGAGCTATCAGGATCATCGAAGCCTTGTCCTGGAGAACCTTGAAAAGTGTTCGAGACACCAGCGGCATGGGAGGAAAGGCATACAGAAGGCCCGTGGACCATGAGAGCAGAAAAGCATCCGCCGCTACTCGGAGGGGATGCGGTTCCCGAGAGCAGAACCGAGGAAGTTGCCTGTTCAGAGGACTGGCAAATAGATCCAGCGTGGGGAGGCCCCACTGGAGAAAGATCCTTTGAACCACCAACGGGTCCAATCTCCACTCGTGTGGTTGGAGGATTCTGCTCAGTTTGTCTGCCAGGTAATTTTCTTGACCTGGGAGATAGACAGCTTTGAGGAGGATCCCTCGGCTGACGGCCCAAGCGCAGAGCTTTTGTGCTTCCCAACAGAGAAGGAAGGAGCCCGTGCCCCCCTGTTTGTTCACGTAGAACATGGCCACTTGATTGTCCGTCTGGACGAGGACGGACTGGCGAGTGGTAAGGTGGGAGAAGGCCCGGAGATCCAGGCGGATCGCTCTGAGCTCCAGGAAGTTGATCTGCTGGCCAGATTCCCACGGGGTCCAGAGACCCTGAGTACATGTCCCTTGGCAATGTGCTCCCCAACCCAGGAGAGAAGCGTCGGTCGTCAGTACCTGAACAGGCAGAGGAAACTGAAAGGGCATTCCGAGCACTAGGTTGGGCAGATGAAGCCACCACCGTAGAGAAGAAACCAGCGGGCTGGAGATTCGTACTGAGTCCGCTAGTCTCCCCGAGGCCTGACGCCATTGTGAGCGAAGGCACCATTGAGCAGGCCGCATATTCAGGCGGGCATTGGGGGTCACATGGACCGTGGAAGCCATATGGCCGAGCAGTTTCAGAAAGTGCCTGGCCGAGAGCCGGGAATGGCTGCGAAAGCGGCTGGCGAGAGCCATGAGCCGTTGTGCCCTGTCGAGCGGCAGAAAGGCTCGCGCTTGAAGCGTGTTTAACCTGGCGCCGATGAACTCGAGATCCTGAGAGGGGAGCAAAGTGGACTTTTCGAAGTTTATGACAAAGCCCAAGTACTGGAGCAGAGTCACAGTACGTTGCGTGGCGTGAGTGGCCTCCATGGAGGACGGTGCTCTGATGAGCCAGTCGTCTAGGTAAGGGAAGACAAAGAGGCCTTGAAGCCGGAGATAACCGGCCACCACTGCGAGACATTTTGTGAAGACTCGTGGTGCGGAGGATAGGCCAAAGGGCAGTACCCTGTACTGGTAATGATTGCCTGCCACCACAAACCTTAGGTATTGTCGGTGGCTTGGGTGGATGAGGATGTGAGTGTAGGCATCCTTTAGATCCAAGGAGCATAGCCAATCTCCCTGCCGGAAGTAGGGCAGCAGGATTCCAAGGGTAAGCATCTTGAACTTTTCCCTTTCCAGGAACTTGTTGAGGTTCCGCAAGTCCAGGATGGGTCTGAGGCCTCCAGTTCGCTTTGGTATCAGGAAGTACCTGGAATAAAAGCCTTGACCTCTCAGGTGGTGGGGCACCGGTTCCACCGCCTGTTCCTGAAGAAGACTTGCCAACTCTTGAAGGAGTAAGTCCCGGTGAAGAGGGGGTCGCAGAGGCTCCCCTGGAAAGTAGGGGGGAGGTACCTGGTGGAAGTGTAGAAGATAGCCCTCTCGGACTATGTGAAGCACCCAGGTATCTGACGTGATGTTGGACCACCTGTGGGCAAAGTGGACCAGCCGGCCTCCCGTGCTGAGAGAAACCAGCGGAGGGGGAGAGGCTATGCTGAAAGAGTCAGAAACCCCCACCCTGCGGAGCAGGGGCCGGTGGCGCAGGCTTGGGGGCTTGCTTCCTACGGGACCCGTTACCCCATCCCTTGGCCTGCTGACCCTGTTGGGGAGCTGCGGAGGCCTGATAATGAGGGTAGTGTTTATAGGCTGCCGTCTTCCTCGGGTAAAAGGGCTTTTTCCCCGAGCCCTTCTTCTTCTGGGAAGGGGCAGATGTTTTCCTGGAGAGCCGAGTCCTGGTGAGAGTCTCTGTCTCGAGTTGTGCAGCCTTCTCGTCCATAGGTTTGCCAAAGAGGTTTTCACCTCTGCAGGGGACATCGACCAACTTGTCCTGCACCCAGGGCTCGAGGTCGGATGACTAAAGGCAAGCCTGTCGGCGGGCCCCGATGCCGGCTGCAGCTACTCGAGCCGATGCCTCAAAGCCATCATAGGCTGCTCGAGAGATAAACTTTGAGCACTCTCGAATACCAGTGGACAAGGCCAGGAACCTCCGCAAAGGTTCCTCGGAGAGACCAGCAGAGAATCCGGCTATTTCTTTAGCCAGGTCCCTGAGATACATGCCCATGTAGAGCTGGTAAGTCTGGACCCGACAAGCAAGCATAGAGCCCTGGAAACACTTCTTACTGATGCCATTCAGGCTGCGGGCTTCCCTGCCGGGAGGCACCGAGGAGTGCATCTTCTGGCTCTTGAGCCTATGCATGGCCGATTCCACCACCATGGAATGGTGCGGCAGCTGTGCTTTTTGGAAGCCAGGGCTCTTGCGGACTCGATATATGGCATCGACCCGCTTGCTTAATACCGGCGACGACGCCGGGCTCTCCCACATGCGGAAGAGAAGTCGTTCCAGCATCGGAGGAACCGGTACAGTAAAATGCTCCTTTGCAGGAGAGTCATACTGGAGGGCATCGAGCTCTTCGGCTCGAGGCTCCTCCTCGGGATCCGCAGGGAAGGCCAAGGCCTTGGCCATATCCCTCACGAAGTCCGAGAACCGTGCATCCTCCGGAGGGGACTGTCTCCGAGGTTCGGACTCGGGGGACTCCGAAGGGATACACAGAGTCCGAAAAGAATCAGGTGACTCTTCCACCTCGGATTCCCAGGCGGACTCCTCGGAGGAGGAGTCGAACGGCTCTGGCCGGGCGGGCACAGACGCCGTCCGCCCCGACGCCGAGGGAGTCGGCGTCGACGACCGCGGCCCCGAACGGGAGGCCGAAGGGGACCTCGACCGAGGATCGACTCGAGCCCGCATGGACTCGAGGATCGGCTTGGTCTCCGGGGTCGACTTAGACGTCGACGTCCCGGCGGTCAGGGCAGAAGCGCCAGCGAGGCCAGCGATCAATGCCCGCTGCTGGTCCATGAAGGCAGCCAGGCTGCTCTCCAAGGCCGTCAACCTGAGTCCGAACTCAGGAGACCCAGCAGCCCCCGACTCGGGCCCCGACGGCGTTGGGCCCGACGTCGGACCCCTCGGAGGCGAGTCCACGAGGACAACAGGACTTACGTGAGCAGACAAGTCCATCTCCAGACGAGGCTGCTTGGACGGCCGCTCCAGCTCCAAAGACCCGGGACGGCTATCGGGGCTATGCGACCTGGCCCTCGCGGAGCCAGGAGCGTCCACCGACGCCGTCCTCGCGGGTTTCTTCCTCCGATGATGTTCCCGGGAAGGAGACCCCCTCTCAGAGGAGCTCCGACGGTGTTCAGAGCCAGATTCCCTGGACACCGAAGCTTCTGATGAGGTCCGGGTACGGCTGGGGTCAGAGAAGAGTCTCTCCCGCTGATGCTGCCGACTCCGCAAAGATTTCGCGGACATCTTGCTACAGGCTCCACAGATCATTTCTTCATGATCTGGGCCCAGGCAACGGAGGCAGCAATCATGTGTGTCAGTAAGAGACATAAGCTTCTTACACTGAACACACTTTTTAAAACCACTGGCGGCCATCAGGGGAAAAAGGGCCCCTGCGAGGTCAAACGTTCGTGCCGCCAGGGAAAAGTGAAAAAGCGCGAATTTGTCACGAAGGACAGAAAAACCGAAAAGAAGGGGAGGCCTCGCAACCGGCGTCGTGAGGCCGGACGGAAAAAGGACCGGCGTCGAACCGAAGAAAATACTAAAATAAAGAAAGAAAATCAACTTTTCAGCGGTGACTTGTAGACAGCGTCTGTAGGGCTCCGCGGAAAAAAGAAGACTGGCCAAGATGGCACCTTTGGGCGGGAAGGGGACCGCGCATGCGCGCTGCAATTCCCAAAGGCTTTCTTTGAAAGCTGGGGAAAATTGCTCCGCGAGGGCTCCGTCGGCGCCGACGTCACCCATATGTGAGGACTGACTTCCTGCTTGGTCCTGGAGAACCAACATGCCCACCCTGCTGTTGCGGGACATGTGCACGCCATAGGACACCTGCCCAATAACAAGGGAATGCCCTGATCAACGCTATTTGGCTGTGGGATCATTCACCTTGTCGGGGGACAGAGCATAGACCCTTCCACGCTTAATATCTTTTTTTGGGAGCTTTCTCGGTAGCACTGTTCCCTCTAAGCTGTGCGCGTGTGCGTGTGCACACACCTCGCCGAGAGAGCGCACATACTTTACAACAGAGCGCACAAAAATTACAGCTCTGATTCTGACAGAAAACACCACAGATGTCTTAAAATTTAAAAGTTATGATTGTAATTACTAGAAATTTCCCGCTTCATTTAGTAATCGTCTATTTTCATTTAATTTGATTAAAATCAATGTAGTGTACATACTGTATTCTGACGTGTAGTCAAATTTTGAAGTATATAACTCAGAGTGTTATGTGGCGCACAAAAATTTAACCTTCCTTCAAAAGCTGCACACAGCTGATATTTTATGCGCACACAGCCTACAGAAAATTAGAGGGAACATTGCTCGGTAGTGTTTTTTGCTGTTTCCCAATATTATCACTATTGGCCAGCTTGGTTAGGTTTTTTTCCAGTTTGTTGAGGTCATTTTCAATGTTTATGTGCCCTTTTGTTCTGTGCACATGTATCACACTTATCACTTTTTGTTGGTTTCCCTGCCTATGCTGTACATTGCTGACACTTAAATGGTTTCTCTTTCCTGCAAATGTGCATCTAACGGCAGGTTTTTAATCGCATTAGGATTCAGCTCTTCAGATCAGCGCGTTAGTGTGAATGGAGTCTCTCCCCGCCCACACTCTGCCCACTGACCCCTTCTCTCCGCCCTCTCTCCACCTTCTGCAGTGTTTTACTGCGCCGCGGAACATCTACGATCGTTAAGTACCGATAACGCGCGTTATGAGACGTTAACGATCGTTAACGTCTCATAACGCGCGTTAACGTTACTTAACAATCGTTAAAGTTACATAATGCGCGTTATGTAACATTACCGCAGTTTAGTAAACATACCCCTTAGAGCTTGATTTAAGTAAAAAGTTGGCTTTGATAACACAGTGCCTTATTTGAATTTAAAAAGCACATAACTTTAAAATAGACAGAGATTTTATTTATTTATTTTATTTAGCTGTATTTATATCCCACCTGCCACTGGGTCAAGGTGGTTTACATGAAACAAATGCAAAATACATTATAATAGTGTCATTAAACTATACACAACATGCAATTATGAACCTTAGGACTCTTAACTATATACATTTCTGACCATACAGCAGTAGTGATAGGCATCATTTCTTTCTGAGGGGGGGGAGGGGTTATGTGCTTGGGTTGAAATGTTCTGTATACAGAGGTGTCTTAAATGTTTTCTGAATGTCTTAAAGTCAGTTCCTGACTTCAAGACATTCCTGATCTGTTCCTGAGCTGATCTGGTAGTCTGTTGCATATGGAGGGTGTGTATAATTAGAAGACTCTCTTACATGCTTTCTGGTTGGATTTGGTTCTGATGTGGGGGATGATGAGGGTGTCCATCTAGATCTGTGTGGATGGGAGGGCTGAAGAAGTATGCGAAGGTATGTGTGGGGGGAGGGGGGGGGTTAAACCCAAAGAGTTCCCTTTAACCCAAGAGTCTGAGAAATAGCCAGCAGGTAAATACTTATAAATGCAGAATCCTTCCCAGCAAAAGCAGCTTTTCTCAGTAGTTCTGCAGACTCCAAGATGTACAAGATGTAAAACATATGCATATGTGATCTATGTTTCCAGGTTTGGGGGATCTCTCTTTCAAAAAATAAAGATTGTTCTAGTTTTCATACCTTATATATAGCTTCAATAAAACGTATGTCGCTTTTTGCTGTGAACCCCACATCAGAGTCCACCAGGATTTCAGCAATATAGGTGGAGTAGGATGAAAATGCGTAGCTGATAATAGGTAAAGATGCTGCTGGATCACCTTTAACCAAGCTGTGGATAAAAAAAAAGTTACTATATCACATATAGAGTTTTTATCACAGTATCATATGTTGTATCATGGACTTTTATGACATTTAACAGAACTTTAATAAGATACTGACCAAAGTCATAGGTCAGTGAAACCATTAATCCACATCTCAACTTTACTGTGTATGCAAATGCCAAAAACGTTTTAGGACATAACAAAAAAAGGTGTTTTTTAAAATAACTTCCTTTCTGATTAATAGCAAGTAACAACTCGTACTTGCATTAATCAAAAAACAGGATAAACAATTCCGTAAAAGAATATCCCTTTCTAAGTCTCCTGTCTCTTTGAAAGCAGCTACATTTGGACAAGTATCACAAATTTCACAGCCTATATTGCCAAAGAATAATCACAACATTACAAAATGCTGTATGAGATATCTCATAAGTTTATAATGTTAAATATCTAGAACACCTTTTTTTCCTAATTGATCTTAAAAAGCCTGCACACAGGGATGTTAAAGCACGAGAGCCATATTTGCTCAATTCTGGGAAATATGACAATTTTCATGCACTATAGCCAAGCGATCTAGTCAATTCCTGTACTGCCATAGCTTTCAAAACTAGTACAGATTACTTTTAAGTAGAATTTTTAATATTCAATTTAAATAATACCACCAGTCAGCTTTTGGTATTTTTCCATAGCTCTAATACTCATCATGAGGTGTAAGTTAGGAGCATTAGATAATAAGAATCAGGAAAAAGGTTTAGGGGTATCACAAACTCTTTTTAAGAAAACAAGTATGCATGCACAGAGTAGTTACTCACCTGTAACAGGTGTACTCCAGGAGCAGCAGGAATCAGTCCTCACATATGGGTGACGTCGGCGCCGACGGAGCCCTCGTGCGGAGCATTTCCCCAGCTTTCAAAGAAAGCCTTTGGGAATTGCAGCGCGCAAGCACGGTCCTCTTCCCGCCCAAGGGTGCCATCTTGCTCAGTCTGATGACATAGCTAAAAGATAGCAAAGAAATTATCAAAAATAAATGATATGACTGCAACTCCAAGGGGAGGAGGGAGGGTTGTGAGGACTGATTCCTGCTGCTCCTGGAGAACACCTGTTACAGGTGAGTAACTACTCTTTCTCCAGGACCAAGCAGGAAGTCAGTCCTCACATATGGGACTCCCTAGCTTAAGGCTATCGGAGACCTCAAGCAGAAAAATGAGCTCCCTCTAGCTCGTCAGCACAGAAGGAAGGAATCTTCTCTGAGAACGCCCCCGACCGGTAGCCCAACACTAGGGCTGGAGGGTAGGAGTTGCCTAAACCCCAAAGAGATTATGGAGTACTGTCCGAAAGCACTGTCCCTGCGGGACTCCCTCTCAAGGCAGTATTGGGCCGCAAAAGTCTGGCGTGAAGACCAAGTAGCGGCCCGGCAGATGTTTGCCAACGGAACAGAGCGGAGATGAGCAACTGATGCAGCCTTAGCCCTGACACGATGAGCCATGACTCGACCCTCCAACGAGAGGCCGGCTGCCCCATAAGCCCAGGTGATACAGTCAGCGACCCATATGGACAACGTACGCTTGGAGACAGGGAGTCCCAACTTATTGGGGTCAAAAGAAACGAAAAGCTGAACAGCCTTTCGATGCTCCCGCGTACGGTCAAGGTAGAAGGACAACGCCCTTCTACAGTCCAGGGTATGCAAGACCATCTCAGCACGGTTGGCATGCGGCCTGGGAAAGAAGGTCGGAAGAACTACCTCCTGATTGAGGTGAAAAGGTGAAACAACTTTAGGAAGAAACTTAGGGTGAGTCCGTAAGACTACCCTATTCCTGTAGAACCAGTGTAAGGAGGATCAGACACTAGTGCCTGCAGTTCACTCACACGCCTAGCAGAGGTGAGAGCTACCAGAAATAAAGTTTTCCAGGAGAGAAAACGCAGAGGGCAGGTAGCCATAGGTTCAAAAGGCGGACAAGTAAGCCGCTGTAACACCACATTCAGATCCCACTCAGGGGCCGGTGGACGCAAAGGAGGCTTCAGTAGAAGGAGGCCTCTGAGGAAATGAGCCACTAAAGGATGGTTGGAAAGAGGCCTGCCGTCCACCGGGGAGTGGTGTGCTGAGAGAGCACTAAGGTGAACTCTGACAGAGTTAGACTTAAGGCCCAGATTGGAGAGGTAAAGCAAATATTGCAACACCACCGCTACCAAGCATGAGAAGGGATTCTCGCTGTGCTGAGCATACCAGGCAGAGAATCTACGCCACTTAAGAGCGTAGGATTTCCTGGTGGATTGCCGTCTAGAAGCTAAGACGACATCTTCCACCTCTCGAGGCAGTTGTAGGGGAGCCAGGACTACCCTTTCAGCAGCCAGGCCATCAGATGAAGGGACTGGAGGTTGGGGTGCAAGAGAGTCCCCTGATCCTGAGACAGGAGATCGTGTTGAAACCCCAGAGGAAGAGGGGTGTCCACCGCTAGCTGCAGCAGAAGCGGGAACCACGGTTGCATGGGCCACCTGGGGGCAATGAGAATCAATGAAGCCCCGTCCTTGAGGACTTTGAACAGCGTTTTGGACACTAGTGGTGTGGGAGGAAACGCATAGTCACAACCTAATGGAAGGAAACGCATAGTCACAACCTAATGGGAGACAGCCAACATGGCTTTAGACAAGGAAGATCTTGTCTTACTAATCTGTTATGTTTTTTTGAAGGAGTGAATAAACAGGTGGACAAAGGTGAGTCGGTTGATATTGTGTATCTGGACTTTCAGAAAGCCTTTGACAAGGTCCCTCATCAGAGGCCTTTGGCAAAACTAAAGAGTCATGGGATAGGAGGCAGTGTACTATTGTGGATCAGGAACTGGTTAAAAGATAGAAAGCAGAGGGTAGGGCTAAATGGCCAATTTTCCCAATGGAGAAAGGTGAATAGTGGTATACCCCAGGGATCTGTGCTGGGTCCGCTGCTTTTTAACATATTCATAAATGACCTAGAAAGTGGAATAACGAGTGAGGTTATCAAATTTGCAGATGACACAAAACTATTTAAAGTTGTTAAAATCCAAGAGGATTGTGAAATTGCAAGAGGATCTTGATAAATTGGAAGACTGGGCATCAAATGTCAGATGAAATTTAATGTGGACAAGTGCAAGGTTATGCACCTAGGGAACAACAACCCAAACTATAGTTACATGATGCAAGGTTCCATATTAGGAACCACCACCCAGGAAAAAGATTTAGGCGTCATTGTGGATAACATGTTAAAACCCTCGGCCCAGTGTGCAGCGGCGGCCAAGAGAGCAAATAGAATGCTAGGTATGATAAGGAAAGGAATGGAAAATAAAACAAAAGATATTATAATGCCTCTATATCGTTCCATGGTGAGACCGCACCTTGAATATTGTGTGCAATTCTGGTCGCCGTATCTTAAAAAGGATATAGAGATTTTAGAAAAGGTTCAGAGAAGAGCCACCAAAATGGTAAAGGGGATGGAAGGATACTCCTATGAAGAAAGGCTAAAAAGGTTAGGGCTCTTTAATCTGGAAAAGAGACGGCTGAGGGGAGATATGATAGAGGTCTATAAATTAATGAACAGAGTGGAACGGGTAAACGTAGATCGATTGTTTACGTTATCAGAATATAGAAAGACTAGGGGACATGCAATGAAGCTACAGGGTAAACTATTTAAGATTAAGAAAATAAAATATTTTTTCACTCAACGTGTAATCACTCTGGAATTTGTTACCGGAGGATGTAGTAAAGGCTGTTAGTGTAGCTGGGTTTAAAAAAGGTTTGGACAAGTTCCTGGAGGAAAGGTCCATAAACCATTATTAAGAAGTGACCGAAGATATCAATGCTTGACCCAGTACAAGCATTGTGGAACTTGTGTCTCTTGGGGAAACTGCTAGGTACATATGAACTAGATTGGCCACTGTTGGAAACAGAATACTGGGCTTGATGGACCTTGGTCTGACCCAGTATGGCATATCTTATGTTCTTATGCATACAGTAGGCCTGTGAACCACGAGATCAGAAACGCATCCGCTGCTATTCTGAGGGGATGCGGTTGTCTGGAGCAAAATCTCTGGTGTTTCCGGTTCAGAGGACTGGCGAAAAGATCCATGGTGGGGAGTCCCCACCTGAGAAAGATCTGCTGAACCACTAATGTGTTCAATCTCCATTCGTGTGGTTGTAGGATCCTGCTCAGTCTGTCTGCCAGGTAATTTTCCTGACCTGGGAGGTAGACAGCCTTGAGAAGGATCCCGTGATTGACAGCCCAAGAGCACAGCCGTTGAGCCTCCTGACAAAGAAGGGAGGAGCCTGTGCCTCCTTGTTCGTTCACAAAGAACATGGCAACTTGATTGTCCGTCTGAACCAGAACAGACTGGTGAGAGGCGAGGTGGGAGAAGGCTCTCAGAGCTAGGCGTATCGCCCGTAGCTCCAGGAAGTTTATCTGTTGAGTAGCCTCCCAAGGGGTCCAGAGACCCTGAGTACAGGTCCCTTGGCAATGTGCTCCCCAACCGAGAAGAGAAGCATCGGTTGTGAGCACTTGAGAAGGCGGAGGGGATTGAAAAACCACTCCGAGCACCAGATTCGGAAGATGAAGCCACCACTGCAGAGGGGAGACCAGTAGGTCGGATATCTTCACTGAGTCCGCTAGGCTCCCTGTGGCTTGATGCCATTGAGTGCGAAGGCTCCACTGAGCAGGCCGCATGTGTAGGCGGGCATTGGGGGTAACATGAACCGTGGAAGCTATATGGCCGAGTAGTCTCAGGAATTGCCTGGCAGAGACCAGGGAATTTCTGAGAAACTGGCTGGCCAGAACCATTAGCCTGCGGGCCCTGTCCAGAGGCAGAAAAGCCTTTGCTTGAAGAGTGTCGAGCCTGGCCCCTATGAACTCCAAGTTCTGGGACGGGAGCAAAGTGGACTTTGCGAAGTTTATGACAAACCCCAAGTGCTGAAGCAGAGCCACAGTGCGAAGGGTGTCCAGGTTGGCCTCATGGGAAGATTGGCCCCTTATGAGCCAGTCGTCCAGGTACGGAAACACAAAAAGACCCTGAAGCCTCAGGTAGGCCGCCACCACTGCCAGGCACTTGGTGAACACCCTGGGAGCGGAGGACAGACCAAAGGGCAGTACTCTGTACTGATAATGGTTTCCTCCCACAACAAACCTGAGATATTGTCTGTGGTTTGGATGAATAAGGATGTGAGTATACGCATCCTTTAGATCTAAGGAGCATAGCCAGTCTCCCTGCTGGAGGTAGGGCAGCAGGATTCCAAGGGTAAGCATCTTGAACTTTTCCCTCTCCAGGAACTTGTTGAGGTTCCGCAAGTCTAGGATGGGTCTGAGGCCTCCTGTTCTTTTTGGTACCAGAAAGTACCTGGAATAAAAGCCGTGACCTCTCAGGTGGTGGGGCACCGGTTCCACAGCCTGATCCTGTAGCAGACCTGCTAACTCCTGAAGGAATAGGTCCCTGTGCAGAGGGGGTCTTGGAGGCTCCCCTGGAAAGTAGGAGGGAGGTACCTGGTGAAAATGGAGAAGATAGCCATTTTGGACTATGTGAAGAACCCAGGCATCTGATGTGACGGCTGACCACCTGTGGGCAAAGTGGACCAGCCGGCCTCCTGTGCTGAGAGAAGCCAGCTGAGGAGAAGAGGCTATGCTGTTTGAGTCAAAAACCCCCACCCTGCTGAGCAGGGGTCGGTGTTGGTGGCTTGGGGGCCTTCTGCCTACGGGGCCCCTGACCCTGCCCCTTGGCCTGCTGACCCTGCTGGGGAGCTGTAGAGGCCTGATAATGAGGGTATTGTTTATAGGCAGATGACTTCCTCGGGTAAAAGATCTTTTTTCCCCGAGCCCTTCTTTTTCTGAGAAGGGGCAGAGGTTTTCCTGGAAAGCCTAGTCCTGGTCAGAGTCTCGATCTCGAGTTCTGCAGCCTTTTCAGCCATGGGCTTGCCAAAGAGGTTTTCACCTCAGCAGGGGACATCGACCAACTTGTCCTGGACCCATGGCTTGAGGTCGGATGACTGTAGCCAAGCCTGTCGGCGGGCACCAATGCCGGCCCCGGCTACCCGGGCCGAAGCCTCAAAGCCATCGTAGGCTGCTCGAGAGATAAACTTCGAGCACTCTCGAATACCGGTGGACAAGGCCTGGAACCTCTGCAAAGGTTCCTCGGAGAGACCAGCAGAGAACCCGGCAATCTCCTTTGCCAGGTCTCGAAGGTACATGCCCATGTAGAGCTGGTATGTCTGGACATGGCAAGCAAGAATAAAGCCCTGGAAGCACTTCTTACTGAGGGCATCCAGGTTCCGGGCCTCCCTACCGGGAGGCACCGAGGAGTGCATCTTCTGACTTTTCAGTCGATGCATGGCCGATTCCACAACAATGGAGTGGTGCGGTAATTGTGCCTTTTGGAACCCGGGGCTCTTGCGGACTCGATAGATGGAATCGACCCGCTTGCTTAACACCGGCGTCGAGGCCAGGGTCTCCCACATGCGGAAGAGCAGACGCTCCAGCATCGGAGGAACCGGAACAATAAAGGCCTCCTTCGGGGGAGAGTCATACTGGAGGGTCTCGAGCTCTTCAGCTCGAGGCTCCTCCTCGGGATCTGCGGGGAAGGCCAAGGCCTTGGCCATAACCCGCACGAAGTCCGAGAACCGGGTATCCTCCGGTGGGGATCGTCTCCGAGGTTCGGACTCGGGCGAGTCCGATGGGACACACCGAGTCCGATGGGTGTCGGGTGACTCTTCGTCCTCCGTCTCACAGCCCGACTCCTCGGAGGAGGAATCGAGCGGCTCCGGTTGGGCGGGCTCCGATGCCCTCCGCCCCAACGCCGAGGGTATCGGCGTCGACGACCTCGGTCCCGAACAGGAGGTCGAGGGAGACCGTGGCCGAGGATAGACTCGAGCCCGCATGGACTCGAGGATTGGCTCGGCCTCCGGGGTCGACTTGGACGTCGAGGTCCCGGTGGTCGGGGCAGATGCACCGGTGAGACCGGCGATCAATGCCCGCTGCTGTTCCATGAAGGCAGCGAAGCTGGTCTCCAAGGCTGTCAACCTGAGTCCGAGCTCAGGAGACCCAGCAGCCCCCGACTCGGGCCCCGACGGCGTTGGGCCTGACGTCGGCTCCCTCGGAGGAGAGTCAATGAGGACAACAGCACTTACGTGTCCAGGAGACTCCATCTCGACACGAGGATGCTTGGCAGGCCTCTCCGACTCCGAAGACCCGGGGCGGCTATCGGGGCTATGCGACCTGGCCCTCGAGGAACCAGGAGCGCCCACCCACGCCGCCCTCGTGGGTTTCTTCTTCCTGCGATGTTCCTGCAAAGGAGACCCCCGCTCAGAGGAACCCCGACGCTGCTCGGTGCCGGAGTCCCGAGACGTCGAGGCCTCTGACGAGGTCCGGGCCCGGCCAGACACGGAGTCAGAAAAAATTCTATCCTTCTGGTGCTGCCGACTCCTCAACGCCTTCAAGGACATTTTGCCACACGGACCACAGATCATCTGGTCATGATCGGGTCCGAGGCAACGGAGGCAGCAGTCATGTGTGTCGGTAAGAGACATAAGTTTCTTACACCGATCACATTTCTTAAACCTGCTGGTAGCCATCGGAGGAAATAGGGCCCCTGCTAGGTCAAAAGACCGGGCTGCCAGGGAAAAAAGAAAAAAGGCGCGAACGCCAGTCACAAAGGACAAAAACTGAAAAACAAAGAGAAGGACTCGATACCGGCGTATCGGTCCGAGCGGGAAAAGGATCCGGCGTCGAACCGGAGAAAAAAAAGAGAAAAAAAATTAGAGAAAATCAACTTTTTCCTCGGGGAAAAACGAACTACGTCCGTCGGGCTCCGTGGAAAAAAGAAGACTGAGCAAGATGGCACCCTTGGGCGGGAAGAGGACCGCGCATGCGCACTGCAATTCCCAAAGGCTTTCTTTGAAAGCTGGGGAAATGCTCCGCACGAGGGCTCCGTCGGCACCAACGTCACCCTTATCTGAGGACTGACTTTTTGCTTGGTCCTGGAGAATCAATAATACAATACCACCTTCCCATGTGACATTGTAGAAAGCATCAATACCTCATAAGATGCCATTTCAAGTAATTGAAAAAATTGAATTTGGATAATTTATCCTCAGTGGAAACACCACTACTGGTGAGAGACCTAGGGGTATGTTTACTAAACTGCGGTAACGTTACATACCGCACGTTATGTAACGTTAACGATCGTTAATGTTACATAATGCGTGTTAAGGTTACTTAACGATCGTTAACATCCCCGGCCGTGGTAAACACCGCAGAAGGTGGAGAGAGGGCACAGAGAAGGGGTCAATGGGCGGAGAGAGGCCCCTTTCACACTAACGCGCTGAACTGAAGGGCTGAATCCTACCGCGAATGAAAACCTGCCGTTAGATGCACATTTGCAGGAGAGAGAAACCATTTACGTGTCAGCAATGTACAGCCAAGGCAAGGAGCCCAAGAAATGTGATAGTAGTGCTCCATTTTCAGCAACACCATAGTGCCAAAGTATGAATGGCCACTATGGCGATGGTGCAAATGGGGCATAGGGGGTCACAGGCGGGACATGTAGCATGGGCAGCTAGGGCACAGGGTGGACCAGGCGGGCGCCTAGGAACATAGAAACCAGAAATCAGCAAGATAGCAGCTGACCAAGGCCAAACACAATCCACCTATATCTACCTGGTTCACTCTAGCCAATAGTTGCTAGGGCACTGACCTGACATCCCCCCAGCCATCCCGCCCCCATGTGGAAGGGCCATAATATTGGTAGGCAGTGATGGGGGGGGGGATGTGAGGATGTCCATGTATGGCCCCCCAACCTGGGATCCTCTCCCTAGGCGGGCGCCTACCTGCACAGTGGATGGCCTGGGACTGCGCAGTACCAGCACCGACAGCAAATGGCCATGTCAGCTTGGCAGGGGGTGTGTGCCCGTGCTGGAGGGGGCAGTGCCATCTCCCTGAAGTGGACCTAGGCCATGCCCTGCATCAGTACGTGGTGTGCAGTGCAACATACAAAGTCTGGCTGAGGAAACGTACAGGTAGCCCCAGGGACTATTGTGCATCTGTGGCAACAGTGTGGTGCAGTACACCCAGCCAGTGTGTCCAGAAGCAGAGGGTCACAGGTTCAAGCCCCACCTGTGGTTCCTGCAGAGCATGTCCCTATGTTTTACCCTACAATGCAGATACAACAGCAACATGTGCAAAGCCCAAAGCAGCGGCGAACAGGGGTACAAACACCCATCTACACAGGCTCCACAATCCAAAGATGCATGGAGAGTCAGGCTGCTGGCCCCAGCATTGAGATGAGGTTATCACCAGAGCACTACTACTACCCCCTGCACAGTTTAGCAATGTCGGCACTGTGATCAGGACCAGTGTGGCAGGCAGGGTTGCCAACCACCCCTATCTTTGTACAATGATGCAATAGGAGTGAGCGTGTGTGTATGTCTATCCATTGTTCTGTGGCTGCCCACCCTTCACTGGGCCCAAAATGTCCCACTGTTACCAGCGTTAGCTTGAATAGGTGCATAATGAGGAGCAAGGTACTTTGGGCATGGCCCGGACAGGGCAGATTGGCCAGGATGCATCTTCACAGGGTGTGGGGCAATGGCTGGGACACTGTAGTGCCTGACCACCACCTGCATGGACAGGGTGGCCACAGCATGGCATGCTGGGAGGGCACTCACTCTGACCGAGCAGTGACCATGGCCGGTCTAGGTTCCCACATAGCGCTCTACACTATCTGCCTCCAGTGATATATTTGTGTTCCCCAGTCCTGGGGTCCCAATCACTGAGTTGCCTACTTGCTACACATAGTTCCTCTGTGAGCAGGCTGGTGGACTGTCTACAGTTAGACTGTGTATGGTCAGAACACCTTTAAGGTAGTCTGACTGTGCTGTCTGCTGGTGACTGGCAGACAGTGGTGAGAGGTAGTTGGGGTTTTCCAGACCTAACCCCAGCATTGCTGCTGGTCTGCCACTGCTCCAGTCATAGGTATGGCTCTGGCAAACCAACCCTGGAGGGCTGTCTCATACAAACAGGATGGAGGTTGCTTCCCCAGGGCAGGGGCACCTGTTCTTTACCTACAAAAAGGGTGATGTGGGCCCTTTGGGGT